>OX155980.1:73332242-73366268 GCA_944548615.1 Micropterix aruncella
GCAAGGGCGTCCGCTCTAATAGCGCTCTGTTGGGTCCCGCCGCCCGCGCCGAAGTCATCGGCATCGTAAAATAGTGGTGTTTTTTTTAGGTGCGCTCCTATTACTGACTTTCTGGATTGTGGTATAGCTCTCGCTACTCCCCAGCAATAGCGGCTATCCCAGACTAAGAGCTTGATGGAGTTTCCAGGGCGAATCAAATTGATCATATTATAAATTTTGTTTCATTTATTTTAAATATCTAATAACTTAACTCCTTCGATCGATTTGTTTGCATTTGTAATCATTGTTAGACTAAAATATAATTGTTATGTGTGGCACCCGACGTTTAAAACAATTTTATTGCACTATAAAAACATTTCTTAATGAATATGACACTGGTTTTATAGAAAAAGACAATGTATGCACAAAGGTAGACTTATCGCTATAGCGATATCTTACAGTCAACGTTTCGGCGTTCAAGAAAACACCGTTTGTCCAGGCACAGTATACCGAGTTAGAAGGTATACTGTGTATAATGTGGTTCAAGGGCAGAATGACATACTGTCATTCGGCGTCAGCCGTCGTACTGAGGGTAGGCGGCACAATGCCGGTATGTGTGGTACAGGGAGAGTATCTCACATACCGGTACACAATACTCACTGTATCTTGTTTTACGTCTTTGCGTTCGGCGATTGGGTTTAACACATTTTAATGCCAGTTGGGAGAGGTTTCTACGTAGTAATGAGTTTAAATCCTTAGTCTCTATTAAAGCTCGGGGTTGTTCTTATTTAGGTATACGGCTTCCTAGATCATGTGGCGGAAATATAATTGTCTTTGGATAACGTGATGGAAAAATGTATTTATTTAATTAATCGAAATATTGACGTTGATAGTCGAATAATTTCTCTTCTGTTGATCTTTTTTCACTGCTTTTGCTGAGTGGATTTTATTCCTGGTAATAATAGCCGAATTCCGAAATAACTAGAGCTCTCGTTACCCACCGTATTCGTCAGATCTTTCTCCAACATACTTCTACTTTTTTCAGAATTTAGCTAAAACTTTTTAGGGGGGGGTGGGGGGGGGGGGGGGGAGGGGTAACCTTCGAAGGGAACATTAAAAAACACATTCAAAGCATTGATATATGCCTGTTCAAGAGAATTTTTTAACAAATGCAATAACTATAACATTTGTATTTTTTAACATTTATTTTTTTTGTTTAACTGATGAAAATTATAAACGTATCAGCTTTATGGCCCAGTAATATAGGTTATATAATGTATAACCGTCTGTCCAGGCAAACTGGTATACAGTATACTCGTATAACCTAGACCACGAATAAAGAAAAGAAATATATAAAATGATTGTCTTTTGGGACTATGCATACCGGGAGAAATACCAAGTTCAAATCGTCAGCAGCTGAATTGCAGTCTGCGCCCTGTTCATCCCGATGCTGTTGGAAAAATATTACGGTCTTCTTAATAATTAATTGTTTTAGCTCTATATAGGGTCTAAAATTGCCCAGATACTTCATTCGATGCATAACGCAGACGTTTGTTTTCCTATCACCCTTAGCAATAGCTTTTGAGCCTCTAATAGCTGATCCATGCCAGCTTAGCGCAATTGCCTCTAGGCTATGATACCATATATCCAGAAGCTTTGGCATAGTCCATTTTAATTGATGACCTATATAGTAATAGACGTAGTTAATAATATATTGGGCTTACTTTAAAGCCTCATCTCAAGATGCTGCGAAACTGCATAATATTGGGCCCAATGGCGTAGGTTAAACAGCATCGCGCTCCCGATCTATCTATCCCATGCGTGAGAGCCATCCCCACAGCCCAGGCGCAGGCATGATGAGGCATCTCATCTCAGTCCAGTCGAGTCGAGTGCGTTTAGTCAGTCAGTCGCATGCAGACTAACCTGCCAAGCGGACGCTGAGGTTCGGTACTCTCGCGTACGGCTCGGAACCGGTGAAAAGTTCCCTGAAAGTTCGCCCGCGCGCGCAGCAGTTTGTTCTCCGCGTAGACCTGTTCCCCTGATACATCTCTCGCGGATGCTGCCATGCTGTAACTCCAATACCAACAATCGCCGTGACAATGTTGTGGGGGTAAGATTATTTTTTTTGGTTTTTCTTTTTAATATTTTACCGAAAATGCATTGCGATAAACGCTCAATTCTGCGGCGAATTCATATTAATACTAGAAATAAGCTTTTGCGATTTCTAACGATTACTACGATGGTAATATTACTAAAATGCGATTGTATTACACAGTTAATTAATTAATTTCTAACATAATTGGAAGCAAAGACTCTTTATTTACATTTGAGTTATATAGCTCACTCACGTATCGCATTGCAAAATACGCAATCTGCAAATGGAAAAACACCTAAAATTTATAAAATTATCCTCGGCAGAATGAAGACGGAAATTAAATATATTATATAATACAATATGAATTGATTATTTTACCTTAATTATTATTTTTTCTTTTGGTTATGATATTGTTTTATTATACATTATTAAAAACCAAATTATGCGGGTTTGAATTCGAATGTAGCTCTTCATTTTATTTATTAATTTAGTGTGTCGATTATATAATTTCATTAAATAATTACTCTAGTGGACACTTATGGTATTAACTCAGTTTTGTGCTAGATATTCTTCTTGGAACAGTTGGAACAGCTTGAATATTCTTCTTGGAACAGGCTCTACTTAGTTAAGAGCGACATACAATGCAAATTTAATGATATTTTATACAAATAAATAAATGGATCGTTGAAACCTATTCCATTCATAAAATATCAGTTCAAGCAATTCAAATATCAAAATAAACAAACATTACAAAATTAAAATCAAAACTTTTTTCATGATAAAATTATAGTAATACGAGTTTCAAGATTTAGCGAAATTTTAATGCATGCTAATCATGAAAATTTCAAATAATCATCTTTTTATGTTTAAAATATTTTTATTTTTCAAGTTTTTGTTTAGATTTCTCCGACTCATTCTCTTTCTTAGTGGGTGACGACAAGTCTCCAACTGCAACTACTGCATTTTTAGTATTTAACATCAGGTTGTCTATATTGCAGTTCTTATATTATAACATAAACAACTTAGTATGTTTCACTTTGACTTGGTTGACTCCATGACAAAATTACAGTATTACTGTTCTATGATAGTACAGATTTTAAAATGTATGGCTCCCAAGAACACAAATGAGCATTTCAAAAATAAAAAAATAGCATCCTTATTATTTTGTATACAGTCTATTTGTGTACTGAAGAATTATTTGATATTTCATTACAGTAGGACCTCGCTTATCCGAGGTAATGTGGACCAAGGTTACCCCGGATAATCAAAAACTCGGATAACACGGACCCTATCGTAAATTGTAGTCGATTGAAAACGTAGTCAATAAAGTAAAGAATACATCTATTAATTTATATGTAGTCAGTTAAAAATGCAATATAATACACAGATACATAATAGAATACCGATCTGCATAGTAACATTAAAGCAACGGGGTGACGTTAGGGGCTAAAAAACATGGTCGGCCGGGGCCTTTTTGACCTCGATTAACCCGAAACTGTTAATTGGGGCCCGGGTAACCACTGCCCTACTGCACTGATGATTTCAAACCATACTTGTTTGAAATCAATTGTTTGTTCAGCAATATATGTTATGCTGGATGCACCAGGCGGATACACAATGAGAATCTAATTGTCCTCTCCCTTGTAAATTTTTACGGAAGCTTACATTTCTTAGCTTACATTTCTTATTCCAATATTAATTAAATATTCCTAAATTTAATAAAACCTTCTAACTAACCAGAAGGGCAAGATGCTACTTAAATTGGAGAGTGGTAAGATTGAATTGGAATTGCAAAATACATGTGTAATTTTATAAGAGTCTACTTGTAGAGTTGTAGTCGACGTTGAGCTTCAGGGACACGCTAGCGTGAGTTGTCCATCACTTTTTCTTGTGCTCGCGTCAAAGGCACCCCAATGCAGGCACACCAGGAAAAGCGCGACCAGGCTCCGTCTGATGTATTTATTGGTTTCAGTCCTAGATCACTCTTTTTTGTCCACTATTGGATCATTGTCTTCTAAATCCTCACAGTTCATCGTTCGGCAATAATCCTTGGGCGGTATTTCGATATCTGACTAATTTTCTATATATCGTGAAATAATATATTACATTAAAATTAGAAACTTAAAATTAAACGTAGAAATTAGGGGATAAAGATCAATTAGCAAAAGAACGAAAAGCTGAGTTTCGTCAGCTTTTCCACAGTAAAAGCGAAAATAGCCAAAAGTAATATTCAAATTCAATAGATTTAGGTTTTAACATACCATTATAAAATATTATTTTATAAAAAATTGTTGTGGGAAAAATAACATAATATTATATATAAATTTGAAAATGTTAGGTATTTTAGTTATATTTTCAAATAATACAGAGTACCTAGTAAATGAAATTAAACACGTACCTATATTATTATTATTTCGGTACCTAATTTTTGCGTTTTTTTTAAAACGATTTTTTTTAAACTTTGCGTGACAATTTCGAGCTGAGATATATCTCGATACTTCCGGCAACCGGCATACTGTGGTATAAAAGGGAAACCTAATTGCGTCATTGTGCCACTGGAAATAGTAGTTTTTGGTAATTTTGGAAAGAATATATTTGGGTATTTTTTTTTATTTTGAATTTACGTCGTTGTTGCTACGGCTGTGCGAAATGTAACCAAAAAGATTTTCTATGCGTATTACGCGACTATTGTCTACATTATCTGCTTCAACAATTATTCCCTATTTTAAATGTTTATTTCTCATGCCCATACTATATAATGCCAAATATGTGTATTATATATTTTCAGTAAATACATGTGTTATTATATTATATTTAAAATATTACTTTCAATTACTTTTTGTAATATTTTCGCGCCAGTTTTAGAGTTTTTCATAATTTTACAGTGAATTTGGATTTATATTTAGCTTATAAAATTCTGCTTAAAAATATGATATTTGTAAGAGTAATTTAATGGCTTACTGAATGTTTATTATTACTTTTAGTTAATTTTCTATCACTATGAACAAAAAAAACTATTTTTTAAATTGGTAGTTAATCTCAATAATTGTAGTGATAATAGTTTTTATAGTAATACTTTTAATGAATCGTCTGATAAATGACACAAAAGCAATAGTTAGTTTAGCATGGGGAGTACACAATAGAATATATGCTGTAATAAGAAATTATCTGAAAATATTTGTAATAATTAATGTATTTGTTAAAGTATTGTAAATACACCTATTACTCTAAATAAATAAATAAATGACAAACATAACTACTGAAAGTAAAATTAGGTTGAAATTTTAAATTTCTGAATCATTTTAAAAAACGACTTTTTCAAGGTTTCTTTCCCTTACCACCGAACCTCTAGGCTAAAGCTACGTATATAACAAAAGCTCTAGGCTACGTATATAACAACTACATACGGAAATATACCTTGTTTTCTTTATCTATTGGAAAAACTATAACAGTTATATAAGACCTCAACTAGATAGGGTTTCTTGTGTGTAACCCTTTCTAACACATTTTCGCAAAGTTGCGAAAGATAATGTTGTTCAAATTTTGACGCAATGCTATTTAGGTATTTCACAGAGGAACGTATAAAATGGTATAAATAATCTCAAATTGTTATATACTTTGGTTCCACTTTTGAAGCCGACCTTATAAGTTTCCGAATGCAAACTACTCTCGGGCAGAAACATTTTCTATATCTGGGTCCAAGAATATTTAACATGCTTGATAATACGAATTCATGCCAAAATATATCATTCAAATTAACACCCAAATTTGGTTAAAAAGATACCTAAAATATCTATTATAATATTTTTATATATTTAATAATATTTATTATATATTTATAACATTTTTGGTATAAATATTTTAATGATATTATTTTCCTGTTGATTGAAAATTTATACAGAATTTAAGTCGAACTTGATATATTTGAATTTTGCTAGTTTTTGTAGTATCTAATGAAAATATATTGCAATCTAATTCCGCTTGCAATCTAATTCCGAGTAATCACAATTCTAAGGATAAATTTATCCTCATATTCGTATTTATACAGAATTTAGTGTTTACTTATTTTCGTAATAAATAAAATAAAAAATTGAAAACCTGGCATGGTATGCAACTCGACAAGGATTTGAAGATTCAGAATCGAATTATTTACTTTCAACACTTTGAAAACATTGGATCACACCGACAGTTCCCTTAATATTTTTGTAAACATTATCTAAAATGTTGTGGTTTTACCTTTATATAATATATAAATATAATAAAAATAGATATATTTATGTTTAATATATAAATAAAATTAAACTAGATAATATGATGTATTATTATATTGAAGTGATGATTGTTTATTTATTATTTTTTCAAATAAGCCAGTTGGTAGGAATCCCTACTCTTTGTATAGTCAATATAGTCAAAGTTGAATAACTAGTATTATACCTTTTGTGGTATAAATATTTTTTTAAATATTACTACGACTATTATTTTTTAATTGTAAAACAATTAATATTTCAATATGAAATAAAGATTTAAGATCTTTTTAAAATAATTGGAGCTGCTTAAATACTGCAGATAGTCAAAATATAAAAAAGAAGAGTCGGTTATAAAAGAGTAAAATTAAGTCAATAACAATGTCGCAATAGAAATGGTCAATATAATTTTTTATATTATAATCCATCTTTGATAATCAATAATTGTATTTAGTAAATAATCATAATTAGAAAATAAAAAAATAAAAAAATAAGAAAAGATTGTAATATAAATAATTATAGAAGGTTAGGAAAATCAATACTCTCAAAGTCCTAAACAGAATACATTGGGTTCTTAATAAGCATATCCTGGACCTTGCTATTAAATTGAACGTCTCCAAGACCCCTAATGCACAATGGAATCTTGTTTTAAAATATATTGGACTGATACAGGAAACTATTTCTAACCTTACTTAGTCGCACTTTGCAAGGACGCAAGTCTTGTTTTTTTCTCGTGTTGTCCGAATGAACATCCGAATTTGTTGGAGTGGTGCTGATATCTTTTCGTGCGTACATAACGCCCTGGTATATATAAGCGGCATACATTGTCATGATACCAGATTCAACGAAATAGGGCCTGCAAGATGTTAGCGATGATATGGTAAATAAATTGCGAATCGCTCTTTTTTGAAGTCTAAAGATTCTTACCGAATTTGCCGCCATTCCCCAAAACATGAGACCATAACTTAGTAAGGAATGGAAATATGCAAAGTATACAGACTTTGCGGCTTCAAAGCCGCACAACATTTTAATTTTTTTAATAGCAAACGTGGCACTACCTAATTTTCCGCTCAATTCATCCAAATGAGTTGACCATTGGAGTTTACTGTCTAAATGGATACCTAAAAATTTTATATGGTCAACATTTTCACCATAGCGGATGCTAATGACGTTATCTCGGGAAGGCCGAAGAGAGAAATGAATTGAATTTGATTTCGAGGCATCAAGGGATAGTCGGTTTACGTGGAACCAAGTACCCAGCTTGTTCACCGTGCCATCAATTCGCTTGATTAAAATATCTAAGTTTGCATCACTGAAAATTAGAGAAGTATCATCTGCATAAAGGGTAATTTCGTCATTATCTGATATCACGCAATCTGGTATGTCATTTATATACACAAGGAAAAGAAACGGACTCAGGATAGAGCCTTGTGGCACTCCTTGCGTAATTAACTGGGGTTTACTAACACTATTTTGTATTTTAGTTACTTGCGTTCGTCCTTGCAAATAGGACTCTATTAGATTTAGTTCCCTGCCTCGAACGCCATAATGCTCGAGTTTACATAGCAAGATGGTGTGATCGACGCAATCAAAGGCCTTGGATAGATTACAGAATAAACCCAGAGTTTTTTCCGACTTATCCAGGCTGGAGAGCAACTTTTCCATAAGACCCGCAATCGCATCTATTGTGGACAACGACTTGCGGAACCCGAATTGTTTTGGAGTTAAAATGTTATTTAAAGCGAAAAAATTGTTAATTTGCTGTAAAATAATTTTTTCAAAAATTTTACTAAAAGTTGGCAAAAGTAGTATTGGACGATAATTGTTTTTGTCCTCGCGAGCACCTTTTTTATAGACAGGAACCACTTTTGCCAATTTCATTTTACAAGGAAATACTCCACAGTCGAAACACATATTAAAAAGTGTACTCAAATGTTCAGCTACTACCGCCACAGAGCTCTTCAGGATTTTTGTCGACATCGACCAGAGATCGGTAGAGTTTTTATTTTTTAATAATTTACTAACGTTTATTATTTCTTGGGGAGTCGTTTCTGCGAATTTAAAACTATTATCATTCCTATTACGGAAAGTTAATAAAAGGTCAAGAGACGTTTTTACAGTATCAAATGCACTATTTACATTTACTGTTATCTTGTTGAAGTGATCACTAAAAAACTCTGCAACAGCAGTAGCATCCGAAACAATACTTCCGTTTATATTCAGTTTAACATTTTCGTCAGATAATGAAAAGCGGCCACACTCTTTGCTGATGAGATCCCAGGTAGCTTTGATTTTGTCATTCGATCTTTGAATAATCGATTGAAGATATTTTTGTTTGGCATTCCAAACAACTTTTTTGTAGTTTTTTTTATAACTTTGTACATATTTCACAAAATCTGGGTCAGTGTTTATTTTTCGTAGTTCATGTAATTCAAAAATTCAATTGCAAAGCGTCTTGTCAAAACAGTGGAAGCAGACGTACCGCTATTTCTCAGCAGAGGCGGTATCACTTCTTTCGGTACCAATAGGTCCTTCAGCTCATTAGGCTTAGCTTTGCTAATAAAATACGCGAACGAAAACTAGTAAAGGTTTTTTCCCCTTTCCATTGTTATTGGTGTTACCGAAACGAACTATTGAATTGCTGCATTAGCTTTATTTATGGAACATGGTTGCCGAACGCATTCTCAAATTAAAATCTCTCCACAGTAATAACTGGCGATAGAAGGCAGGAGCGAACTTGTTGCCTAATAAATAATTGCATCCAGTCAAATAGGTACTTAACCCTGTCGTTCAACCCGTATCAAATTATACCGCTTTTCCCAATGTACAAAAGTCGGATCACAATGAAACTGAACCTTTCTAATTTCTACGGTTGCTGAGCATCGCCGATGCTCGCTGCCATATTCGGTAGGCGGTGGGTCTCGGCAGCTAACAAAATAAAAATAGTAACCGACTAGGTACTACTTTTATTACTCCAATCGAGTACTACTGTGCTCACGACTACTAAAGTAATCGTGTACACGATTCGGTTCGATTACTATATTGTCGACTTTAAAAAAAAGTCTCTGAATCACGCAATGCTAATGCGAATACAACCTGTAGTGCTCGGTAACTACGAAATAGTGGGACGCAGCCAATTCCCGCGCAACTATATAATAAATATTCCTAGACTTTCTTTATAGGTCGAAAAGTGTCATCTTAAGTAAACAGTGTTTAATAACCCTTGATCAATAACATGTGATATGTATTTTATAAGAATAACTAGAATAAATAATTTATCAATGCAGATTTTAGTTTGATCGATATCTCATAAAATATTGAAAAAAACACTTTTGGGACACAAATTTTGGGACACACCTGTGCTATGTGCGACCACTCGCATGGCTTTTCGGAGAGTGCTAAAATAATTGGTTGTCTTTTAAATTATATTATACTAAAATATTAAAATTATTTTGACTATTTTTACACTTTTCATTATCCGGATTATGCCTTTATTTTATTTATTTTGACTATCGACATTGGCCAGGTAGGGACTATGTATACAATACAATGATAATTAATATTTTTTTAGAGTATTACTTTAGATTCTAGGCAACTCAGCTAGAAACTCATTGTTCGTTATATTTCAAATCTTTTAGTTATATCAACAAAGCCTAATTAAATTTTTACCATAGAAGTTTAAATTCAATGTAACCACATTTAAACTTCTATAGTAAATGTTTGTTGTAAGCATGTAAAAGTCACTGACGTAAATTCGGCCCTGGCGGGGTTGTCGCGGGTAAGAACCATTGGCTATTGTGCGAAAGTCTCGTCCGTATCGGTCGGTCAGCGCTACTAATCCGGAAGCCGATCGTAGTTTACCTAACGTCATCGCGAACTTGGTCGTGGCAAATTCAACGAACCGATCGATGAACTTGTTTAAAAAAAAATGAAAGCACCATAAACTTTCCCATTGCTCATACTTCTAACGAGCTTAATTTGATGTAAACCTTTGATGCTGCCGTTCTATAACAGACAGATAAGACCAAACATTTTATATAAAACTCTATATTAATACAGTCTTGCCTATTTTTTTAACGTGGAACCCGCCTTGTTTCCTATTGGCACCATCTTCTAGGTGGGTATTTGTAGCATCACGCAGTCAAACGCTCAGGCGGTCACCCATCCCAGTATTGACCGCGCCCGCCACTGCCTAACTTCGGTAACAACGATGTCAACGGGGCTACGGACTATTTTAATTAATTTTGGTCTGCTGCAATATAATGCAGCATGATATGTAAACCTCTCGTGGACAGTAATCATTGGGTGCTTTGAACATATTTTTCACTGCCTCTTTGGAATTGATTTTTCCCCTGTAAATAGTCACCCGAATTCCGGAAAAATGGAAGTCTTCAGTGGCAACTCCTGCTTTTGGTTGTTCGCTGTAAAGTGTCTAGTCGTGCGTTCAGTGGCTAAGAGCGATTGACCAGGGTTCGATTGCTTAATAACCAGTTTTTGAGAGTAAACGTTGAGTTGACTGTTGTACCAGATTGCAAAAGCTGCAATAGGAAACATTAGCACGGGGCCTCATATTTGAAATAAACGCGAATTTTCAACTTTTCAGTGACTGCACACACTGAAATATGCGAACAATAACAAGCAACAGAAAGACACATATATACCTACATAACTGATATTGAAAAAAATAATAACATGACTTTAAATTAAAGTTTATTTATTTGATTTTCAAATAATATCTCAAACCGTTAAGGTAAGTTAAAAATCCATTACAATGTTTAAACTAGACAATCATATTAACCAAAGATACAATAATTAAAACCCCAAACTTTAAATCCGTGACTTGGATTATGTCCGGCCCGATTTAAGGCGAAAGCTATTTTTGCTAAAATTTGCAACAGACTAAGTAGTGCTGCTAGTATGTTAAATGGCAGCCAATCAGAAAACTTAACCTAACATAAATTCTGTTTACGCAAATACATTATCATATGTATGGAGGGGGAGAAGGGGATGAGTCAAGAGAAGGGGGTTTACCAAACTCTTTAACACATAGGTACGCACCGTTTCAGTTTAATTGCATGAGCCCTATGACGCAAGATGAACTCATTTGGGCCTCCGGACTACAGGAAGTGTTAAGGTCATGACTGCTTTAAGAGGTGGAGCTTTTTCTAATGCCAAGAAGGTTTAAACCGCGTCAAATGCGTCTCCGCGTATCCGTGCATATTATTTACGGTTATCGTTAAAGTAACCTATGAGAAATGAGGCCTAGTAATATCCCACTTTCCCAGACTTTCCCAGACTAAGAGTCGTGCTGGATCTTCTCTCGGTGTCAGTATGTTTTCTTCTTATATGATATTATGTTTCCATCTATTATTAATTTGCGTTATATATGTCTTGCAATGGTTTTGATCCCTCATATGGACTATCATAGTGAAATATTTTAGACTTGGCTCATGCCAATTTCTAATATGGCACTAATTTATTAATATATTTTTTAATCTCCTAATATACGTATCCTTGTCATTCTCGGTTGTCGTCGGCCGACCTTCACAATAGTTATCATGGAGAAGAATACGTCCACGTCTGGATTTATTTCACGAGTTTGATATCCAATTAAAAGTTTTAAATGCCGAGGTGGGGTAGGTTTTGGAAATACTTCCACGTCGCGATTGTCGCGGTCGGTGAGTGATGAAACTCAAACTGTTTATATTTATTTACCTATGGAAGGTGCAAGCTAAAAATGAAAAGATCGCTGCCCCATGTTTGGAGAATTAAAAGGAAGGGTTCCCAGTTCTGCTGCGCCGTTGACAGGCCCTCGACAAGATAAGACTGCTCTCTTAATTACGCTTTCTCCCGTCCCTCTGACTCGGACTGCCATCAGCGTTATTGTCAAGAGACAGAATTAAAATTCCGCGGCTGTCACCTCACCAACAAACCAACAGGTTATAAATAGATGGCCGCAAAAGGTAAACAACGCCACAGGCAATGATTTCATAGAATACATGGGACCGAACGTACCGAAATTATTTGGAACTGGCCACATATTTTATTTTATTTTTCATTTAAAATAATGGGTTTGCCAATAAGGTCGGGTCGATTTTGGCAGGTCGGTATTGACGAAATTCTTTTTTTATTTGAAATGCCATCATGTATGGAATATGACATCTTTCAAATGTCCGCCGCGGCTACACACGGTGGCATAGATCCGAAAGGTGCACCGACTCTGTCGCATAGATCCGGCTGAATTTGAGCGATAACCTGGGTTATGTTGACTTTGAGGACATCGGTCGATTGTGGCTTATTGATGTAGATCTGCGACTTCAGGAAACCCCAAGAAAAAGTATAGCAGAGTCAAATTGCAGAATTTTGCCGGCCAATTCACGTAACCTCTGCGAGATACATTTATACTCTAACGGAAACTCATTTCTATAATAAAGTTTTAGGGCGCTGCTCAATTTTTAAATTGCCACGACTCATTTCTGTAATAAAGTTTTAGGGCGCTGCTCAATTTTGACTGGCCATGGTGATTTGGCTTCAGTGACTGAATAATAAACAACAGATTTGACCGACGTCGTCAAAAACAACATGGCCACCACAGACTATCAACATCAACCCGCCCTTATTGGACAACTCTATACATTATTTATATTGTTGGCGCAGTTGGCCACATTGTTATCAATGTAATCATTTGGCCACATTGTTATCATTATATAGTAACTCGGTACAATTGAATACACAAATGTGGCAAATGCTCCAGTGCCCACCTAACTAGGACTGCACTGTCCCGTATCTTGGCGGGTCAGATTAAATAACCGAACCGAAATGAACAATGCAAATTTTGATATAAAGGAAAAGGAAAATATAAAGCAAAATATAAATGCTGTCTATTTGCGTCATTCGGCCTGGTTCGATCGGCTAGAAATTGTCACGTTGCGTCGCCTGTGCCACAGTATACCAGACAGTAGCATCTCTTAGAACAAAATTGAAATCGAAGCAAGTGACTTCAGGAATCTTAAGGGCTACCACAAATTGTAATAGGATTACTCGTCTTTTTCTTGAAGCATCGCCCTGGCCACATTTACGGTGCCCAGGCGACGCAGATGCTATTATGCTACCGATTTGTTCGGAGAATACCATATGGTCTCGACAAAAAAGTAATAGTAAGAGCAGACACAAACTGCGCCCACAGCGCGTCACAAAGATTTAGGACGATTTAAGATTTTTAAAAGGAAATTTAGATTTTTGAGAATATAATTTTTTGCTGGGGTTAGCAGAGCTGGGGTTTGATGCTAATATTTTTTGATTTCAGGATTTTTAGCATCTACAATAAACCTTTTAGAGCTTTTTACGACGGATAATAAAAAACAGCATTTTTTTTCATAACTTTTTAGTTTAAGCTTTTAGAAATGCTTCTAATTATGTGAGGCAAATACATAAAACCACCTTCAATTTAAAGTTAAATTTCACTTTTAGGATTTTTAAAAAGAAATTTAGGTTTTTGAGAATAGATTTTTTTGCTAAGATTAGCAGGGGATTAGCTGGGGTTTGATGCTGATATTTCTTAATTTCAAGGTTTTCAATATCAACAATAAGGCTTTAGAGCTTTTTATTATGTGAGGCAAATACATAACACCACCTTTAATTTAATTTAAAGATAAAATTCACTTGTATGATATGACGTTTTCGACTATCAGTCCAATCATTGCCGCATATAGGAAAGATTAGATTCTTTACTGTAAAGATGCTAACACCTGTAACAACTCGTCGCAATTTGAATGAAAGGAAAACATAATCAATCCTGGCGGACGTCTCCTAACTTCACATGGTCTCAACATGCATGGATTCACCGCGCAACGCACAGGCACAGTATAATAACGCCCAGTAAGATCACTCAAGAGCTACAAGGCAATGCGAGAAGAGGGTGCGAAGGAAGTGGGGCCAGGGGGGACTTACCCCTGCGTCGTAACTATGGGCCAAGGCCCATAGTTACGGCGCTGTGGGCTGTGGCCCGATGTGGGCGCAGTTTGTGTCCGCTCTTACTATTACTTTTTTGTGGAGATTTACAAGTCGACGCCATATGGTATTCTCAGAACAAATCGGTAGAATAATAGCATCTGCGTCGCCGGGGCACCGTAAATGTGGCCGGGACAATGCTTTAAGAAGAAGACTAGTAATCCTATTACGATTTGTGGTAGCCCTTAAGATTCCTGACATCACTTGCTTCGATTTCAATTTTGTTCTAAGAGAAGCTACTGTCTGGTATACTGTGGCACAGGCGACGCAACGTGACAAATTCGAGCAAATCGAACCAAGCCGAATGACGCAAAATACATTTATATTTTCCTTTCCCGGCATTAGGGAAAGCATTGTGAACGCGCTAAAAATCGAGATGAAGACGGAAATATCCATGTTGACACCCCCTGAGACGATTAGGACTATTTCCAGGCTGAAGTATGTATGTCAGTTTGTGTGTATGTGTGTGTGTGCGTGTGTATTCCTCCACGATAGCACCTAAACGCTTAATCCGATTGAGCTGAAATTAGACATGCAGGCATTAATAAGGCATGCAGGCATGCAGGCCCAAGAGGCAGCGACAAAAAAGTGCAAGAGTTTTGTGAAAGCTGATACTTTCAGATCAGACAGTAGGTATTTTGGCCATAAAATGCTGGGGTAGAGTCAGCAGGCCAGATTCCGGAACACCGAGCGCTGGCGTACTAGGAACGGTTTACCTAACTTTAATTAGTACCCCTAAAGTGTTTTGGAAACCTTAAAATTCTTCAGTAGACAGTGGATGCAATACAGAACACGAAAAAAATGGTCAGACTGTTTAACAATAGAAATCGCTGCGTCAGCATTACACCATACATGTCACAAAAATGTAGTCCATTATAATACGCAGCACATTGACCGATGCGTAATAATTATCGGCAAATACGTACCTTGTAGTGTACTTGCAGGGACTTTATTTTTGTGACGAGTATGAAGCATGCTGAGTTCTATCGTTAAGCAGTCTGGCCAGTCGTTTCGAGTTCTGTATTGCATCAACTGTCTACTGATGAATTTTCAGCTTTTCCAAAACACTTTGGGGTATCAATTAAAATTACACTTTTGCCAGTACGCCAGCGCCATGTATCCCGGAGTCTGGCCTGTTGACTCTACTCCAGTATTCTATGGCTATAATACTGTCTGATCTGAAAGTATCAGCTTTTACAAACTATTGCATTTTTTTTTCGTTGGCTCTTTACTACATCATTCGCTTATGGCAAGATTGAAAAATTGTGGTTGAAAGCAGCCCACAGCGCACTAATCAATCTCGAAATATTAGTACACAGATGCCTTGCCAGATGCCACATCATTTTTGGAAATATACCATTTTAATACCACGCAAATACTAAAATATGCTACTTTGCTGTCATAGTCACTTGACACAATCACTATCGGGTGGAAGGGGGGTTGGAGGCGAGGGAAGTTTGAGGGATGAAAGGGGGAGGGGGGAATTTGGCGCTCGGTGTGGGGGGGAGTTGTCTGCTTGCCGGGAGTCTTGGGTTGACACAACCATTATTTTCTATAAATTGCGGACACTTCGATCACCCCTTTTTTTCAATTACGGATTTCTATATTGCCATAGCCTGAAAAACGGCGTAAAATACTTGGCATCTCGTAATTCATTTGGCATGAACACATTTTGGGTTGAATATTCTTAGTAAGTTATTGAGTTTAATAATATGTTATAACATTAAATAAGGATTAGCTTATGATATTTGATTTGTTTTTTAATGTATTTTATAAAATAATTTTCTCATAAGGGTTACGAATTGAGGTTAGATCCCATATTATCCATTCTAACCGAGTTCAATGCTAACTTCCAGAATTAACTGCCGTGCATTCAAGGATTTAGTAGTAGTGTATTGCTGAGTTTCGGATTTTTGGATGACATGGACGTCAGCAGACGATGTAAGGAACAGGATTACGTTTTACTTACAAATTACAGCAGAAATGACCACATCAATCCCGTCGAGCGTTTCCACATATAAAACCGAATTACTGCAAAGCTTTTAACCGCAGATGGAAGAGAGATTCGACACGCTTTTACTGTGCTTTGCCGCGTTTTACGAGGGCCGTCGTTCTTTCGTTCTCATATCGGAAAGCTTCCCCTCTCTACGAATTACTGATTTTTTTTAAACTCGCAATCGACTATTTTTACAAACTTTTATTTAACTTTACTTGTTAGTATGGCTGTATATATGCAGGCATGGTTGCGATTTCAACCCACTTCCGCACGCCCGATCGAGTAGACATACGTATACTGCACTGCACAAAACGCCGGGCACAAATAAATATCTAATATGAATATATAAAATCGAAGACTATCGCGGTTGTTTGACATTGTAAATAAGATAGAAAACAAATTTACCGCGTGAAATTTGTATCACCCGACGTTCGGTGACGTTGCAGCCGCCGTTGTCCAGGGTAGACTGAAGAGCTGTCAATCCGTTGTTTTGCGGGTAGGTCGCATACCGCTGCCACCATTGCGTAGGTTATAACGGTGGTTATAACCTACAGCCTGTCCCCCCACCACCGTTATAACCTACGCAGTGGCAGCAGCGGTATGCGGCCTACCCGCAAAACAACGGATTGACAGCTCTTCAGTCTACCCTGGACAACGGCGGCTGCAACGTCACCGAAATATCGGGTGCTACAAATTTCACGCGGTAAATTCGTTTTCTATCCTATTTATAATTTAATATGAAATATCCCATAAAAATAATCATAAATCATCTGGATAGAAGCGTAGTAAACCCAAAAAGTAGGATGCCAATTTGTCGTAAGTTTTAGATATAAGTGGATATATTTTAATAACACTTAAATGGTTTGATTAAAAAAATAAAGGAGGGGGTAGTGGGTTGTCTGCTTGCCGGGAAAGTCTTGGGGTGACAACCGATTTTTTTGTAGTAAAAACGATACAAATATTTTTTTTTATTCTGGAGCAATAGATTTCAGAGAAATCGTGAAGGTACTTACGATTGTAAGGATCGCGTCCGACTTTGTTTATTTTACGTCTACGTTAGAGACTCGGCGGATCGTGTTTTTACAACCGCTTCAAATGCTTGTTAGCTGTGCAGAAGTAGGTATTCGCTATCCACAGGCCGTTAAACAGCAATGCGTTGTCATTATAAATCTTCCATTATCCGATTGGTAGGTTAGAGTGACTTAAAAGCATCCGCCGAATACGGTTGTTGTCCGAGGAAAGCCGAAAAAAGGCGAGACCCCCCGAGGCAGCCGTATCCCATACATACTGAGCGCCTTTATTATGCAGGCGAACCGGCGCAACAATGCCAAAGGATTACCGAAGGAACAAAAAAGATGCGCACGAGCCATTGATCAGCCGAATCGCCTGCGCCCGGCGCATGCACACCAACACTACTGCAGACGCAAGCCATGAAGAGACCTGGGCTTCGTAAATCTAAAAGCCTTTCCAGTCCACTAGTGGTGAAATAGAGATTTCTATCGAAATGCTGGATATGTGCAAAGCGACGATCCGGATGATATATGGGTTATATAATATAAGACAGTAACTTAAGTTGTACGGCTGCAGCGTCGAATTCGGAAATATAATTGTCCTGGATAGCATTAATAGACAATATCAATATGATCCCATTGGCGTTTTTAAATACTGCAAGGCATTCTCAGTCATTGAATTTTTAGATATAGGATAATAATAGAGTATTTATTGAGGGATGACTTCAGAAAATATTTCATCCATTCAGACCCAACAAGATAACTCGCGAAAACACTGTGCGTCATCATGCAGAAATATAAGAACGTGTTATTTTGGCCATTGTTGCGGGCAAACCCGCCATCTCAGGATGTTATAACAACTGCTGTCGTCTTGTCACCCTTAAATGAGTCGCAAAGACTTTGAGACGAAAACGGTCTGTTGTTACAGTTCCGCTACCCCCCAACAGATACCTTCCTCAGACGGCGAGGTACTGGAAAGCCAGGGGGTCTCCCCCCCCCACCCCCTTACCCGTCTACCATTTTTGGATACATTATTCTGTCTGCTAGGATAGTAATAGTTCGAAGTCGCTTACATCTAGCTCTACCTATTGTGGACATCAGTCGTCGGGAACTGTGGCGCCTTTTGCATACATCTAGATTGGCTAGCCCACGAGTTATTTCTAAAGTACGAGATAATAGGCCAACATCTACCTCGTAACTTAGGAAACGTACGTTTCAGTCTCCCCGTTAATTTGCCAGCTGCGTAAACCAAGCACAGCCAACCCGCAGCCGCCCCATGCCACTCTCCGGCGGACTACATAGGTAGTTTTCCCTCTTCGAGAGAGCGGATGAGAGCTGAACTAGGGGAACACAAACTGGCCATCAGACAGAGGGGGGGTCTTATAAAACGTTACAATGCATTAAAGGGGCGGGAGGGAGGGTCGAACAACGCGTTACGTAACATTGTTTTTTTTTTATTAAAATAAAAAACTAGGGAATAAAATAGGAGAATCTAAAATAGGAGAATTCATGAGAAGAACAATGGTAGATGAAGCCAAAAATGTATGTAAGGACAGGGCCAAGTCATGAAAACGGCATAATTTAATGTAAGATTAGTAGTAAAAATTTATTAGAACAAATTTGAGCCCATTTTAACATATCTTAAACTTAAGCAAATGTTTATTACAGTATGTGTGATTGTTTATCAAATACCGATATCCATTAATAAAATAAACAATATACGCAGGCATTGCGAGTTAGAAATCTCTTGTTTTATGTATTATTGCCGCAAACGCGATTAAAACAATAACAAATGTATTTTAGCGACTTTCCGGTTCTTTGCGCAATATAATTGTGACTTTTAGGTAAAAATGGTCACTTGGGTGTTACGTAACGTTTATAAAGGGGGAGTACAGAAAAACATGAGGGGAGGGAGGGTTAAAAAATCTTTTAAAAATGCGTTACGTAATACATGAACGCCCCCTAACATGAAGACATCATTATTACGCAATACAAATATGGTATGATTTATTTCGGTGTATCAATTACTTTAAAAAAAACTTTTTAAAATCTTCCTAGAACAGGTGACAACTATATATTATGCGAAAGCTTAACTGTGATATTTATTATTATAGAATAAATATTTTAGATTTAATTTGATTTAATTGAAGAAGCGTTTAGGATATCGGTATTAGTTTAGTTTTAAAGGAATTCCTGCTCGCAAGTCCCAAAACTGTCGGATTGGCAATAGCAGCATGGCTTACCATAATAGCGCATTATGTCACCACCGCACAGTGGGTTCCGCACATATCTCAAATTGTGGAAAAAATCTAATATGAACTCACATTGCAGAGAAAAATAGCTTTACATAATTTGTTTTAAAGGTCTGATAATTATCGCTTTCATATATCCGCGTATATGCACCGAGCGTCTACTCTTCTAATAAAGGTTTTTATTTCGAGATTTTAGGCTTTTTATTTTTTATTAAGTCTTATGCGACAGTCTATGACTGTCTATCCGACCGTTCGCACCTGTGTATCGGAAAGTATACGTCCTATAGAAGAATTGTTAACGGCCAACACTCAGTAGATATGGTCTGATAAAGATTCCCCTCTTCTTATTATGCTTTATATAAGTATTTATTTTTCAAACAAATATTTCGCCATTTTCGAACAAATATTTTCGCCCGGTTTCTAAAGTTTATTTTCGCCCGGTTTCAAAAGTCAAAAGAGGCGAACGCACGGTGTCAAACCCTTCCGTATTCATGGTGAATGGTTAATATGAGATATTAAATATGTATATTTCAGTTTTTTATGAATTATTTTTATATGACGGTCGTCTTGGCCGCTAATAATTTATCCCACCAGAGGGCGAGTGAGCCAGCAAACTCACATACATACTATTTAAATAATATTTGTACGATTATTTTAGCACTTGTAATACGTACGATTGGATGTTATAACAACTATGTAGATAGTACGTCGCGTCGTGCAGAAATAGCTACGTGCCATTTTATATCTTTATTAAAACTGAAATATATTGAAACAGTTATACCTACTCGTATGTGTAATAAAATTTGTTAAAAGTAATAGTCTCTCATAAGATCACGCTTGGTGATCTTCTTCCAACCTTGCTTTAATATACCTACTGCTAATCCCTCCTTCAAGTGCACTTTTACGAAAGGGAATAATCCCTTTTCAATTGCATTAATAATACTTTGTTCTGTAGGAGATCCTACAATAAAACGATAGGAAATAGTAACACAGTCCGTATTCTTGTCAAAGAAGAGGATTCACAGAGTGGACAAATTCTATTTGTTAATTAAAATTTCTGAACGGTCTATCAAATTAAATTATCGGTCACATGACGTAATTGTATAAAGAAGTAGGTTGATTGATGTATATCTAACAAATAATAGACGAACTCGTGTGACCGCCCATAAAATGATATGTTTTAGGGTGCTGATCATACTAATTCGTGTTAAATATTTTGGTATACCATATCGCAAAAACCCAAAAATATGTCATTTATTATCAAAGACTAAGATTTCTTTCTTCAGTAAAGTATTAAACAAGTGAAAAATTTGAATTTTAGTATGCGGGAATGTATTTTAGAAAAGTATATTATTAAAATTATAACAGTTAAAAAACACAATTATAGGCTTCATGGACAGTTTTTTGCAATCCGTTGGAATTCGCCACTCTCTTCTTATTTGTATAGCATATTCTGCAATATCATCTTGCAGTGACTTTGGATTTCTTTCCACTGCTGAAGACATGTTCCGCAGTATTTTCATTTTTAAATAATTTGTGATCTTTTGCATCATGTTCTGTTGTATATTCTATTGTATAATTTATGTTTTGTTTTGTAAAGGCATTTCTTTCTCGGACAGCGAGTATGTGAGAATACCGACATCGTCTAATAGGGAGCCATTCTTTTTGCATGCGAAAGGTCGATATATGATGAAACTTCTTCAGGGAATAAACAAAGTGAATACACGCGTTTTGAATCGTTTCCAGCTTATCGAGTAGTTCTTCATTCGCGTCTAGGTAGGCCGCATCAGCGTAGTTAATTATCGGTAAAAGAAAAGATTGTGCCATTTGGCGTCTAATACAAAGAGGTAAGATATTCTGAACCCGTTTAAAAGAATGGAGACATACAAGGACTTTACGACTGACCTCTCTTGCTTGAGGATGCCAAGGTAAGTTTTCATCAATGAGTAGGCCCAGGTCTTTCACATTGCTGCTGTAAGGGACAAAATAGTTGTCGATATTGATAGGAGGGAGATTTTTTTATACTTGGCAATGAGTGAGCGGCTTCCGATGACGATTGCTTGAGTTTTTGTCGGATTAAGAAGCAGACTGTGATTGGTCGCTTAATCAAGACGTCAGATGCAACAATTCTGGTACAATAGCGGAGAACTATTACCGTAGTTTATCACATAACGCTAGCATACGATATTGCGATTTTTTGCTTCGCTCGAATAACAGTTTGGACAATCCTCGGTAGAATCTTGACCTGAGTCCCAGTGATTATTTTACGTTCCTAAAAATCACAGATATGGTGCGTAGTACCTAAGCGAATTCAAGTCTCTGACGCGTTTTAAGCGGTTATTTTAACAGCAATTATTTTATAACTACAATTAATGGTAATTTTTACAATTAATGGTTATTTGATTTGTGTGAATGTAAAAGTGGACTACTTTTATTGCAAGGTTACTCTAAGAAAGAAAAAAATCCTTATCAGCTTTTTCCTGTTTACCTTTTTATCTGCTCATTTCGACGTTCCTAATGTGAAATGCTTTCCGTTAGGCAGTAGAATGCACAAATAGATTCTCTACCCGTTCATACATTTCCTTTTTCGACGTTTTAGTCAATTTAGGATTTCCCACAGTGCGCCACCAGCCACCGCACCGACTCTAAACTTGCTTGGATCAACGCACGTAAAAAAATATAAAGAAAGAATGTGGTGCAATAGCAGCGCCTGCATCCTTCCTTTTCTCTTTATAAACCTAGTGGCTACTCGGATTATATATTTACAGGATTCCTCCCGGATTATTGCTATCAATGTCGTGGAACAATACTTTGAGAAACAATAAACAAGTTATAAGCATACATGTGCAATCCTACTATATCCTACTATCCTACTATCCTTCTACTATTATAAACGCGAAAGTTTGTAAGAATGTATGGATGTTTGTTACTCTTTCACGCAAAAACTACTGAATGGATTTTGATGAAACTTTTTAATAATATAGCTTACACATCAGAATAACTCATAGGCTATAATTTATAAAGATATATAGTTTTCTATCATCCTCCTACTATTATAAACGCGAAAGTTTGTAGGAATGTATGTATGGATGTTTGTTACTCTTTCACGCAAAAACTACTGAATGGATTTTGATGAAACTTTAGAAAATTATAGCTTACACATCAGAATAACACATAGGCTATAATTTATTAAGATATATAGTTTTCTATCATCATTATCACAATTTTCGATCACCACGCAGGTGAAACCGCGGGGCGCAGCTATTTATTTATAAGACTATAGAAGCTTTCCTCGACGCGGTCTAACCTTGGTTTGACTTGACCATCTAAATAGTTATAAAACAAAACTCCACAAATGAGTGTCTGTTTCTTGTTGATTGCGCTAAACTCAAAAACCGAGCGCATCTCGAGGTAGTTCTCTCGTATTTGTCGCGTATAGTGATGACCTAATTTTTTAACAGTGTTTAGTACATCTTAATAATACTTGCGATTTTTAAGCCAGACTTTTGAATCACCCAGAGAAACACCTAGTACAAATAACCTAAATAATCAAACATCGTGAGTAGAAAATTGTTATTGGTATTTAAGTTTGTGAACTTTTGGGTTTATGTTTATTTATATTACTTATTTTATTTGTAGTACTGAAAATATGGACACTGAAGCAAAAGGAGACCCACCCAAAATGTTAACAGAAATGCCTAGTACCAGTCACTCAACCGATCAAAATATATAGTGAGTTGAAATTGTTATGTATATTCCAGTTTTACTCTGTATTTTTGTACTCCAGTTTTACTCTTATATCGATCATTTAATTTGTAGGACTGAAGATATGAACGGTGATTTGATTGTCTACATTTGGGTTAATTTAACGATTAGTTACGTTTAGGTAAGAACTAATTTCATTTTTACTTTTCAACTATAAAGAAACTTGGAAAAATCCGTTAAATTAGTCTTTGTTTAGGTTGCAAAAACAGAACCGGAATCTATAAATATCGAAGGAAGACGCGTGGTAGATTTTCAATATTTCTTAGACGGCTTAAAAAAAATGCAGAACAGAACAATCGGTTTGGTTTTTCATTACATAACCTGAAAATCGTAAAAGTAAAACGAGTTTATTTTTATAAGTACCTATATAGGTAGTTTTATGTGATTATAATAATATTGCATAGTCCATATTTGTATAAATTTAACTAAAATACATAATTAATCTATTTTGGACAGTCTTTTTATTTTCTTTGTAAACTTTAGTTATTTACTAAATAAGTAAAATTCTAGGTCGTCGTAACGTCGCAACTGTGTCCCGTAAGTGAGGAAAAACCCACACAGACGCGCTCACTTCCCGCGTCCAGCGGTTAAATACCTAAAACCCGAGCGCTTATTTTTGTAACAACGCTCTTAATAATTAGAATCTTTCAGGATTTTTTAAAATTTATTTTAGATAATGCCCAGCAGATATTAAACATAATAGCTAGATAAACTAACTAATACAGCCTTACTATCCTTTGGCTAAACTTGGTTAGGTATTACAACTCCGTCTCATTAATTACTCTGACTAAATTAAGTAGATATTATATATAATATCTAATGGGTAGCTATTATACGAAATACCTAGTATAATTACTTTGTAACATATGCATATAAAGGGTTAGTTAAATTCATTAAAGCAGACATGTGGGCGATTTTGTACAAAACAATATCTATGTATTATTGACTATTAAGATAGTTGCTATGATGTAAATATTATATACAAAAACTATTTTAACGCTAACTTTTTGAACGCTACAATATTCTCGAAAAGATGTAAGTAATGATTTTAATACACTTAAGAGTAACCCTTTGAACGTCAATAATATTGAACGGAGTGAATCTACCCATGAATCTATAGAAGAAAATAAAAATAAAAAATCCTGACCTAATAATACTAAAAAAAAAAGATTTTTTGATGATCGTTTTTTTTTAAATTTGCGTTGTAAAAATACACCAGTTTATCATATTGCAAGTTGCAAATTTCTTTTCTTACGAATTGATAATTTATTAAATTTCTATTTTTAAAATTCATTATTATAATATTATTATTATGGATATACGTAATTTTCGTTGATGCCGCTAGATGTCAGTGTGTCCTCCGCGAATCCAAATAAATACGAGTAGCTTATTTCCCCACAGCAGCTTACCCCTTCAGACCTTTATATCAGCCGTCCCACTCTTTCGGTAGAAATGAAACATACAGGAGAATGGATTTCGAGAGAGCGAGATGTGCAGCTTATTCCCTACCCTTTCGCACGTTCGCGCGCCGTTTTCGAGACATCCCTTACCTCTGTCACCTTTATGAACACCTGATACTTGACTTCCATGGAAGGAAAGGGTATGTTGTCAAACAAAATTGACACTTATGACCGATAGAGATCGCGCTTCTCTCTTCTTTCCTAGCATGCGCTGCTCTGCGATGACAAATTCAAAACGCTTTTCGAAAAAAATTATTTAAATCGTTTTTGTCTTGTATGTCCTAAGCATTGAATGCCCTCCACTTAAATTTAGGCTTCTTTATAAGGTAATTTCTTAACTTTTATAATGCTTTTAATTAAAACATGTTACTCTTTCGGAATCCGCACCTACAATCCAAAATGTCAATGACGTAACATACGTTTCTTTATTATGGCAAATTGGCGGCAACTTCGAAATGCAAAGGATGTTTATTGCAGCTAGCTGGCAAAGAAGCTCTATCACGCTTGCTGAAAGCGTCAGTCGCTGGCAATTGGCCGATGAGTGAGGTCGGATTTTCAAGCATGAAATGACTTATTAGAAATTGTAGAAAATTTTACCAATACTATACGAATTTTACAATATATAGAACCGATCGCTCCTGTTTCGATACGTCGATTTTCTGTAGTATATGCTTTAAGTAGCGAGAGAGCTGTCGTTATATCTCGTTACATTACGATATCGATAACGAAAGGGTTTATTTATAGTGTCGTGTAAAAACGATTCTCGCTTTGCAATTGCCAAAGCGATATGGTTTGCTAGAATGTTCGTGATAGGGCGCTGATTCGCACAACCGATTCGATTAAATTGTTCTGTAAATTCAAGGAATTCGGGTCTTTCACGATCGACGCATAACTTGAGTATAACCGTGTATAACCAAGTACACCGACTATACCAGCTCTTACCATTGACGAATGAAACTGTTCCTCTAAAAAAAATCGGTTGTGTCACCCCAAGACTTTCCTGACTAGTATCCGGGGAGGTGCGAAAAAACAGCGACATTTTTTACTCTAGTACCCCAAATTTGTATGGCAGGTACCCCAAACGTTGGTCGTAAGTACCCCAAAAACTAATAGGTTCTTCCGATGGTTAACAGAAGCTTCTATGCCAAATTTTAACTTAGACAGATTAAGCGTCTGGGCGCTATCGCGGAAACAATTTTTTCGCCGGGAACCCCAAATTTGTATGGGAGGTACCACAACCGTAGGGCGTAGGGACTCCAAAAACTAATGGGTTCCTCCGACGGTTAACAGAAGCTTATATACCAAATTTCAGCTCAATCCGATTAAGCGTCTGGGCGCTATCGTGGAAGAATACATACATACACACATACAGACATACAGACATACAGACATACAGACATACATACAGACAGAGATCGGTCTGGAAATAGTCTCAATCGTCTCAGGGAGTCTCAAAATATATATTCCCATCTTCATCTCAAAATTTTACTTTCCTGACGACCTATCGGAAAGGAAAGTATTGTGATCGCGCTAAAAAAAAAATTTGAGATGAAGATGGGAATATATATTTTGAGACTCCCTGAGACGATTGAGACTATTTCCAGACCGATCTCTGTCTGTATGTATGTCTGTATGTCTGTATGTCTGTATGTCTGTATGTCTGTATGTATGTATTCTTCCACGATAGCGCCCAGACGCTTAATCGGATTGAGCTGAAATTTGGTATATAAGCTTCTGTTAACCGTCGGAGGAACCCATTAGTTTTTGGAGTCCCTACGCCCTACGGTTGTGGTACCTCCCATACAAATTTGGGGTTCCCGGCGAAAAAATTGTTTCCGCGATAGCGCCCAGACGCTTAATCTGTCTAAGTTAAAATTTGGCATAGAAGCTTCTGTTAACCATCGGAAGAACCTATTAGTTTTTGGGGTACTTACGACCAACGTTTGGGGTACCTGCCATACAAATTTGGGGTACTAGAGTAAAAAATGTCGCTGTTTTTTCGCACCTCCCCGGATACTAGTCAGGAAAGTCTTGGGGTGACACAACCGATTTTTTTTTTAGCGCGATCACAATACTTTCCTTTCCGATAGGTCGTCAGGAAAGTAAAATGGAAATTCGACAACTTGCTGTTTTCCTCTTCAACTCGTGTTTATTTCGTTTTCCAATTTTAGATTATCCAAAACGTCGAATAAAGTGTTTGAACCAGAAAAAAAGGGTAATCCAATACACTCATAATCATGATATGTAGATCTGCGGAGTGGCCTTGGTAAAATCGATATGTTATGAGTAGTACATTACTTCTTTCTGAGTGACCCTCGCATGGAATCGATTACCCATCGGTAGCAAGATTAATTTACTTGCAAATTTAAAATTACCATTCAATATAGCGGACGGTGGGTCATTAAAATTTGTATTGCACTCAATGACCTACTATTAGCAGTTCGCTTTTATTATTTGATCAACTTCCTTTTGATGAGCAATTCAAAACGGAAGACTGTATTTTCTATATTTCTGCAGAAAGTAGTCAAGTCCGACTAGTAAGAAAACTAACAAAAGAGAATGGGCATTTTGGACCCACTTTTATAATAGCTGTAAATAATATACCAATAGAAAGACTTCTTTATGTAAAAAAAAGTATTACTAGAACGACTGATCTCAATTATGAGCCGTTTCTGAGTTATATCCTAATAAATATGGCTAATTACCTATATCCCCTAGAGTAGAGCACCTAAGACATCCAGACATTGTATTTATAATAACTATTTAAACGAAAACTATCGCAAAATACCCGCAACGATAAACTACATACGCTGTGGGAGTACAAACTACATATTCCTAAGAATGTCCGAGTTTGTCAGCAGTATATGGAGAGGAAATACTCGTAATGGGATATGTTGCTTAAACTCTGTAATGTGTCTCATGATTTCCCTCCCGTTCTGTTCTGGAGTATGTAACATGCTAAGGTCAGCTATTTAACATGGTGTGCCCAGTGACCGTACATCATAATATACTATATTTTATGGATCTTCACTGCAAATAATATATTCTAATTAAATAATTGGCATGGGGGTTTTCATGTAATTAGCCATATTAAAGAAGATACCTTATAAATGAGGTTAGTTGTAGTAGTCATAAATATTCTAGATAAATAGATCTTTCCAATGGTAAATAGGTTATTGTTATTGGAGACGTGGGCCTAGCGCCCATACATTTTTGCCTATTAACGTTTATATACAAAACGAAACGCTACACATACAGTTTAGACATCAATGAGGAATATTTTTGGAAAAAAAATTAAGATTCGGAATGAAAATATCAAATGACGGATGGTGAGCATCTTCTATCACCAAAGGATTTAAGGATCGTTATATTTCTATGTCAAAATTCGCAAGAGCTCCGACCAACATTCCATTTTTGCATTCGCTATTTGATTAAATTGAATAAGACCAGCGAAGACTACATGATCGAGGAAAATACATGAGACAGAGCAGGCGCTAGTGAGATTATCAACGTCGTCATATCTCTCTGTGTTATTAATCCTGGAAGTTTTGAACAAGATCACGCATTAATTCGACAAACTCCTGCATTAATCTTTCGTGTTCCTCGCCAGTAATATAGACACATGCGATATGCAAATCAGTGTCTGTGGCTATAAGCGATGTGGACAGATTGGTAAACCATAACCATTTAGCATTTGTCGGCGAATTATCCTTGTAAGAATAATCAGAAAATAATCAGACATATCTTAATGACATGTAATCGTTGATATACGTAAAGTTACGTAGGTATAGTAAGATTTCAAAGTTAGTTTAGATAATATAAACTGAGAAAATACCACATGTTTGTAAGACTTTCATCAACAATATTTCTAATTAAATTTTTAAAAAAATAACACTGTTCTTCCTATAGAAGTATAGTACTTATTCTACTTTAGTTAAAAAAAACATATCTAAATTAATTATTGCAACATGTCAATGTCATCGTTGCGCTAACGCTCTTTCTATAGTCTGGTCGAGTTTATATTTTTAAAGGCAGAGGCGTAACTAAGCCGGTGCAGCCTGTATGGCGCACCGCAGCCCATGGTAGTCCGGTGGCCCAAAATGAAACTTCTTTCTACGATCGACGTCCTATCCAACTCTGCTAGCAAATTAAGGAAGCCGAAAAATGAATGTCTCAAAACTGATCGATTATTTTGCAAATCAAGACGAAACCCATTCTAGAAATATATTTGTTCATATTTTTTACAATACATTAGATAGTTATATTCATTTAAGTACGTAGATATGCAAAAAAATGTACATTTGTAATAATATTATCTGGATATTTATTAGTTTTTCAAAATTTGCAATTGATAGTTCTACTCGAAATAAAGTAATAGAAGTGATATATTTTTTTAATTTCTCAGCAATATTCATAGGTGGTGAAATATAATTCACTAATTAAATTAACAGGAAAGCGTGGTATTGATACAGGTACAAATATTTCGAACATTCTCCCGCAACAATGTTTCTATGTGATCCCGGATGTGATATACTATGAGATGTGATATATTTTGAGAACTTGTTCCGCGACATGTTCGATGCAATACCCCCCAAATGAATGCGCCGATTTATATGCAGCTACGGTATTTATATATTTATTTATTAATTTAAGAATTAATTACTATAAAACATTGATTTGCTTAAAAAATAACAGGAACCGGATGGCAAAACCTTAACATTATGCTTATTTGTTTCTGTCACCCAACTGAGACTAGCCCGTTCTAGGGTGGACAGGACTCTAATATTACAATCAAGTTTGCTTGATTGCTTGATTGTTTACAAATGTACAAGTTTTAGTAAAAAGCTAATAACACTAAATTGCCCTAAAATGTGGTCTACAAAATAAAAAATATATAAAATAATAATTAAAATAAAGCTATATGTGAGAAAAGAAAGAAACAGTCATTATATATGTTAAGTAATATAAGATTTAATATAAAAATACCTAGTCAAAAAAGTACAATTCATTGTCAAAATAATATATAACAACAAAGTCAAATAATTTTTGGTAGTTAGTTCAAGGTTAAAAAATACTCAACATACATGTTTAAAAATATGTTAATAATTTGTGCACCTAAGTATTATTAAACTATTATTTCTAACATTTGATGTATGGTTAGTCTGTCATGATTCGATAACCATTTATTTAATTTATTTTTGAATTCCCTAAATGTCAAATTCATTTTTATTTCCATATTTATCAGATTGTAAAATCTCGGCGCAATGTAAGAGTAATGTCATTGTCCAAATGATGTTCTCATTCTGAGTATTATTAAGCTATTTTCTAAAACTTCGTTGGTCGCCGATTCTGAATATGAATACCTATCTAATGTAGCTATGTATGCAGTAATTACAACCCATATGCCATAATGTATATAAGTAAGTAGGGGGAGGGGCCTTTTTTTCAAGTTTGCACTGGGACCCAATTTTTTAGTTACGCCACTGTTTAAAGGTGAACTTTTTTTACTAGTCAGTTCTAAAGACTCGCATACTTTTATTTTTTACCAAAAATATTTCAATTGGCATGAATTCAATATACAATAAATTCAATTCAATGTACTTTCTTTTGAAATGTTGATTTGCCAAGGTAACGCAATACGGGCCTTTTTGTGCTGAATTTTATTAAATAATAGATAATTTCTTACTTGATAATTATACAATACAAAACAATAAAATCAACTACTCCAGTAGATAGGCATTCCTACACTTGGATGCGTCACAAAATTAAATGCTAAAAAATGATTTATTAAAAACATAACTATCGTGGTAGTTGTCATAGCTGTAATATTATATTCAATATTACCTACATAAAAATAATCAAAATATACTAATGTGAATTAAGAGTCAGGTAGAATAATATAGTAAAATAGAAATGCAAATTCTATGTAGAATAATCAACAAAAAAAATATTGTCAAACCAGCAATATGCCTTCGTATTTTTTTTAAAAATGATTCGCAGCAATATGCCTTCGTATTTTTTTTGGAAAATAAACTTAGAATTCTCCAATTCCCTTATACCATAAATTGGGTTTCTTACCAAATTATTTATAATTATCTTTTAGTCCTCTCCAAAGCTTTTAATTTGCACTGGAATCTTATTATTATATTGTTATTAATTATTTTCCACTTAACTTCTTACGTGGGAATATAATATCATTCAATATACAACGAATTCAATGAATTCAATTCAAAGTACTTTAAAAAAATATATATTTGTCAATTTACAGAATGAGGAACGGAATACGGGTCTCTTTGTGCTCTATTTTATGAACTAATAATTTTTTACGTATTATGTTTCATACCCTAGAATTGTGAGGACTATGAAAGGCATATTATTAATACTAGAAGCTACACTAGCTTCCGTTCTGAGGAAATCATGAAATAACATTCCCCTTTTGCATTTATGTTTGCCTGATATCTTCAGGGTAACCAGCATCGATATATCGCAGGCCACGCGGTCGTACAGAAGACAGATTGGCGGGTATAGACAGATTTCAGACGACATTAAATTGGAAGCTACCTATTTTTTAACCGTCTATATTTATTATTTCAACAATATTATAAAAACATATATAAATTCTCTGATGGAAGGTATTTGTTAAAAACAGCGGCTGTTTTATTAATTTTATTTTGACAGCTGAATTTTAGGACCCTAACGTATGAGTAGTCTTAGACCTGAAACTCTATAATCGTTTTAGTTTTAAACGTTTGAAATATATAAGTTCACACACCAAGTTTCTATGTATATCATATCGATTTTATGCAGGTAAGTATTAATATACATTAATACAATTAGTATATATTCATTTTTTATTATGACTGCCTTGGAGTTTGGCTTAGATAGTCTCAATATCCCTTTCTATTGATGCATCGAGTTAAGAATGTGAAATTAAGAGTATTAACCTAAATATCACATTATATAAATTAATAATAATTAAAAATATTTTAATTACAAAATTAAATTTTACACGGGTTTTTAGATAAACGCAACTGACTGAGAAATATTCATACAAATGCGAGACAAACGAGCAAAAATGCCTATAATGATTTTCAGATTCCGATTTTTAAAATGGCATATCCCATTATCAATTTGTAAGTCGAGGCGATGATAAATCCTCCAAAAGGATTGGAAATGTTCGAAATTCATATTTTTTTAGTAATCCAGCAAAAAGTAAGAACTCAGCAAAAATCAACTAAGTAGTGGCTTTTTGCCATGTTTTTGTAAAAAAAATGGTAGAATTCAAATGGTTTCTAATTTATTTAGAGTATTTTTTAACTATTCGACTCTGATGTTATTGAATTTTATTTTAATTATATATCTCTATAGCGATTATTAAAATCGTCACAGGAAAAGCCTTACTGAGTATTTTTACCGAACTTCGTTCATGACTGTCTCGCTACTTGGAACATATTGGGTTATGCATGTTTGTTTACATTGCCCTTTAAACCTTTGGTTATCTATCCATATATAATTTATAACAGACCAATTTGTAAAAATGCTAATATCACCCCTCCCCGTTAAATCGAATAAAATGTACCATTTCTACCTCATTTTATTAGCTTTAACCATTACAATTAAGAGTAGCTGAGGCTGCGTAATAAAAGTTGAGCTTTATACTTCGGCATAATTGCCAGGTAATCGCTTCATCGCAAGTGGGAAGGATACATAAAGGTGTGGTTTTAATTCCAACTACTTGAAAAAATGATCTTGGCAAGGAGAAATTATCTAGAGAAGCTGAAATTATATATAGGTTGGTTTTAGGATGAAATCATTTAATGTCGCAATGGCCGACGTATCGCCACGCCCACAATTACTTCCAATCAACAAAATTAAATATATCTATTAACTAAAGACTCCTAGAAATAGGATACGATAGGAAATGTGACGAATTGCGATATGGACAATATTGATTGTAGCTAGGATTTTTTCATTAGCATTTTAGAGAAAAAAGATGTTTTGTTTCTTACTTTTCGAAACCAGGACAACAACGTTTTCCATTTTCATACATCCAAAGTGCACCGTTTGCACGATCCTTCTAGGAGTACGTTGGCTTTGTAAGCCAGATTTTCCGACTATTCCGATTTCTATGTTTTCATATGCACTCAATGCGCAAAAAACCATGTACATAACATTTAGTGCCACCAGTGTAGCTCAACCAAAACAAGAGCATATTCTGAAACTCCACAGAGATTGTCTTAACCCCGAAAACTGTAAATGTATTAATCTCAATAAAGTTGACAACATTAAATATCTTGGTATATTAATTGATTACCGGCTACAATGGAGCACCCACATAATGGAGCTGTCGGCAAAAGTTAGGAAACTCACGTATATTTTCAAAGACCTTAGAGGCATTCTGGACCAAAGGACACTTAAGATAGTATACCATGCCCTGTGCCAATCTATCCTAACCTATGGGATCATAGGGTGGGGAGGTGCAGCGAAAATTCATATGGAGCCCTTGATTAGAGCTCAAAAGCTAATACTTAAAATTATAAAGAGAAAGCCTTGGAGATACTCTTCAGATGATCTCTACAGAGAATATAACGAGAATATAACAGAGAATATAACGTGCTAGATGTACCACAACTATACGTGAAAACGGCGCTCTGTGACTATCATACTAATTTAGAGACCGCAATAAGAACCCAGCAAACAATCTGCACGCGGCAATCCCGAACTATACATTTTGACGTCCCTCGAATGCAGACCACTTTTGGGCAGAGGCATTTTGTGTACATAGCCCCCAGGATCTTTAATATGCTAGATGAAGATTTAAAAATGTATGTGCCGAAGTCTTCTTCTTCTTTTAAAGCCAAAATTGATTCCTGGCTAAAATATGACGCCCGGCAAAATATCCACAAATTAACATACCGAGACAATTATCCCTGACATTTCTTATTATTATTATTATTTTCTTTGACTTTTTAAGCTATTGCATAGCTTTTTATCGCGGGCCTGGCCAGCGCGGCGACCGAATGAAGAAATTTCTTAACGAAAATTAATGATTTTAAACTGATAATTACGTCTAAACGAGTACTGCTTACGATTCGAAAAAAATATATGTTAAACAAGAACATTTTCCTAATATTCTTAGCTTTGAATATTTTAGATTTTGTTTATATTACATAGTGAAATTAATTTGTGAAATTAGGTCTAACAGAACACAAAAA
>OX155980.1:73366468-73461468 GCA_944548615.1 Micropterix aruncella
CAAAGTGTTTTATTTTAGTTTTTTCGCTTTAATTCGCCTCAATTGGAGGCATTTTGTGTTGCAAAGGAAAAGCTCGATTTTTGAGATATATGGATGATGAGTGATCGTTCGTCGACGGTAAAGGGACCCATAAACTAACATGCACAATCGAAAGTCGTGCACATCCGTAAGTATATCTCATTCAAACATAAGCGTTTCCCAATCCAAGCTGGGATTTCCTTCGCTGCTGTTCAAGTAGCTTTTACTAATTTTATTTTACTGCGAATCATCATCCTATGAACGGATTATTTACAAAACCTTATCAAATATAAAAATATTATATAGTTTTTCTACCATGTTTCTTTATACATTTGCTAATGTTATACAATTTTATACAAGTTTACCTTATTTTGATATTATTATATAGTCTTTAGTATAAACTTCTCTGCCAGAAATTAAGATCGAAGTATCTTCTTTCATTTCATTGTGCATTAGAGGTTTTATATTTTTATTTCGATTTAATGGCTCGTTGATAACTAACGCAGCCTAATAATGTCATATTTTAAATGTTGGAAACGTCCGAAATTTTGAATTATTTCGAAACGTCATCCTCCATTTATGAAACGGCCTTTGCCGATGTGATCAAAGTGTTTTATTTTAGTTTTTTCGCTTTAATTCGCCTCAATTGGAGGCATTTTGTGTTGCAAAAGGAAAAGCTCGATTTTTGAGATATATGGATGATGAGTGATCGTTCGTCGACGGTAAAGGGACCCATAAACTAACATGCACAATCGAAAGTCGTGCACATCCGTAAGTATATCTCATTCAAACATAAGCGTTTCCCAATCCAAGCTGGGATTTCCTTCGCTGCTGTTCAAGTAGCTTTTACTAATTTTATTTTACTGCGAATCATCATCCTATGAACGGATTATTTACAAAACCTTATCAAATATAAAAATATTATACAGTTTTTCTACCATGTTTCTTTATACATTTGCTAATGTTATACAATTTTATACAAGTTTACCTTATTTTGATATTATTATATAGTCTTTAGTATAAACTTCTCTGCCAGAAATTAAGATCGAAGTATCTTCTTTCATTTCATTGTGCATTAGAGGTTTTATATTTTTATTTCGATTTAATGGCTCGTTGATAACTAACGCAGCCTAATAATGTCATATTTTAAATGTTGGAAACGTCCGAAATTTTGAATTATTTCGAAACGTCATCCTCCATTTATGAAACGGCCTTTGCCGATGTGATCAAAGTGTTTTATTTTAGTTTTTTCGCTTTAATTCGCCTCAATTGGAGGCATTTTGTGTTGCAAAAGGAAAAGCTCGATTTTTGAGATATATGGATGATGAGTGATCGTTCGTCGACGGTAAAGGGACCCATAAACTAACATGCACAATCGAAAGTCGTGCACATCCGTAAGTATATCTCATTCAAACATAAGCGTTTCCCAATCCAAGCTGGGATTTCCTTCGCTGCTGTTCAAGTAGCTTTTACTAATTATATATATATATATATATATATATATATATATATATATATATATATATATATATATATATATATATATATATATATATATATATATATATATATATATATATATATATATATATATATATATATATATATATATATATATATATATATATATATATATATATATATATATATATATATATATATATATATATATATATATATATAATATATCTATATTAATTTTAACAAAATATTGACCACTATTGTCTTTGAAGTTTTGCCATTTAAAAGAATTAGGCAATGCCTCTGGTGTAAAGCCCTCGTGGACAGGAAGGAGTCAATGTTTAATATTATGTTGCATATTTCTCTATGGTTTTGATTTTGACGTCGTTTTCTTGAATATTTGTCTCAGACAGACGTCCACACATCTAGGCAGACCGTAAGACAGTTTTTTTATTTCATACTTTTGGATCGAAATTTTCTAATACGTGGATACATTTTTGACCAAAATCTTTTTTTGATTATTTTCTGATGAATTTAAGACGCTTCGCGTCTACATTGGTTTGCAAGTTTGCGATAGCGAAATAATATAAAGCCCACCAAAATATAAATATTGAAAAAAATACTAAATATTATTGAATACAAGAAGATTTACTGTATTGAATGCACACGACACAATAGCCCGAAAATAATGCTTACCTGCGAACAATAACAAATTAACAGATTAAAAAATCTTTTTTATGGTAAACCGAAAGATAAATTACTTTTTAGGGCAATGGCGCTCATTCCATTTAAACTTTCCGAATTCTTTAAATAAGAGATAAAATCTTGAATTTGTTGTTTCTTGTTTTTTTTAACAATATGTAGGTACCTCTGCTTAAATGCCTAGACATTCTAAATAAAGTATTAAATACAAAATTCTTTCACCAGGCGAATGCTCAGTGCGGTGAGGTATCATTAATACACACCGGAATTTTTCCGAGTACAATTGGGTAGTTTTATAATTTACCAAAATGTTGGATTGAAATAAATTCATAAGAATCAAAAAGTTATTTAAAAATCAGTAATATTTTGTGGAATGTAATAATTAAATACTTTGTATAATTTAATTTTGCTAAATTAATATCTCTTCGTTACTAGGCCTACCGGATCTATTCCTGTCGGCCGCGAAGAGAAAGAAGGAAAAAACTAAACTGTGAAATTATGAATATCAACACGAGCTGCGTAACATGGCGATTTATATTAAAGACGCTGCTTTCTCCTTATATGAGAGCCAGGGGTGAGAAAAGATACAGAAAAAGTGTTTAGTTTCCAAAGAGCGACCAAGATATTTTGGGGGGAGCGCGAATTTATAAGCTTTATCTCGTTAACAGAGCTTCTGAGACGAAACAAAACCCGAGCAAGAAAAAGGACGAAGACAACTGAGGAACCGCAAAGCAAACGGCTGCATGTGTGCGTTCGCAAATGCGTGAATCTGGACGCTGGACGAGCAGAACGACTGCAGATTTGTGGAACAGGCGTCCACAACATTCGTTTAGAATGCGTCGTCAACCTTCATTTTTCTATAAATACGGGTATACACACGCACAATGGCTGGTATTCTCTATGGTAAACAAGGTGAATCGCTTTTCGACTTGAAACCTCCTGAAGTTCGATTCGATACAAACTCGATTTGGTCGCCTCAGCGAACCTAATTGAGATAGATGCCTTACATACTCGTGGAATATTTTGTCATACAGAAGTAGCGAGTAGTATTTATTAAATGAGTACTAAGTGATAATTGAATGACCATCTAGCCTACAGCTAAATTATTCGTATTTACAACGACCTTGTTGGTCAAAACCCTAACTACTCAGTATTTCCGCCTAAAGGTGATAAATTCAAATATGAACTACTTTGATTTAATTGATTTTTCGGCACAGCGCTAAAGTAGCATGCGGTTAATTTTCATAAAATTGGTCACCCATCGATTACAATTTCTGACTATTAATGCAACATTCTATTGAACGTTCTGACTATTAATACATATTTTGGCTATTAATTGATGAATATTTAAATAATATACAATGACATGACAACAACAAAAAACATAACAAATACAATATGACATGAAAGTTTTTCATCTCAACATGTTTAGATGACTGCATAACAATGTCCTTGCTGTTATTAGCAAGGTAGTACTCTCCAAACCCCCAATATAGTTTGTGCGAAATGATTTTAAATGTAGAACACACTCCACTCCAGAACCTTTCTCAACCATCGAGAAAGATCCCGACTGGAATCTGAAGATCGATTCGGTCTCTGAGCAGTATCAGTTACATGAAAGTCTGTTATGCACAGGCCTCCGCCCAGTTATAATTCTTCACTCCCTATATCAAAAGATGACAAAATAAATAAATACCATGGTTTTGCGAATGCTTTCTCCGAAATGGCTTCACTGTTTACCTCGTTACGTTTACGTTCGATACGTTGTCACTGTTTACGTTCATGCGGTGGAAGTTAGCGCTAGTGGCTTGCCATCCGAGTTTCTGTTTCATATATTTAAAGATATTGGTCTCTCTAGGACAGTAATTAACTCTTTCCTAGAAAAAAATATTTAAAACCGCGATTTTGGTATTTAAAATTCTATGGCTTCGAAGGGGAGGGGGGGTGTGAATGGATGGAACGGTGGACTCTTACATGTGGATTCCATCGGTCGAACCCCAGAAGTGAAAAATTTGTATTATTGTGGGCCTGAATCCGGTCGGTAAATTCCATGGCAGCTCCGTTTATATTTATTATTTAAATATTGTAATCGAATTTGAAGTGTTCACGTTAAGCGTAAGATGTGATTTCCTTGTTAGTTTTATTTTCATTCCCACGCCTTGTCGAGCGTCGACCCGACTAATTCTTGAAAGGCATTCTCATTCGAGGCTCGAGTATTCCCTACGAAACTCGGTCCCGAAAATATTTTCACAAAGAATCGCGTGTGATAAAACTCGCTGCACTTATTGAACAAGACTTTTATCATCTTTTCGCAGACATATTCGAATATTGTTGAATTAAGATTATATTTAACCCATAGAACAAGCAAAATTTAGGAAAAATTATAGCACCATAGACCATTTACATACTTGAAGATGTCAATTACAACGAGCGAATCCGTCAACCCAGGAAGTTTTAACGACATTGATCGTCTCCCTTGAGGCGAGCGTAGAAGACTTTGGGACGAAACAGCCCACTGTCTAGTTACGTCACTCGCCCGTAAGAAGCCAATGCCTTATCGCAAGACAACTAAGCGGGCGGCCTCGCGCCCTAACTTCCAGTTTCGTCCAGATTTCTCCGGCGTCCCGACTGCTCTCTTGCGCGGTCCTCTCGTTTACGTAGCGGTGATTCGATAGCTACCAAATTTATCGCGGACCACGGCGTCCATTGCCCGCCTACCACTGGGGTTTGTGGCCGAATTGGTCGTTTCAAGAGCGGTTGCCGTGAGGTTAACAACCACACCCTCTCTATAAGAAACAATGAATTTTTCCAGGCGCCGTGGATTATCAGTCGGAATGCAGTCGATTGGCTGACGCCGCACGGTGCCCAAACCGTCCAGGAATGTCCGAAGAGCGATTCCCAGGGAAACTAGCCCGCCGGCTTTAAGTCCTACCCGGACTCGCACTTCTACGTGGAAGCTACCGGATGGGTGCAGACCTGTGAGTTGGGCCACATAGGAACACATGGATCATAATGACCCAACTATTACATAGCACCTTTTGGTGTTTTTTTGGGGTTTTAAGAAATTGTATTGGTTTTTGGTTTTTATCAATATTATGACTGGAATTGTGCCAGTCATCTGACAGCACTGCGTCGATCAACTGCCCGAGCATCTTGCGGATGCTTGATGCTCGCTCGCGTATCTAATGCCTCATTTACATGCTCGTTCGAGCTAACGCGAGTCTACGCGAGATAGCACGTATAGATTTCGAAACATAAGATGCCCAAAACTCTCGCCAAATTATAATTCATATTCGATTGATTTTATATCCTAAAATCATCCTACATCCGCGTGTTGACGAGCTTCGTATGAATGCTCCCTCGCGCTTTGTAAACTGACTTACACCCCCATGTGTCTATCGCCCGATGCGCCCTCTAGAAAGAGAAAAAAATAAGATCCCATTCAAATTTTTTTAAATCCAAGAACCAAAGTTATCCACGTTCAAAGTGGCAAGTGTGAAAAAAACTACATGACATTTGTTGGATATTTAACCCAATATTAGTCGTCAGCACGCGTAAGGGTAGAAAACTGTCGAGTTTTCACTATCATATAATGGAATCCTTCCAGGGCCTTTATTTTTTTTATTTATTTTTTTTTTTATTATTTATTTTAATAAGCCAGTTGGTAGGAATCCCTACTCTTGGTATAGTCAAGTTGAGTAACTGGTATTATACCTTATGTGGTATAATATATATATATATATATATATATATATATATATATATATATATATATATATATATATATATATATATATATATATATATATATATATATATATATATATATATATATTTATTATTTTTTATTTTTTTTTAAATATCGACCATTATTTTTTAATTGTAAAACAATTAATATTTCAATTTAAAATAAAGATTTAAGATCTTTTTAAAATAATTGGAACTGCTTAAATACTGCAGATAGTCAAAGTATAAAAACGAAGAGTCGGTTATAAAACAGTTAAATTAAGATTAGAAAAAATATAAAATTAAATCAATAACAATGTCGCAATAGAAATGGTCAATATATTTTTTTATATTATAATCCATCTTTGATAATCAATGCTTGTAATGTAAATAGTAATGTTAATAATCAAATTTTTAAAATTTAAAAAAAAAACAAAAATAAGAAAAGATTGTAATATAAATAATTATAGAAGATTAGGAAAATCAATACTCTCAAAGTCCTTAACAGAATACATTGGGTTCTTAATAAGTATATCCTGGACCTTGCTCTTAAATTGAACGTCTCCAAGACCCCTGACGCACAATGGAATCTTGGAATCTTTAAAAGTGATGCTTGAAATATCTTGAGATATTTCTCGTCTTTTTACACGACTGCCCAACAAAAAAGGAGTGTAATGTGTTCAGGGTTCATCTATATATAATTTCCCTTTTTTTTTATTCCACCATAACTTTTAAACGCTTGAACCAATTTAGAAGTATTTGATATTGTTAGAATCGTTATGTTATCGCGAGTGTGATAAGGTACATTAACTCTCCAAATATTAGATTAGTAATTGTCTAAATGTCCAAATGCCAATAAATTAACATAACTATATCGTGTTTAGTGTCAAACGAAAGAACTGATTGAGTAAATTCTAAAAATATACAACTATATATTATATGTATAAATACGTCAACCACAAATATTTCATAAAAATCGTAATAAAGATAATTATAAATAATAGCTCAGTTTCTGTGTGTTTGTTATTTTGTTTTATTTATTTAGAATAATTCGTACACAAACAATCTTCTTCTTCTTCTTCTTCCTCAGCCTGGTTTGGTCCACTCCTGGGCGTATGCCTCTTCCTTCTTCTTCCATGTCTGTCTGACAGCTGCTGCCCTAAGCCAGTTGCTTTTCTGATGTCGTCTAGCCGTCGTAGTTGTGGTCTCCCTGCGGATCGCTTTGTGGTTCTCGGTCTCCACTGGACAAGCCTCTTCGGCCACCTTGTGTCATCCTGCCTTGCGACGTGACCTGCCCAGCCCCACTTCAGTCTGGCGATACGTTTCATAGTCTCTCTCACCCCCGTGCGCCTTCGTATCTCGTCATTGCGCACTCTGTCGCGGAGACTGATGTTTAGCATTGCTCTCTCCATTGCCCTTTGGCATATTCTGAGGCGGTTGGCACTGGTCTGCGTTAGAGAAACTGTTTCAAGGCCGTAGGTTGCTACTGGCCGTACGTATGCCTCTTACACTTTCCGCTTTAGATTAATGGGAATCGCTGGGTCTCTCAAGAGACCAATGCATACAAATGAAATGAAATATTTCCACTCTACTAAATACAAGGACTATAATATTGCATTCATTTTTAAAAAGCGTAGACTGCGGAATTACTGCCTTACGCTGGCAGTCGGCACAACATCAGGTCGATCGCGATCGACTGGTCACTCATAGAAAGATTTGAATAAATATTATTGTTAAAGTATTAACTAATAAAAATAAATATATTCTTATGGTCCTTTCTAGAGACATCATTACCCAGTCATTTTCAATATTTATCGCGTTATGATTGCAATAGAGAGTTATGACGTTTGTCTAGGCTATGTTTAACTCTTCATCATGAATGCTTCAGTGAATATCTTTTCTGACCAATCTATTCCCTTTCATGCTTTCTTTTATTTATTTGTTAATTTATGAATAAGGTAATATACATTTACAAATTGGCTGCTAAAATTTTAATAAAATATGTGCAAGTTCCAACGAGAATTAGTTTTTTAGGAGAAAATGGCTGAAATGCCGCCCAACTAAGAGATTCTTGTTTTAGGGCTAGCATTAATATTCAACGGACTACTTTAGTGTTTCAATGATCGAGAAATAAAATTATACTCTAATAAGAAGCAATGTAAAAATATTTGAAATAATTAATGTATTTGATAGAGAATTGTTTGAGTCCAGACCCAGTCCAGATCACCATTGACAGCCAGACACTGGAAGTCGTCAACCACTACATTTATCTTAGCCACAAACTTAAACGGGGCAAAGACAACCAACGTGCAGAAGTTGTCAGACGCGTTGGATTGACTTGAGCGGCCTTCAGAAACCTTGCGTACATCCTGATTTGGTCGTAAAAGTAGGTATACAGGATGAGCTTTAGTTATCGGCATCCTTGAAGGGGGAAATCAATACGAGAAAATTAGCAAGGTTTATTTTAAAAAAATGGAAAAATCAAATTAAAAAAAATGTTTTCGTTTTTTTTAATGTCAAATTCGTAAAATATATCTATTGAAAATAGTTTGACAAGCGATGAGCGCGCTGTGTCATCTAGCGGTAGGTAAAACATCGCTAATAAACAATGTTAGCATTATTTTACCTAGCATTAGATGGCGCATCGCACTTAACGCCTTTTGTACTATTTTTTTTAAGCTATTGCATAGCTTTTATCGCGGGCCTAGAGGCCAGCGCGGCGACCGAATGAAGAAATTTCTTAACGAAAATTAATGATTTTAAACTGATAATTACGTCTAAACGAGTACTGCTTACAATTCGAAAAAAATATATGTTCAACAAGAACATTTTCCTAATATTCTTAGCTTTGAATATTTTAGATTTTGTTTATATTACATAGTGTAATTAATTTGTGATATTAGGTCTAATCGAACACAAAAACGACTACTACGCAAATACTATCTGGCGTATTATTATGAAACCTGCACCATTTTAAAGATAATTTAATTATCTATCTTTTTATCTACGATTTTTTAGAATAATCCGTTTTTTTTTGCATTATCGAATAAAAAATTCGTGCGCGGCGCTCTATCGGAAGACGTTTAAATTATTCCGAATCATTTGCTACCGCAGCCGCTAATTCCGAAATGATTCGGAATAATTTCGACGTGTTCCGATAGAGGGCAGTTATCTGATATCAGAAAAAATAAAATAAATAAAATAAATAAATAATTATAATTGCATAACTTGTAAAAAATGCTATGCAATAGCTTTACCGCGGCAGTCCCCGAGTGCCACACGTATTTTTTTGTTTTTTTCATTCTGTTTTACTTTCATACTGTTCAAATTAGTAAAATATATCTATTGAAAATAGTTTGACAAGCGATGAGCGCGCTGTGTCATCTAGCGGTAGGTAAAACATCGCTAATAAAAAATGTTTGCATTATTTTACCTAGCATTAGATGGCGCATCGCACTTAACGCCTTTTGTACTATTTTTGTTTAAAACATTTTTTCCACATTTATTTATTAAAAGTTGCTTTTTACTGTTACTTATCCTTCCCTTCAAGGATCTAAACTCTAAACACTCACTGAGTATAAGACCTTACTTAGGTACGTTTCGACTAGCAAACAACGAATGAAGCGCTAAGGATGATGATCGTTGCATAATAGATATGTAAGTAATTATAATGTATAATATCGTCTGGTCACGTTAGGCTATCGCGCCACTCTTCTGTCGCTGATAATGCCGTCTCACACCGACTGTCTGGCTGGGATACAGACACCACCGTATCTCTATGAACCCCTGTTCTAAATTGTCGCACATTGCAGTCCATGTACGAATTTATTCAGGTAACTAGGTCTCGTGCACCTGTCAGAAATGCACCCACCAGCCATCGCGCTGCAGGAGAGGTGCATATCTGCAGTTTTCGGAAAAATAAGCATCATATGACGGAATCCTACAAGGATCGAAAATAATAATAAAACTTTTAAAATATTTTTTAAGTCTTTTTTAATCTTATTTATTATCATGCAAAATTATTTCAGTTAAATTGTGCGCGACTACGATTGTTCACAATAAAAACAAAGCAGAAGGAAACCGACTGAGACAATAAATAGAACATAAAATAGTAAATCATTTATTAATGAAGTACATATTTATACCAGCGGCTGCGCTCGCATTATAGTCTATATAATCCTGCTTATACGTAAGTGCTGAGTAGTCATGTGAGCCGGTTGGTACCTATCTTCTCAGTGGCAACCATTGACGGTGGATGAGTTTCGGCGTGTAACATAAAATGGAGAGTCATTTCATCTATGAATGAGCATTTTTCATTTCTTGCGCTTGCGCTCGAGCACTATTGTTGGTTCTGGGAACATCGAAACGTCCTCAACTCCAGTTGAGTTGAGGATCAGCTCTGCGTTGGTAAAAACTGAATGATTTGTTGGTGAAGTAACTCTCCAAGAACGAGCTTATGGGAGGAAATTGATCATTGAAGGCAGTTGAATCATTTTTAACAACTTACTGGTTAATTAGTATCGCAATCCTTCTCCAGCTTCATGTGCTTCGTTTTCAGCTTGCAACTTTCTTCGTACACGAATCACTACTTGCTCGACCGCTCCGATTACAAGCCACACCCTCCGGCCCTTTAACGAGGGACACTCACTTAATCGCTTGTAACTTTTGAACTAATTAATTTTGGAGTATTGATTTGAAATTATAAGAATACATTTTTGAATAGTTTTACAGGCGATTTATGAAAAAAAAAAGTTTTTTTCATAAATCCCTCCCTTAACCGCATCTAGTAAGCAAGGTTTAATCAGATCCTGAAACTAGTAGCCCGATGAATCCATGCGCGAACTTTTCAGTGGAGCTTCTTTACGTTTGAAGAATTCAATATCTTTGAACTGAGAATGACTTTTTTCAAAATGGTTTTTTAATTTGCTTGTTTTCATACTCTCTGCTGTGAACACTTTATTGCACAGAGCACACTGGGACTTCTCAACATTTTTATTAACAAACTGGTTAAAAAAAACCCAGCAGATAAGCTTCTTTGTATGGCCGTTTTATTTATATGACATGGTTCTTGAAACAAGGAAAACAAAAGAATGTAGGTGACATCTACTTGTATATTTTAAAAGAAACGCATTAACATATTATCGTATCCAGTCATGCGCATATTTACATACAGAATCTACATCATACGGGTATTCTGAAATATTGTCACTTTCAGAACTCGGACTCCACTGTAACAGGTTTTTAGCGAGGCCTTCGGGATCCGACGAGAATTTTACATTTTTTTCATATTTTTCTTAAAAGAAAGGTGGTTTTTTCGTAGGCTGTGTGCGCTTCTATGCATTGAAAACAGAAATGCCACAATGAAGCAGTCAATCAGTTTATGGAAAGGAAATCATAATTTAATTTTGTCTAATATTTATATCCCAGAGAAACTCTATGACTAGTATGTTTGGTAGGCCATTTCTTTTCACGATAATTCGGCTCATGGTTTGAGGTTCTTCTTCGTCGAAAGACTAAACTTACTAATTGCCTAACCTGAGTTATAGTGGAATGTGCATGCGTATTGCTCACCACTTTTTAACATATTTTAAATCGGCTGTGGTTTACTATATGAAGGATCTTACGTATCAGTCTCGCCGGCTTTTAGCCGGGGCGACTGATATTTTTTGTCTATGTTGAATAAATTTGTAGTTTGGATGTCATCATTGAAAGTTTTCATTACTCTGCTTATTAGACAACTACCAGCATACGTTACTGGTGTTAACCTAGGTATCATCAATATTGCTGCAATATTGATGATACCTACCTATCTGTTGATATTGCTGCAAGATATTCTAAAATATATGGACTATCAACAGTGGTATTAAAATTTAAGCAGAAATTAATATCGTAGATATTTTTGTTATAAAATGACGTGAAGCTCTTGTTTCTCATCGAAAACAACACATTTCCGTACATTTTATGAACCATTGTCCGCGAATAAGGTGTTTCAATCCATTAGATAAAGCTTTTGTTTTCCCTATTTAAGAGGTTTAACACATCTAAAATTCAAATTTTCGCGGCTCGTCATTATCGGCTAAGAACTGTTTCTTTATCGCATGCGATTTTATTCCGTGCGAGTATGGGACACGGTTCAATATCGCTTGTTTATCGCGGGTCAAGATTAAAGCGACGCGACTACAGCTTCTCTTTTCATACGCGTGCTGTCTCGCTCGCCTAATCAAGTTTGTTTTTATCGGAGACCTCATTCGATTTCATATTCGCCTGATACGAGGCGTCTCTATATGCTGCCGCGGCGTCGCATCAGTTTGATTAACAAACCAAACCCACAAACGACTTTTTAGCAAACAAATAAAACCGGCGAATTGCGAGTTTAACTCGCGCGCTGAGGGTTCCTAACCTTCATAATTATGAGGATCCCTTTATTAACGGGTTCATGATATGAAATATTTTCACACACATTGACTAAATATAGAGCTTTAGCAATCCATTGTGATACGGATATTTTTAAATCTATATGTAAGTACTCATACAATACAATAATAATAATATTAAGACAGCAGGGAAAAAACATACATGTCACCAAACTGTTTCTTGAAGAAATAAAATGCATTTAAAATTTGAAACCAAATAAGTTCAGTTTTCCGTTACGTAAAAATGCCATTTTGTAGCCCCAATACTTATGAGTATAATATAAAAGAGAACGAGATTTATTTTATCTTACATATTTTATGGTGTTTATATTTCATTTATTTATAAAATCAACTTATGGATAAAGAACTAAAAGTATTCAGATAAGCCATCCAAGAAGTTTCTGTCAATATCTCCGGACTGCTTCTTTTTCTTCTCTGTATACACTCTCTGATAGCGCCTTGAAATCTCTACGTAATGGCGCCATAAACCAAAAAAAAAAAGGGGTACTGATATTTTTTCCCTGTGATCTTCATATGACTTTATTATATATCTTCAATCATTTATGATCCAATTCTTGTTTGTAAACTTTCTTTAGAAGGATTTTGTTTAATTTTAGTAAATTAATTTTATAAAAGTTGTTGAAATTATCGTTTATTTTACTCTTTTTGAAAGTTAACATAAAAAAACAACATTTTAGACGAGTAGATCTTATTAAAAGACTTACATAAGTGTCTGATGTTGGTTTCACTTTCCAAAAATCCTTTCCATATAAGTAAAATCAACGATTTTTCTTATGTAAGTGTATATAATTTGTTAGTTTTAGAAACTTTAATTGATTTTTCTGTAAAATTTAACTACCGTGCCATCTATCAAAAAAACGGACAAAACACTTTGGGTACAAGGGAGGGAGGGGAGAACTATTTTTTCCCTTGAAAAAAAAGTGATCCTTCCAAAATTTTGCTCAACTCGATTTTTCCAGAATTAAAACTATTTTTTAAATTCTTTGACCGGTTCTAATAATCTTTATTTGCTTTGACTGTTGTCCTAGTGGTGGGGAATCAAATAATTAAAATAGGAAATAAATAATCACTTCCCACGTTAATGGATGTGAATCCTACGATTTAAGTATATTTTTGAGTTTTCTTAGAAGTTATTTAATCTTTTTTGAATATTATGATCTTATTTCTACGGGCGTCGGAATAAAAGCGACGCCCGCCAGCATATGACACGTCACCGCCCGTGTCGTGACGTATTACCGCTCAAGGCCAGGCGTTGCATTTCATTGATAAGCCTTACAAGTCTTTTATCAGTGAGTAGAGTTTCGACTTGGGAACGACGGCTACTATCGTCCCGTCTCTCTCTTGAGGCCCGGTTATATCTGCATAACTTAATTGACGGATCAATAAATTAAACTGTGAGATAACATAAAATTTTACAAGTGAAGGTCGAACTTGCGATATGGAGATCCCGATCATATAAAAGGCCTGTATTATAACCCTTCGAAAACCATAATATGCGCAGCAACTACATAGCAGGGTGTTTTCTTTCGTCGCGCAAATCTCGGTTATCCTTGGTATTGTCAAAAAAACAAGGTTAAATTACGTATTGTAAATGAAAAAAAAATGGAGTAATAGATGATTATCACAGCCACGACATTAATCTAAAATTAATAAGCATTTTCCATTACATACTTTAGTAGTTTCTCGCTAATTAATCATTTTTTAACCTTTGTACCCTATACGGTAACGGCCCACAGTATCTTTGTACTGACCGCGCCCGATGCTGCTTTTGGTGATCTGACGGAACAAGTGTCTCAACGGGACTACAGACATAACAATTTCACGTCGTCTCATGTCTTTCTCTTTCTGACGTTATGAGGGACTGGGTGTTTGAAAGAAATACATAGTGTGACGAAAACCGCTTCTTGACTGCTCATATGCCTGTGCACGTGGCTCACATGCCGATTTTCTTATTATTACAAAAAAAATGCTTTTTTATTTGGATATTTTGTGATCGATTTTGAGGGCTGATGTTTTAATTTTTAAAAGGTATTAGGATTGCAAGCAAAACAACAATTAGCAGTTCAAATAATTATAACCTTTTATCGTCTAAATACAATCTATACATATTAAGGTACTTAATTTTTAAAAGAAACTTTTTAAATCAAAGTTGTTGCCAAATTCGAGCTGTTGTCAAAAAGGCTTTTGAGATTTTTTTATTGAATTCTTTGTCAACTAACGAGGCGAAGAAAGATGCGATGGTGGCAATTTTTAAAGGAAATTGAAATGAGTTTATGGATATTCGAAATAAAGAACGTCTATCTACCTACTATCGGCGTTTCCCTTGGGAGTTTTTTTACAAGCCCATGATGAATCTATTATTATTCCTGACAAATAAAGTAGCCTTTAAATTTCAGTTAGTGTCTTTTTTTTCATTTGATTGACAGTTTATCGTTTTCTTAAAAAGTGAGTGGCGTTAAAACCAAAGTTTAAGTTTTTTGTTAGCCAAAAATCACAAGGCCTGAGAACTACTAGAATACCGGGATTGCAGTATCCTGCTTGACATGGCTTACTTCAATGCTTACTGCTACACAATGATTACTTCGTATTAATATTTTTAATTACCCAATTAAAGTAATTAAAACTTTGTTGGAAATAAAATAGCGCGTTAGCAACGCCGCAGGTGGTAATGCGATAGAGCGACCAGCTAGCTTGTCTCTGTTAGCCTTGGCATGTGATTGCTTGCTTATGACTATTGTTCATTACGTCATGGGTGTGCCCAGAGGCTTTAATAGTCTGAAGGCGGTGCAGTTCTATCGGAAGCCGGTAAAAGTATATTGTCACCTCTTTTCGACATTGAAAGTTATGACGAGTGTGGCCTCTCTCCCACTTATGTGACTCTCCCAATTTTATGTTACATAGTCCCGATAACAATACAATATTCTGTCGTATATCTCAAAATCTCAATGTTTGATTGCAGCTCTATTACTCGATACATGTATGTGTGGATATATTATGGATGCAGGTTCCTTTTATTTTACTTTATCCGTTCTTCGCGGTCATCCATTTTCGCGGCAAAGGTAAAATTAAACCGGAGTCGATTCGCTTAATTGATTTAACCTGTCGATTGCATAACCGGTCCCAGTTGGCACGACTATTTTACGTCCACTCCCCTACCGGTCTATGATCGCCTGATACACAGTTCTAGAGAACGAACGAGAAACTTCTAGGTAAAAAACGACAACTGCTTGAAAACGTCGCACCGGGCGCGCTTATTGGCTAGCTCCATTAGTGTTTCTAAACTGTGCGTCCTTGTTTCGCTTGGTGCGTGGAAGGAAATGGCGATAAGTATGGATTTTATGCGAGCGTCTGGTTCTGATAAGGCTTGCGTTTTACCCATATTATCATATGCTCTCCTGATAGTTGCTATAGAAGAAAATCTATGTTTTCCATAGGTATATATCGACCATATTTAATCGTAATTTATATTTAATCTCACCGTTGTCGACATTTAATGACAGCATGTCAAAACCTATGCATAAACACAAAATAAGTACCGATTGCAAATAGGTAGACATACAGGATATGAATATGCAAATAATATATTCAAATAAGTACAATGGGTATTATGCCAGTTCGCGTAATTATAAAAGTCTGTTTCAACCACACTGTACCGCCCGACTACCGCTCTAGCGTTTGTAGTGCGAAAATCGCATACAAACCTCAGAGTGATTGACGCGTTTAACTGCTTAATCCAACAAGGCTTTGAGCTTCATATTCCGCAACACTTACACTACAAAAGCCAGTTGACCTGACATAGTCTTCTAGCTGCGATACTCTGATATTTGTAGTGCATAAATTCGGCTCCAAAATCCTGAGCGATACCACACTCAGACCGCTTTGATGCCTATGTGGAATATTTTGTCATTCCTCAATACTATCACAATCGCTACAGTATTACCAGCAAAACAATAAACAGATAAATTGTGACATATTAATTTGTAATAAATAATTAAGGAACAAAGTTTATTTCCTATTATGTTTAAAATTAAATATACATGCTTCGATATTTTCGTTAAAGTTTCATTGTCCTCAGGTTACGCGATCACAACAACAAAAAAGGAATGTAATGTATTCAGGGTTCATCTATGTACATACTTATGTTTTCCGTTTCTATATTCCACTATAAATTCTAAACGCTTAGACTGATTTAGAAATGTATGATATTGTTAGAATCGCTATGTCATCCCGAGTGTCATAGCGTATCTTAAGTGTCCAAATATGAAGTAAGTACTTGTCTAAATGTCTAAATGTTTGAATGTCAATAAATTAACATAAATATATCGTGTTTAGTGTTAAATAAAAGGTCTGATTGAGTACATTCCGGAAATATTCATCTATCTATATAGATAAATAGAACATTTTAATATGTTTTTGGAAACAACAAAAAAAAATGTTTTTAGAATTGTAATTTGTTTTTCTTTTGTCAAATTTGTAAAGTGTATCTATCAAAAGAAAGTTTCAGAAGCGTTGAGCGCGCTGCCATCTAGCGGTAGGTAATATATCGCAAATAAACAATATTAGCAATATTTTACCTACCGCTAGATAGCGCATCGTGCTCACAGCTTTTATACTACCTTTGGAAAACAAGTTTTGCAAAGGTTTTTTTTTGAATATCAAAATTTATATTCTTTATCGTTCTGATTCACCAACTACAAGAAGTGCACGTGCAGTAATCACACCCTGTATACTAAACTTCAATTAGATTTTTTCAACAAAAAAAAAACCAACCAAATTCATGTCACCTCCCTCGCATCAAAAGGGTGTTATTATACTTGAGACATTTAATGTAGGTATCTGTGGAGAACACGCATATTTATTTCCATAATAATATTAATTAGGTATTAAATATTAGAAAAAAACGTTATTTGAACTGGTAGCACCTTCTGTGATATTACAATATTATAGAAAGGGACCCAGGTTTTGAGATATTACTTTACCGGCCCATTAACCAACGAGAATGGAAAAGATTTTATAGGGAAAGAAGGGAAACATGCTGGTATATAAATATACCGTATTTAACCAGTCTCTGAGTTTCATCTTGATCTGAATTTATTTATTTCAATGAATTTACAGAAGGGCTTCTGCAAATTCTAAGCTTGCATTTGCGCGCCTGCTCAATATACCTCAAATGTTTATATATTTTACATCGCACATGGTCACGTTGTAAGCCGCATTCTTTAAATACTTGCGAACGGAATCTTTGGCGGCGTTCTCAGGGTTGACTTTGATATTGCGAATATTTTTTTTGCGGTGCTTCCTTTTTCCGTTGCTTCCATTAAAAGAAATCGCACACAATTTAACTGTAAATGATGTTTTAATATGTAAAAGCATCTATTCGTGGATTCTATGTCGTTTTCACACACAATGCATCATCTACTCTAAATACAAACGATAGCGTTTTATCGTGATTACTCGTAATATTTCGACACATTACGACACTATTAGAACATTTGAGATATACTCGTTTTTTTAAATATTATAAATCGTTTCTTAAATAGTTTTTTTATTTGCATTAGTATATTTTTTAATTGAGAAACTAAAATATTGTCAGCCTTTCTCAAGTTAAGTTCTCAGCAATTTATACTTGTATATACTATAATAGACCGAATACAGCGTACTACCAATTTCTGTATTTATCTTCTATTGCGAAACCATATTTCGAAATTTGACTTCTACTTTCGTCGATTCAGTTTGCTTGCTTTTCAAGTTAATTTAGGTATGATAATAGAAAATGATTTTACAGTATTTTTCTAATATTTCAGGGGTGTTTTGATATGAGAAATGCTGCAACATGATGGGCTTCTCATAGTGGTTTAGTTTCAAAACCTCGCCAACGGCCTCCGTGTCGCACTCACGCCATATGTGCTAATCAAAACACGCTATTTAGGTTGCGATAGCGAGTGACTGACGTTTGTGTCTTCAATAAGTCTCTGCCGAGTTTTTTTAAATAAAAAAAAACTACAATTTGTTGTACACTTTATAAGACTTTTTCCATTTCGGTCGTTTTCTCCCTTCGTTATAACTCATTTGTTTTACTGTGGTTTCTATTTATTTTAGTCTTTATTATTTCGTTGTGCATTTTCAACGGACGTTGAAAATAGAAAGACATGGATCAATTGTGTAGAGAGTATCAAAAATTGCACCGTTATATTAGATTAGATATATTAGAAACGGCCTCTTCGTATTTCATTAATATTTATAATTTATTTTCGCATTAATATTTGCATTAATATTTTAGTGTGGAGACGGCCCTTGTTACTGTTCTGTCGACTCTGTATCGCGATTTTTTAAAACCCAGCACACGCAACTCGACAGATTTTTACCGTCTGTGCAAATACATCAACACACTCGATGAAATATCCGTCTTCAGCTCGCCGCTCTACGGCTGAAGGAAGTTTACGTTAAACCTTACCTTGGGTCTAATACGGGAAACGTTCATTCCACAATCGGTCCACGTACGGAGGGAAACTTATATATTTCACACGGTTTCAATAAATCTTATACATTCGTTTCTGTGTCTTTTTGACCCTCACTGTCTATCTTGTATTAGCAAGACGAAAAATATACTAGCTCCCATTTTAGAATACGGCGAAAGCTGTTTATCTTTGTGAATCAGTATTATCATGTTTTATTATACAGGATGAGTTTTAATTAACTGGCATCCTTCAAGAGGATAAATCAGTATGAGCATATAAGGAACATTTAATAAAAAATTGTGGGAAAATTTGAAATTTTTTTTTTTTAGGAAAATTGTATAAAAAGCGCTGAGAAGGATGCGCTTAGGTAAAATATCGCTAATGTTGTTCATTACTGATATTTTATCTACCGATAGATGGCACAGCGCGCTCAAACGCTTGTCAAACTTTTATTTAACAGTCAAGTGCATCAAATTTTCAAAGGAAAAAAAACAAAAACAATCTTTTTTCAAAAAAATCCCCATTTTTTTTGTACAAAAGTTGTTTAGTTGTTCGTACTGATTCACTTCCTTGAAAGATGCCGGTTAATTAAAACTCACCCTGTATAAGTATTCAACTATTATCTAGTAATATCTAAGTAGGTACTTACTCAAAAATACTTTTTAGTAAGTACTTACTCAAAATAGGTACTAAACTCTAAGTAGGTACTTACTCAAAATAGTTATCGTGTTTTCACTGCCAATTGTAATATAATCAGCATCGATCCAATCAGCTCTATACCAGAAGTGTAGTGAGAAATGATTTAATTTTCGAATGTTTTTTTTTCTGATCAAATGTTGTCTGCTTACATAGAATAAGAACCACAAAACTTGGGACACTCACCTGTCAGGGTTCCAATACGCGATGAATTCTGCTCGCTCAGAGGCTAGCTGCTTCACCCCAATTTCCTGGTTTTTGGTCGAGAGCAGGTGACAAGTGGGGACACCTATTCCGCGATGTATCAACCGATATGCAGAAGGTGTTTGTGTCGCCCGAGGAAGACGAGCGTCTTGAGCGATTCAGATGCCTGGGACGAGTTTTTAAACAAGTTTGAAATAATTTGCATAAGCAGCACGATAAGAATAAACGTGTGTACGACCAAGATCTAAGATCTATGATTTTAGATAAGGGGGCGTCGTGTGGAAGAAGACAAGTTTTTTGTCTAATAAAGGCAAAGGGTTTTCGCCAAAACTAGCACCTAACTTTAAGCGTTTCAGAATCGCGGAGAAAATGTCTGACGCCGTATTCAAGCTAGAAACACTTGACGGAATACTATTTCCAGGCTCTTACCATTCAAAAGATTTCAAGGTTCATGGTCCTAACCCGGAATTGTCATCAAATTCCTAGTGAATCCTTCACGTTCCATAACAACAACTATCACGTTTATAACCTCACCTTATAACGTCACTTCAATTTTAAATATGAAAATAATTTTCTATTAAACATCAATATAATTTTAGGCTAATATTCAATTATATCAAAAAACGAAATATGCAAACGTCAACATTACCGACATCAACAAGGTAATCTTAATATAAATTATATGGGTGAAATATTAGTTTTCTTAGTCACGCAAAGAAGCGTTAACCCAGTTGAGCCGTAGTAAATTACTTGTATCTTCAATGAATGAATGTTGCACGTGCCGGTAACTTGTTTCATTGAACGAGATGATCACTGGCGCCCCTAATATGGCTGTAGGCTCAAAAACCAGTATGCCAGCTATTCGCGTGCTTTACATGCTTGCCCGTATAAACAGGACGTTTCTTTTTTATTGCTTATCTATGTAGCAAATATTCAATATTTAAACAAAGGAATCGAACATTAAAATCGTTTTACCATCGACTGTCAACGATATATAAGGACTAGATATGCACTCAGGTACAAATGAGGTGGGTCATAACTGCTGCGCGTGAAAACATTGACAAAAAGAGAGCAATACATTGAACAGTATGCGAGAGAATAACACGCCAAAATTCTTGTCGGGATCGCTCACACCGGAAAGTACTGGCGAAACTACTACTGGCGGCGATCTGTATTGGTTTTGGTTTGGAAGTGGTCATTTTCGCGCCCGAAAGGCCTATCTAGGCTCTTATATATCGATGTCGACTGTACGCTTAAATATGACACTCATAGCGGCCAAAGTAATAAACGTATATTTATGCCTTTAATACTCAAAGGAATGTAATTCGCTCCGAGAGTTCATTTCTTTTACTTCCCCGGTCCACCAACCGACCAGAGGGGAAAGTTTTGTGAACGAACTAAAAAACAATTTTCGACATGAACACGGAAATATTCATTTTGAGCACCCCTGAGACAATTAAAGGATAGTTGAAAAAGTTGTGTTTGAAATCAATCCACCACAAAGGGGGTGCACTAGTCATATATCAATCTCGAAATATTGGACCTAATGATCTAAAATTTGGTACAAAAATACCATGTTGGGCCGAAATTATATTGGGGAATTTCGGTTAGAATATCTCATATACGAGTTACATTCAAAATATTTAAATTTCGCCATATATGTTAATTAAATATTAACGCCTTCTGTTGGCGCTTGGTTAAACCCGGCCCTTAGCCGAGAAACGAACCGGGCCGCCTGAGGCGTCGCAATGGATCCTCACCGGATTCGTCCGCCGGCCGAGAGAGGGCTCATCGATTTTATTTATGAAATTAATATTCAGATGAAATAAACCCAAGACTTTCCCGGAAAATAATGGCGGGAAAGTATTGGGGTGACAGAACCGTTTTTAACACGCGTTTATTAGGTCGACCTGTATGTAACTATGTAATGGAATCTAAGGTAACTAATTTAACCATCTTCCAAGGATCGTAGCGTCATGAAAATTGGCAGCTGTACGTAGTTCTGATGACAATACAATAATATGGTACTGTCGAACTGATCTGATGATTGAGTCGGAAGATATGAACTGGAACTTCATGATGGAACATCGTATCATAGCTGTGTTTGGACTTGTTAGAAAAGTCTTGGAATGAACTTTGACCACTATTAGATTTCAAGGTCTGATGATGAAGCCGGAAGATAGGCACTGGCATTCCATGATGGAATATCGTATCATAACCGTGTTTGGACTTGAAAAGCGTGTTTTAGTGTTTTTTTACACTGTATTATTATATTATTTTAATTACGCTTCAGCCCGCAGAATTATTGCGTATGGAGTAGTGGACAGAAGAGCTACTGTTAGCTCTAACTCCAACTGTCAAAGCCCAGAAAGCGCTCCTAAGAGTTATCGCCAAAAGCCCTGTGGTACACAACCTTTAAACGACTTTAATGCACTTGGAGATCAGACAAATATACGCTTAAATGGTTATTATTAATTATTTGCAAAATAAGCAAACGCCTAAGATTGCATACCATAATACTGCAACGACGGCAAATTTAACTGTTAACACTTTATAACTACCTAAATTGATTCTATCTATTTAAATTTATTTATTTTCATCTTATTCAATCATATTTTCATCCCATCTGTACATATAAAATGCAACGTCTGTGTGTCTGTCTGTGTCTTAACAACTCTAGAAACACTTGACTGATATCGATCATGTTTTCATATATGTGACTTGGCTATTCTCAATGCTAAAAGGCTATATGAGATAGAAATCGGTTGAATAATTTTCGAGATACAAAATATCAGACAAGTCGGAGTAAAAAGTGCAAAGTTCAATTACTTGAAATCTAAAGCACTGATATACATTTTTATTTTTTTACTCATAAATGGATAATGACACATCGATTGGTAGCTATACCAAATTTGTGTTCATTGTTCGTCGAATTAAAAACAAAAAGTGGTAATTACCTAGGGATAAATAAGCAATTGAAATAAACCTGCTGTCGCTCAAATTCTCTTGAAAATCTCATATAGGAAGGTCTCAGGAAATACCAAAATACTCAAAATTATCTATTTTAATTGGATATCTTTTTCCTTTTTTTCTTATGAATTTTTATTAGGTAATTAAGATATTTCTGTTACATAAGGTATGATTTTGATTATTTATATAAATATAATATGACATATTTCTTAGGATAACTAAAATAAATTGTCTACCTTGGAACAGGCGGCAGCCTAGTTAGGTTAAGACTTTTGTATATTGAATGTACCCATAATTTTAACTCAATAAATAATTTAGATTTTTTTTGAAATTTATACCATATAAAGTAAGATTTCTTAAAATATCGTACCATATAACATAAGATTTTGTTAAGAAATCGTTTCATCCCGCAATTGCATTAATTCACACAAATGTGGCCATAAGAGAAATTTTATAAAATTAATTTTACCTGTAAATTTATTCCAAATTCCTTATAATCTCTGCATTTCTTTACAACAAAGCATTTCTCTATCAGCTCTTATTCTTCAATGATGAAAACTGAAATATTTAAAAATATAATACGGGGTATGGGTATGGGCCAATGGATGTATTCAACAGCGTCTCTGTAGCGGACTTTAAGAGTTTTTTGTGATATATTTGACTCCCTCTCTTGCAGGCTGCGTCAGATTTTGTATTATGATATTTAGTAATTTGAATCATTTAACCAATGACTACTAAACTAATCATAGCCAAATTAGCGAGAAATCAACACTCATTAAACATCAATTTGTCCAAAATTTTACAGTACCCATTCATCGATATATGAACCCCTAAATAGCCTTTTGCGCTCGAAAATGACCCCTTCAAAACCACTTCTGAAAGCTAGTCAGTATTAAGTAGTTTGATCGCGGTCCGCTGGCAGACAGCCGACCGTCTCCGGTGAGAGAGCTGCCGCGAAGAATATTGGCGCGCTATTCTCTCGCATACTGTTTAATTTATTGCTCTCTCTGTCACATGATTTACGAGCAAAGGGTATGTGAAGCCAATTTATTTGTATGTGAGGGCATATCCAGCTGATATATGGATGTACCCATTCTATAAATCATTATGACCTACTAAAGCTTATATAAATTATAGTCTCGTGTAAGTTTTTCTTATTTATTTATATATACAATGTAACCATATTGACCATACATCTCAATTTAAATTGTGGATACATTAATAAATTAAACATCCTATTTGTAAAGACCACATAAGAAGCATGAATGAATCTACTCGATTGTTTTCATTGATGATATTGTGAAGCAGACCATAACAGGGTGATTGGTTCAATTGTCTCAGTATCAGCATTATTGAATGGCAAGACATAGAACTTAATTAAAACTTGCAGATTATTTGTTCGTGGGTAGATTTAGTTTACGAAATAGACATATTATAACATTTGTGAATAATGTCGTGTCTTGCTGTGTTGTGATTAATGCCATGTCTCAATTTTTGTATCACAGTAGGTATAATAGTAATATCTGGATATCGCCAGTTTTTCCGACAAGAGTGTCGTCATCGTTTCGCCCATAGTATTTCTCTACAAAATTATCCTGTATAATGAGATGCAGGTCGTCGCCTGTATTCATGCTAAAACTCTTTTTGTTTTTGTTTCCCTCTTTCGAAAATTGACCGGATGTCACAAAAAAAAAATATTATCTAATGGTGTCTTAAATCTCTGTGTACTACATTAAGGCAATATTTCAAAAAATGATCATTTTGTATTATTGTATAATTAGAGCTTTAAATTAAATTTTAAAACCCGAAGATAAATCAAAAATTTTCTAAACGAAAGATTTAGAAAATTGTAGACGCCACCGTGCAGAAAACGTGGAAAATGTAATGAAATTGAAATTGACAAGAAATTGAAATTGAATTGGCGTGTCGAGGAATCTTCATCTTTTTCTATTGAAAAAGATGAAGATTCCTCGACACGCAACACTATTTTCCTTGTGTATCTTGTCCGTAAATAATAATGATTTCAGCTATCATTGGCTGATGCAGAAAACGAATATTATATATGCTCACTTTGACGACTTAGCTAATAAGCTAAGTCGTCAAAATGCAGGTCAGAATTAATTAATCTAAATAAAACATATTTTTGGACCTTTTATTGTCAAAAAAACCGCTTGTCAGAAATTGTGACCTCTAAAGACATAGTAAAATGCATTAATATACAAAATCGAAACAGCCTGTCTCCTTAGTATAAAAATCGTCTTAATTTTGGACATCGCGCTTTCATGTTTACAATATCCAATATAATAATTATGTCAAAGGAAGCACGTTTGTTATATTCTATTATCAAATATATTTGGGACTATTACGTATTTGAAAAAATGTTCTACGTCTTAAATATCTCTAAGATCCAAGTTCAGGGAAAGCTGCGATTTCATGTTGCTTTAATACATTCACGGAGAACTTTAATATATTGTTACCTATGTGCGAAAGTCTGTATCGCTGTACAAAAAAAATATGGCATAGGTATTTCTTGCCTTCATTTGACTATGCTACAAATACTACGACTTTGATTTACGCCTTGCGCCGCATGAGCGCCTGGTTGGATCTGTCGATTCGATCGATCGATATTATCGAGCGTGGCGCAGCCGCAATCCATCATTTATTTATTTATTTATTATGTTTCCCATGACTAACTAACTAATCAGCAGCGGTTCCTTGCTAGGTTTTGAGGAACCAAAATGTTCCACGAGATCTTCCTGTAGGTTAAATCCAATTTTCTCTCGACAACTCGTTAATATCGCATAAAATATATATATATATATATATATATATATATATATATATATATATATATATATATATATATATATATATATATATATATATATATATATATATATATATATATATATATATATATATATATATATATATATATATATATATATATATATATATATATATATAATATATATAATAATATATATATATAATAATATTTTTCATATATATATATATATGAAAAATAATAATTTATATATATATATATATATATATATATATATATATATATATATATATATATATATATATATATATATATATATATATATATATATATATATATATATATATATATATATATATATATATATATATATATATATATATATATATATATATATATATATATATATATATATATTATATGTAACCACTTTACAGTCCTCTTGGAATACTAGTTACATACAATGTTTCAAACACAATAAATTAAATAAACAACAACTAGGTACAAAATAATGTTTAAACTGGTCTATGCTGTCAAAATGGACTCCAATTCAATGTTCATCGATATCGAAAATTAATTTACAATCTAAACCACTATCTTTTGGATTGCAATTGCACTGATGAACGAATAGCTATCAGTATCCGATGAAAATATTATTATGTATTACGATTTTACTCCCCTTTTTTACACGACTGCCCAGCAAAAAAGGAGTGTAATGTGTTCAGGGTTCATCTATGTATGTTTTCCGTTCCTTTATTTCACCCTAACTTCCAAACGCTTGAACCGATTTAGAAGTTTGTGGTATTGCTATAATCGTTATGCCATTCCGAGTGCGATAGGGTCCATACCTGTTCAAATATCAAGTAAGTTGTTATCTAAATGTCCAATTGTCAAAATGTCAATAAATTAACATAAATATATCTTGTTTAGTGTCAAATGAAAGGTCTGATTGAAAACATTCCGGAAATATACATGTATTTTATATGGATAAATGCATAAACCACAAATATTTCATACATAAACCGTAATATAAATAATTATAAATATAATAGTTGACTCTCTGTACCGGCAGTCGTGTTTTTTATTCTTTTTAATATATTTACTTGTTACCTACCACATATCGATGCAAAAACTAATTTAATGCAATATTAAATATATGCATATTGTTTAGTTGTTTTGTTAATAATTAAATAATTGCACTGAAATATTTACTTGCATATGCATCACTTATTATATTCTGACACCAGTCTTACATATAGTTATTTTTTTATACAGTGATGGCGGGCGGGTTCCATCCCTATGCCATTTTAATAAATAAATACGTCACGTAAGAGGTTATGGCTGTGGAAATCATTGGACGACATTAAAAATGGTGTGTAGTTGATCTACACACATGGTGTGTAGTTGATCTACACACATGGTGTGTAGTTGATCTACACACCATTTATTTTACACAACGTTTTATTTTATGCATCCGTATACGAGTATTTCTAATTTGTTTGTGTAAACGGTAGTGTGAATTATAGTAGATAAATATTGACCTATTTAGGAGTCGGTACCCTAATCAGCTCTTCCCATCGATGAATTAAACAGATTGTCAAATCCGTTGGTACTAAAAGTTATAGTTGGGAAGCTAGTGTTTTTTTCGGTACTGATTATCCCAGTCTCCAAACGTCCATAGGATTATTCAGTGACTAAATCTAAGTAGCGGATATTTTTTTTTGGGGTTTTCCGGTGGGTTTAGCTTGAAAATGCTTCTGAAAATGCAAATGTGGCTATACTTTTATTAGACGAATGAAAACCGTTTTACTGTCGAGTCGATTGCAACATTCATTCGATAAATATGGCAAACGTGTCTGGCACCTGAAAAACCGAACAAAATGGTGGCCCTTTTTTAAATGACCTGAATATTGGTCATATGATACTTATCATAAAAACGATAGCTTGATATAACATCTAGTTGTTATGTGCGGTCGCTAAAGCCAAAGTCAGAGTGACGAGCATTAAACAAGTCTGACGCGCATTAAACGAGTAGCGCGCATAAAACATTTCACACTGCGACGAGCACAGTAGGTATACCATCAGGTATACTATCTACTGTGCTGCGAGAGTCTGGCGAGAGCTTGACGTGAGTCTGGCGCGGCTTTAGTAATTATCATTGATTATACAACATTGTTATTATGAACATCAGCCAGAGGTGTTATTATAGGATCAATTATCATATCAAAAATTCAAGACAGTAAAATGAGAGCAATGAGTTGCTATTTTTGTCTAATTACTAGATCCAGCCAGACGCATTTCGCGATTTTTTCAAGTAGCCAGACTGATTTCAAATGATAATCTGTGGTGTCAAGGTAATTTATATGTTTTATACGTTTAAAAATAAGGGCAACGTATCCATAAATCAAGATATTTTTTTCAGTTTTTGTAATTATTGAAATATTATGAAAGTACAGCCAGAAATATTAAAAACCCAGATTTCTTTTTTGCGCATTTAATTATCTACAGTGAATGGAAAAGTTTTAAAACAGGGAAAATAAGTACAATTCGATTGCACCTCACCCATTGCCAGACAGACTCATTTATAGACCAGATTTAATTACTTTCAAAAACTGTATAAATGAGTCCTACAAATATTTGTTAACTCCCCTGTAACTCAACAACGGGTTTTCCGATTAAATTTTTTTTAAATACTTAATTAGGTATTTTAGAGGGAAGACAATTATGTTTTTTGGGTGAATTCAATCGATACGGTTGCACTCGCCGTAAGCTTTCGTGATTTTTAATAGCCGTAGCTGTTCGCGCTATTTATTTATACTAGTGTCAAAAAGTTATTTATTAATAACTAGTGTTACCCATTGTTAACTATTGTTAACCCATTGTTAACCCATTGTTACCTTTGGTAACTAGTGTTACCCAGGGTTTACTTACCCATTGTGGCCCATTGTGGGTGCTAGCACCTTGTGTGAAAAGTACCAGGAGAGCATACAGCGACAAGAGGCGATTCCGTTGCGACTGTCTTTTGCGAGACAGGCACGCGAGTGTATAATATACGGCCGCGAACGGCGACTACTGCTTGAGTAATCACAGTGACGCGACATGCAGTGCGATTAAAACGAGCTGAAACGATCTTCTTCCTTTTTTTCAGGTGACTTCTTCAATTAATTTTAACTCGCGTCATCCATGGATTATTTTTAATATAGAATTAAATAATTACATAATTTTTCACATCATTCTAAATTAATTATTGCATTCTAAATGAGCTTCGATAAAAGCGTTTTGTTTTTATTTTCGTCAAAAATACAACCTTTAGATCCTCGATCTAAAACAAAATTGGGATCTATGGAAATGCATGTTTAGAGATACAGAAAATTATGTAAACTGAACATTAATTATCAACTACTATCAAAACGATTTATTTAATATACGAATATAAAGATATCTGGAAATTACATGTCATAAAAACCTTATGTTTAACATTCCTAGTGAGATATTAATACATTGTTATGTCAAAAATGTGAATCTCTTTTCCGAGCTAGCTTTATAATAATACGTAAATCTTATTAAAAATATATTTTGTAATAGGATGAGATTTTTTTGTAACTTGTATATTGAAATTGTAGATCAATAAAACTATATATTTATATGAATTATACTAAAGATAAAATAAACTAATTTAAACTAAACCTTATTATTATAGCATCCATTTCTTAGGTTGTCAACTACAACATGTCTCAAAAGACAAGCCCAACATTATATGTTCCCTTTTAATAATAATTAGAATTACTTATTGAAGTATAAAGAGATGATATCAACCATGTATCATTGTGTTTTAAAATTTAAGTAAAATCACCATGAAAACAATCTTGCTCCATGAAAGCAATTTACAAACGGTGCTCAGCACAAATATTTTGTGAGCACTTTACGCATTGCACACGCCCCTTCCGTCTTTATACTTGGACACGTTGCACATCGGTTTTTGGAAATCAAAAACGTCGAAGAAACGGGCGTCATTTAATTCTCATACAGTCCTTTAACATCAGACCATCTTTTACATAAAAATATTAATAACGTAAACTACAATACGAATCATAACTCTGAACACAGCGAAAATGCGCATCTAAACATTCTGGACTGATTAGCATTTTAAAAAATAGTGACACATAACCGCATTGATGCACAAGTCACATAAATAATTTCTATTGGCCGCAGGGGAGCCGCTTTTTTAGTTCGAGGTTTAAAAATCACTAAAAATATTTCTAGTACTTCTTGATATAAAAACGTCTTTATGTTTATACGACAATCTCTTACAACCAAGCATTATATGAAGTACTTATATGTATGTATGCGTGTATTGAGTGTGTGTCTTGTTATTGCATTCAATAGACAGAATTAAAATTGAATTCAGTTATTTTATCCCAACGGAAAATGGTGACCCAGCCGGGAGTCGAACACGGAGACTTACAATGTAAGATCAGGCGACCTAACTATGCCACCGGGCCGACATTGATTGTAGCATGGTTTGAGAAAAAATAATTACCTTTTTTCTATAGAATCAAGTACTTCGCGCAAATTAATGCTATTTAGAGTTATATTTCAATTATGTTAACCCCCTCTATACGTGTCTTAGCTGTTCATAGTGAGTATTGTATGTTTCTGTTTCTGTTGTGACACATTAATATTAGCGGATAAGCAATATTTTTGGCTTCATTGGCAAAAGCGATGTTTTCACGGAAATCCAGCGTTAGTAGCCTCTAATACTATCCACCCATTTTTAAATAGTTTTGGAAGAAATGTACTAGTTTTTTTTTCTTCAATACAAATTCCAATTCTTTTGCATTATTTATCATAATATAAAGGGATACAATGACAGATTCCAGTTTTACATTAACCCTCTGCGTCTGACGTGGTAGTCTGACAGACACCGCAAAATTGCGAACTGTATCATGCGTCGTTATTTTTAAAATCCAGACTCCCGCGTTTTCAGTACCTTTCTATTGCCAGAAAGGTAATAGTTTATGGCAATAGAAAGGTACTGAGAACGCGGGAGTCTGGATTTTAAAAATGACGACGCATGATACATTTCGCAATTTTGCGGCGTTTGTCAGACTACCACGTCAGTCGCAGAGGGTTAAGAATAATTCAATGCGAAACGGGTATATACTCAGTGGCGTGCACGGCATATAAGCATAAATGCACTGCATATCCGGGTGCTAAACTTGGTTACATATACATTTTTTATTGTAATTGCACATAATTCGCACTCTCTCCCATTCGCTGGCTCAGACTGCCAAGCCTGGCGCCCGCGGGATGAGCTACATAAAATAACAGGAAAATGGAGGGCACGCGTCGCAATTCTGCGTTCACTCGAGCAATCAGAACGCCTCGTTGTGGAAAAAGCAGTTACTATAGATGCCTGTTAAAAATGCGCATACATTTACGCGAACCCATACTCTTACATCAATTCTTCCTGGATATACATGCTTGTGTAGTCGGCGTCATACTCTCGTCGTCGGGCGCTACTGGCCGATCAACAGGCACAGTTTTTGTTGTTTGTGTCTTCGCTGCATCTTACCGCCATTGCGCCACTTACTGTCGCGTCCTTCAAAAATGAAACATTAGATTGCACTAATATGTTATTTAAAAAAAGCTGTTTCGGCCCCTATCTAAATCAAAAAGGCCCCTCTCCGTTCTTTATCCATACGTTTATTTTATTGTCTATTATGAAAGGTCGAACGGTGACACAAATTAATTCTGTTGATATGTTTATTAAATATTTATTACAAACTCTCAATCAATTCAGAAATATTGTTAATAAAGACAATAAAATTTTACAACCCTAATCTTTAAAAAATCGGCGCTTGATTGGAAGGGGGCTGCCACCCCCCCCCCCCCCCTTACCACTGACTTGAAAGTTGCTGCAACATACGTGGTTGCCTACCTTAACTCTAAACTCTATGTACGCCTCTCTACATACCGGTAAACTAGGACGAAGTGACGTTTATGTCACTTGTCTCACTTTTACATTAATGTTTTGTAATTGGTAATGTAAAACTATGATATGTCATTTTAGCCCAGTCTTACATAGCAAATGAGGGAATGTAAAACTGGTTCATTTGGCACTTTGTTCTTAATTTACATTAACATAGACTAGTATTATATTAGTGACTACTCTATTTTTCAACGGATGAGGAAAAAACTTAAGGACCTTTTCAAGATGTCGATGTCTCAGATATTTCCGGGGCGACGATATCTGTGCATGTTCACTTGAATCTGCCTTGTCTTTATCTCCCGTTTAAACATTGATTGAGGTGCGTCAGCATAATTGAATCGCGTCGTGGTTCCTCGCTTGAGATGGCCTGATACCGTTAGAGCGAGAGAACAACAATAGCTGTCTGCTTTGCTTGGCGCGTCACGCCGCGTCCGCGGGGCCGTGGCGATCTCTCCTCAACGGTTATGATGCCCTGATAATTTGGCTCTCCCAGTTCCCACTCTCCGTCCTTAAGTTTTTTTTGTTCATTCCCTCATGCCACAACACTGAATAGGGCAGGCAAATACGACATTATTTTAAATAAAACTTTTTTTTTAAACAGGCAAAACAAAAAAGTAGACCTTTTTTAGGTATATTTTTTTAACAGATAGTATTTATTTTATATTGTTTTAGGTCTATTGTGAAACTCTTATTACTATAGATTATAAATCAATCGTTTTTTTTTCAAGGGAGTACAGGCAAAAAAAATTAACAGTGTCAAAAAAATACACAAACAGTCCTTGGTATTTTTCTAAATCAATAAAAAATAGGATTTTTATAAATATGTTTTCTGTTGATGAGATGAGGTCTAGTTTTGCCCTATTTTTGTGCAATTTATAGAAGGATATTTTGTATATCTACAGGCTGTATGGTAAATTTGAAAAACCTAACGTTTGATAAAAGTTCGATAACGATGAACACTTAATTATAATACAAATATTGAAACATTTATGTCTCGACTAGTTGACATTGTTCTCAGCCATCCTAAAGATGCCTTTATTTTAGTTGGTGACTACAACCTGCCTGAAATCGATTGGGATCGCGAATAGCTCATTTCTAACGTCTACTAACTTTTCATCCTCTGCTCATGCTGTCTTAACTCTGGACACTATGTGTTTGGCTGGTCTTCGCCAATATAATGGTATCCGCAACACTTTGGGGAAAACGTTAGATTTGGTCCTATGCAATGAAAATCTTAATGTTTATGCTAGCGACAACCCAATAGTTCCTGAGGATTACAAGTATCACAGAGCCCTCGTTATAGAATATTCCCTAGATCTCGTGATACCACTTCAGGATTCGCGCAGGCAGGTGACACAGTTTAATAAAGCTGACTATATCGCAATTAATGCTGAACTTGCGGCGTTTAATTGGAAAGATCTTATATGTAACACTGACATTAATTCTGCCTTAAGCGGTTTCTATCGAATTCTGGCTAGGGTAATTGATCTTTATGTGCCAACGAAATTGGTGTGGGCATCCAAATATCCCCCTTGGTATACAGCTTCATTAATTAATATTACCAAGGAGAAGTATCGATACCATCAAAGGTTTAAACGGTTTCACAACCCGCTTGACTACAACAAATTTTCCCTGTTGAGGTCCAGGCAGAAACTTATAAACAGGGATTGCTATGCAATGTACATTAAAAAAATTGAAACAAATATTCTTAGCAATCCTAAGTCCTTCTGGTCTTATGCCAAATCCCTCCGGAAGTTCGACTCCGTCCCTAAAAGAGTAACGTACTTAGGTAGTGTCTCTGCGTCAGGGGAGGAAGTGTGTAATATGTTTTGTAAGTATTTTGAATCCGTGTTTGAACCGATTTCCGCTAGTCCTAGTACTTCTGCTCATATCGAATGCCATGGTAGTAATATCTCGTCTATTGAAATCACTAAAGAATTGGTGAAGGAGTATATTAGCAAGCTCGATCTCAATAAAAGTGCTGGACCAGACGGTATCCCACCTTTGTTTATATTTCGCTGCGGTCATACTTTGGCCTTGCCGCTTACCTTACTTTTCAAGAGGTCGGTTTGTTATGGCACCTTTCCCGACGAGTGGAAGCAAGCTTTTGTTACACCGGTATACAAATCAGGTTCGAAAATTGATGTTACTAACTATCGTCCTATTTCCAAACTCTCCATCATCAGTAAGCTATTTGAAAAAATAGTTTACGATCAATTATATGCGGCAACTACTCATTGTATTCTACCCCAACAGCATGGATTTAGATCTGGCAGGTCTACGGTATCTAATCTTACTTTGTTTACGAGTTTCCTGTCGCTTCAAATGAGTAAACGCAATCAAGTGGATGCTATTTATACTGACTTCAGCAAAGCTTTTGACAAGGTGGACCATACTAATCTTATCTCAAAATTAAGTGCAGTTGGAATTCACGGTGATTTACTACGTTGGTTTGCATCGTACATACAAAATCGTTGCCAGCGTGTGGTTATTGGAGGATTTAAGTCCGACTGGACAAGTATATCCTCGGGTGTGCCACAGGGTAGCCTTTTAGGGCCCCTTCTATTTACATTTTATATCAATGACATAAATACCTGTTTTAAATTTTGTAAGTTTTTACTTTTTGCTGACGATATGAAAATGTACGCACCTGTTAATTCCCTTGACGACTGTCAATTGGTCCAGGATGATCTAGATAGACTATCTCTTTATTGCGCCTCGAATCGTTTATTCCTGAATGCTGCGAAATGTGCTACCGTTAGTTTTACGCGGAAAAACCATATTCTACCATTTATTTATACTGTCAATGGTTTCTCGATAACCAAGAAAAATGCAATCCGGGATCTAGGTGTTCTTTTAGATAGTAAGTTATTATATAACTCCCACATAGATAACATCACGAAAAAAGCATATAGTATGTTAGGATTCGTACTTCGAACTTCAAAACATTTCGCAGTAAAAAATTCTCTATTACTCTTGTACTACGCTTTCGTCCGCAGTCACCTCGAATATGCTTCTCAAATATGGTCTCCTTGTTATAATGTTCACATAAAGAGAATTGAACGTATTCAAAATGTGTTCCTGAAACATTTGAATTATCGCTCCTTCTTGTCCTTTCCCAATCACAACGAAGCAGCTGCTTTTCATGGGCTTCAATCCTTACAATCAAGAAGAAAATGCGCAGACGTGGTGTTTTTCCATAAAATATTGGCAGGTTATATTGATTGTTCTGATCTTCTTGGAATGATATCTTTCCGTGTACCATCGCGACTCACTCGCCAAACGGAGTTATTCCACCTTCCGCAGGTTAGTACTAATTATGCACAAAACTGTTTCATGTATAGGGTATGTAAAATTTGTAATACGCAGCTCGGCGATATTGACGTATTCAATACGTCATCATTCGCTCTTAAGAAAGCAATTATTAATGATGGTATTGATTTATCATTGTAATCGCAATATATAATATAATATAAATAATATTTATTCAAGAATATCTTTAAATAATATGTATGTCTATATTATGGAACGTGTATTTACATAAAATTTTATTTACTTATTATGACTCCTTTCTTCCCAGTTCCCACCTGTCCCTATGAGTGTTAGTTAATTCTTCAAAAAAAATATATTGTTGTGTTTAAATTATGAATGTTTAAGTGGAAACATGTAATTAGCATTATTTTTTTTAACTTAATAATTCTGTAACAAATTTATTGTAACAGCTGTATGTTTCCTTAAAAATAATTAAAAAAAAAAAAAATAAGTGTTGAGTGACCTGCGCTATCTAGCGGTAAGCAAAATATCACGAATAAACAATATTCGCGATATTTTACCTACTGCTAGATAATACGAAACCTCTCTGTGATACAAATATGACAGCAGATAAGTGACAATAAAATTCTTACAACCGTATCTATTTTAAGCTCATTAAAGATATTTAAAAAAATAAAAATGCACGTGAAATAAAAAGAAAGAAACTTTTGGATAAAATGATTTGGTAAATGCGATTCAAAGAAACGCTTTATTTACCATAAAAACGAAGAATAATGTTAATGGCAATGTTAATGACAATAACATTATTCTTAAAACGAAGAATAATGTTAATCACATGTTATTATGATTATTATTTAAAAGTTTTTGTCTGTACTTACGTCTGAAAAGTATTCCATATGTTATTCTTTTTTCGAGAAATATATTTCCTATACTTTTAGTTTTTTGTTGTAAATATAAAGTTTAATTTAAAACTAGGCCCGTGTCTCTTTTAATTTGTAGATTTGATAGTTTTATTGAAAGCTAAAACTTTTTTTTTTTTTTTACTTTTTATTCATTTTAATTTTCTTTATTCGTATTCCATATTTGAGCACTTCCTCTAGCAAGCTATGGTTGTGTGTTCATACTATTACGCTTATAGCAATGCTGATAATGGCACTTCAAACAGGAGGAGGTGTCTCTCCAAGAGTTGTTGAGATTAACATACAGTATGATTTAAAGTTGGAGGTATGTTTGCACATTGTTCCGGAGCCCGTTGCTTGTTTCCCGACGTTATCTGACAGATGAGTTGCTGTTACTATTTATTGTGAAGTTTATCACCCTACGAAAATCTCTTACAACCATAGCCCTACTATAAAGTAGACACTTGACCATTTCTAAATGTTTAAACGTCAATAGTACGGGTTATTAGTTTGGCTTACTATTTCTAGAGCTTGGAGTTCTTCTCGACGTGCGACCAATCTATGCGAAAAGCATTGAACTATATTAACATAAGCATCAGAAGGTTCATAAATTTCCACCATAGGCTACAGCACGAGGCTCAATGGTAAAACAACACCTGGGGCCAAAAATACGCGGTTTGGTTTGGTTGCGGAAGGGTCTTCCCTTTCCTGGCACTTAGAATTCTATAACGATAAAAAGAAGTATTACCAAAAATAACAGATACTTTTATTTATAGGACTAGCTAGGAGGAGATAAACTGAAAGACTATTGAAATATACGCTGGTTTAATTGTAATTTGGCGTTTTAATTGCAATTGTTGATTTTAAGAAGCCGAAATTAATCTATCTCTAATTGATTGAAAATTATACTGAAAATTTTCACCAAATTTCGTCCATGGCTTTCTCATTACTTGAACCTTTGCATACTTATCCATATATAATATATATCGGAACCAAGTGTAAGAAGGACGATAATATCACGCTCAAGTGAAGTGCTTTTTACCTGTGACTGGGTCATAAATATTATAATAATCTGTACGATATACTCATTATACATCTCTAATATATTATATACTCATCATATGGATTATATACCTACTCATTATATATCTATAATGCTCATCTTAAACTTTATGAGACCGTAAATGTAGATTTTAATGAAATGTTTCTTAAGGAACGTTTCATTTTTCAGAATACTAGTACATTCCCCTTGCACTGGTCATTTATCCTCAGTTTATTGTTAGGCAAAACTTGACGTTTGCCTGTAAACATGTGAAAAATCACACTCGTCTCAGACCAACTGGTATGCATTTCACATAACTGCACCTTTCTTCGACCGTTTCGCGGTCAGATTTTCAACATTAAGGGGATGCCACAAGGTTATTGATCAAATACGGTTATTGATCAAATACGATAGAATCAACTATGTAGATGAAGTTAAACTTTATTCCAAGGTTGTTTGATAATGTTTTAATTGCAGTAATACATATGGTTAAAATAACAGTAGCTAGGGATGAAAACTTACGAGTAAACAATTTACTAAATCGCTAGGAAAGAAATGAGACAAAAGTGCTTCTATAAGCACAATATTTTTATTTTTGTGAATAATACATAATTATATAAGAGTTTTAATTTAGAATTGTATACACATTGGTTGACATTTAATGGCGCAAAGCACTTTATTAAAGTTTTTGGCTTCAGCAGTCTGGCCGAAGGCTCCTAGCAGTGGGAGTTAAAATGGTGGGGTCCCACGACTGGTTAGTGTCCAGGTTGCGCCAAACGTGGAGGGTTGGCGCGGCTGGTGCCGGGCGTTTCCACGGCGCGGCGCTGTGGCGTGTGTCGGCCAGATGCGGAATATCTTTCGTTCGACCACTCCATCATGTGCCCGCAGATACGTACGGCCATAAACGAAATGAATGCTGAATGAATGGGGGATGGATGAGTGAGACCGACGCACGTGCCCAAGGCCGTCGTTGGGACGGGCGCCCTTTCGCCGCGCCGCGCCGCGCCTTTGAACTTACCGGCTATCGATGGATCGGTAACCAGCCACACACCAGCACAAGCGCGACGTTTCCAACGACGTGTATGCTTGGCGCTGCGTAGTTTGGCCTGCGAGATCGCACGCGTGGGAACGCGACTCAAAACGCATATTGCGCGCTCCCTTGCACTTACGGGTCTTATACCCCTATAAGACCCGTAAGCGCAAGGGAGAGCGTAATATTCGCTACTCCGTTCCTACGTTTTACAACTCTGCGTGCCGGAAGCGTTCAGAATATAGAGCCTGGACAATACGAATATAGAGCCTGGACAATTCCGTGTAATGATTGTGTATGCATTAAAAGTCGACCTAAGATAAATTGACTACCGAAATCGGGGATGTATCATCATTTTGAGATCTTGCTCCTTCAATTCAGAAGCGAACACTTTTCATTGAAAGATGACGAGAAAATTACATAATATTTTATTATAATGATATAAAGGTCTAGACTTCCCATTTTATTTAACTTTCTTCTATATCTTATGATTTTAAAAATTCGTTGGAAAACATCGATAAAGACGCACCAAGATGTCATTATTATTTTTAAATTACTATTTTTAAACTAACATGTGGCTATGTTAATGTCTAAGTCAATGTTTTTCTAAGACAGAAAACTTGTACCCTCTGAAAGGGTTTATTTTTTTTAAACGTCCATCGACTTATTGACATTGAGATTAAATGGGTTACGATTTGCGAAAAATTTTTAAAAAGGGCGTATTTGTGTTTCTGCATATAATTCTCGTAGAATTTAATAGTTTTAGTTGAGAATTTAATGAAAGTGCACTTAAGACTTGTATATGAACATATCTCTGTATAAAGTAAACTTGAATATCTCGTAATACTGCTGCAAGTGTGAATCGTAGTTCACTTTGAAGAGTGAGTAAATCGATTAATATGTGGTGCATTTTTTGAAATTGAAATTGCACATAATTTATTAATAAATTTGGTAACACCCCTCTCCTTCCCCTTAGTCACGACTGCCCAGTTTATTTTCAAAGACATGTTAGAACCAATCGTCGAACTTATTCGACCGTCTGTCTGCCAGATTTTGCTTCAAGAGCCTTTGTTACGGCAATTACGGCACCATCGCGTCGGCATAAAGCGTGCGTTTGCGTTGCTAATTGAGCGCGGTTTGTGACGTCAACTCCGGTTCGGTCGCCATCTTTCCGCGGCCATGTTTGCATAGCTGTCACCTGAATTATAATATTGTGCAACGGCACGTGGCGTAGCTAGCTGTCAGCCACAAAGGGGTAGATCTATGAAGATGACATTTAGATTATATATAGTTGTGAAGCCGTGATAAAAGGGGAAGAGGAAAATACCACCGGCCAACTAAAAAATATATAGTTTATTATGCCTTTTATTTGATTTTTATAGTTTATTATGCCTTTAATGCGCTCGGGACATTGAAATTTTCGATTTTGTTAAAAACAGTGTTTCTTTACGTCTTTAAGGGAAGCTGGTAAACTGCTAATCCTTGGTGTTTTTCTTCGCTTAAGCTCTTTTGCAATAGATCTGTTTTTGACAAAAATATATCTGTTTTGATTAAACTGTTACCAATTAAAATTTTGCAGGTGGCCCGATGTTTTTTGCTCGCCAGTGTAGTTTTTTATTTCTTTCGAGAAATTGTTTATTGGATAAAGCGAACGTGAAGAAAATATAATAATAGTAGGTGGTTTTTTCATTTATAATAAAAATAGTGATTTCTGTCGAATCCATGTTTTTAAAGTTTATAGCCAATTACACTTTTTAAAGTTTATAGCCCACTGCCACGATTGCGTGGCAGGTTGCGAGGAAATTATAGTTCGACCGTCAAATAATGAACCGTTAGCGGCGCGCATGGTCGAGGTGACGAAACATTGGAGTGCAGCGCGAAAACATTTATACTGACGCCACTCAAGAATATTGGATTTACACGAAATGTTTACTTAGCGGCTTCAAGGGCTCCGAGTTTCCGAGTGAGGCGAACCTTCATTTTGTCGCGGCCATATTGATTTTGCATATGCGCCCACATATGCATAGACATACGAATACTACCGGTCAAAACACTAGACACCGCTTGTATGAGCAGACTCGTTTCAAAAACGGAATACCCTTGAATTTGCCACTGGATGTATGCCACTGCCATAAATGCATGCATGCATTCCTTAAGGCCCATTGCAGTGATAGTTAAAAAGCCCCACAATCGGTAAAAGAGTTCAGGCCGATATTAATCTTGCCTGTCTTTTCAAAAGTATTGGCATACGCAGTATACTCTCAACGAAACTACTTTCTTATGCATAACAACCTGCTCGATCTCCTGCAGTCAGGGTTCCGCCCAGGTCACAGCACCACCACCGCTCTTGTCAGAGTCACTGATGACATTAGATGCGCTATGAATGACAGAAAGCTTACCATTCTCTCTTTGCTCGATTTCAGTAGCGCATTTAACTCAGTTGACTTTGACCTTATTCTAGAACGGCTGCGTGCTCTCAATGTCTCTGAAAAGGTTATTACATGGTTTGACTCCTACTTACGTGGACGCCGCCAGTGTGTCAAAGCTGCCCACATTAAATCGGACCTGGTTGAGCTTACTGCCGGCGTTCCGCAAGGGGAAGTTTTATCGCCGTTACTCTTCTCAATTTTTATCAACCCTATTGCTAAGGGCCTAACATCATCATACCATCTTTACGCTGACGACCCAGCAAATCTATTATCATGCCAGGCCAGCGGACCTTTAGACAGCCGTGGCTATAATGAACCCCGATTTAGATGAAATATCTGCTTGGGCTACAAAACATGGTATAATTATAAATCCAAATAAATCGCAAGCAATTGTGATAGGCGGCAAAAAAACATTGTCAAAATAGTTACTTCATCATTACCGCCAATTTGTGTAAATGGAAAAATTGACGAATATACCAAAAATGTTAAAAACCTTGGAATTCTAATAGATCAACATCTTTCTTGGCAAGATCAAGTAAACCAAGTAAGTCGTCGCATTTTCCATAGTTTTCATAGTCTCCGGCGGCTTCAAAAATTTCTCCCCATGTCACATAAAGAAATGATTGTGTCCACACTCTTAACGGCTATACTTGACTACAGTGATGTTTGTTATATAGATGCCAGTGAGGTTATTTTGAATAAGCTGGAGCGTCTGCAAAATATATTACTCAGGTATGTTTTTAATTTGCGAAAGTTCGACCACGTTAGCTGCTTTCGTCAGCAACTTCATTAGCTTCCTATTCGTAATCGAAGAAATTTGCATACGTTGTCGCTACGCTACAACATACTCAATAACCCCACTTCACCCTCCTATCTCAAGGAGAATTTCCACCCTTTGGGAGGCCACGGTCTTCCACTTCGATCAAGCCGGCATAACACACTCGCCATTCCGATTCATCATTCTTTTGTTTACACGCACTCTTTTACAGTCCATTCTGCTCGTTTATGGAATCAGCTCCTCACTCTATCAGGCATGCACCTTCGCTACATCCTTTCAAAAAGTTGTTGAAGAAACATTTATTTTTACACAGCCACTAACCAAATAACTCACCTTGTCCTCTCCTTTATCCTTCCCCGGGAAACCTTAGCATAAGTTACTGACATATATTTGTATACCTTTATTTTAAATTTAACTTTACTACTTCTTTGTGTATTGTACCTACTGTGAAAATTATGAATTATTTTTTCAAATGGTTGACTGTAAGATATCGCGATAAGTCCGCCATTTGTGCATAAATTGTCTTTTTTATAAAGCCAGTGTAATATTCATTAAGTTATGTTTTTATAGCACAATAAAGTTATTCTTTTCTATATAAAAATATTTAAAAATTATACATATACAGATTTATATAGAAAGATATATAAAAACCGCTCTATATTTTATCGCTATATAAATCTATTGAAAAAAAACAAGGATTTAATACTTTTTGATTAATAACCCAAAGGTAGGGCAGTTAAATTATATTTATCGGTAGACCACCAAAGACCCAAGGTACGATGTAATCAAACATTAATGCTACAATCCGTATTCCGTTACACGAGAGCTTAATAGAGAATGGGAATTTTGGGCTCTCTTTTCGAATACATGCAAGTCATATACCATTAGAAAGCACTCTTCATGTAGAACATTTATTACTATGATGACTGCTCTCAATTACGACCGTTTCTGAGTTATATCCTAATAAATATGACTAATTACTTATATGCCTTAGGACACCTAACACATCCAGGCAGTGTATTTTCAATTAGCCACAGAATACCCGCAACAATAAACTACATACGCTGTGTAAGTACAAACTATAGATTCCTAAGAATGCTCGACTTTGTCAGCAGTAAATGTAGGGGAAATACTGGGATATTTTGCTTGATCTCTGAAATGTGTCTGATGATTTTACTCCCGCTCTTTTTCCTGACGTACATGTAATATGCTAAGGTCAGCTGTTCAACATAATCTGCCCAGTAACCGTACATCATACTATACTATCTTTTTTGGACCTTCACTGCAAATATAATAATAATAATAATAATAATAAAAGCCTTTATTCGCTGACCGTATTATACAATTTTGCCTTATGTGGTAAAACAATATTTTTTTTATTTTTTTATTTTTTTAATCTAATTTTTAAATAAGGTATCATAATATTATTCTTCAGCAGCCAGTGTTTTGGTCAGGTTGTCCTTCGACATAGGCCTACCCCATTTTCTTCCATTCATCTCTGTCCCAAGCCAATCTTCTCCATCCTTTCGGTAAGTCATCTTCCCATCTTTTAATTTGACGTCCTTTTTGTCTTTTCCCATTTCTAGGATACCATTCCATTACGTCCTTCGTCCATTTTTCTTTGTTGGTTCTCATGATGTGACCAGTCCAGTTCCATTTTAGTTTTCTAATTTTGTTTAAAACATCGTTCACCTTTGTTGTTTTCCTTATTTTTGAGGTCGTCCACCTGTCCTGTAGCCTTATGTTTAGCATGCTTCGCTCCATGTTTCGTTGGCATACTATAAGTTTATGGTTGTTTTTGTTCGTGGCAAGCCAAGTTTAACACCCGTAAGACATGGGAGAATGCATGTATTATTAAGTTTACTTTTTATTGACATTTGTATCGTTTTATTTTTAACTATCTCTTTTAGTGACCAGTACCGTTTCCAAGTGTTGCTTATTCTTCTATCGATTTCTTTTGAGTATTGGTCTTTTATAGATATTATCTGTCCTAAATATATATATTCATCTACATATTCGATAATTTCTTGTCCTATTTCTATGTCTTCCTTTAATGCATTCGTCATTACTTTGGTCTTCGTTGGATTCATGGATAGACCTGCTTTTCTGCTTTCGTAATCTAGTTGTTGTAACATAGTTTGTAATATGTCTGGTCTCGGCGAATCTTAGGTGATTTATGTTTAATCCGTTAATGTTTATTCCAAAATCTTCCCAGTTTATATTTCTGAATATGTTTTCTAACACTGCCGTAAAAAGTTTTGGAGAAAGTGGATCGCCTTGCCTGACGCCTTTCTGTATACTAAACTCTTCTCCTTGTTGTTCCAGTCGGACCGTTGCTGTGGTATTTTTATAGATTTCTTTTATTATTCTTATGTATTTACTTTCTACGCCCTGGTTTTTCAGCGTTTTCCAGATATAGTTATGATTCAAAGAATCAAAAGCTTTATTGTAATCGACGAATGCCATGTAGTAGCGTTGACCGTATTCGTTAAGTTTTTCGATGACTTGTTTCACAACATGTATATGATCGATTGTAGAATAATCGGCGCGAAATCCCGCTTGTTCTCTTGGCTGATTTTGTTCTAGGTGTTTCATTATTCGTCCAAGTATTATTTTAGAAAACGCTTTATATTATATTTTAATTACTTATATTATATTCACTGCAAATATTATATTTTAAATAAACAACTGGCATTACGGTTTTCGTGTAATTAGTCATATTAAAAAGATTCCGCACGTCAAAACTCCGAAACGGCTCAAAATTGAGGTAAGTTATTGTAGTCAGAAATATTGTAGATAAAAACGAATAGATCTTTCCAATGGTAAATACGTTATTGTTCTTGGAGAGGTGGCCCGACAGCCCAGCGCCCATACATTTTTGCCCATTGCCCTTTGGCTAGTTCTAAGTATAAGAAATACTTCTGGTATTACGTTTCTGACATTTTAGGAACGGGTCTTAATTCCTAAAGTTTCCTGTTTGTCTGAAGTCGTTCACAATCGGTGCTAAATTTGACATATCCGCGGAGTCCGCCTCCGTCATCGTTTCTAGTCCGATTTTCAACATTACGTTTCGTTTTGTTATTGTAAATTGTAGAAAAATACATACAATAAACAGAAGGAATTGTATCCCGGTAAACATATTAGACAAATCAGAATGAAAAAAATGTTAATTCACGTAGTTTTAAAAATGTACTGATCAACATACTGAAATTATCAAAGGGTGCGGAGTGACCTAGAAGGGGGGGGGGGGGGGGGTTTGAATATCTCTTTATTGTTTTTTTAGATTTTTCGAAAACCATTTTAGCGGTATGTCTGTCTACTGCTAAAAAAATAAACTTCATAAAATTTCCTACTAAAGAGAACTCGATACATTTTAGGGTAGGGTCATTACATTAGGAGCAGCAAGGGAATTAAATTGGACCAAAACCCCTGCCTGATCGCGGGTGCTTACGCCGTGGGGTGCACCCCGGGCGTTTTATCAAATGAAACCCCATGTTACTCCTAAAATATTGGTCCTAGTTATTTATAGCAAATGTTATGCAGTTTATTTGTGTGGAAGTAATCGGTAATCCTAAACAATTTTGGAGATATTTGCGAAAAACTGAAGAAAGGTATATTTCAACCCGCTTCACCTCGAGGGTCACCCCCGCCGCCAAGGCTTACTTCCGCCCTCAATATGTATCGATTTTTGAAACTAAGTGAATTATTTAAACTGATGGTCCATTTTTGGACTAATTTACTTGGACAATTTGCAGACACTAACGACTAATTAATGTTGACTGCTTTGCAGTCACCTGCGCCATGGCCATTTCAAGACAGTGCAGTTTTAGATCCCGACATACCCTATTTAGGTCTCGAGAAGAAACGTAATGCGGGGACACTATTATGTGAATAAATATTATATTATAGTTAGTGTTTAAATTATAATCGAGTATCTTATTAATATCAAATGAAATCTCACAATATAGAGAAATTTCACAAAGCAAGCGCATTAACAACATTTGATTACACATCGTTAAGTTAGGACAGTTCGATTTTCGGCCGTTATTAAATTAGCCCCATCCACCATGACAGAATAAGCAAAAGTGCCTAGAGTATGATTTCATTTGGTTATGTCTAAGCAAAAGCTTTTTAAAAAACTAACAACCTACCGTCATATAGGTTTTTATGAATCATTTTGAAGAAAAAAAAAACTAACTTAACCTACAGCCATATAGGTGTTTGACGCTTTTTAAACACCTATATCTCGCTTATTTATAGAGATAGAGTAAATATTTTAATAGAATCGGAATCAGCGTGATGAATATAGTGGGGTACATTAAAACATCAATATTGAAGAGTTTGCTAAGCTGCTTAAATACCATAGTCGTAAATACCATATATCGGGTGTTTAAAATAACTTAAGGTAGCGCGTAAAACAAGGGGCCTATTTGCTTGGACAGGTTGTAACTGTTGCAAGCTGACGTTATTTTTAACATGTGATTAACTCTGATTAATGAAGTTCCTCTTAGAATCCATGAAAGAGAATACCGAAACTTCAGTTGGATATCTGCCTTAACTTTAGTGCGTTTTCAGACGTTGAATTAATCACAACAAAGGAACGGAATGCCTGCCAATTAAATATGGAGCGCGAGATCCATGCACGAAATTCAGTAAAAATGCTCAAAAAGGATTTGCCGGGGATCATAATGATCGGTATAGAAATATAATATGAAATATCAATAAATCATTTAAAAATAATATTATTACTGATAGATTTATATTTAAAAATAGGACTAAAACGGCAGTGAGATATTTTCGTATATTCAGTTATTATTACCAGGCGCACAGCATTATCGCGATACAACGCATACGACGAGCGGCAACTCAATGAATGAGACAGCAGACGTGTATGCATAGGATCGCGGCGTGTGGGTGGGGATGTGTGTGTGTGCGTGTGACTCGTCACTGCCGCTGTCGGGGCCCGGAGCGCTGCATTTTGTGCAATATCGATCTCCTTGGCACTTATGATTTCCTGATACCCTGAGCTCGGAATTTTCTACCACTTTGTTTTATGACCGGCAAAATTTGACGGTCAAAAATCCACAACAAACAAACGAACGAGTTCGATCATAATTTAATGTTTTTTAATTATAGATTTTTACACGGCATTTTTTTTTTAACTGCTTCTGTGCAACTTAGAGAGAATGAATGAACGGCGAATGGCTCCACATAAATAATACTGAACCAGAAAAAATACCACTTTCATTACCAACCACACGGCTGGTAACTTCGCATTGTAGCCAACCGTTAGAATTACTTTTTGTAAAATGGCAACCCATCAATACAGACGTGCAGCTGTCAAAATTAAAGAAGCGCGTACTGCGCAGGCGCGTCTCTCAGGCTGGCAATCGCAGTTAACGTTTTTGTGATATGGTGAGGTTGGCATATCTGCCACAAGAGTTCTCCGTATATTTTCTTTAATAGGTGTTTACATGGCGGTAACTTGGCGAAAATTACTGCACTGTTCTTCAGACAGACATATGTATTGAAATGAATAAAACGTAATTCGTTCAGACTATGTTGGTTTAGTTTATCCCCATACAAAGCAAGGATACATTTTTCACCAGCTTATTCTAGTTGCTCAGTAGTGGAAACCGATTGTTAACAACTTTTATTGTTTCTTCAAAGACGATTTGCTTACTAAGCTGGAAAGACAGAACCTTTCCTTTGCCATAGAAAGCCGAAGTCGTATCGCATCCACTAATAGCGTGAAGAAAAATGATCGATTCCCTACAGCTTTTTACTAAATACTGATCAATTATACTCCGAGTGCTATAAAGGCTTTGCTTCACAACTCCTTGAGCTTCTTTTAGCAAGTAAATATTTTTGTCTGAGTGCTAATAAAAGGACCAAAGGAACGATGTCTTGTCCAACCATTACGACATTTTCATTTCTTTCATCTTCTTCTATGGCAGTGTTAACAATGAGCAAACCTGAATCGTTGTTAGCTGTTAACGTCCTTATTCCTTCGCGGTTTAGTCAGTTGTTAAGGTGCATGATAAAATGTTCTTTGTTTATAATATTACTCCAGAAACCTGCCTTCGCGTCGACTATAAGAGTGAGGTCATCAAATTGGATTTCAGGGCATTTACGGTTAAGGCGACATGATACCTGGGAACGACCATATATGAAGAATTTCAGTTTCATGTTTTTTTTTTGAAAAATATAAGAACTAATTAAAAAAAGTTTTTAAGCGAATCTCTCGATAAGGAACCAATTTACAGTTTGGACTCAAAAAAGTTGCTCGTGTTAGAAAACCACCATCTAAACATACAGACAATCACTGCTTACTGTGGGTTCAGATACACATTTTTTCCTGTAACTACCGAGAATGAATAAGCAAACTGGCCGAATAGCGGCACAGCGACGCTCTGCTAAGAGCGGCAACGTCGCAATAGCATTGCAACGTGTTGCGAAATGATGCAACATTGCAAACTTGTATGCGGTAATTAGCTCGCGTCATTTAAATTGTGATTTTTTAGCTATTCCTCAGTTTTAGTCAATTTTAACGCACCATACCTCAGAAACCATAACTCGCATCTAAGTGTAGGTATGTTAAAACATATTTCTAGATAATTTAAATCAGTTACAAATTACTCATTAACTATTTTTTTTCTAGCTTCTACGGTTTTCCTGAAAATTAGGAAAATCTATAAAAGGCACCTTTTCCGAGGGGGTGGGGTGGGGGGGGGGGGGTAAGCGGCGCGCGGAGGGTGCGGGAGATTTGTGTATTTTAACTTACTTACTCATAGGCACGGAGCTGCTCCGTGCTCATAGGTATGACACAGAAGTAGTTAAAAAAATATAAATTTTGCCGTTTTGTCCATACATTGACATCTAGAATTAATATATTAATGTGCTGTCGCCAAGTTTTACTTTTCATCAAAATAACCTTTATTGGACGAAGCTGTTTCAAATACATGAAATAATAAATATCCATTTGCGTACACTTTCTGAATGTCAATCAATAGACAAGACAGTACATAGTTTTATTTTTTCGACGGATTCCATGAGCTCGTTCTCTGGAAAGAAAAGCCAAAGAAAACCACGAGCCGCTTTTTCGGTTACTATTATTGCCATAAACCGAAATTCAGGTACGAGAAGATCACGAACATTATTATCGTTTGTCAAGGGAGTGAAAGATCGAATAAATAATATGATAAACCAATTCGATATAAAATTTTAACGGCTTTTTCTTCGTCGTTCCCCGTGTTGGATGCTTGGTTACGTCGAAAAAAATCCGCTGTTTTATAATGATATTGTTTCTTTATTCTGAGTTAAATAAAATTTGTTTGACTTTCTAAAATGCTAAGATGTTAAACGTTGCAAGTTCTAAACTTGTGTGTGTTTTATTTCATTGTCTGCTTCGTTGTTCCTTTTTTCCCTTGTTGCCAACATTATGTTGACATTTTATGCGGTCGAACTTGTTGTCTCCCTCACCACTGTGCATTATTGCGCTGCATATAGGTATGTATGTTCGCAACAAAATGATCTTCAAATCGACCAAAAATATAGCTCGATCTCTGAGGCCTTTAAATGATGTATTACTACTGCAAGCCCCGGGTGTGTATAAAATAGAAAGCAGTTGTGGGCTGGCTTTTGTTGGAAAAACAAAAGCCATGGAGACGAGACTGATGGAACGCATTAAGGCTGTTAAAAACTTTTAGCGAGAAAAATTGACGTTCTGCGGACAACGCCTATCGCCTAGCGTATATGCAAAATAAGAAACAAGATGGGCGTCAACTGTAGGCGCTATTTAAAAATCAAATTAAAAAAAATACTGAGCATAAAAAAACATATTTTAAATTTTCAAAAACTATAAAAAATGGAAATTTTAGTTACATCTAAGTTTTAAATATAATGTCGTCTAAGTGACGTCCACCAGCTTTTTTTTATATTCTTCAAGTCGGATTGGCAGATTCTCAAAAGCATGTTGGCAAGTTACTCTCGGAATGGCGTTGATTTCCCCTATAATATTTTGTTTTAGCTGCTCTGTTGTTGTTGGATTATCTCCATAAACCCTTGATTTAAGGTATCCCTTCAGAAAATAATCGTTCTGAGTGATATCTGGGCTCTGTGGGGGGCACTCAACGTCTCCTCTCCTTGAGATGACTTTCCCAGGGAACATCTTTTTCAAAAGGTCTATGGACACTTTAGCAGTGTGGCAGTAGGCCCCATCTTGCTGAAACCAGGTGCTGGAACTGTGACCTTGAAATTCCTAAAGACCTGGAACAAGAAACTTCTGCAGCATCTCACAGTAATTCTTGACTTCTCTTGCGAGTTTTGTCTTACCACTTCGCTAATACGCCGAATATTTTCTGGCATCCGCACTGACTTCGGGCAGCCGTCATAATTTATTCTCCATAGACCCGGTTGCCTCAAACCACAGTATTGTGCTCAAATGTTGTAATCCCTTTAAGAATAGATTCTGCGATGAGTGATTCTGCTCACCAAACCGCAAGACACTAGGAATGACCGTTGTCGAGGGTACACCGAATTGCTGTCAATTGTCATCTATTGTTGTTCTGCGGGTAGGCTGCTGTTCAAGGACGTGCGCTGCGCAAGGACGCGAAGCAAGATACAGCGAGTGCTATGTGAACGCCGACCCCGCTGCCCCCCCCCCCCCCCCCCCTTCCTCCCCCTCTCAGAGTTACAATCTGCGTCGTAACAGCAGCAGTTGCCGACTGCCCCCATAACAACGACGGATTATGATTGCTAATACCTGTTTACGCTGGACAACGGCGGCTGCAACAACGCCGAAACATCGGGTGCTACAAACAACGGCGATAGTTTTTGACTTCATAAAATTATATGAATCGCATTTATATCCTTTCCACATTTCCACTGCTAGTTAATGTAATACTATAATTTCAGAAACTAATTCAATTTTCCCTTCCTCCTTCTCGTACAGTTATGATTTTTCTCGTACAGTTATGGCAAAGAACGATTGCTAGAAATATTGCACCGTAAGTTATTCAAAGTAAGAAAGCACTTTTCATATCAAATTGTAAAACACACTCGACAAATGGAATAAGTATCGAATCGAATCGAATGAGAAAGTTTTTCGAACGCGACGCGACGCATTGATTCTATACTGCCTGGAACATCCAAATAGTGATGTTTATATTATCGGTGAATATTTTAATAAAAACATTAGTTAACCGTTATTATATAGTTACAGTTAATATATAATTCTGATGAGGTGTTTCCTATTATAGACTCCTCCTGGCCTCAGTTTAGCTTTATAATTTTCTTTAATAAGGGTTTTTAATAATCTTATATGTACATAAGTATATATCCCTATTTTATGGCCATTAAATTTGGATTGGCTTTAACATATTACACGTTAAGTCAATAAGTCCGCTGATAGGACAAGAGCCGGCGACAAAAAAGCCCATACCCATTATATTACTCCATTGCGACCATTATATTGAGCGGCAGTTGACCGATGCGTCATAGACCGATGCGTGACATAACTGAAGATGCTGACGCCACGAGTTTGCTTAAGAAGCAGTCTGACCATATATTTCGGGTTCTTTACAATTTCCATTTCGATTTTATTTATAATAATAATATTTTATTTATATAATGGTACAAATGTACCATTTTATTGATTATTATATTATTACTATTATTTCTAATTGTCTCCGAAAATCAATTATATTTCTTATTTGTAGGACCATTCAATTTTAATAATATAATTTCATGACTAACTGTAGTTCTAACTAATATAACTGTCAAATTGTGTGGTGAGTCTCTAATGAAATATTTAGTATCCATTTTAAAGCTATTTAAAGTGTCGGCTATATAAAGTGTCTAAAAAACTATGTAAAAGTTTTTGAAGACAATAAATGCGATTTGATTTATTGCATCCACTGTCTACTGATAAATTTTCAGCTTTTCCAAAACACTTTGGGGGTGCTAATTAAAATTACACATTTCGTAGTACGCCAGCGCCTTATGTCCCGAAATCTGGCCTGCTGACTATACCCCGGCATTCAATGGCAAAATACTGTTTGATCTGAAAGTATCAGCTTTTCCTAAACACTTTTTTGTCTCTGGCTTCACAACTATTATCGTTAAAATTGTTTGCAATAAAGTTTCCTTTTTTCATTTTATTATTTTTTTATTGAGTCCTCTTGGCCGAAAAGGTCCCTTTCCACCACTTTTTCAATGACATCAGTATGTTAATTATAGAAAAATCTATGTAAGATCGAAACTATAATAAGATTTGTTTTTGTTTTTCCCTAGGTAAGAACGATTTCTGATTTACCTATATCTGATTACTGGTGAAATATACGCAGTAAATAGGAAGCAACTGGGTAAGTCAACTTCCTCTCTTCATATAATTTAGTCGACAACCATACATAAAGGACAATGGGCATTGGTGTATGAATGGTGTACCCAAAGTGTAAAAACTAGGGACTTACAGAAAGTAATTGTGTTTGTGTAAAGAAGTAATAATGTCAAAGATTAACGCATTACTTCATGTCGTATTGGAAATATACATAATCGAAGTTTTGTATATATGGATTATTTTGTGAAAGAAACTAGTTATTTGACCTAGTTAAGTAGGGTTTATTATGTAACTGGGGTTTATTACGACCGTATTTGAATCAACTGTAAAAGTAAAAACCAATTGTAAAGTAAAAACCAATCAAGTCGAGTATCATAGCCAGTAATTAAAAACGGAAGTACACCTTAATGTAAAATGAAGGAATGACAACTGCCCGGGAGCAAAATCTTACCTGCCGCCCATGCACTGAGTATACATCTCTGTGTTGCTTATTTACTGTGTCTCTTTCATCCATAAACTTATTTAGACAACTCCAACGTAAAACAATGAAATTTCGACGGCCCCGAAGCCACCGAATCTTAATTGACACCTGCAAAATGATACTCTAGTGGCAGTGTTGTTATAAACCCGCGCCTCATGAGCTGTGGTATTTTTTGTAATTTGACTCCCTTGCTACACCTAATGAACCAACGTGCAACCGTAGGATATTTGGTGGCAACAACCCCTCAATGTATCTCGTAAGTCTTGAAATACTTTCTGCGTAGGGGAAATTCCCTAACGCCGGACGGCACCTAGCGTCGGACACTAATAGTATCTTAACAAGTCCCGGCGCGATCGATACAAAGTCGGGTGAAAAGAGTGCGGGGAAGAGTACGCTTTTTCTTTTCCTACGTCTTTGTATCGATCGCGCCGCGACTTGTCGAGATACTATTAGTGTCCGAGGCTAGGGGCCGTCCAAGCTATAAAAAATATAAGCAATATCAATTTATTACCGCGCGAAATTCCGTTTTTATTTACTTTCGCCAACACGCTTTGACAAGATGCAAACAAATGACTTATTTTTAAAAACCTAAAGAAAATCAGGTTTTGTTTTTTAACATAATAATAGCTGTGCCTGCCAGTATTTATTTTTACAAGATTCCAAAGAGTTTGTAACTTATTATCACTTTTTTTGATCACCCCTCACAGGTAATTTTCGCAGAAGTCGCTATAACGGCAATCCTAAGGGTTTTGGAGATATATAAAAAAAAACTGAAGACAAAGACAATTGACCCCCCCCCCCCTCAACCCCCTCCCCCCTACCCTGTCTCGCCTTCGCCCCGGGGAATTTCAGTATCTTTAGTAATAACTTTTTCGATTTCTTAAAACTCCGTGAATTATTTTGGCTGATTGTCCGTTTTTGGGTCAATTTGCTTGGCCTATATCCACATATTCGAAATTCAAATTCGAACAGCGCAAATCAATGTTGTAAATAATTTATTTCTTTCATTGCAACTTTCTAACAATTTTATTAACTCTATACAACTACTCGGCACAACCCGGCGCAACCCAGAGTTGTATTTTTTTTTTGTAAAATATAATTCATATTTGAATATGTAATTAAATAATTAATTACATTAATATTAAGTAATTAATTACATTAATATTAAGTAATTAATTACATAATATGTAATTCATAATTCATAATTCAACCAGTAACCCAGAGGAATTCGTCAAAAATATAGATAGGTGACAATCCTGGTTATTGCAGTCTTTTGGTCCCTCATTTAAATAGAGGCAACGCGGAAGAGACAAGTGGTCTTTTCTATTATTACAAAGCGAAGGCATGGATGGGTGTCTGTCTGTTGAGCATATGGCCGTCCGCATGATGCATGTGCGCTGCAAATGACTTCTTCAATGCGTTTTTGTGCATGTCACGCTGAGTTTAAGTGCGTTTTTACATTACCCCTCTATCAGACATATATACGTGTATATGCGCTTATTTGACACTTTCTTAAATTAAAATTAAAATTGGGTGGGTAGTGTGGCTACAGTACTGTCACCTTTTTTGCGTGAAATCGTCTTTCGTGGACAACTTTTTAGCGCAAATTTTCACTCGATGACTTCCCTGTCCCTTGGACCACGTATATTCAAATATTTTCCGACCACAAAAGCGTTTTTAATCGCTAAGTCTTACAGACCGTGTTATGAGAGACTTTTTAAAGACGTTTCCATGCCATAAAAATATTATAACAAAACCAATCTGGATTTAAAGTATTAGGTTCCTTACCTATGAAGTGCTCGTGCTAAAAGGAAACTAATCATATTATTCACCCTGTTGGCTATGCAGTTTTGCGATTTTAATTGTAGTCGTTTAATCCTTTGATATAGAACTCTCGTGAACAGGAATCATAAACATTTTTCACAGACTCTTCGAAGTTGATTTTTTTCCCTAGAAAAAAAAAACCAAATTCTTCAAAGCAAAACCTACTACGTACGGTGAGCAGTGCAGGATTTACGTATAAGCCACACAAGCTATAGCTTAGGGCCCCCATCGTCGTCAGAATGTTTGACAGCCCAAAGGGGCCTCGAAAAGTGCAAAGGAGGCCCCCGAGACTTCGGTGGTCTAAGGGTTTCTACATATGGGTTAATCCGTCACTGACGGCACAGTAACTGTGGTAACGTTGAGTGATGAAGAGTCTCCAGTCGCCACCCCTGCAACTTTGCGACTGTTTGTTTGATGTGTGGTTGTGGATGGTCGTGCAGATGCAGAATCGATGAGCGATTGATCAGTCTTTGTTGTTTAATCACGAGCCTCTCTATCGCTGATTGCAATTGTTGTCAGTTCACATTTGAGTTAACTGTTGTGCCAGACCGTAAAAAGCTGTAATAGATAACACAGCCACAAGACTTCATAATCAAGACTTTTCCATTTTGGCACACACGGAACTATTCGAGCAATAACAAGCGACAAAGAGATTTTATAATGCGTATGTTCTGTGTCAGCGAAGTTTTAAAAAATGGCAGAAATGCCTTTAGGCCCAAGAAACTATCCTTTTAGTACCGGGTTACTTAAAGCGAACATCCCAAATGAGTTAAATTGCAGCCATGGTCGTCTACGTCGAAAAACGGACACGTCCAGGAAAGAAGAAGAAGCTTTAAACTGGCCGTCATGACGGTGACAACAGCTAATTCTCGCCAAAAGGTTCCATTTGTATGCTTACGTCCGGAACCCTAACATAATCGACTCAACAATGTAATAATATTGTGTCTTTCTATATAACGCTGTCTATGACTGTTCTTTCGTGATGCGTTTGCCGAGTCGACGCGAATAGCCTTCTTACCAAACGTATGCTCCTGATACGAGGCGCCGAGAAGCGGTACGCGCATGAACATTATCTAACCACCCCCACTAGTGCAATCATCATTTTGGTAAAATCCAATTATATATATATATATATATATATATATATATATATATATATATATATATATATATATATATATATATATATATATATATATATATATATATATATATATATATATATATATATATATATATATATATATATATATATTCAAATTGAAATTATGTATTATTACTAAATAAATTAACGTATAAAATATATGAAAGGAGACTTATCTGGTCTGTGTAGACGAGGAGTGACTCCACGCCTTTTTTCTTCTCTATTCTTTCAGTGTCAATAATCCCTGCTGGGGTATTGGAAGTCTGTCAACTGGACTTCTTCCTGCCTCATACAGTGGTAACACAAAGTGAAAGTCGAGAATCTATGCTGGAAAGGAATAGGCGATTAGTATATCCAAAAACTAATGATTGTTGAAAAATGTTAGTTTTATATTTCGGTGTAAACCGTTATCAAGATAGATGACATTTCTGAAATCGAACAATTCCTTTAAAATTTAAATTCAAGAAATCGAACCAATAGAAATGATTAATAACATTTTACACGATCCAGTTAAAGTATATCATAACCGACCGTGAAAAATATTATTTTTAATGAATGATTATAAATAAAAAATAAAAAGCAGTTGATGAGTATTAAACCTGATTGAATATGTCAGTCCAGCAGCTCAAGAAGTTACTGGCTGACGCCTTCTTTGGCTAATCCTTTGTTCTATTTTGTTTAGATTTCTCTTAGTCTACTTGTTTTTCTTTTTTTCTCCCCCTTTTATATATCTATTCATACATTTTTACTTGTGGAACCTTGTAATTGGCCTTATATACATATTAATTTGTAATAACCGTATACCTAGCTGTAAGATTCCTAAAATTAATAAAATAAAATAAAATAAAATAAACTACATTAATTTTGTCTATTGAGACCCAAACCTTTGCAAGCGCCTAAAATATAAATAAAAGCCATTTCCCAAGATTTGGCATCCCTTTCTTTTGCATTATCACCAAGGCACTTTATTATTTTAACTTTAAAACATTGATCAAAAGTTAAATTGTGTGCCCTGGCATGCAAAGATATTGGGAGCTGGCTTTCATTTCCTACACTGGCCCTATGATTATTTAGTCTAATATTAAGTGGTGTGGTTGTTTGGCCGATATAAAAAGCACTGCAAGTCTTACACAGAAGCTGATATACTATATTTTTTGAATAACAACTGCAATGAAAGGGAACCCTGTAATTATTAGTAGTATTTGGACTGGAAAAAAAGGACTTTGATCTAACAGAGGACAAGTTTTACAACGTGGACGACCACAAGGTTGAAGACCCAAGTTATTATTACCTACAGAGAAATTTTGTTTATTTTTTGTTTTGTTTAATATTGATCTAATATTAGGTGGTCTGCGGAAAGATAAAATTGGTGGTAAATCTAGGAGATCTTTAGTGGACGCATCATTAGAAATAATAGGAAATAAATCACCCAATATATCTCGCAGGTTCTCGGCTCCGGGGAAATAAGTGATGCTGAGAAACATTCTATTTAAATTTGAAGATATTTTGGGGTTTGGTGTATATTTTACTTCAGAATTTAGAATATGTTTTTCTAATAGAGGAGCAGGATAATTTCTTTCCAGAAGAGATTTTTTCAGGTTAGTGAGATATTTATCTAAATTTTCCTTGTTGTTAACCAAACGGTGTCCGCGAATGGACATTGAATAGGGAATGGATCTTTTAGTATGAAATGGATGACAGCTATCAAAGTGTAGATACTGTTCCTGATTTGTAGGTTTAATATGGATTGCCGTTTTAATTTTACCATAGGAAATGATCAAATCAACATCTAAGAAAGTAATTTGTGATTTAGAAACTGTATGAGTGAAATTTAAAGGTCCAAAATTATTTAGGTCGTCAAGAAAGGTTGTTAACGTAACTTGTCCGTGTGGCCAAATCATTATTATGTCGTCAATAAACCTATACCATAAAATGGGTTTTAAATTTTGTGTTTTAAGAAAATTTTGCTCTAATAATCCCATGAAAAGGTTAGCATACGAAGGTGCCATTCGAGTGCCCATAGCAGTTCCTTTAATTTAAAGATAAAATTCATCTTCAAAAGTAAAAGCATTACACGTCAAGACAAATTCGGCTGATTTGCAAAGAAAATCTGTAGACGGTATTTGAGAATGAGGTCTATCATCGAGAAAATGAGAAATGGCTTCCAATCCTAAATTATGTGGAATATTAGTATACAGAGATGTGGCGTCAATAGTAACAAACAATAGGTCATCTGACTTTGGAATTACAGTATTTTTTAAAATATCAATAAAATGATAGCTGTCTTTAATATGAGAACTTAGATTTTTAACAAATGGTTGTAAAAAATAATCTACAAAAGCCGAAATTCTTTCTGTCGGAGAGTTAAAGCTTGCGACTATAGGTCGTTTGGAGTTCGAATAGGATCTGGAATTAAAGTTTTAACATCTTCTTCTGATAATTTTTCATTTGATTTATTTTGTTCAATATATTTTTTTTATTTTTACTGCAAAATTTTTGTTTGGATCCCTGGATAGTTTTTTAAAGAATGTTTCATCCCTAAGTTGCCTCAAGCCTTCAGTCACATAGTCAGTTTTGTTAAGTATGACAGTAGTGGAACCTTTATCAGCCGGCAAAATGACGATGCTTGTATCCTGGCTAAGACTGTCAAGAGCTGCACGTTCATCCACTGATAAGTTTGATGTTGGTTTGAGGTTATTTTGAAAAGATGGTTGTGTTACTTTGATTAATAAAATAGTAATAAAAATTTCTACCGGATGATTTTTTGGTAATGTAGGGGGTTCTTTATTAGAGTATGGACGAAATTGAGTTAGTGCATTGTGTAATTTAGTATTATTATTATTATTGTTATTATTTTGATTTGAATGCCAAAATTCACGCCATCTTAAATTACGACAAAATTTAAATATATATATATACATAAAATATATGGGAAATGCTTATGTTTGAATGAGATATAATTACGGATGTGCACGACTTTCGACGGTGCAATGTAAGTTTAAAGGTCCTTTTGCAGTCGACTAACGATCACTATTCATCCATATATCTAATAAATAGGGCTTATCCTTATGCAACACAAAATGCCTTCAATTGAGACGAATTAAGCGAAAAAATAAAAAATTAAACTATTGATCACTTCGGCAAAGCCGTTTTCTAAATGAAAGTGACATTACGAAATAATTCAAATTTCGAATGCTACCAACATTTAAAATATGATACAATTGGCTGAGTTTGTTATCAACGAGCTATTAAATCGAAATAAAAATAAAAAAACCTCCATATGCTCAATGAAATGAAAGAAGAAACTTCAATCTTAATTTCTGGCAGAGGAGTTTATAATAAAGATTGTATAATGTTATCAAAATAGGGTAAACCTATATAAAATTGTATAATATTAAAAAATTGTAAAGAAATATTGTAGAAAACAGTATAATATTGTTATATTGGATAAGGTTTGTAAAGAAATCCGTTTATAGGATGATGTTTTTATTTAAAATAAAATTAGTAAAAGCTACTTAAAAAGTAGCGAAGGAAATCCCAGCTTTTATTGGGAAATGCTTATGTTTGAATGAGATTTACTTACGGATGGATGTGCACGACTTTCGACGGTGCAATGTAAGTATAAAGGTCCTTTTGCAGTCGACTAACGATCACTATTCATCCATATATTTCATAAATAGGGCTTATCCTTATGCAACACAAAATGCCTTCAATTGAGACGAATTAAGCAAAAAAATAAAAAAATAAACTATTGATCACTTTGGCTAAGCCGTTTTATAAATGAAAGTGACATTACGAAATAATTCAAATTTCGAATGCTACCAACATTTAAAATATGATACAATTGGCTGACTTTGTTATCAACGAGCCATTAAATCGAAATAAAAATATAAAAAAATAATAATGTATATCTCGTGCTTTACCTTTAATAAAATAAAAAAATAAATAAAATAAACTAGCGAATTGTTTTAGAGCAATTGGCCGACTTTTGTTTGGACTGCGCCAACCACCACTATTTAGTAGGCTCTGTATGCGCGCTTGCAGCCCATCCTGACTAAAGTAGAGCCGATAGAAAGTCTAAATAGTCAGCGGGGACCCTTAGGCAGACAGTGTAAAGTATCTAAACGGATTATGTAAAACTGCATCGTAGATCCCCTGCTATGCTTCGTGTTTTTGTTCGCGTGAATCGTTTTATTGCGTCTAGTAGTCACATTAGCTCTATCAGGAGGCAGACCGGGCAGTTTGCTGCGCCGCGTAGCTACTGCTCCGCTGGAGGCACAAGCATCGTGCAATGTGAGAAATACAAAACGAATTACAAAACGCGACTTTCCATACGCTTCGGACGTCCCTCGCGTTTATTGTCATCTATTATAAGTAGACTATTCATAGCCCTGCTGTATCAGGATGGCAGCAAGCAAAAGAGAATCAACTCACCAAAACCCAAAGTGATTTAAACATTTTGGTGCAGAAGTATCTACCTATGCTGTTTTTTTACCGATCAGATGTTTAATATAGTTCTATTTTAATAATAAAAATAATAGGTAATAATAATTGTTTCTAGAGAAAGCTTTAGAAAAATAGGATGATTACTTTGATATACTTTAAATAATACAATGGAACCAAGCCACTGGTTACTTATCTGCTATTTACTGATTATTTCATAAATAATGAAATACTGAACTACCCTGTACTTTGGTTAGTACCTTGGTACCTTGGTTTTTTTTAACAATTTGAGATTATAAAAGGAGGAAATCATTTTGAAATTGATCTTTTCTGCGGTTTAAAATTTCATAAAAGTGAGTTTTTTTAGTAGCTCTAACGATTTAGTGCGCTCTATAATTACACCTATAACTTGGTTCTGATCTACTATTTAAGAGGTTATTTGATAAATAATGAAACACTAGCACCAGAAGTACCTTGGTACCAGACAAGGACGTATCCAGGGGGGAGAAGGGGAGGCCACAGGGGACGATTTTTTGTGAGTAAAAATTAAAGTCGAGAAAAAGTTGAGATCAGGAAGAATCCTAGTATCAGGCAAGTATCAAGGAGGAGTGGATAGTTGGTATTTAAACCCCGGAAATCCGGTGTATTTTCGTTACATTATACGGGCAAATTCAAGTTTACACTGAGAGAAATAATCTTCTGAAATTGGAAGATAGATACGTCCCTTTTGACTCAGAAGGAAAATTTCCATCTAATTTAAATGGATATTTTGAACTTTTTTTTCCATCCAAAATTACCTTCCAAATATTTTCCGTCCAACTTTACCTTCCATTTCGAAAGGTTATACGTATACAAATTAATCTTCCGATTTCCTATTTCCTATCAAAATTATTTCCTTCCTCAATATCCTTCTGAGTCAAAAAGGAAGGTAACATTCGGAAGGTAACTTTGCTTTCCATATTTCCTTCTGAACTGTCAAAAAGGAAGGAAAATTTGCAGAAGTAATATCCTCTAATTCCTTCTTATTTGGCAAATTACCCTCCAAAAAATCCTACCAACAAAGATGATATATTTGGATGGAATTGCATTTTCCTACCACTTTTACTTCTAATTCCTATCTAAATGGAAGGCAATTATGGAATATTTGAACATGGACCTTCTGTTTATAGGTGGATATTCCGTCCGAAGCATTTTAGGACCTTTTGTTGCGGAAGGTTTATCTTCCCAAATCCCAAAAAAACCTTCTAATATGGACGGAATGTGTAATATTCTGCCTTCTAAATACGAAGGTTAATCGCATATTTTCCTTCTAAAATTTAAAATATCCTACCGTAAGAGAAGGTGCATATAGTAGGAATAGTCTTCCATTTCAGTTGACTGTTTTAGTTTTACCTTCCAATTTATACAGAATTACCTTCTGATACCTACCTAGTTCTGCCTTCTAAATGCGAAGGTTAATCGCATATTTTTCGTCTAAATTTTAAAATTTCCTACCGTAAGAGAAGGTGCATTTAGTAGGAATAGTCTTCCATTTCAGTTGACTGTTTTAGTTTTACCTTCCAATATATACAGAATTTCCTTCTGATACCCACCTAGTATCAGAAGGAAAATCTGTGCCTTTTCCTCCCAATTTAGGAAGGCGATTCGAGGATATTCCTTCTAAGCAGAAGGTAATTCCAGTAGGAAAAAAATTCCTCCCGTTTTTACATCCTGTTGTAGGTGATAACTCCTTTCGAATATCTTAATTATTCTCTCGCGGCAGAAAGGAAAAAGCAGACGGTAAGTTTTTGCTGCCATAATTACCTTCTATTGTAGGTAGTAATTTCATATATTTGGGAGGATTTGTTTATCAGAAAATCCGGATTCGCCATCTGATACAGAAAGAAAAAACGGAAGGTGTTCCTGCTGTAATTACGTTCTATTGTTGGCCATAAGCCTAAATATTTTGAAGGTAATCCATGTGAACATCAGAATTATTCATTTGCAACAAAAATATTCCTGATTCTAACCTTCAGCTGCAATGAATAACTGTTCGAATGGACAAGCCTTTCAAATATTTAGAATTACCACCTCAGAAAGTAACTACCGCAGGAAATTTATTACCCTTCGGTTTTCCTCTCTGTTGCAGGTGCAATGTGCATGTCGACGGGTCGGGCCTTCCAAATACTTTTGAAATTACCACCTAAAAATGAAAGTAAATATGAGAGAAACTATTACCTTCCATTTTTTTTCAGTTACAAGATGATAATTTAGATATTCCAAGGGAGAAACTCACTCGAATGTCCTTCCTGCAAATAAATAAGGAAAGAGTTATGAAAGTACCCACTAAACGTATTCTGCAACCCACCAAATACTTACACAATATTACTGTTCTCTTGATGAGTTTCTACATATCATATTAAACATACATTGGGATTAAAACAAAATGAAACAACTGTTAATATATACATCATGAAATATATATTAATCCAAAAACTACAACACTTAAGTATAAAATCTTTCCTGGGATTATTATTGTGCTGATTTGAGAAGGATGAAGACCCGCAGTCAGTGGCATTTCTTCGTCGATTTCTTGCTGATGTAAAATTAGCCAGGGAATTAATGCTTTTGAGATTTTTTTTCTATGCAATACGTTCGGTATAACAGTTTTTAGCTCAAAGCCAGTGATGCCCTTCAGGTCGTCTACATTAGAATAACCATTTTCTGAAATGACATTAAAAAGAACATTATAAATAAATCATGACCTGTATTATTACCACAGGACAGGCGGCTATTTTTTGATTACGACATTTTGGCGCTGTACGCCACTGAGCTCAGTTACGATAGTCCTGAGAAATATACATGGGCAAGCCTATCACCCCACGGCGTTTCAACGAACTTTATCGCTAATCGCCCCAGAGTGAAATGTACAGAATTTTGACGATACATACCCGCTATCAAACTACGCCACGGCCCGTTAGAGTGAGAGACCGGGCAGCAAGCTGCACGGCGGGCTAGCCTCACCCCCTAACTCCCAGATTTGGTCGGATTTCTCCAGTCAAATAATGCCTAATAATAAAAAGGTATTGGTATATATGCAGTATAGGAACAAGTTCTACATTGTTGATTTTTTTAACGTCACCCGACTATATTCACCACGTTAATTCCGAATCTGCAATAATATTTATTCGGACTAAATAAATAAGCGAGATATAGGCATTTAAGGAAGTGTCAAACACCTACATTTCGGTAGTTTAAGTTAGTTTTTTTTAAAACAATTCATCAACACCTAAATGACAGTAGGTTAAGTTAAAACATAAAAACTAATTTCAAAAATATATATATTTAGGAATCAGCGTGGTGAATATAGTCAGGTGATATTGAAAAATCAACAAACTAGAAGAGGTACCTAAACTAGAATAATACCAAAAATAAAATTTATTCTTTTTTAAAACAACTAATCTAATCGCTTCCGCCATATAGGTATTAGGATAAAAACTAACAACCTACCAATATGTATGATTTTAACACTTTAGAAGTGCCTATATCTCGCTTATTTATTGAATCCGAATAAATATTATTGTAGATTCGAAATCAGCGTATTAAATATATACGGGTGACTTTAAAAAATCAACAATCTAGGAGAGGTTCCTATACTGCATATATTAAATTGCTGCAAAATTGAGAGAGACACCGACAACGTTACTATTTTATATAACATAATAATTATTATTATTATATTTACTTCAATGCCTGGAAGCCGTACCTGAACGTCCATGTAAACGTGAGTGGCCTTGTATTGCCTCCGATGCGCTAGATTTTGTGTAAATGCACTTTTCACAATCGAGTAAGAACCTGTCTTTTCCGAATAAACATTACTTTTTGACCGTTGACAACGATGCGCGCACTTATTGCAATCACTCGTAATTACATCAATGTACTGATTTGCGAAGCTGGCCGGTCGCCGGATAGGGTCACGGCAGTCGGGACGTAAATCGATTACTCGGATGATCGATAAGTCTATTAACCTATGTATTATACAATCCAACAAAGTCACTTTTGACTATGGGTCGACAAGAAACGGAGACACTAATAAGATATATAATAAAATAAATGACGAAGTTTCATTTTAAATATCTATCTATATTAAATATCTATCTATAAAGTATATGCGTATATGTATGTATATGTGTATGTATATGTGTATATCTATATATGTATGTATATATTATCTATTATATGTATGTATATTTAAATATTATTTTATCACATACTGTTATATTATTATGTACCTACACATGATTTACTAAATAAAATATATTACTCTTATTCATTAGACACTATGTATATAAAAAAATCATGCCGTAAAACAAGTAATCTACACTAAATACATTTACAATAAGCCTACCGTAGTATAGGCGGGGCCTAATTAGGACGGCTTTGTAAATAAAATAAACTATATAGTTTTGATATACAAATTTGAATTTTAATTTTAAAAAATATATATAATTGTGATTATAAATGATGTCAATATAAAGTATCGACAGTATTTACTAAAGTCTATTAAATAGGTATGATAGGGCGGATATTTTATTTAGTGAGTGTACAGCGTCCAGCTTATTTGTATAGTCGCAACACACCTAGGAAACCTTGCATGTTTCATCGTCACCACAAATAATTGAAGAGGTCGGGGCAATAACGGATCTACACAATTTTTGAATTTTCACGATTTTATTGAAATGGCATCTGTAAAGAAGGTTTCAAACCAATATCCCCGTTGTACGGCTATTGCGCGACAGATGTCCTCACCAAGCTATAAATAACTTGTTGCTGGCTTGCAAACCAGTGGATTTTTTAAAAAACAAGAATATCATAAGCCACAACAGTCAACATGGCGACAGGTGATCGAATATCATTAAAGCGAAAACAGGTGACTTATAACGAAATAGACGGTATGGTTCAGGTTCGGATATTGGCTCTGACGATTCAGTAAACGATAGGGAAAATTCTCCACTAGTTCAAGTAAAAGTGATGAATCTACACCAAAATAGATAAATAGACATTTTAGTGGCTTGAGTCCTTTTTATTGCAGGATATGTGGCTTGTCTGTTAGGATATAACAACATTTTATTTTTTTTAAATATAAAGTGGCCATATAAAACTCGTTTTGATTTTTTTATGTATAAAGAGCAAAATTCCCTACTGTTAATTTAATTTTACGCGTTATACGTTAATAATAAATTATAAATATATAGTTTAAATAACTATACTGCACGATTTCAGAATAGACAAACTCAGTTTAATTCATATTTATTTATTGAACACATAAAACATTACACAGTTTATTTACAATAATACCTATGTATATTAGGCCTAACAAAACTTGTCGTTATTATTTTCAGGGGAGCTTCTGTACATCAAATTAAACAAGGAAATTGCTTTTTTTTTATTTTGGCTTTTTTCTGAAAAAAACATGTTTTTGTATATTAGGAAATTTTATTGTACAGTAGAATATTTCACATTAAAAACTGAGTGGAAAATGATTTACAACTTTTTTGGATTTAAGTCTTGGTTACCTTGTAAAATATTTTTTTTATATTCAACATTCGAATATTCAGCTTTTTTTTCTCAGTAACATAGGTCTAAATCAAAAAAGTTGTTGATGAATTTAAGTTATTTTTTATGTATAATATTCTACTGTACAATACAATCTCCTAACATTAAAAAAAATGTTTTTTCATAAAAAAAACTGCAATAAAAAACGATTTTTACATTTTGTTTGATAGACAGAAGCTCCTCTGAAAATATAAGGACAACAGTTGTTGTTAAACCTTATGTAGAGATTGTAGGTACACGCCGTATCTTACAATCTCTATGTTATATATAATATAATATCAAGGAACTGAAATCTTAAAGTAACTACCAATCCTTTCTTTGCAGTGACACTTTGTGATAGAATAGTGTCTTTTTTTTTTATAAAAGCAGTTACTAATCTTAAAATTTCTTCAAATTGTGTAGCGTGGGTGTCGTGCGCATTGTTTAAATGAATGCCCCCCCCCCCCCCCCCGAAACTAAAGTCTGGTTACGGGCCTGGTACCAGAAGTACAGTTTGGCAAAAAAGAGTAGAAAATATTACGAAGCGAATGAAAAGTAATTTGACGTGGCAACACTAACCCTTATATCAGATAGTTGTATGTTGTAGGTTATGTTCATGAAATTGTGTCCATCTTGCGTAAAAAATTAAGAAAACTATTCGAAGCGGAGCTAGAGAATTCATTTTCAGTGTCTGAAAATGTACTTCTAGGTTCATTTTGAAGTTTTTTTGACATTTCGTATAGTTTAACCACAATTGGTTGGTACCTACCGTTCTCAGTCCTAGTCCAAATTAATTATTATTTCATTTCAAACCTTGTTCAAACGTCGATGTTACTTGATAGAATCAATAAGATAGCAGAAACACTAGTCTGAGAGCAATACGTCTCTTGGGAGACAGTACTGAGACATGTCCCTAGATTATTTAGTCTTACTACTCTCACATTACTGTGGTGCTATATGAAAAAAAAAACCAAAACTTAAGGTCTACCCTTTTTTGCCAGACTGTACCCATCTGTATTTTGAGATTTAAATCGGAGAAAGTATTTGTATTGATAATGTAAAGGTACCAATATGCATTGATCTTTTCTGCGATTTAAAAAAATGATGAAAGTGAGTTTTTTAGTACTTTTAGCGATATAGCAGCGGCCTATACTTACTCCTAGGGCTTGGTCCTAGATTATTCTACAATTATAAATCGCGGCAATTTTAAAACCAATATATTTAAAAAATGACACTAATAATATAAATATCTATAATATTCAGAGAAATTAAACTACAAATATAAATCACAACGATTTTAATCAAATAGTAGGAATGAATAGAAACTAATTGATTTTATATTTGTTTGTACTTTTTTTCTGACAATAACATTTAAAAACACTGTCAATTTTCAGTTTTAAATATTATCAAATAGGTACATTGTAGCGGCTGCATTTACTAGATACCTGTTATTTAATAATAACGCCACGGTGAGTGATTGAGATGCATCTGGGTTTTAATGACTCTTCTGCGGTGTTTGTTATCAATAGAAACGTATCTTTTTATTTTGGTCTCGACCGAACGGTCAAACAGACTCATGTCGTCCATTATTCAAATGTTCTTTGAGTCCTATTCGTGGTTCGACCAGCCAGAGCGCTTGTATGGATTTTATCAATCCAATTAATAGTTGCAATATGATTTATAAAAGCTTTAATTTATATTCTCGTATTACATATATAATGAGTTCCCCAGTATTTTAGTTATAACTACTACGAGTATGTACACGGTCCGATGGCATAGTTGTTGGCTCGGGAAATCTTACATTGTAAGGTTCCGGGTTCGATTCCTGGCCATGACGACATTTTCCGTTGGGATAAAATTAACGGAATTGAATTCAAGTTCTGACGTTCCAATGTAATAACAAGACAAACACTTACAGACAGATACACACATACATACACACATACATTTCATAGTAGGGGTTGTTGTAGGAGATTTCCGTGAGATAATAAAGTTGCTCATTGTGAAATGTTCACAATAAAAAATATTAATTTACTAAACATTGTTTTGCAATTTATCTTAATAATGGTGTACGTTTTTTAAAATATATTAGTATTTTATTTGTTAATACAGCATTTTTCTAAAAAGAAAAAAGCAACAGAGACGATTTCAAAAAGAAACGAGTAACATGTAAAAAATCCCCCCTGAATCATGCGACATTTTTAGAAAAATCAATTACTCAGAATGTGGTAAAAAAGACAGATAAATAATAAATAATAATAAAAATGTCTTTATTACGATGACTTAGGAGAGTGTGTAATCCTAGCACCCTATATAAAATAGATAGATGCAGTTAAAGAGATTATATATCAACGAAGAAAAGATAAAAGAAAAATATACATTATACCTTTTATGGTATGCAAGTAAAATTTCTGGTTGATACACGGTATCATATACTTTTCGAATTTCGTCTTGATGAAGCGCCATACACGTATAAAGGGTCGGTGTTCTTAGCATCCTACTACTATTATAAACGCGAAAGTTTGTAAGATTGTATGTATGGATGTTTGTTACTCTTTCACGCAAACATTAAACATTACTGAATGGATTTTGATGAAACTTTACAATAATATAGCTCAGAATAATACATAGGCTATAATTTTTAAAGATATGTAGTTTTCTATCATCACTATCACAATTTTCCATCACCACGTGGGTGAAACCGCGGGGCGCAGCTAGTTGGCTATATAAGTAAGTGCAATAAAATAGAAGGATTCTATTTTCAAAAACGTTTGTTTTCTTCTCTTCGATTTAAGGGATTATTATCGTATAGAATAACTACTGAAAATATAAGGAAATGACTTATAACAAACTAAGGCATTGTTATCAGGATTTTAACACACTTTTGTTTTTCAATCTAGCATTAATAATAACGGAGTTATGAAGAATTTAATTTTCAGATTATATTATTTTTAATACAAAAGTTGTTAAAAATGTCAAAAAGTGACGTAAGCAAGAGATGTAGGCATTGTTCTCGAAAGTCTGTCATATTTCTTTATTTTTCTATGATTAATATTATTGGAATTATAATTGCGAAAATAGATGAGCGCCCTCTCTCGGCCGCCGGATGAACCTGGCTGGGTTCCGTTGCAACTGCCTCGGGCGGCGCGGTTCGTTTCACGGCTAAGGGTGGGGGTTGGGCCAAGCGACGTCAGATGGCGTTAATATTTGATTAGAATGTATAGTGGAATTTATTAGTGCAAAACATATACAGTACAGAAATAATATACAGTACATTATTAGTGCACATAGCTTGTAGGAATATATGCGAAAATATAATTAAAATCTCACAATGTGATTACGGTTTAACAAAGCATCTGTGTACTAAGTTTCAAGTCTTTGAGTACCTAAAATATTTTGAGATTAAAATATGACTAGTACGCCCCCTGGTAGACCGATTTCAAACACAACCTTTTCAACTCTTGCTGTGACCAAATTATGCCTGTATGCCAAATATCAGCTCAATCGGATTAATCGGTTGAGCGCTATCGTAAGGAATACACATACAGGCAGACAGACAGATACACAGACACATACAGACTTTTATCTGGAAATGGTCTTAATCGTCTCAGGGGGGCCGAAATAGATATCTGGGCAACCTCGAAAAATAATTTCTGCCTTCACAATGGCGTTGGTGGGCAGGGAAAGTAAAACCAATAGATGGCACTAGTAATAGAATGTTATTGTTGTTAACATTGGCTAGATTATTGGGTTTAAGTAATCAATCATTCCTGTATAAAAAACACTTAACTATCAGTGTTATTATAGATGGCCAAATAAATTGCTCTTAGTTTGGCCGTCAATGCTATCAGCGCCACCTGCTCTTCGCCATTTCAAAACGGTGGCCAAACCGTACTATGAATATGAGCAGTATAATACCATAATATTATGTAATCAATGGTATTACTTATTTAATTAACCGGTCGGAATAATGTCTGCGGCGCGATGATGTCTTTCCGATTGGCACGTAGAAGGTGAGAAGTGCCGCCGTCAGTCGGTAGCGTTTGCTCCATATTCGTCGTATGTAGCCCCCGGATCGGCATCGAAGTAACGACATCGGCAGGAATACGTGCCGCGGCGAATTTACCAGATGCGCTGCTGTGTCAAGGTCGACGGAATAGCATACTCTAACCGTCGTTTACTGCAGCGGCAGACGGCTAAAGGGAGGCCTGCGTGTGGTTCGACCACAACTCACACGTATACAGACAGGCGCAGTACATCATTGATATATAAGGTAAGGGTCATATCAGTTGCGCGTAAAAATATTTGACAGAGACAGAGCAAAACACTGAACAGTATGCTAGAGAATAGCACGACAATAGTCGTCGCGGAATCGCTCACATCGGTAAGTACTGAAAGAACTACTATGGGCGGCAATCTGTATTGGTTTTTGAAGTGGTCATTTTCGCACGCGAAAGGCGTGCTATCTATCCCTTATATATAGATGTAGTACATACGAAATAACTGCCTCTTGGCGTCATCTCGACAGCGATAAAAGCGGCGAGCCAGTAGGTTCCCCATTAGATCGAGCCAGTATTAGGCGCGCTTCGACATTCGACCGATATTTCGTCAGGATGTGACCCAAGGAATTCTCCGTTGCCATCCGTACTAGTTCTCTTCCAGACTGGGGACTGGCGGTACACTGTCCGACCTCTCCCAGTTTTTGAAGATCACAATAACGGACTTGTAGGTCCGTATATATTTTTTAAATATTTACTAAAAATTCCTAATTTTGTAGTTTATACCAGGGAGTCACGTTAATTAGACGTAATTGATTGATGAATGACATGACTCCGTGGTATAAAACTACAAAATTAGGCATTTTTAGTAAATCATAAAATATATATATATATGCAATTTTCTGCGGTTTACGATCCCCTTCCAGCCCGCGACGCAATGCTTGACAAGCATGCTTGATCGTCTAGAGAGCCCTTAACAGACTTAAAGCACATCTGATTAAAGCACATCCGGTAGCTAAACATATCAACATTTCAAGAAGAAAAATATTTTCGAACATCTTCCAATTATGGAGATAAGCTAATTGGTCTATAGTTTTTCGATTTGTATATTCATAATAGATTTTCACAGTTTGATTTCATGGACACTTTCAACATTATTTTACTATTAGCATTGACTATACAGTTTTGTATCATCAATGCTATTAGTGTAGGGCGGCTTTAACTTCAAATAAAAAAATATTTTTATAATACTTTCTTTACGGTTTTTGCTTAAGGTTGTTCATAACAACCGATTTTTATACTTTTCCCATAATTTTAGAATATATTAGTGTTGTATATACTATTTGATTACAATAAAATGTAGGTACGATAAATCAGCGTTCGGCGAACCGAATTTTATAGTTTTGCAACGACTGGGTGTCGTTCATTTTTAGTTTTTAAACTGCATTTGTGTTTTTTTTAATTACCAATTTTTGCGTTGAAAATGAAACTGTTCCAAAAAGTTTTATATTATTTAAATTGTAAACATATAAACAATCGTTAGATCATTGCAATTGAATTATCCAGACGTTAACATCTAATTTGAAATTAGTCTAATTTAAATATCAGTAATATTTTGCTTACTTAGATTTGTAAATAATTAAGTTATTATTTGGGAAATCAATAAATTATTCTATTTACCTAAGTTCATGAAATCAGTTTCGCGGTAAGCCGTAAATATAATTTTAGATGATTTTCCGTACATCTTTTTATCTCATATGCTAATGGTACGTATAACGTCAATATATTAGAAATGTATGGGAAATGAAAAAAGCGTGTTGAACCACCTTTATCCTTCAATTATAAATAGGATAACAACTGATTTACCGCGGGATTTTTTAGCACCCGATGTTTCGGCGATGTTGCAATCGCCGTTGTCCAGGGTGGACAACGCCAGTTGTAACGCCGGTTGGTTGCTAAACATTCCACACAGTATATTCGTTTTTATCCTACTTAAAATGTTAAACAACTGCAATAGTCTTCGATTTCATGTTAATCCTTCCAGTTTGGGAATCAGAAAATATTACTAATGATCATTTGTCCACCAAGACGGTGTCAAAACTCAAAATATATATGGAACATATTGTATACAGCTAGATGTATAGAAATCTTGGCCACTGACAATACCACCAACATTGAGCTTTATAAATAGTTCGATTCATGACCCGATATAAGTGATTCTTATTCCCGTGTTCGTCCTTTAGATCCGGTCCCATCCGATTCAAAGGGTTAATATATAAATTTTATCTTTTTCATACGTAAAGCGTCAATCGCAACGCGCGAACCTTACACTCCAGGGAGGTATAAAGACATCGTGCCATTCTGTCTCCCATTGAGTAAACATATTTTTTTGTGGACAACACACACTCCAGTCAAACTACGCCAAGAGTCCGACGCCTTAGAGAGAGGCTGAGGAAAGCGCCACTCAGCGGGTCACCCTCGCGCTAGAAGACGGAGAACTCCATCCAAATCTTGTAGAGAGCGGGCTAGGAGCCCCTCTGGCTTGCCAGTGCCCTGCGTTTGAGGAAGGCTTCTGTCGCGTTGTGGCGGAACCAGATCAGTGGATATTTTCCATCACAAAGTATATGCGACTCTTACAATCGTACAAACTGCCCGTGAGGCCTTATCGCTAAATAGGAACAATCTACACATACTGGTGAGGGCGCTCACGGGGCATTGTGGCCTTAACAGACACATGTACAATTAGAGCTGTCAACTACAACGGGCGAACCCGTCACCTCAGGAAGTTTTAACGAAATATGATCGTTCTGTCTCCCATGAGGTGAGTGCAGAAAACTTAGGACAAACCAGTCCACCGTCAAGCTCTGCCACGTGCCCGTAAGAGGCCAACGCCGTATCCGTGAGATAGCCAGGAATGTTACCCAGCGGGCTGACACTCGCGCCCTCACTTTCAGTTGCAACCAGATTACTCCGGTCTCCCGATTGGTTACAAGTTCGAGGTCGCTTGCGCGGTTCTCTCCCTTACGTAGCGGTGTTTTGTCCGGCTTTCATCCAGAATCGGGTAGCCGATGGTCGTTTCAAGAGCAGTCGCCGTACGGTCAACGACTACCCCCGCTCTATAGGAGACAGTACTGTTTCCAGACTCCCCCGACTGTTAGTCAGAATGCACAATCGATTGGCATACGCTGCATGGGGCGCAGACCGCCATGAAGCGCCAGAAGGTTGACTCCTGGGGGAAACTAGCCACAAGGTCAGAGTCTTACCCGGACTCGCACTTCATGCGTGGAGGCCGCCGGATGGTTGACCCGTGAGTGTGACCGACCCCTAACAAATGGGTATTCGTGGCCAACTCAGCAAGGGCCCATTAGCTCCCACATGTACAACCTTAAGCTCCGGGACACAAAAATGTGCTGGTTCTGCCAAGAGGCAGAGGAAACTCCCCCGCTCCTTACGTCCAAGTATGACCCGCCGATGCGTAAAAGATACACCCACTTAGGTGTTCACTACCTCCAACATGAGGAGGTAAAACAATCTGGCGCCAAAAGCCTGTTGCGGTTCTTAAATAAAACAAACTTTAGCGCAGAACTATAACAGGTGGCGATCACAATAGATCAGCAACGGTCGCAGTGTTACAAGGCGCATAAAGACCTTAAAATAGCCCCACACAACAAATAAAAAAAAAATTAAAAATCTGCTACTCATACCAGGGTGACGAAACGACGAGTCGCTATAACATTCTGAGATGGCGGATTCGCCCGCAGCAATAAACAAGCTGACGTGTATCTCTTTAGTGGCGTCTATTGAACTTGAAGTTAAAGGTATACTAAGTTAAGGAACTTGAAGTTAAGATATCCACGTGTGTCGCACCAAATTGTGCACTGTTGTAGTTGTCTAAAGTTGATTATTTTGTAAAAACGATATAAATAGGCATATCGTATAGTATCACGCACGTATAATATATATAGGCATACCGTATCGTAGAGTATAAATTCAAGTATATAGTCATCCTTATACCACATTTCACAACCTTATAATTTTTATTAAACGAACAAACGTTTATTATTATTTTATTCACACAATGTTAAGGGAATTATAAACCATTTTTGTGAACGTTACGGGCTGACGCTACTCAGGGGTTTGTGACGCTATTAATAATTTTTTCCAGGTTTTTAAACATAAACATGTTTATTTGAAGGATAACTGGGAATCGAAAATTCAAAACATCTCCAAAAAATTTTTTGGATTACGTTTTCCCAGAAGAATTTTTGTTTTAATTAGAATATCAAACATCTCTGTATTTTTTTTTTTAAAAAAAAGGTAGATATCTTTCAAATCAACGTATTTAAAATATCCGGATAATACTGGATAACAACGTTGCAAACAGTTTTTCAGATAGTTGGCTGTAATGAGACCTCTGATCTTGACATAGATAAATAGATAGATTAGACCCATAGCGCTAGTCAATGTTTCCACCATGAAACCGCTAAAACAACTGTACAAATATAGATCGAATTGTATATGTGGCAACGCTAATATTCGTAAGAAAAAGCGAGACAAAATTATTTATGTTTCTTTTTGGAAACATAATGCTTATTACATATGCAATAAGGATTGAAATTGCAAATAAAACATTTGTCATAGGGCAATAACAACAAAGGGTAAAACCAATACTACCTGCAACAAAGGGTAAAACCAATATTAAAAAAAAAAACAAAACATCTGGTATTATAATTTTTATTTATATGTGTATTTAATTATCTTTTTACTTCAATGTTTTATTTTATTATAATTATATATTTACATATTTTATTTTTATGCATATTTACATATATTTAATTCAATGTTTTTTTTCCATTTTCGCTTTTTTTCTTTTTGTTTAAACTACTTTTTTTTTCTTTTGATTATGTTTTGTTTTAAAACTAGTATTTGTTTAATATGTCTGCCCTAGAACAAGTGTTCATACTTAGTTGGGCGACATGGGACCGATCTTCACTATAAGCGTGACACAACTTGCTGTGGGTTTTAGTGCAGTGTAGATATTAAATATAATTTGTTACGCTTGTCGCTTATTATGTGCATTGCTTTAAATAAATAAAATAAATAAATAAATCGACTACCTATTTACAAAAAGATGTATACGTATATTATATTATGCAAAAAAATTATTAAAAAAAACTAAATTCGAAATGATTGAAGTGCTTATATAATAAGGGTGCGGACCTGGTTTCTCGGTGGTCCTTCATGGCGGTCCGAGTAAACGATTGTACGGCCAGTATGGGCGTTTAAAGGGCGTTTAGTGTGCGCTGCATTTTATACGCACTCCTTTTGATTTATGGCGATTGGATAGTTGGAAGGATAGTCGGACGCCTTTTCTATCCCTATATTATCGTCCTTTGACCTTGATCACACGGGCTTTGTCAGGAGCGGATCTACGTGGAGGGGGAGAGGGGGGAGGGAAGGGGTCGTTGAGTATTACCCCCATCTTCTAACACCCCCCCCCCCCCCCTCTCTCAACTATCAACCACGCTTATTAAAACCATCCAGGTTATATAAAGCCATATAAATAGGGGCTGTAAATTAAAAAAAATTAAAACAAAATAAAGTGTGTATATTCTTAAAATAGACCATCGATCGTTTTTGTGTGATTACGTCATCGATCGAGGCGTCGTCGGCTAGAGGTCTCGAAAAATGTATAGGCTATGGTATATTTAGTTAATTATACTTTTTCAAACGATTTGATGTCTAGATTTGTACCAAACGCGACCGCCAGATTCCCAGTGGCTAGACTGCTATCTTTGCGGGCCTGGCTCATCCTGAAAACGAATAGGGAAACCATCTTTGTCTTAAAATTACATAATTTATCGGCGTTTGCTCTTGGAACGGCAATATATTTCCATAGATGTTGTACACTGGTTGCTGAATTGGGTTAGAGTTGATTTCTAGTGGTGTTCTTGTATGTTTAGGGTTGTCGTGTAAGCACCTGTATTCCCTATACTTTACTATTTCAGTCTCCAATAAGTGCTCCAAAAAATATCTGTATGTCTGCTACCAAGGACGCACTGAAAAAATATATCTCTAGGGCTCTAGGTCTCCTCAAACAACTATCTCTGCAAATAATAGCAAAATAAAGACACAGTTTTATAAAGACGCTAAGAAATACTTAAATATTTATAAAAAAGGGTGTAATACCATTTCCGGGATGTCAACCGTCCCGTTCGACTTTGTGTATCTGACAGTGATAATAGGCACTGCATGACAGGAGCAGTCTGACCGCTGACCTTCAGTTGTCTTCCTAGAATGTAGGCGGGGGTTCTTATCGATTGCATAAGGCGTCATTATCGACCATTATATAAGTTTGTACCGTCTGGACTATCAGTTGCATTTTGACGTATAAGAAGGACATACAATACAACATTCCTGCTCTGCTGGACTGTTCCTGAACTGCTGCTGACGGCTCAGACATTTCGCCCTGCAGTGACATCATTAATAATGGCGTTTCACTTTAACATGCGTTGGGATACAGTGCAACGGTGTTACTCTTATAACATTACATCTACTCGAAAATGTGACGATACGTGGTTTTCTTATATAAACATGACGTAATATACAGATTTAAGATTGCAATACAATTAGTCAAGCGTTTTCCGTTTCACCATCACGACTTATAAAAATATTTTTCTCCGTGAAGATGACGCCATTGCTTGCGGACATTGAAACATTAAGATAAAAGGAACGTCGGATATTATTTGAACACCCCCGATTAGTAATAAATAATTTTCCATTTGAAATGTAAATTATGTTAAAATAGGCACATGTTGTAAATACAATAAAATTAAATGACTGTTTCCTTATTATTACTCTAGGGGCTTTCTTCTTGGTAGTTAAATCGTTATCTGATCGTATGTCAGATTTACGAGCAGCTGTTTACGCTATAGTGTAAAGCACATGCGAGTACCTATCCACCCATCTACATATTTTTAATTATTTGTATGATTTATGAACTGAATAACGTAACAAACAGCACTACTACAAACAGACGGGTTGTCAGTAGGCAGACATAATTTATATTCCTCTTGGTATACTGTTTTCTATGGAAACTCTGGCGATCGTCATAAAGTGGCTTGCGATTTCTTACTATCACGATTTCTCTTCTTTTTTTTTTAAGTGCTCTGACACCCAAAACTATGGTCATAACCATGCCTCAGTCCATTCTGCAGCCAATTTTAAACTACCCTTACGTAACCTATTTGGATGTGAATTAGGTATTATTTGGCAAATTTTTTAAAGCATTCAAAATGCATGCATTCAGTTTTTATTTTCACTAAAAAAGTGTGATCACGTGTCCTCATTTCGCAAACAAATTGAATGGCTTTCTGTCTGGGAACTGTAGAGCCACAGTGTACTAGTATTCTCTTGTTATGCTATGGTAGAACGTTGGTGATCCTTATTCTACTTTTTGAGACATCCAGGAAAATTATCTGCCCTATTTTCACAACCTTTCTCACCTGTGTCTTCTCATGACCTTCCACTACGTCTACGTAAGAATTTAGCGTTGGAAATACCTCAATATTCATCGGCTTTTCCGAAAATAATTCGCCGTGCACGTAGTACGACTATGGAACATATTGCAACCAAGTTTACGCCAGTCAGGATCAACTCAAATCATTTAAAAATAACTAAGACTTACACGCTAACCCTATAAGTAATACTGCTTGGTGTCGGGCATAATCGAAGTCATAACTCCATAAGGTATTTCCTCTATCCCCATTCGATAGCGTAGATAGCACTGAAAGCAGTCTGCATTAATTAGTAAATAATATTCATAAACTATTTCTTTTGCATTTTTGATGCACTTTGCGGCTATTTGCACTAAAATAACGAAACGCCCAAGAAAATTCCGAAGGAACATTGCGAAGCAACTGGCGCGCAATTCCGCAAAATTGACAAAATTAAACTTCGGATGGCAACATTAAATGTAACGACACCGCCATCAACTACTTCCAACTCTTTTAATAATAATTTTTAATTTGTAATCGTCTTCATATTCCTGAAGGACCACATCCTCCACGTCGAGTAAAGAAAGCATGCGAAGGAAAATGCATAAATAAATTATTTATGATTTTTAACTTTGTATCGGCGTTAGACCTACATACAAAAAATACATAAGCTGCTCGCGGTGTGCCCTGATCACCGGAATAAAATCTTCGGTAATTATGGACTTTGATTTACAATTACTTTTAAAATACTAAGTTTTATCAACTAAGACTATTAAAACATAATGTTTGGCTAATTAATGTAAGATTTCATTTTGAGCCCATTGAAATAGCTCTCACAGTTGGGTTATGAGCCACCGCTGTTTCCCCAGAATGTATCTCCAAGTTTTCTGGTACTTCTCGTAATACAGCGGAAGATTAAACCGATTAAGATTGACCATAGAAAAAACCTAAAACTCTTTACGATTAAGGCACGTAAATAAAAAAATTAAGAAACTTAAAGAATACGGTTTTTTTTAAATAAACCAACTTGTACAAATTCCTGCAGCAATACAAAAAATATTTCTTTTTGGACCAGTAGCAAAAAGTAGCAAAAAAGAAAGCACACTGTAGCATCTTGATCACTATGTCAACGCCGCCTAACTAGGCCTAGGCCTGTGCTAAGGACAGGCTTACTAGGAAATTGCTTTACCCGTGAACACGTTTGTTTATCAATTAAAAGAAAAAAAAGAATCAGATAATGAACTTAATAGCATGTTAAAAACCTCGTATTATCCTTTAGCGGGTGGTTCTTAATTTCTTATATTTTAAAACTAACTAAGATTAAGCCTGCGAGAAACGGAATACGTGTCGATGCAGTCCCTGCGTGCACAATTTATGAGTTTAGACCGACAGGCAAACCTTTACTTTCTGAATTCCTTTCACCGGCCGTAAAGTCTTCCTGCTTATAAGCCGCTGTTGGCATCAATCTCTATTAGCGGTCGTGTGTCCCGCGGACCGATGAAATACGACCGCGACATTCACAAATGCACAAAGGCAAAGGCCCCATTCATATATTCGCCGCTACGATACCTGAGCTGTCACAGGTACAGGTGCCTATATTATAATCCTTTTTTATTGCTGCAGTCTAAAACGGGGGAAAACCAGTTGAAAAGTACGAGTTTAACTCGCGTGGTAAGGGTTCCGTACCTTATTAAACAAAAATAATCGGGAATAAAAAAATGTCATACAGAAAATAAATAAAATATACTCTATTCCTTTTTTGAACTACCCTACATCGTAATTAACTATTTTTGTATTCGCATGCACTAACTGTTAAACCGTTATTTCAATCCAAAATTAAGATTGTTAAAACGGCCGTTTCGCAGGCTTGGACAGCTCCTTAATGGTCTTGATACCACCGACGATGCAACTTATCATACATTCCCGGGATTGTAAAATAACGATTGTGACTTGGAGCAGGATTGTACGGGGTATGATCTATCAGAACGATGGCTTCCTGCTCCTAATACTTTTCTATTTTGCGAGTGGTTTGGGAACTCGCTATGTCATGATGGAATTATGAGTCGTTTTGCGTTACCCCTACGGAGTTCAGCTGTCATTTCTCATCGTGGTGTGTAACGTATCTACGTTAACGTATTTACTTCATCTGAAGCACTGTCTTTCGATCTTGTGAGCGTTTTGTGGCAACATGTCCTGATTTCGAGACACATGAGACTTATTTTATTTCATTTCGTTATATTTTTGTCGGGATATTTTGATGTTATAATAATAGATAACTTTTTGCAATGGAAAAAATCAACTTTGAATAGTGAGTGAAAAACGCCTTCACAGCATTCTTTGGTTTCTGTCCACGAGAGTTTTACAGCAGAGGAATTAAACAACTCCCATTAAAATGACAAATCTGTATAGATAATAGGGGTCAATATTTCTATTAATTAAACATATATTTTTCATACAAAATTTTTGGCCTTAAATCTTATTTATAGAACATCAACTTCAAAGGTCAGTGGACCCAATACTTGTAAATAAAATGTTTCACCTAATGTAAGTTTCATTCTAGTGTAGAGTAAAATTAATTTGCCTCATATCTGGATTATTTAATGTTGTCATAGGTCGAACGAGCAACCCTGTCGAGATAAGTCGGTGTGTTTTATTTTAAACAGGATGTAACGTCTCCCACGCTGTCCGCTCCAAATAGGACACATGATTATTACCACATTACATACCAATTACGATAGTGCGATTCCACTTTGTCACAAGGTGATAATGTAATTAAATTAACTCAAATAGCTTTGACTAAATAGACGCAAGGAACTGCATATATTTTCCCTCATCTATAAATCCTTATATGTCTGCCTCCCATCTTATTTACATAGCTTCCATTACACTTTGTCATCTATACGCCATAGTAGCACAAACGGTATACCTATACTTTTTATTGGTAGGATTTATATGTAGGTTTCGTGCTCCTTCTGGCGTTTCTTCTATTGAGCAGCGTTCATAATTCCTTAATCGTCGGTACTATGGCTATGTAATAAAAAAAGCGTAATTACGCAATAATAATATGTTTTTACGGATTCGATGACTTTCTTACCTGAAAATATTTATATTTATTTATACCACAACTTCTCTTATATAAAACTTTGTCAAGTTGTCTTTAGACAACTTCGAAAAACTGATTTTTTTAATCGGAAGCTACAATTTGATCAAAATGATAAGATTTTAAGCAACTGATAACTGCTTTATCTATAACTGTATTAATAGTTATACAAACTGTTATCAAGGCAATTGGATGACGTGGCAGTAATTCGCATCGGTTGTAGAAAAATATATACTGAGTTAGATGCTAGAATTATATTACAAATTTAGCTTTTACGATGTATCTAATAACAAACCTGTGTTAAAATTCCCACAAATGACTTCCCTCTGATTATTCTTGCAAACAACCCTCAGAGCTTTCTCTATTTTCAACTCAAGGTGACTGTAATCTCCTGTAGGAGTTATGTATATGATCATATACTCATTTAGGAGTTATGTAGGAGTTATGTATGTGAGTTATGATATGATCATATACTCATTTAGCACTAGACACTTTAATTCAAATCTTGTTCGATAGAAAGTTTTATAACGTATACCTCTATTTACGATTTCTAAACTTCAGTCTGTTTTTGATCAAATTGAAGGTTTACCGTGATCTAATTTGCTTTAATTTCTGTTAAGATAGCTCACTAATTGATATTTAACATTTAACATCCTTTTGGGTTCATTGAGTCAATGCTCAGTGAGAGATAGAATGTATATCAACATTATATTCCTCTTCTTCAACACGAAATTTCTTGTATGCAAAGAAGCTTTGAATATTCTGATATATCAATTTTATTTAAAACCGCTTTTTTATCTCTTCCGTTAGTTTAAAAGAATTATCGATAACAGTTATGCCATTGTTTAAATTATCACTACTAAGATTATTACATAAATATTCTATTATAGTTTTAACAGTGTCAAATATATTGTATGCTAATAATTTACCAAGCTGTTTTTCTTAAAAAAAGTTGCAAATACACTTGTTAAAACAACATTTCAGCACTTGTTAAAACAACAAAAACACTTGTTAAAACAACATTTCTAATAAATTTATTACTGTCAAAATAAGGTATACTATACTACTAGTATGATCGAATGTCATATTATTTATTAGCACAGTCTATTAATAAATTTCATTATTTTGGCTCACCGTCATTCTATGAGAGGTATTATATAATAGCTAGAGTTAATATATATAAAAATCTTAAGCTCCGCTGATCCATATTCTTTAATTTTATAAATGGAAGTATTATTTTGGCGTTGTCTATTTCCTTTGCTTGCAGCACATGTTTATTACTCTATTCAATAGATACCTACATTAAATATTTTCCCTTTTGAGTTATTGGCAATAAGTAGTTAAAAAAATAATTATATAAAACTATACGCCCGACTCTAATGGAAACCCGACGGAGTACATATTATATTTAAAGTGGTAAAATTAATCGATTAAAAATTGTAAGTAAAAACCTCATTTCATTTTTTTGTACTACGCGTCTCAGGCGAATGGCGCGAAAATTCATGTAAAATGTCGCTCTTGCCGTGAGGTGAACAAGACAGGGAAAAAAGGTGGAAAGGTAGTCAGTGGATTAATTAAGTGAGGTAGGTACCTACGAAACACAGAGCCTTAAAAGGTTGAAATACCTGTGGCAAAATGCCAGCCCGGCACCAGGAGCGCATATCTAGTAGGAGGTTGTAGATCGCGGCAGGTGATCGTGCGATAGAGAGGGTGCGTGCAGGCTGCGACGGCCGAGCGAGACAGCTATTCACAGAGGTAAGCGACGCACCTCGGACATGCGCACTCTGCAGTGTGCACTGTTAACACCTGTGATAAAAGCCGCGATTTAAAGTGTGCCATAATGCTACTCTTTATTATATTACCTACATATCGATGGTGGAAAGGCAAAGTTATTAACGAGTCACTTTCGTCGAAAATAAGTTAAATTCAATCAGGAATTTTTCCACGTCGAATGAGCCGGGTTTCATTTTTAGCTTTTTTGGCAATTTAAATAAACCATTTTTAATAATAATTTGATATTAAAAAAATTTAAAAACATTTTTTTTATTTCCACTAAGCTTGTTAGCAAGTGTCATCGATTCGCATATTAGAAGTAAAACATTTCCTTTACATTTTATTTTAGAAACATATGTTTGATTTCTTTAATGTGCCACCATGTTTTATGATACAGCTTAAAAAATACATAGCGAGTAAAAAGGCCTTTCGTCATACTGCAGAATAGTATACGTTAGCCATTCTTCCTCCCAAGTGAATATTGCTTGCTTGCTCGATGGACGTGCAACATTAGACTTTCTTCAAATATATGATAATTTATGATATGGTTAATTAACATTATAATCTGCAGTACATTTCTTTACAAAAAGGCACATTATTAATTTAGACACTCATTTACCATGGACTATCATATCTTGTAACGCCTTTACCCTCTTATTTTTTTCACTTCGACATATTTTTCAAAATTGATTTATTGTTTTTAACCCTTTTACCCAAAGAAGAACTGATTAAATGACGAGTAAGTCATGTATTTTTCAATCCGTATCAGATACAGATAGGTTTTGTAAAGAATAAAACAGGGCGATAAGGTATATTTGTATACATGCTATCGAGTGGATGCATTTATACAAATATAGCATGTATACAAATATAGCATGTATACGAATATAGGATAGCATGTATATTTGTATACATGCTATCCACTTAGAAACGTTAGGATAACTAAATTGTAATGATTGCTTTTTCGAAAAAAGTTAACCTTAAAGGGCTTTGTTGTGAAGCTTATTCATTGGTTCCTTAGTCAAGTTGCCTTTCAATCGTCGATATTATCAAAATAACTCGAGGTCATTTTAAACAGAATAATTAAGATTGACAGATAAAATTATAAAAAAACCTTTTCATACTATTCAGAAGTGAATTTGCTATGAAACATTTTAACGCAAATTAACTGTAATGTTGTTATAAAAGCTAAATGTTTACTAGCAAGAAAATATAGAGATAAGGGGGAGGGATACTATTTTGCGTACTTTTTAATGATTTCTCTTTAATACCAGCAAGTAAACACGTTTGAAGCTAGCATAATAAGCCCCTTCGAATGATTTCCGAGTCCACGGCTAAAAAAAATCGACACATTTTGGCTCCACTATATTGGATATTCCAATTCGTGCCACTTTATCTCGCCAAACTTGAATTACGCGGTCTTTCTTAGTTTTTGGAAGTTAGTGAGTATTTGGAAGTATATTGATCCAATGCACGGATACAGTACAAAATAATGGGTGGAAATGTCAACAAAGTGGGTCTTCTTTATTATTCCGAAAAAAGCGAACAAACGGAACCCTATTGGTGAAACTCCGTTTTCCGTCTATGTCTAGCTTGATAAATGATTCTTTTTTAAACGACCTAAAAAAAAGAGAAGGTTATCAATTCCATTCTATTTTTTATGTTTGTTACCTCAGAACTCCGTCATTTATGAACCGATTTGGAAAATTCTTTTTTTTATTGGTCTTGGATTGGTCTTGTATTGGTCCCATTTTTATCAAAATCCTCTTAGAGGGTTCCATGAGAAAATTGAGGGAACTCCTCAAATATTATCATATGAAGTTGACAATTTACTTTTTGGCTTAGTTCCGATGACAATGCATTTTGTATGGTAAGCATGACCTGATTCTACACCCAGGGTTAGCTCCCAACGAGAGGACTCCTCAACGGTCAACAGCACAGACATTTTTTTTGTATACGAATTCAGTAAAGATAGCTCGGTCTAGGTTTCACCAAGACAGGACTGCGGCACCCAGGGTTGGCTTCTAACGAGGGAAATCCTTAATGGTAAACAGCACAACACGTTTTTTTAATACGCATTCAAATATAATAGCCCGTTTTAAGTTTCACCATGACGTGGCTGCGCCCTTATAAAAAAAACGTTTTTTGTTGTTATTTTTTTCTATTATTTAGCTCAGGCATCTAATGTAAAGCTCCGCACTCACTCCGCAAAGCCGATTCGATCCCTAAGCATGTATCATATTTAGGCCACAGTTTAGATTCTGGCCAGGACACATGTGATTTATTCTCCAGCTACTTTACTTCCGTATTCGAGCCAAAATTCAACGACTCTTTTATTTCTAGTTCTATCGAGACTGATTATGGGAGTGTCAATATCTCGAGTGTAGAAGTAAACATAGAAATGATAAAGAAATACATCAGCAAACTTGACTCAAATAAAAGTGCTGGGCCAGATGGTATTCCTCCGGTGTTCTTGGCCCGTTGCTGTGAGGCACTAACTACTCCATTATCTCTGCTATTCCAGAAATCTTTATCCGAAGGTGTCTTTCCAAATCAATGGAAACTGGCATTTGTCTCACCTATATATAAATCTGGGTCAAGAGCCAATGTCTCAAACTATAGGCCGATCTCCAAGTTATCTATCATTAGCAAATTGTTTGAAAAAAATTGTGTATGATCAACTCTACACAGCAACAAGACTTCAAATCTTGCCTCAACAACACGGCTTTAGGTCGGGAAGATCGACTGTGTCCAATCTCTTAGTTTTCACTGATTTCCTTTTCGTTCATATGTCTAAACGTACCCAGGTTGACGTCGTATATACCGACTTTAGTAAAGCTTTTGACAAAGTTGATCATCTAATTCTTATAAAAAAGTTGCAACTGGTCGGCATACAGGGCGATCTTCTAAGGTGGTTTGCCTCTTACCTATATAGAAAATCGGTCTGAAAGTGTAGTATTGGGTGGATTTAAGTCTTACTGGGTAAAAATAACATCTGGAGTCCCACAAGGTAGTCTACTAGGACCATTATTGTTTACTATATATTTAAACGATATCAACCAATGCTTCAGCCTTTGTAAATTCCTCCTTTTTGCTGATGATATGAAGGTGTATGCACCGGTAAGGACATTGGACGATTATATATCATTTCAAAAAGATCTAGATAGACTGTCTCTTTACAGTTCGGCAAACCGATTACACATCAATGCTTCTAAGTGTGCAATTGTTAGTTTTACAAGGAATACCAAGTCGCTAAATTTTAGCTACAATTTAAATGAACTTCTCATCCCAAGAAAATCTGTTATAAAGGACTTGGGTGTTATTCTAGACAGTAAATTAAATTTCATTTCACACATTGACACAATAACTGCCAAAGCTTACAGTATGCTGGGCTTTATTCTCAGACTAGCCAAGCAGTTTAATCATAATAGGTCCCTTATAATTTTATATTATGCTTATGTCCGCAGCCACCTCGAATACGCTTCGCAAATTTGGTCTCCTTGTTACAATATTCACATCAATAGGATCGAGCGCATTCAAAACATGTTCCAAAAAACTTAAATTATCGGTCTTATGTAACTTTTTCAGATTATAACGAAGCTGGTGACTATCATGGGCTTATACCATTAGAAATATGAAGAGTTAGTTCAGATGTAATATTCCTATACAAGATATTAAATGGCTTTATCGACTGTTCTGAATTGCTTCAACTTATAAATTTCCATGTACCCCCACGGCCTTCCCGCCAATTAAACTTATTTCATCTACCTCAAGTAAGCACAAACTACGCCCAAAATAACTACATTTATCGAGTATCTCATTTCTGCAATACTAAGCTAAGCGAAATTGACCTGTTTAATACAACTGCTCAAGACTCTTATTCCCGGTCTTCTGAAAGGCAATATTCAAGGACGAGTGAAATAATTATATTATATTTTTTCTTTTCTTCTTTCTTTTCTTTCTTCAATATTAAAATAAACCATAAAATTTCCCTAATAATAAAATATTAAAATTATAATTTTAATTCCCCTCCACTTCCTCCTATCCCCTTCCTAGGCGACTGTATATTTTTCTTTTAACTGGCATTGTAGTCTGTAAAAAAAAATCAGATATTTCTACTGTAATAGCTGTAAGTTTCCTTAATAATAATAAAATAATAATAAAATAAAATAAAAGTAATTAGAATATGTCTTATAGAGTATGTAGTTATCATCATTAGTTAAGGAGTTATTGGCGTTGAAAGCCTGTACAGCAATGCGCTAAGCAATGCCGACGGGCCTATATAGGCATATGAGCTATATAAAGCGGCAAGGAACGGCGTATTGTGAATGTTTATTTTATCAAAAACTTACGAATTTGTATCAGGAGGAAAACTAGCCAATGTAGAATACTTATACTGGAAAATCAGTCACATTATTGAAATACTGAAAAACCAATACATCACTAAATAGGTTAATCAATAAATTTGATCGTATTTAATAAATAAATTATGTGAAGTTTTTTCAACAGGAATTCGCTCAAAACTTGTTCGACATTGTAACCTCATCCTAAACCATAAATGTATAAATCTTCTCGCGCGAAGCCTAGCAGAGCAGCTTGTAATATAGGTATAAATTGATTTTAAAACCACACCGTGAATCGCCGCCACGCCTCAAGCCCGAGCCGAGCTATCGTATTGCAGTTACAAGCCATGGAACAGTGTGTTGATGTCAAAGGTCCTAATCCTAATAAGGCCTCGTGGGTTACCAACTTTAAAATATCTGTTGCTTAACTTTTAACAAAAAAAAAAACATTATAATAACCTTTCCAGCAAGACATGTCACCAAGACTCCCAAAACGTCACCAATCATTAGGACCTATACAAAACTAAAAACGTGTGGCACTCGGGGACTGCCGCGGTAAAGCTATTGCATAGCATTTTTAACAACTTAGCAATTATCTTTATTTATTTATTTTATTTATTTTATTTTTCCTGATATCAGATAACTGCGCTCTATCGGAAAACGTTAACATTATTCCGAATCATTTGCGGCTGCGGTAGCAAATGATTCGGAATAATTTAAACGTCTTCCGATAGAGCGCCGCGCACGATTTTTTTATTCGATAGAGCAAAAAATACGTGTGGCACTCGGGGACTGCCGCTGTAAAGCTATTGCATAGCATTTTTAACAACTTATGCAATTATAATTATTTATTTATTTTATTTTTTCTGATATCAGATAACTGCGCTCTATCGGCAAATGTTGAAATTATTCCGAATCATATGGGGCTGGGGAATCAAATGATTCGGAATAATTCCGATAGGGCGCCGCGCACGAATGTTATTCAATAAAGCAACAAAACCGGATATTATTCTTTTATTCTTTGACTATTCGAAAAAAATCGTAGATAAAAAGATAGATAATTAAATTATCTTTAAAATGGTGCAGGTTTCATAATAATACGCTAGATAATATTTGCGTGGTAGTCGTTTTTGTGTTCGGTTAGACCTAATTTCACAAATTAATTACACTATGTAATAAAAACAAAATATAAAATATTCAAGGCTAAGAATATTAGGAAAATGTTCTTGTTTAACATATATTTTTTTCGAATCGTAAGCAGTACTCGTTTAGACGTAATTATCAGTTTAAAAGCATTAATTTTCGTTAAGAAATTTCTTCATTCGGTCGCCGCGCTGGGCTAGGCCCGCGATAAAAGCTATGCAATAGCTTAAAAATGGATTATTCGAAAAAAATCCTAGATAAAAAGATAGATAATTAAATTATCTTTAAAATGTTGCAGGTTTCATAATAATACGCCAGATAGTATTTGCGTAGTAGTCGTTTTTGTGTTCGGTTTGACCTAATTTCACAAATTAATTACACTATGTAATATAAACAAAATCTAAAATATTCAAAGCTAAGAATATTAGGATAATGTTCTTGTTTAACATATATTTTTGTCGAATCATAAGCAGTACTCGTTTAGACGTAATTATCAGTTTAAAATCATTAATTTTCGTTAAGAAATTTAATCATTCGGTCGCCTCGCTGGCCTAGAGGCCCGCAATAAAAGCTATGCAATAGCTTAAAAAAAACGGTATTATTTGATGGTAATATTTTTGTTATAAACTGACGTAATTTTTTGTCGTCATCTCTGAGTCGAGTCACCCTGATCTCGACCACCGGTATACCAGGAAGCACGATATGGATACAGGATAAGAATACCTGCTCTTTGAAAGATGAGGATGTTAGAATTGTGGACCGATATTAACACTTAGGGAGTCGCGCCCTTATTTGTAGCATAAGTACTCGCTACCGGGTCCACTGGATCTAGTATAATATCAAAAGTTTATTTTAAAACTGCATAATAAAAGTAAAGTCTACTTTTTAATAGGGATTATATGTATATGTACAAAGTAATACATTATTGAATCAAATACTAGTTTTAATGTTCTTTCTTAAACCAAAATCTGGTTTTACTTAGTATGTTCATACTTAAACCATTACATTACATTAACTATACGAAGTTTCTCTATAGTTTTATGAAAACATTTAGGCTAATTAAATCCATACACACCTCGGACCCATACAAACCATTTACATCCGTAGCACTCAAGCGCGGCGAGCTGTCTAACGACAAAGGTCGTCATTTGCTGTGCTACACTATCGTTGAAACTTAATAAGAGCGGAATGTCGTAAACGAAGACACTTAAAAGTTATTAAATAAAATGTGTAGTACTGGGTCCGTTGGATCCATTAGCGAGTCCTCAAGTGTTAAAAGACCGGTAAAGGAATAGCTCAACAAAATGCTAATACAAATTACTCTAGAATAAATGTCGCAGGTTATGAAAGTTAGCATAGCGTTAGATCACGGCATCGCGCAGGGTCCTGATTGCAGGGGATGGAAAAATGTTTAATGGGAAAGTATTAAGCTTGCAGAAGTAAGATAGTAGCCGTTGGTGGTAATGTAGTGGAAAGCCGGAGCTGAGGGAGTATGTCCAAGTTTGTGCATATCGCAATCCAGGCGATTCGGAGCATTCTCCTCCAGAATAACATTTCATATGCGTTTATTCTCTTTCTCTCTCTCTCTAGTATATGTGAATATAGATAAAACCGGCACTGTTAAAACCATTTAATACTAAACGGATCTTGGTATTTTTGGCGAAGCCTCGCCCGCTTTCAGCGGATTAATCGCGTAGTTTGCGCGGAGAGTTTTCACACTCGGCTTTCTTAAATTGCAATTAAAATGAGTTATTACATTAAAGATAGGTTTTGCAGTTCGGTAAATACAAACAACGAGAGCAGCCAACATTATCACGCAAAATACAGGTAGAGGTAGAGAGCAGCTTGCAGCAGTTCCCAATGCAGTAGCGCCATTTGCCTTAGAAATTTTGGGATCCGTTTTTTATGAATTATTGCTACTTATTTTACAAAAAAAACAACCAGACCTGTTACTAATTTATTCTTAGCATATTTGATATTGAATTTTATAAAAATATAAAATAATTGCTGTAAAATACAATAAAAAGCAATATCAGTTCCTTGTTCTCCCGGGCAATTTAGCATTGCGCTTATTCCACTGTTGTTTCTGGCGACAACTGTTTCTGTGGAGCTATTACCACCAGATTTAATGAGTAAATTAGAAAATAATTACAGCAGAATAAAACATAACAACTTACCTTATATGTTTGAAATAAATAGCAGTATTTCATTGCAACGTCCAGGTCTTCGGTATCTCCTTATTAACAAATGGGGAGCTTTAAGCAGTAGTAGTTGATCATCTCCCTGGCTCTGGCTTCATCGTTTTGATAATCGTCTTTTAATATGGTCATAAAACAATAAACAATATTTATTTTTCCTTGGATATATTAAAACCGTAAATCATCTTTGTCTCTATAGTCATAGTAATATAGATCAGGATATACGCGTTTTTTTTAAATAATATACATATCTATTATTATTATTATTTGATGATTCATATTGACAACGTTCATTTATGAAGAGGGCCACTTGAATTATTTGCGATGTTGTCGCCCCGAACAGCATGGCTTGTTACTACAATAACAGGCAATCCCTTAACACTTGCTTATTTTATTCTTTTCTGGCACGAATATTCCAGCCACATGGTAAGCATTTTAAATCACGTACGCACCGACGCAATGTATGGCTCTGCCATACGTGATACAATAAATATTTAATATCGGTTTAATAATATTAAACCTTCATATACAATTCCTCCCTTAAGTTACTTAAAATAATATTTTAAAGGGGGGGGGGGGGGGAGGGGGGATGATAATTGTGGAAGCGTTAAACATAAAGAAAATAGAAGGTGTAAACGTTTGAACAACAAAATTAAATGCTATACAGATAGTCTGTCGATCGAATGCAATAACAAGACACACTTACGGACATGTTACACGCACACATACATTGTGACATTTTCACAATAAAGAGTATAAACAAACAAACAAATAAACAAACAAATAGTTAAATGACAATCTAGATGTTTATGTGTGATTAAGTTTTATTTTTGTATCTTCTATATCGATGTACCTAAGCTAAAGAATATTTACAAATTCAACGTCAACGCAAATCATCGATGTTACAGCAAAAAACTTATACGTGCAAATTTTAAATCGAATCCTCTTAAAAACGTTCTTCAAAATAGACTATGTGGAATAAACGACGAGTACCATTTGAAGTGATTAGTGCAAGCTCTATCAATCAATTTCAATTTGTACCTATAAACTTTAAATATAGTTTGTTACTAGCTTATCTAGTCTGATCTGTACGTATATATCAGCAAAGCTGCCCGTCCAGAATAAATAATAATCGTAGGAGCATTACGCGAAGAAATATCGATAAAAACTAACAAAATGTCCTCGAGACTTTTTATTACGATTTTTAAAACAACGCATTCCTGTATCAATTTATACGTCAATAACTTGATGAATTCTCTAAAGCGGTAAGAAATCTTGCAAAACTTTTCAGTTAATTTCAGTAATGGAATCGCCAATAATAAGCAATAAAGATTTTTTTTTGTGAAAAACTAATGCAATCTGCTTGGTTTACAATCCTTTTACATGATCTTTCTACTATTAATTTCTAAATTAAATGAGTAACGTGTGGCGACAAACATTTTAAATGGGTGAAAAAATGATCCCAGCAAATACATATCTGACTTTTTCCCTGATCTTCACCACGTAATTCTCAGAATATGTAGGAGTTAAACGAAATGAGTATTTTAAACCTTCATTTTCTAACCCGTATAAAATTTAAAGTTATATGATTTGTAATATTTCATTAATTGTGATCGTTAGAGTCGTATCGCACTAATTACTTTTAATCGCTTTACAAATTGATTAAACCCTACCGTCTGGCATGATACATTCTGTAATAAATGGCGAGATGTCTCGATGTCGGGTCCGTAAGCACTTTGGTTTAATCACTGGTTTTATCATTTTTGAGCCCTCTGCCTCAACAGCGTATGGTATACAATCCAAAAAGATTACTAAGGGTATACCGACTGATCCTTTAATACTGGTAAGCTATAACTGCCCATAGTCGCTACTCGCTACTATGTAGGTACGTTAAATAGTTATACACCATAAACATACTTTTACATGCAATATCTATATATACAGAGTGATCGGAACCTATATCCCTTTTCAAGAAGTAATTCTATGCATCAACTGAATCATATAATCATATGTATGTATCAAATAAAAACTAAAAAAATGTTTTTTTTTGGAAAAATATTACGAGATATTTCTTGATTAGAGATTAATTTGCACGAAAAAGTGACATAAAAGTTATCTACAACTTTTCTTGATTAAATCCTACTGTGCTTAGAAGAAAAAAATATTTAATGTGCTAAAGTTGTACCTAAAATGCTTTTCTTTATCTTAAATCCTAAATCAAAATCAACTTTATTTTAAATCCATATTTCGTGTAGACAATTTCCTAAAATACATTTTTTTTTTCACTTTAATGCATAGAATTACACCTTGAAATAACAAATTTGTATAAACAACAATTTACGGATGTAGATTTTTCGCTGTATGTACCCGAAAATGTTCAAAATGACTGAACCGATCGTGATGCGGTTTTCATCAGTATATATGTATGTAGATCTTGTTTTCCGACCAGGTGTCTTCAGGGTCGGTCATCGGAATAGTTGATTTAAATTGAGTAAATGATTAAATCTTTGATCGAATCGAAAGCCATATTTTGAGGCTAAAACCAGCATGGTCGCTGCTTTGAGGGGGGAGCTATACTGATTAATAAATTCTCGCTGACGCTAAAATGGCCGCTGTGAGTTAAGCCAACCTATGCCCGATTAGAATAACAATAAAGCCACCCCTGTCGGAATTTTATTCTCTGGGTTATATAATAGTTTTTTATCGTCATCAAAACAGTATCGGTATGATTTTGCTAAAATTTGGCCTTTTTGATTAGATACTACTGATCATCAGATGATTTAGCATACATCATGGGCGCCCACAGCATTTTTGCCTGGAGGGTGCAATTATTGGAGAATCTCCGTCCCCCTCCCCTTACCGACGAAATATATTTTTAAATGTAGTCGTCCAAATATATATAGGAGAAATATTTGTTTAAATTTACTTAGTCATTGCCTCCAAACATATGAATGAAATATTTCCTTGAATAACAGTGCATTTTTAGATTATATGAAATCAGACAGACAGAAACTTATACAGAGAGGATCGGATCGGAGTTTACCAGACTCACCTGGCCGAATAATAATTGCATATTAAAATTAAATTTTCCGGATATACTTTTAACGCCTTGAATTTAACCAAATAACTTAATTAACTTGTTTTAACATTAAAATAATTGATTTCCATGAAATAATATTACTAGGAGACTAAAACTAAAGTTAGACGATTATCATTAACCTAACATATATTAATGACTGCGTCATGCGCTCATTATTATTAATATTATTATCATTTGTACCATTTATGATTCGAATAATTATATCCTACCTTATATCCTATCTCGTGCGATCTAGTTAGTTTTGGTTTTGGTATTTTATATTTGTAATTATGATTTTTAAAACAATAAAGGATTTGATTTGATTTTATTTTTATTTAATTATCCGTTACCTAAATCTTAGTAATTGCAGTCTTCTTGGTGTCTCATGAAATCCTCTTATAATTACATACAGAGAAACTGCAACGCGTTCTCGATGCAAGGATGCCGAGGCAGTTAGGCTGATCATCTTATGATCTCGTTGATAATGACGAAGCTTCTCTTTCTATTCACAACGTCGCTTCGCTGGAAAAGAGAGACAGTTTTCGAAAGCTACACAATACTTGCATAGCAATATTGGCTTAGCTTGAAAAGTTCTATGAAAGAAGGCTTCATCAGCTGTTATTTGCAAAATGGATATTTCTACATTTTAATTCAAATTTACAGTTTTCGGACGTTGTGGTATTATGAAAGCATTGTTTCAGTAAGAATTTTTGCTTTATCCATGCAATGATTTTCTGGTTCTTGAGGTATCTACGGAAAAGTTGCTCCGAGTCGAATCGTGTCTGATTATTTGCACTAATGTAGATTTGCTAAAAAAAAACTCGGAACGCTAGAAATACGGTTAACAGCGCCCGCTTTTACTCCTGCCGTCGCATGTTACCCTGATAAACGTAGCTACGCAAACAGCTCTTTGGAGGTTAGAATCACCGCCGAGGTTGGAATAACTGCTATTTCTAGCAGTTCCGGCGACGACATGACGTCACAGACGGACGTACGCGCGGGGCAATTGCGAAGGTGGGGGGAGGCGTATCGGCGCGCGCCATTGCACACATTTCTACGATGGTGTGAGTGAACGTTATCATGTAAGTAACTGTGCGCTTGTATTTGTCTGGTAAAGCCGGACTCACACCTGATTACGGTCGCGCGACGAACGATAGTTCAGAAAGTTAGGCATTTTCCAAGCGGCGATTCTGTATATTATACTGAAACATACAGTATTATTTTTATTGACTTAAATTGAGGTTTCTGCACGAAAAACTGAATTGGAAATTATTTACTACTATCACACTGATTTCAAAACACAAATATTGTATTGTTTATGACCTAATTTTAAAAGTAATAATTAAAAAAAACGAACGCAATTGAGTATGTTCCCCCATCATTATTGCCGAAGTTTTTTGTTCCAAAAGTTTTTTTTTCATAGATACATATAAGTGTGGTAAAGACTACAGAAAATATAAAACATTGGCTATAACTATCATATTTTAAAAACAAAATATCGATAATCAAGAAGATACAGTGATTTCATGTCAATCTAAATGGTTTTTAGAAAAAATAGAAACAGACACATATTAATGATATCCATCCGTCTATCTATAAAGTAGATTTTTTAAAAAGGTTGATCTCTAAAAATTTAAACTATGAAATTCGGAAAAAGATAATATTTTCAACTACGATTTTTTTTTTTTTTTACTATCGACCAACTGCTAAAACTAATTTTCTAGTCAATATGTGTGAAAATGAAATCGAAGACTATCGCGGTTGATTGACATTATAATAAGTTTTAAAACGAATTTACCGCATGAAGTTTGTAGCACCCGACGTTTCCGCGATGTTGTAACCACCGTTATCAAGTGTAGACTGGACGACGGCGGTTGCAACATCGACGAAACATCGCCGGACAACTACGGTTGCAACATCGCCGTAACGTCGGGTGCTACAAAATCACCGGGGTAAATTCGTTTTTAAATCTTTTTATAGAGTGTGAAAATGTTTCGTAGCAAGAACCACTTTCGAAAGATTGACTTGTTTTTATTATTACTGCGCGAGCAATCTTGGACAATCTTGGCTTGTGTCCTATGGTTAGGTCGCCTGATCTTACATTGTAAGATTTCGGGTTTGCTTCCCGGCTGGGTTACCATGTTCCGTTAGGGATAAAATTAACGGAATCGCATTTAAATTCTTTAGATTGAATGCAATAACAAGACACTTCTTAATAGGGTTATAGTAGGGTTGGATGATATACTGCCCATCATGAATTTTCACACTAAAGAGTAAACAGTAAACACACACAATTAGACCAGACATGTTATTTCTCTTATTTAAATAATGTGTTTTTAAAAGTATTCACTGCTAGCTGACCCGTGCCCACTTCGTTGGGCGGTAAACATTTTTACTTGTGATGAAATTATGATTGTGGTTCGGTTAGTACTGAGAGCTATGATTTATTTCCTGACTGCCAAAAGGAGGGTTATATTTTTACTGCATATGTATTTGCATGCCGATTTGGCTATATTGCCGAGTTTCAAATGGGTGAATGAAATGATTATGATTGAATAAATTATGTTTAATTTAATTGTTCAAAACTTCTCTGTATTACTATATTAGATGTAATGTTATTATTTGGTACCAAAATATATTGTCTTTCAGGAGTTCCAACCCGAGATACGGTCGCGGTTCCATACCTATGTCGTATTATCCTTTAACCATTTATGCAGTAAAAAGGAAATTATATGCAGTAAAAGGGAAAAGTCTTTAGTTTTAAACACTTGAGACGATACATTTACTTATTTTGATAAGAATTGTTGATAATATGACCAATAAACATGACCTAACGATTTAAATTATTTTTTTAGTATAAAAAACTACTTTTTGTGACTTAAATATAAAAGTTAGTCATATGCTGTCGCTGTATTTTTGTAGACATTATCAAGCTCTACAACTTTTCTCTAGAACTCAATCACATACCTCTCATCATTAAGGCAGCGTTCGAGGGAAACGTTTCCATTCGACCGTTTTTTCTCCGACTTACTTTGCAAATCCGACTACCACGAAAAAGTCTTCAAATTTTTGTTATTAATATATAGTCTCTGATAATCACAAATAACGTGGCTTTCTATTGGTAACAGAATTTTCAAAATCGGTTCGACAGATCCAGAGATTACT
>OX155980.1:73466717-73581125 GCA_944548615.1 Micropterix aruncella
AAAACCATGATGCTACTGCCATTAACCCGTCAAAATATGCACGCATCCTCGTCAAATTCATCACTAAAATAGCTGGCAGTGTTACATTTAGTTACAGCGTTTTGTGGCTAAGTTCGCGGAAACAACCAGTAATTTAGATAACTGCGGGAAAGAACATACACAATATTCAAACGAAGTAGTAGACGTAGCAGCTGAGATACCATTTATATCGAAGTCGGAGAAGCCTTTTCAATCTGTAATTACACAACCTTATATATTTTTCAGTAACTGTAATATATTTTTTGTTATAACCACTATAATTTAAGATGAAATCATTATTCATTGATAGTCATTTGATTTTCAGAATGTTTCAATGTTTTTTTTCTGTGTAACGAAGTTCAAACGAAGTTTTAAATTAAAATGGCAGATATCCAATACAGTCTGCAAAATTATCAAAGCATCTCAACACTAATTCTGACTAAAGCACATGTTCATTTTGACTAAATCATATTCTTGCATACTTTAAATGGCCTTACAAGGCAAACGCGGGAAAGTGGAGTTGGTATATATCAGTCGCTTTATATCATCGTGTCAACGTATCATATCCAGCGTGTCCGTGATATACCAGCAAGCGGTTACTCTGTCGAATAGTCCCTTGGAAAGAGAGGGGTTTTTGATGCCGACCGGGGAGATACGTTATAATTAATAATAACACTATTAATTTTGAGAGAAAGTAGCAAGAAAGGTATCTACACAAAAACTACCCAACTAGGATAACACCCGTACTAATAGCAGTGGCGTAACTAAGCCAGTGCAGCCGGTGCGGCGCATCGGGGCACACAGTAATTAGGGGGCCCAAAATGGTCTAAACCACAATTGTGATACTTGCAATAAATTTTGATAAAAAAATATCATTCAAAAACCATTTTGAAGCGACCTTTCAGAGTCAAGCGCATTACAATTATTACTTTGTGTTAAATTCTTAACAAGTGAAATCGCTTAACTATTTTTGAGATTGCCGAATCAGTTATTATAAAAGACATGCTATGAGAGCCAGTTTTGCTGAAGTTTATCCGTTACTAAAATTTTCTGATTATTCTTGTCACGTGTCAACAGCTGAACGTTTGTTTTCGATTCCGCTACATATTCGAGGCAATGCCCCCAAAGGAATACGCCGATTTATAATGTAGCGGCAATATAAATATGTAATGTAGCTAGGTATACAGAAATTACTTCCTTTATGCCATAATGAAGGTAAGTAGGGGGGGGGGGGGAGGCCTTTTGTTAAATTTTGCACCGGCGCCCATTTTTTGTAGTAGCCACTGCATACTAAGTACAGATTATTTTCAGTTTTTCTGTGCGCTCGTAATTTAAAATTATTATAAAGAGTACGAATACGTATTCTTGTTCTTCAGTTTCCTATTATAACAAATATAAGGTTCAAGAATGTAACAATGTAATAAAATTAATGTCCACTTGAATCAAGTCCCACTCCTTCGCGATAAAGACTAAAAGCTAAATAAATAATCCAACTCCTTTAGTGGCTAGATAATTGTGTCGTGCTTCTTAAAAGTGCATTATTTTCTTTGCGTTATATTAATATGAAGGTAGATTTAGAAAAGTATAATCGTCAGTTTTCTTCAATTACCATTTTGTTATTTTTTCATACTTTTTAGAATACGGCATTTTTAGTCGTTTTTTAAAGAACCGCTTTTGATGAACCACTGAAACCCGCTACCATTTGAAATTAAATCCTTTGATACAAGTTATTAATATACCTCGGTAAATCAAATATGTAGACATTACCTTACTTTGCATACACTAAAAATAAAATGACGACGTGAGCTCCTTTAATACCGATGGCTAAAATAATGGCCAAACAAGGACAAGGTTGCGACCAGACATTTCACCATTCTCGAGATAATACATATATGTAGCATAAAGGTGTATATTTCTGGCACATATAACGTAGTACAGGAGATATTTTTTCTACCTACCCGTATATAGTTTGTTATATAATTCGTTATATTGCAGAAATTGTGATCCTATGAACATAGTGCGGTCGCACTATTTACATAGTGCGACCCTTAAATAGATCTGTCTTTATGGGAATAAAATTACTACCGAAATCTTAAAGTACTACAACTGAAATAGGTAAATAAATTATTTACTCATAAACGTTATGGCAGTTTCTTTTGTACTTCGGTAATTTGATTTTATATTTATGACGCTTTCTAAACCATTGTCAACGACTCTGATTTACGATAATGCGTATTACATTGTGCTGCCGCTGTTGGGTAAAGTATCTCCATCGAAAATAGAGTCGTGTATTAAACGTTTCCATATGCGCGATTTATATCGATATATATAAATATCGACGTATTAATATATCGATTTATTCAACGGTGATTTTTTGGTATATCGATATGTTCAAAACCGATTATCGGCATTCCATCGGTAGCGATTAAAAAAATTACTGTTCATTGATTATCGTCATTCCATTGGGTTGGATATGTTTTATAACATAACATTCTTACCAGCCATCATCGTTTAATACTGAAAAGCATGAAATATATTGGTACTTAGATAATATTGCTAGCCTTTTCAATGAAGTAATATATATTTGTGTATTCTGTAAATTGTTCGTTCGAAATGAAACTCTAATGAAAATCATTATGTAGATGATAAATTGGACGACATTTGGCCAGCGACGCCTCAGAACCCCGAAAAAGTTAACCCCCACCAACCTCCCCCACGAGATTTCACTTTCAGAACCCCGAGAATGTTCAACTACCGACCTGATACAGTTAAACGATTTGAAATCCTCTTCTAATTTAAAAGATCGGTTGGCTTATTACAGAAGGAAGAGAAATCAAATAGAATATCAAATATTATTCATCTATATTCATTTTGTATGTATTTTTTATTTGATAAACAATATTTATTAATATTGTTTATCAATATTCATTCAGAATGTATTTTTTATTTTTTCAATATTAACAATTAGGGGTATATTTTTATTTTATATCCCAATTATTATTATACATATATAATTCTGAGGACATTTCCTGATAACTACCTTCTTGTAATGGCAATATATTTTAAATTTTAAACCCTAATAATATGTGGATGTATTTCTTATTACATAAATTAACTTTCTTAGATATGCTTCTTTTTAAAGATTTTTTTCTTTAAATAAAAGTACTTTTACCTACATACCTTATAAACAGAAAAATAATTAGTAAAGTCTGCCCTAGAGTAGGCTTAGAAATAGGAAATATATTAGGAGATTTTGATACTAAGCTCTCTCCATAAGCGTAAGTTGGACATCACCGAACATCTCCATTTGCGTCGTCACACATGATAATGTATACAATATGGCATAGCAAACCTTACTTGGAATTTAAATAATTAATACCAAATGATCAATAAAATAAATAAATAAATGTTTTGACTATGATTTTAGAGAACCTTGCAGTGGTTATAATAAATATACTAATAGACTAATAAATAGACGCCGCTTCCTGAGGTGATGCGTTCGCCCGTTGTAGTTGACAACTCTAGTTGATTGGTAATGAAAACAAAATTTAGCCAAAGTTAACAATAATATCATTTAATTATTAGTGTTATATATCGCATTACTTATATTATATAGGTTGATTACATCACAGGATTGTGGATTAAGTGATAGGGTTATGCAATATTTTATTTGATGTTTTTTTCTTGTGAATTGCTTTAAATTAAATTAAATTATATTAGGTAAAGTAGCTACGTATAAAACTAAGAGATAAGAACCTAGTTTGAATACTGTTGGAACTAGTTCGAATTCGAAATCTTATAAATACAATACATGTATACACCAATGTGTACACTTAGTACATAATATTTCTCTTTCTGATATATTTTTTGCAGCTTTATTTAGCTTACTTCCGTAGGTACTTCATTACATATCCGCTATTTTATATTATTCATTATATATTCGCTTACATCCGTACATCATCGCTTATAACACTTCACGAGATTTTCATGCAAAACCAGATATTAGTTTCGAATATTTTCAGTATTTTCTTAGCTAGAATGTATAATACATTGCAATGTGTTTTCCATCTGACTGATGGTAGGTACATTATTTTTCAGAATTATCGGATACAGAAACAAGGTGAACTTTCTATAAAACATGGATATGGAGAAAGAAAAACCCATATGAAAAAAGCAACAATGAATCTGAAGAAACAAAACGAAAATGCTGAAAATATACACCGGTAATACATACGAAATTGAGGAGAATATGCAAAAAAAAATATTTATAATAAGCTGCACAAAAAAAAAATAAAGGCATAGGTCATTTTATATTGAGTTCATTTGCAATATTTGTACGTATCTTGAATTCCATAGGTACTACCATACGTGATCCGATAGGTAAATTATAACAGAAAATGAAACAAAATAATGGCTTTTGATGATGAGAATTTCGATAATATTATAACCCCATTGACCAAGCCGCCCAAAAGAGCAGACGTACTTATCTTTGTAGTCGTGGGGAAGATAAAAACGTCCTCTTATTAGTTTTATTAAGAGACAGGTTCGGCCGTGCTCCAACGGTGCCATAAAGTTAATCGAACAATACGGTTAATTAGTTTAACTAAGTCGTAAGTCGGCCGGGTCCTTTATAAGCGAGACCAGCGCCGCGGAGCCTTATAGGCCGGGAGTCGATCGTTTGGTACGTTACTAAGCCGTAGCCCTAGGAATCTATACAGCCGCCACAGAACGAGTTTAAAATTACATAGTATCATTGGTTATATATTGTACTAGCTGCGCCCCGCGGTTTCATCCGCGTGGTGATGGAAAATTGTGATAGTGATGATAGAAAACTATATATCTATATTATAAATTATAGCCTATGTATTATTCTAATATGTAAGCTATATTATTGCAAAGTTTCTTCAAAATCCATTCAGTAGTTTCTGCGTGAAAGAGTAACAAACATCCATATATACATTCTTACAAACTTTCGCGATTATAATATTAGTAGGATTAGATTGTGCAACCCTATAGAAAGATTTGCCAACCATTATGTGTCGACGAAACGCAGGTGGCGCTGATAGCATTGACGGCGAAATTAATAGTAATTTATTTGGCTATCTATAATACAATTGATAATGAATGGTTTTTTATAAAGGACTGATTGATAATGATCAAGGGAGCTAATAGGTCCTGTTGCAGTTTGGCCACAAAGATCCATGTGTTTAGAATGGGCCTAGCTCACGTCCGGCAGCGCCCGCACGAGAGTCCAGCAACCAACACCCATCCGGCAGCCTCCATGCAGAAGTACGAGCCCGGGTTGAACTCTGTCCTGCCGGCCAGTTTTCCTACGAATCAACCTTTGGGCGTTTCTAGACGGTTTGCGCACCATGCGGCATCAGCCAATCGATTTTGCATTCTGACTGATAGCTGGGGGAGTCTGGAAACGGAATTGTTTCCCATAGAGCAGGGGGTAGTTGTTAACCTTGCGGCAACTGCTCTTGAAACGACCATTCGACAACACGATCACGAGTGGAGAGCCGGGCAAAGGATGCCGTGATCCGTGATAGATTCGGTAGACACCGTGTCACCGCTGCGTAAGGGAGAGGATTGCGCAAGCGGCCTCAAACCTGTAACCAGTCGGGAGACCGGAGTAATCTGGTTGCAACTGGAAGTAAGGGCGAGAGTGTCGGCCCGCTGGATGATTAACCTGGTTATATTGTGGTGAGGCGTTGGTTTCTTACGTCGAGTGGCGTAAGACACACAATGGACTGTTTACTGTTAAGGTCCCAAGTCTTCTACGCTCATCTTACGGGAGATAGAACAATCTAATATATCGTTGAAACTTCATGAGGTGACAGGTTCGCCCGTTGTAGTTGACAGCTCTAGTTGATTGGTAATGTAAACCTAATAATTTAGCCAAATTTAACAATAATAACATTTGATTATTAGTGTTATATATCACATTACTTATATTATATGGGTTGATTACACCATAGAAATATTACGGAGATATAGGATGCATTGATTAGTATATCTAAACATTTAAGTGCTTAATTATTACGCATTGAAACCTGTATGCCCAATTAAAAATTGAGATCTTTATATAAATAATATTGAAATAAGAATTATAAATTATTAAAATTCTTTTGTTATTACATTATTATTGTATACCGTATAGGCGTGTTTAGAGCGCCATCTACAGTGCTCCACCATACTGTTATACTACGAAAGCCGCCATATTGAAGATAATAATCAATTAATTTTAGGAACTATAGCTGCCATCTACACGTTGCGTTTAAAAAAAAAACGTGTTTACAGTTTGTATTTAGTCGTTGAGTAGGTAATCTAATAAGTTATATAATCAATGGTAGAAACTAAATAGTTTATAAATGGCAGGGCGTTCTATCATAGAAGAACAACAAGTACTATCCGGTACTGGTGCTGGCACATTACATTAATTTGACAAGGCTGCTCGCACTCCTGAAGTACCTATAGTCTGTCAGCTGCAGATTGCTATTGATGATTGACTGGCGCTTCGGATTTCAGTAAATACATTCATACAATTTAGTAGACCGATACCTATATTTCTTTATTCGATCTTCCAAAATCGTATTAATAGCACATTAATGCAAACATATTGTTTATTTTTCTGCCGTTGCAATTCGTCTACATAATACTATTATTATAACGAAAACGTAAAGAATTTCAACTTCCTTGGATTTGCCCTAAATATTTTGGTTTTACCACCCATCAAAGCCTAAAACAAAACATTTTTCTTTTGTATAAAAAGTCCTTCTTACTCCTACTTTTGACGAATATGCCTCGCTAAGTATCCTATTGTTTTTTTTTATTTTTAAGGCCGATTTAAAAGGAAAACAAATAATGTTATTTCCATTCTGTGTTGAATGTAGAAACTAAATTTTTGGACACTCTTGATGCATTTATCTATGTGAATTGTTAGTTAATTTCTTTTGTAACTCTGATGTAGATAAGAGAAACTGAAAAACTATTTGTATAAATATCAGGCATCTTTATTATAGTGTTCTACATAGTGGGTATTTAATGCGATGACTAAATTGTAATGCACTAAAAAATGTGTCTAATATGACGAAAATATTTGTCCAAATAAATATACTAATTAGGCTTGCAATTTTCTAGACAAAAAACAGAATATTTCGACTAACCTAATGCATTTATGTCAGAGAGAATTTTAGATAAGAGCGATCATAGCTAATTTTATTTCGCGGCATTCCAGAATAAACGAGTGGTATTTTGACATTCAATTTACCTTTATTTATATTTAAGTAACCTTACAGACTACTTACAATCCAATACCTTGAAAAACTAATTAGGAACTCTAAAAACCCCTAAGAACACTAATAACTCAAAAGTAGATATAATATGTATATTCTCTAACGCAGGAGCGAACACAAAGACATGAAAACAATTCATTATTAAGTCTAAACCTGGCTTTTTTTGACTTATTGGTGTTCTTGAAGTAAGCCTACGATTTGATTCGTGTGTCCGATGAAACAGAATACACCCCTTTCGGCTCCCTGTCCAAAATGTGGGAACAAATACGAAGGTAAACTCGTAAATTTCTTTAACGAAACTCTCCAGGAGACAAGGCAGGGTTGTCATAAAAAACTTGCAGGAGGAATTTAAATTTCATTCCAACAATATTGTGTTCATACAAATACTTTTAGCGTACATGATTTCTAAAATTTGTTAGTAGTTTTATTTGCCATCCTCGCTGCTGTGTCGCTTGCTATGTATGTAGCTTATTGTAAGCTGTAGAACGTAATGTCTCAATGATAATGTCATTTGATAACCGATTACCAGCGAAAGCGTGGCTGATTTCACCCTAAATCAGGCCTCTCGAGATCAGCAACTATTTTGAATTAGTGTATGTTAAAGCCTTTTCCCTGACAATGTTTTTAATAACTATCCATTCCGTGGCATAACAGCGTGCATATGCCAAAAAAGCATGTTTATATTTTTTAACTGGAAGATGACTTAAAATATCTAGTATCTAATTGCTAATGAAGCTTTGTATAACAAATAGCTTCCTACATGGCCTGGTAGCATAGTGGCTAGGTCGCCTGAATTTACATTCCAAGGTTCCGGTTGGATTCCCGAATGGGTCACCATTCTCCTTTGGGATAAAATTATTTGCATTTCAATTTTGTCGATCGAATGCAATAACAAGACACACACTTACACACAAATGCTACACGCACACATACAAATACTTCAAGATATGGTTGGCTGCGAGAGATCGTCATTGTGAAATTTCACAATAAAGAGTGGAAACAATCAAACTTAGAAAACTAAGAAACAATTATACCATCTAACTAAGAAAAACAACTTTCGATTAACATTTAGTCAAAAAATAAGTACAGACTTTAGTTTTTATTTATTTTCGTAATAAAGAATAGAAATTATCGAAAAAACTGACTCAGTATGTAAGGCCTCCAGAAGGATTTGGAGATCCAAGTTAGAAATGTTGTGTTTTTTTGTCTATTTTTTGTATTGATAGCTGCAAATCAATAATTAATAAATTAAAACCAGAATTTACCAGTCAAAACAAGTTTCCACTGAAGGCCTTCGGTAATTAAAACTAGTTAGAACTATGTAGTGTTACATGTAATCGGGTTTTACAGTATCTTACTATATAATAAAAACAGTAATTAAAATCGCCCCAAAGCAAAATAAATATATTGCTCGATTGCTATTGCGATTTGCTACTATGGTTTTCAATATCTAGCTGTATTTTAAAATGGTATATATTTTATTACATCATGTTTATAGAAAGATGACATATATAGATTTTATTTATTACTTTCCCGGCCCACCAACCGACGAGAAGGGAGAGTTTTTTGAACGAGCTAAAATAAAAAAGACGGAATTATCCATTTTGATTTTCCCTGAGAATATAACAACCATTCCCAGATTGAAATCTGTCTGTCTCTCTGCCTGTCTATCTTTGGGTATGTATTCCTCCACGATAGCGGCCAAACGCGATTGAGGAGGAATACATACTCAAAGATAGACTACATACTCAAAGATATACATACTCAAAGATAGAATACATACCTTAACCCGATTGACCCGAAATTTTGTATGCAGGCATCATTTGGTCATGGCATGAGTTCAAAAGAGGTTGAATTTGTGGTTGTGATTGAAATTATTCCACCAGGGGGCGCAATAGTCACATATCATCCTCGAAATATTGGACTTCGATACTTGACATTTAGTACACAGATGCCTTATTGGGCTGAAATCACATTATGAAACTTTGGTTGGAATATTTCATATACAATCTGCACTAATAAACCCAAACTGGTTTATCCGCCGGCCGGCAGAGAGCGCTCATCAATATTATTTATGAAATTAATATTCAGATGAAATTGTCCTTGGCTACTTGCCGGGAAAATCTTGTGGTAAAACAAACGTTTTTTATGTTTAGCATGAAAATCATACCTTGTACATGCGAAGTATGTCATCTTTTATATTTCGAATTTCAAAGTTTGCATCGATAAGGTGCGCTTCGACAAATCTAAATGCTGCTTCTGGTAAGGTTTCCATTCATCCCGGTTCTTGGATACGGTCATTGTTTTAAGGGCTTCCGAGGAAGTCTGGGTATTTAGAGTCGTCAGGGAAATGTATACTTTTTATTGATTTATTTATATTGCACCTATTTAAAAAATATTGATAGAATCATTGTTTGGATGTATCTGCGTATGTATTTGTCAAATATTATAATACTTGAGTAATTGTTTAAAAATTATATATACTTTAAAACATATTAGCTGATATTTAGTGCCTATAGGAATAACATAATTCGTTTGTGTATTTTTGCATATTTTTAAAGTGTGTTTCGTAAAAACATCTAAAAACCGTGTCTAAAAACGCTACAAAATATTTTCCTATAACACTTATTTCAAAAAACCAGTGTTTTATACATTTTTTTTTAAAGAACCGAATGTAACATACCTTACCATGTACATAAATTGCTTCTTTTGTTAGATTTCTGGAAATGGACTTAATTGCAACTTTCCGGGTTTTTGTTACAAATGTCAGAGTTTTTATTCCTCCTATAAAACTTTACAGGGTATACGACTACTAGGCGGAGAACGTTCCAAAGGTACTATAAAATTGCATATGCATTTTTTCTCAGTATTATTTTCAAATAAATGAGTGACAACCCTTGTTCCTTGTAGATTCTTTCAGGGCGACACCAAATGAGTAAAATGCGCAGGGCTGTATTAGATGGAGAGCTCACTGGAGATATCTTTATCACATCGGTGGAATCCTTCGAATATCATGATAAACCCAGCAATTGTATAAGAAAAAGCCCCAACATATTTTTAAATGACCACGAATGGGTTAATTTAAAAAAATGTCTCTGCAATGATATATGTTGACCCTTACGCACAGTTTTTAGTTTCCCATGAGTAATAAAGTGTTTTTATATCTATTTATCTACAGTCATCACATTTCGAGTTTGCTAAAATATATTTAGCGCATTTTGTACCTTTAACGGATTAATAACCATCGTCGCTAAAGAGATTATAATAGCTAGTTAGTCTAGGTCAGGTCTGGGCAAACTTTTTAACTAAAGGGATATATGTACATGTCTATTAAAATGGACGAGCGATAGATATTTTTTTTTGCTAATTTCATGTATACCTAATACATGTTAATTCATCTCAAAAAAAACACAGTATTGATATTCTTGAAAACTTTTTACTTTCCCAGAAAAACAAATCGGGTTTATCGTGTTACTAGAAGTAAGTAAATAGCGAAAATCTTGTTTACGATAAAATAATAGAATTCGAGTTTGCACCGAATCTCGAATTTATGAGATCCTGGGAATCCAAAAACGTGATATCTGAAAATGTCTGTGTACGTGTATCTTGTGTGTGTGCGTGCGTGTGTGTGTGGGTGTGTGTATGTATTTGTATGCGTGCGTGTGTGTGTTTGGCTGTGTATGAAGTGTATGAAGTATTACCTACGAAGTGTGGCCGGTTGATTTGTAAGTGGCCCTAATGACGATGTGCGGTCTCAGACGAAGAGAAACTCAGCGATCCCGATTGCCTCACCAGCAACTCATGATCAGCGAGCGGACCTACAGCCGAGCAAAGCCCGATCTGCACCAAAGACGCGTCCTTATTGGTAAGCTGGTGCATTTTAATTTACGGTCTTTGGAGGAAGTTTCAACGCTCCAAGGACTCCACACTTAAAGACGACAAGCTCCCGGATTTACGACCTGGAAGAAAAAGTCACATCTGGCGTTAATGGTGATTTGTTGATACTCCTAGCTTAGTTAGCCGTCGTTGCAATAATTCGCCGCCAGTTTACGCCTGGAAACGTTACACCGAGCCTGCAAGTTTACCCGTTCAACGTTCCGTCGAACGAGGTTTTTTAATTAATTAAAACCCACTCGATGGGATCACAACCATCGGCAGTCTCAAATACGGAGGTCGCCTGTCGGTAGCTCGATAAACAGTAGAGCGAACCGGTTAAGCTAGGCCCGATCGTCGAAGCCGATCGATATACCGCCACACTAAGAAAATAATTTTGACAAAGAAAGCAAAGGCGTGCGATCTGTACCGAGCTCTTGCACTATATCCCCATTGAACGGAGCGCGGGCGCATGGACGTCTCCCGGCATTCCATCCCTAGCTCAGACAGGTTGTCTACGGATAAAAAAAAGAGATCAATAGAGTGCCCGCCTTCACAATCAAACCGATACCATCTCGCGTCCGTAGTCTCCACCTCTCCTCTTTGGCTTCGACCAAGGGAGAACCGTGAGATCAATATCCGCCTAATTTGCATGCTCTACGAATGTAACACACGAGTTTAACAAAATTCGGTTTCGTTTTCGGCAATGTTTTGCAAAACAATGAGTCTTCGGCGGCTTTTAGATTTTAACCCAAAAATCGTAATTTCGGCGACCGAGAATTAATGCATTTATTTTACAAAACCTATCCAACCAGGCGGCAAAAAAGATAATTTTAATCCCGAGCCACCATCCAGTTTTAATTCCTAGTGGGATGCTCATGATTATTAGTATGCAGATCGTGAAGGCTCTTCTAGTGAAGGCAATATGATTTGTATTTGTTTTTTACCGCAAATGTATGCCGGCAGACGTAGCAGCATATTAGGGAGAATGCCGAAAACCCTCTCTTACTATGTTATAATATAAAATACTATACTTAATTTGATTATTTATTTCCGTATTATGTAATCTCAAGTTTAATGCTAATGCTGCTTTAATGTTCGTGTTTATTGCTGTAAAATATGTTGAATTCTACATATATCTTTATTTGTTTGCTTGATATAATGTATATCAGTTAACACTAATACGTTTGTTTGTTTATACTCTTTATTGTGAAAATGTCACAATGGGCGGGTTTATTGTCATATGACAATCTCTTACAACCAACCCTACTATGACGTGTTATATGTATGTGTGCGTGTAACATGTCTGTAAGTGTGTGTGTGGTTATTGCATTCGATCGACAGAATTGAAAATGCAATTCCGTTAATTTGATCCCAACGGAAAATGGTGACCCAGCCGGGAATCGAACCCGGGACCTTATACAATGTAAGATCAGGCGACCTGACAACTATGCCACCGGGCCGTGAAGTATAAGTAAAATAACGGTTCATTAGTGATGTAAAATGCAATTTATACTACTTTGGGATTAAAAATATAATTTTTAGTTTTTGATATCAGTTTTTGGCCGAAAATGCATGAAATGCCGAATTTCGTTTTTAGGTTTCGCGCGAATGGGATTTCGGTCGGACTCTATATAACACCCTCCACGAAAATCTTTAACCAGATATATGGGTTATACATATATACTAGGAACGAAGGTGTTATATACATATATGTGGTACCCTTATGGTCCGTTTCAGACTTCATCTGTCAGCCGTTAAATATACCAGAATGCGATTGGCGCGATATGCGCGTGCAACCCCAACCAAACGGCGAACTCTGAAAAGGTCCTGACCAGAAACCAAATATAGAATTTAACTTATGTACATAGAATGGAAATTAGAATAAAGCAATGAATGAAATAATATTTTCTCGAATTTTACATTGATTCAACGAAATTGACAATTAGACAAAATTCATATATGTGCACTACGAAAGGCTTGGCGTATACATAACGAAAAGAGATGGTGGAAGTCATTTCAAACAGATGTAAGCAAACGTACCTAAGCCTCTATACAATTAAACAGGTTTTTTATATCTGCAATATTGTGAATTTGGAACTCCTTACAATATGGAAAGCCAACATATTATAGAATAGAATTGTTTAAGTGCACCATGTTGACAACATCCGGTAAGAGACGTAACCCGAAGCAAAAGAGACATCGGCGAATTTAATGTAATACAAACCATATGCCTGCATGCAAAGCATTACAATTCGAAGAAATGCAATAAACAAGGTTTAGAATGAGGAAAGCATTCGTTTTCTCATTAAAAAAAGATATAAAGCAATTCTTATTATATACATAGATTTACAGGTGTGATTACAGCATGGGCATTTCTTTTAGTGGGTGAATCACTATGACGAAATAAGCAAGTATGAGGAAAAAAATATTTGTTTTTTATTTTTAAAATTTGTAAATTGTATAGATACAATACAAAAGATCTATTGAAGAAAAGTTTCAGAAGCGTTGAACGCGCTGCGCTACCTAGCAGTACGTAATATGTATATCACAAATAAACAATATTAGTGATATTTTACCTACCGCTGAATAGAGCATCGCGCTAACACTTTTTATTCTATTTTGTTGTTATTACAAAGTTGCTTATTTTGTCGTATTGATTCACCCACTTCAAGAAATGCTTGTGCAGTAATCACACCCTGTGTAAAGCGACTGTTAAAATGTATAGGTACATGCGAAAGGTCCTCCTCGAAGAAGAAGGAAATCATTGACGACATTATATTATAATGATAAAATATAATTTTTACTTTGTGTTTCTATACTGTCTTTTACTGAGTACCCTAGCTCATGCAGACTAGTAGTAAATTACCTTCCACCATGCAAGTAATGCAGAGTATCTCTTTTTTGTTTCAGATCCCTGGCGCTACTTTTAGTGATTGTCACCTGTACAACCACTGCCCTCTCACTTGAAAGCGAAAATGTAAGTTGGAAATTTAATAATTACAACTTAGTCAATAGACAACGGACACAAAGAACACCAGCCATCTCCAGTGCAATACTTTGAACTGTTGTGGTAATTCAAGGTTGATTAAAAAATAGTTAGAAGCCTACATAAACGATCAACACCGACCATTCGAGTTTTGGTACATTTTACATAAAGAAACTTGTAGACTAAGCTAACGGTACCACTATGAACATCACTTCTTAAGTCTGGAAACAGGGCAGACCCCCCCCCCCCTCAAACCCCCGTTCAATGATGACTGGGACAGGCGGCCGCGCAACGCTTGGCCATGACGTTGCGAGTAAACTGACGGAGCGAGCGATGGGAAAAAGGGACAGAACAGTTTGCCCGAGCGAACCAGGGTGCATTCGCAAATAAACACAAGCGGCGCTTTTAATGAATGCGACGGTGCAGCGTAACAATAAATCAATGTTTATTTGTTGCGACGCGTAGTGAAGATAGACGCGACGCCGTTTTGGTGCTTGCGACGTGTTAAAGGAGAAAGAAGCGAGTTAAAGGAGAAAGAGATGAGAGATCGCACGATCCAAACAAAGAACATACAAATTGTCTTAGTTTAAGCAACTATATCGCAACAGCTTTCGGAAAATTAAATATCCTTAAGGATTAGAGATGCAACGACTAGTGATTTACCGATTCTGATTACTTCAAAATAATCGCTGATTACGATTTCGATTCCGATTATTGTCGCAGTTTGTTTTACAGTAGATAACTTCGGTGTAGTATTATTCATACCTATATAACTAATTTAATTACATTGGTGGTATTATTAAACTACTTATTTTTACCAGACATTTTTGATCTGACTTTACTTGAAATGCTTCTATATCGTGGCTCTTTCCCATTTTGTAATAAAGTATCCAAACAAAGCTGCTAAAAATAACGCTAGAAACCTTCTAATAAGCGAACCGCAAACCGACTGCAAGCGAACCTTTATGGTGAACGACCAGCAAGTAGCGACTGCCAACGGCCGACTGATATGTTACGGCGCGGCTGGCAGCGAAAGACTTGGCTAGTGGCGATTTAGCGAGCGAGTCAATATCGGCACAGTATAACACCTGTGGTATCATCGGTCAGTGCATCTCGACTCTCAACTCGAGTCTCGTTTATCACCTTCGCCGTTGATCATGAGCATACTGTCCAAAATAAGCGGGTCATTGGAGCGCGCAATAATCATCGAGAGGCGATATAATCGTCGCAGTTTCTGATCGGGAGCTAATTGGCCCTGTTGCAATTTGGCCACTAAGACCCAGTTGTATAGGATAGTTCAAACGCACGGGTCAACACCCATCCGGTGGCCTCCACGCAGAAGGTTGACGCTGGCCTACGGGCTAGTCTCCCCTAGGAGTCAAGCTTTGGGCGCTCCTGGACGGTTTGCGCATCATGCGGCGTCAGCCAATCGATTGTGCATTTCGACTAACAGCCGGGGGAGTCTGGGAACAGTACTGTATCCTTTAAAGCGGGGGTAGTTGCCAACCTTACGGCAACTGCTCTTGAAACGACCATTCGGCCACCCGATCATGGGTGGATTAGCTGGGCAAAGGATGCCGTGGTCCGCGATTGATTCGGTAAACACCGTATCACCGCTACGTGAGAGGGCCGCGCACGCGACCTCGATCCTGTATTCAGTCAGGAGGCAGGAGGTATCCAGATTAATTCCAGACGGATATATCCTTCCAAACTGGTAGTCAAGGGGCGAGGCTGCCGGCTGGTTACCTTTCCCGGTACCTCTGACAGGCGTAGGCCTCTGACGGGCAGGTGGCGTAACTAGACAGTGGATTATTTTTCGTCCCAAGTCTTCTGCGCTGACCTCACGGGAGACAAAACGATAAAATATCGTTAAAACTTCCTGAGGTAACGGGTTTGCCCGTTGTATTTGACAGCTCTAGTTGCTTTGATAAAATCGGATAGTCGGGGCAACAATCTATGATTCTATTTAATCAGAAATAACTATACATTCATTTATCGTAATCGTAGTCGGTTTCTTTCAAAATTCTTATACTAAATAAACCGGGGTTTTCTCTATACGGGTAAACTTTTTTTTAACTAAAGGGCATCATCTTTGCAAAACCACGAAATCGTCTTCCGTTTTACGGTTTACGATATCATTATTTCTCGAATGCCATTCTCTGAATTCATTACAATTGAATTTTGTTTTATTTCAGGCACCTACACATAGAATTCGCCATAGACGTCAGAATGGTGCTAGGTTATATTTACCGGGAAGCTGGTTAGTGCCTGACGGAGAAGGTTCTGGCCCATGGACGGAATGGAGCTCGCCTTCGCAGTGCTCAAGGACCTGTGGCGGTGGAGTAGCCTATCAGTCTAGGAATTGTCTTCAAATTGCGTAAGTTTCTCTCTTCGTTTCGTGCATGAGAAAAATATTGAATTTTCAGCGTATAACACTGACTTCTTCTCTAATATACAAACATAAAACTCATGTTTAGCCATAGGTGTTGAAATATAAATACTCATGCGCTCATAATTTTTGATTAGTTATTTTATCACAGTACTTTTTCCGACCAATAAATCGATTTGAATTTTTAATTCAGGTTTTCAATATATTAATAATAAATTCATTAACGAAAGGATTTATGTTATTTATATGAATACGGTATTAAGCCAGCATATACATAATTAAATGTTTACCTTAAAATAATTGTTTACGTTCTGGCCTAGTTAGGTGACGTTGCCACTAAGCTATGCTCTGAATTAATTTTCCGGTATTAACTCAATGTTAAAAGTAATTTTGTTCAGAGTGCCTAAGTTCTGATATTGTTTGCTCACACGACATTGCCTTACCACAATAATTAAATAAATAAAAAAATACATATGTATTGACTTTATTTGCAGGCCGGATGGTAGAACAGGGTGCTCTGGTGGCGATCGAAGGTACTTCTCCTGCAACACCCAGGACTGTCCAGAAGGTAACACCGATTTCAGGGCGGAACAGTGCGCTGCCTTTAATGACACCCCCTTTGAAGGAGTTACTTACAGGTACAAAAATAGTTCTACTTCTATTTGACGAGTGACGTCATTCCTGGTTTTAATTTCTTCTCAATATAGGTTACACATAATTAGAATGCCTACAGAGTTGCTCTTCTGCTTTGTGTCCTCCTTATCATCACCACCATCCTAATTGTATAAATTTTTCAAACCTCTAAATTCTCCTGGCCTTACGCTCCAAGCAGCCCCGGAAATATATTGAATTTTCAGTGTGTAACACTGACTTCTTTAGCTACTTCTCTAACTGTCAGCCCTCACGGGGCAAGGCTTTGGAATGATCTACCAGCAAATCGACTGTCCTTACGTTACAATCTACTCTACTCTACTTAAATTACTCAGGAGGAGCGTTTGATGAAACTTAAATTACTTGAAACTTAGTTACTTGGTATGGTTAGTTATATTTAAAGAAAAAAACGTACTCATGACATTGTTTTTGTATTTTTATATTATTCTTCGAGATATTGTTCTTAGCGGTATAGGTATAAGCGAAATTTAGTATGCGCTGTCTGCTACATAGCATAATTTACATTGATGATTACCATTGAGATTTACTAAAATTACTAATCCATTATTACCAAAGCACCGTTTTATTTCAAAATCGTGTCGCTTTTTGAATATTGTAACTTCATTATGATTTTTTTTAGCACGAAAGCAACATATAGAACTTCCGAAATAATTAAAGTTGCTAAATCACTTAAAATGAAAAATTTAACAGACCTATGGAATATATCCACCAAAATCCTAAAGAGTTCTGTAACCGTAATCTCGCACAATCTATCTTTTATCTTTAATCGATGCATGGAACATGGATTCTTTCCCACCGAAATGAAGATGGCCAAAGTAGTGCCGATATTTAAAAAAGGTTGCCCAGAAAACAGAGATAATTATCGACCCATATCTCTTTTACCAGTTTTCAGCAAAATTTTTGAAAAATTACTTCTTATCCGACTTGTTAATTTCTTTGCTGAAAACCAAATCCTGTCTAAAAAACAATTTGGATTTCAAAAAAATCTCTCTACGCAAGATGCAATCGCCAGTCTAATTAAAAAAACACTACTTGGGCTAGACAATATGAAAAAAACCGTAGGCATTTTCTGTGACCTCTCTAAGGCTTTTGATTGCGTAGACCACCCAATTCTACTTGAAAAATTGGAACACTACGGCATTAGGAATAAGGAACTGCAACTCATGGAATCTTATTTGCAAGAACGCACTCAGATTACGCAAGTCGAAAATAGCAAGAGCGCGCCACAGAATATCCGCAAAGGTGTTCCTCAAGGATCGATACTTGGACCTTTTCTCTTCCTCGTCTATATTAATGACATCCCAGAGTGCCTGAAATCCGTGGATGATGAAATCATTTTATTCGCCGATGATACTTCACTTCTTTTTAGCGATAAAAATAAAGACACTTTGGCCCAAAGAATAAAAGAAACAATAGATAGGCTTAGTATATGGTTCCAAGTTAATAAATTGTCACTTAACGTAAATAAATCAAAATCAATATGCTTCTCTTTGCGGCCGTCTGATTATAATGAAATAGACGTATACTTTGGGTCTGACCAACTAGAAAATGTCTCCTCCACGAAATTTCTCGGTTTAGAAATTGATCAAAAATTACAATGGTCTGATCACTTAAATGATCTCAGTAAAAAATTGTGCAGTGCCATATTCGCCATTAGAAAGATAAGAAGTTTATGCGGTTTTGAAGCAGCTAAATCCGTCTATTTTGCATATTTCCACTCTCTAATAACGTATGGCCTACTGTTTTGGGGAATGGCACCAAACTCAAAAAGAATTTTTCTCCTCCAGAAAAGAGCGGTACGCAGTTTATATAGAGTCTCACCGAGAAGTTCTTGTAAGCCGCTATTTGTAAAATCAGGAATAATGACTCTATTTTCTTCTTACATCTACCAAAATATTATGTACGCTCGTAGACACCTAACAGAAGCTCCGGTGAATAGTGATTTTCATCATCACGATACGAAGAATAAATCCAATCTCCACATAAACCGACAGCGACTTAGCAAAGTGCGATACAGTTTTATTCATCAAAATTTGTCGTTCTATAATAAGATTCCAGAGCAAATGAAAAGCCTCGGAGAGGTCCAATTTAAAAAGATAATCATAAATAATTTGGTAAGAAACCCAATTTATGGTATAAGGGAGTTTGAAAATTCTGAGTCTATTTTCCATGTTGATGATTAATGAAATGCGTAAAGTTTTAAACATAACGGTATTATGATAGCTGACATTCTAATTCTCATATAATTTATTAAACATCTATTCATTTTAAAAAAAAAATACGAAAGCATTATTGCTGGATTGACAATAAAATATATATTTTTTGATTATTCTACATAGAATTTGCATTTCTATTTTAATATATTATTCTCCTTGACTCTTAAATCACATTAGTATATTTTGATTATTTGTATATAGGTAATATTGAATATAATATTACAGCGATGACAACTATCACGATAGTTATGTTTTTAATAATTAAATTTTTAGCATTTAATTTTGTGACGCATCCAAGTGTAGGAATGCCTATCTACTGGAGTAGTTGATTGTATTGTATTGTATTGTATTGTATATAGCTCTTTACGAACTAATGATGACTTGCAGTTGTGGGGATTCCGTCATTTCATAGGGGCGGTGTATACCGCTTGACCGATTTAGGAAAGCGTCGTTACGTTACGGTTTATCATTCATTACGTATTAAATTCTGTAAAATCCATTCAGAATAAAAAAAATATTTTAAGAGAGACCATATTCTAGATTGGTACAATAATTCAAAACACCTAAATATGCGTTATAGCGGAGGATATGTAGAGAATGTCAAAATATAAGATACTTACTTTCAATTAAATTTTTCGAGACCACACCTCAAAGTATGTATATATTTCAGGTTTCACTAGTTCGTCCTTTTTCTTTGTTTCCTCTACCAACAAACTTCCGTCGGGAATTTATTTTTTATTAATTTGTTCAGGTATTCAATTATTAGAAATTAATTTATATAAAACATTGATTTTGGCTACCAAAATGAAAGGAACCGAATGGCATATCTTTTCCTATGCTTATTGATTCTTTTACACAAATGGGACAACTGGGACTCTATATGCAACGCGGTACTGTGCTACTCCGTGCAGATTAGCCATTGCTTATTATCGCTTGGCAATAACTTTAAATATATGCAAACAAAGGGTTTTTAATGTAGTATATTATTGGAGTTATATTGCATTACACATGCATTTAAAAATATCACACACGATAATTACCTTTTATAAAAAGTAAAAAAAAATGTATAGCTAACACTTGAAATAATAACATAAAGGTAAAGATTTCATCAGTAAAGTTTCAAATCATTACGAAAACAATCCTGGTGGAATATATCAAAGAACTGCTTTTATATAATACTTTTAGGCAAGGTGTACACAATTACTACTTAAAAGCCTATTATAATTATTTATCTTTTTTCTACTAGCTGGATACCTTATACGAAGGCGCCGAATCCTTGCGAATTAAATTGCATGCCTCGAGGAGAAAGATTCTACTTTCGCCAAAGCCCGAGGGTCACAGATGGAACCAGATGCAATGATGAGTCCTTAGACGTCTGTGTTCATGGAAAATGCTTGGTGAGTTTCAACATTAACTAATGTGGTCTGTTTACAATAACGTGTTATTTAATTTTGTCTCAATTTTACATTTAAGCCTTTTACTATCAATATTGTCCAGGCAATGAACTCTCAAAAGAAGGTTTTGCAATCCGCATTTTTTTCAATCCCGCGGGATTGCGGGATTACAAATTAGAATTCCGCAGGATCCCGAGAGATCCCATAGGGCTTACCAATATTTAATTTTTAATAAAAAAAAACCTAAATTTTACATTAATTAAAGACTTTCGGCGATTACGCGCAACCACTTGACTTTCCGCGACAAATAATGTGACCCTAAAGAGGGTCATATTTTTTATTCGGCTGAACCTTTCTCTCATTATAGCAAGGCTGTTCCATCGTCATTAAATCCAGTATTAACATAAACAATAAAAAAAATACAATACTTGACAAGGAACTCTTTAGCTGCAGAATAAAGTTTGTTTTATTTACTGATGTTTGTTTTTTCATTCGTGTCTGATTATGGTAGATTTACCTCGTCAAAATGTTCGCTGTACGATTTTCTACGATTTTAAGTTTAAATCGACAACTCAGCAGAGCCTCGCTCTGCTTCAAAAAGCTTTTGGCAGTGAAGCACCAAGCAAGATGACAGTTCATAGCTGGTTTTCAGAATTAAAACGCGTTGTTGTCAATCTAAAAGAGAATCATTGTGACCTGGATTCTGATTAATACACGACCATTTACTTGCCGGAAGATATTCAGGAACTCCTGAAAAGCAACCGCAAACGCTGCTATCATCTTGTACCATGACAATGCCAGCTCTCGTGCGTGTCGATAAGTTAAAGGCTATGGGTAATAAAAAAAATTGTAATAATCTTGAAGACAATAATCTTGTAGACAATATCATCTTTCACCTTTCAATTTGAATTCGAATTATCACCATTTATTTGTTAAAAAATAACTTAGAATAACTTGAATCAATTTATAAAAAAGTGAGTTACTGCGTGTCCCGATGCACCCCGATTTTAGTATCTTTATCAACAAAATACTCCAAACACAGCCATTATGTAAAAAAAACTGTTCTCGATCATGACCTCTACATCCTCTTTATTGACTAAACTAACTGGGGTTTTTCGAGTCGTATTTTGTTCATGTCGTGATTTTGAGACATTCCTTAAAACTCCGAAGAAATACTATTGCAAATTTTCAGTTATGCCATGTATCAAACTATTATTGCTATTTGTTTTAGCCTGTTGGCTGCGATATGATGCTGGGATCACCTGCTAAAGAGGACAAATGTCGAGAATGCGGCGGTGACGGCTCTAGCTGCAGGACCTTTGACGACATCTATTCAAATAACGACCTTCAAGTTGGTAAGTCTTCTTACAAACATTTGTCATTCGTTCTGGAAATATATAAGAATATTACCAGAATGTCACTTCACGAGAATGTCAGTTAGGTCTAATTTAAACAGAAGGCCTCAAAAAATAATCTTATCACTATTACTAGTGAATTCCCAAGACCATCTCAAGAAGCCCGATCAAAAGACAATGTCGTATCAGGTGTCTTTGTACCAATGAAATATCTTTATTGATCATCTTAAGCTAGTTTACCATGAACAATTATCAAACTTATTGTCTACCATCTAACAATGTCTTATGAAGTATGTTCTTTTCGACACAGTTTCTATAAAAATTCTCTGAAAATTAACTGTATTCATTTGGTCTCTTTTCGCCGATATAAAATTGTTTTGAAACAAATATAGTAAATCTAAAAGTGGTGGAGATTAGATATGTTTTGATTATTTGTATAGAAACTAGCGTTTGCAAAGTATGCAATGAAATACGCAATAAAGTATTTAAAAAATATCGTTTTCGCCCTTCTTTTAAAAGTTACAATAAAAATAATGAAATAAATCTTCGTTTTTTTTAAACTTTAAATTTTATCAATTTAAATTTTATCGAAAGGGTTAAAAAAGCAAACTTCGTTTTTTTCCAACTTTTTTCAATATTTTTCATCTTTATAAAAAAATCCCTAATCGGTATTTACCGATTGCGGTATAGATTTTTGTTTACCGAGTGCGGTATAAATGTTTGTATATATATACATTGTACATTGTGTCTTTGGCTAACAGAAACGTTTGTAAATATGCTTATATTATACCCTAGGAGTCTTTCATCGCTTGCAAACCTTTAGCTGCTACAGACTGCTTGGTCTTCTAGCAGTTCCAGCTCCCATAATTTTCCAGACTTTTACATTGCTTAAATTTTTCTTAACCGCCAGCCCCAAATGTCTGGGTGTACCATTTATGTTTCAAAAACCTGGGCTGCAAGTATCGACGTAAGCGGTGTATATGTTCATTTATTTTATCTTGCCCTTCGTCCTAGCGAAAATCCTTAAGATCCAAAATAAGACATGTGGTCCGTTCCGTTCCCAAAGGCCTCACTGATTGCTCAGTGACTTGACAGCTTCCACTGCTCGAGTGTCTGGGAACAAAGAGATGAATATTTTAAGCGGTCTGCTAGAATAGAAAGGATAGAGCGATAAAAGCTCAGTATTCTCTTCCTCTCTCTTTAATTTGGATAATGTTATTCAAGTGTTGCCTCTTAGCCCTATTGAACTCGTCTCCTGTGTCACTTTCTTCGAGGTGTTCGTGTATTATATACGTTTGTACATTTTTTAAGGCCAAGTGATAGGTAAAAGGCACTTACCGTGGCACTTATAATAGCACTTTTACAAATGTTTCTACAATAAATTATATATAGGTAGAATAGCACCAAATACCCAAGGTACGATGGAAACAAACGTCCATTCGGCAATATGTTCTATGCAGCGAGAAATCCATGGACGGAATTAGGCGAAAATGCTCCAAAAGGGTTTTCGTGTAAGGAGAATAATAATCGCTATAGCCCATATCAAATGGACGTTTGTCAATCATATATAGCCCATATCATATATAGCCCATATCAAATGGAATATCTATAGCGACAAATAAGAGTCAAAGACTTTAGGAACACTCAACTTTTTGATCAATTTGGTTATATTTTTTTACTGAAAAACTAATGAATATGGAGGAATTTACAACCGCGAGAATTCGTCAACTTATTGACGCATAAATTAACACTTGTTACTTTATAATTCAAAATTTAAAAATCATTCTTTTCCAAATGATTTTATTTTAAATGAATATGTTAAAAATTTAATCTTTTAAATTTTACTTTGATTGTTCAGCTCACAAGGATTAATAATAACTATTAGGGTACTCATTATTTCAAATTTAATTTGTTTCTTCTTAGTTTTTATATAAGCCCATACACATATTTAAATGTTCACCTTAGAACAGGCCACATGCCCTAGTTAGGTGAAATTAAAATAGTATCACTGGTAAAAGTTTTGGCATGTCATGTTATCAGTTTTTTGCCACTGGAATTTCGTGTATGACATTTTAATTGTACATGTAGTCATCCATTTTACTGTGGATTATTGTCAATTACAAATTAAATTATAGCAAATTTGTAGTAAAGTAAAGCTTTATTAAGTAGAGCTTTACCTAACTATAAGTATTATATTTGTAGTTAAAACATTTTCTATTATACCTTTTGATGTTGATTATACGATGTGATGTTTAGGGTGTTATCCTGCCTTGAGGTAGTTCGTAGCCTGTAGCATATGAGAATGCCACAATATGGAGACTTTTTCTAGATAGATTATTCGAAATTTCTTTGTATTTGTAATGTCGTTGGAAGTAAGCGCGTAATTTTTTAAAGCGCGAAACGAACTTTCCATAAGTTTACTGGCATCTTGACAAATCATAACCTATAAATGGTATAAATAATAACAGGAAACGAAACGAATAATTGCGCAATGCAAAAACTAATGGATCCATGCCTGCTGACAGTACCATAGTTATGAGTGCAAAATCTCTATTTAACACGCCGCAGTTTGCCGACCCCTTATCCATTAAACACCATTGTGGATGAAGCAGACGAGCTCGAGACTCTGCCGTAACATGTTCTCCTGTTATATAGAAATGTTTCTTAAATAAACGCCGTGGAAATCCGAGTTTTTATTGCATCTTGAAAGCAATTACCTCTGACCTTATATGTATCAATGCTTTCTCTCTTCCTTGATTGATACATTACAAGGTGTACCCGCGGCTTCGCCCGCTTGAAAGTGTCGTTCATATTTTTTTGTGTTTATTATTTTTTCTGCTGATGTACTTATAACGCATTAGGCCCCGTTGACACCGGCTCTCCTCGTTATTACCGAAGTTAAGCAGCAGCGGGCGCGGTCAACACTGTAATGGGTGACGGCCTGAGTGTTTTACTGCGTGATGCTACAAATGCCCATCTAGAAGATGGGGCCAATAGGCAACAAAGCGGATTCCACAAAAAGTAAAAAAAAAATTACGTGTGGCACTCGGGGACTGCCGCGGTAAAGCTATTGCATAGCATTTTTTAACAATTTATGCAATTATAATTATTTATATATTTTATTTATGCAGTATGAATACATTTTTTTCTGATATCAGATAAGTGCGCTCTATCGGAAAACGTTGAAATTATTCCGAATCGATTCGGAATAATTTAAACGTCTTCCGATAGAGCGCACGAATTTTATTCGATAAAGCAAAAAAACGGATATTATTCTTTGACTATTCGAAAAAAATCGTAGATAAAAAGATAGATAATTAAATTATCTTTAAAATGGTGCAGGTTTCATAATAATACGCCAGATAGTATTTGCGTAGTAGTCGTTTTTGTGTTCGGTTAGACCTAATTTCACAAATTAATTACACTATGTAATATAAACAAAATCTAAAATATTCAAAGCTAAGAATATTAGGAAAATGTTCTTGTTTAACATATATTTTTTTCGAATCTCAAGCAGTACTCGTTTAGACGTAATTATCAGTTTAAAATAATTAATTTTCGTTAAGAAATTTCTTCATTCGGTCGCCGCGCTGGCCTAGGCCCGCGATAAAAGCTATGCAATAGCTTAAAAAAAAAGAAAACAGGATGCTAGGTAAGGCAGAGGATATACCTATATACACTGCCTTAATTGTATTATTTGTACATTGTATTTAAACTGCCTTAAGTTAGTAGTCGGTTTTATTATAGAAGCCGCATCGTCTCTTAAGCACGAATAGCGCTGTACTCGTAAGTATTGACGTATTTGGATACATATCTGTAATGCCTCATTTACATGCGCGTGCGAGCTAACGCGAGTCTCCACGAGATAGCACGAATGTAAACGGTACGTTCGCGTAGTCCCGCCTCTCGTGGTCGCTCGCTAGTGGCACTCGCCTCGGTGGCGGTTTTTGGACGCGAGTCAAAGGGACTCGTGGCAAACGCGAGCGTGCTGTTTATACGCTCTCGTTGTTTCCTACTAGCTGTCGAAGGAGTGTGCCGTATAGTTAGTTAAGCGTTATGGAGGGCAATAACGAAACGCTACTGGTTTTAGAAATGTATAGCTTGGAACCAGTATTTTGGGACCCGAAACATTAATCACAAAGATAAACAAAAAGTGAATGATGCATGGGTCATAATCAGTCAGATGTTGAACAATCCCGTGGCGGTATTAAAAACAAAGAGACATTCATTAATAGCCTTTTTTCGGATGCATCTGCAAGAAAACATCTATAAGGTCCAAGGTGCATGTTCTGATGATATTTACAATCCAATCTGCTTATCCTATGAACCCATGAAGAAGAGGGGAGAAGAGAACCTAATAGAACTATTAATGATATTAATGTTATGCTGATGCCCTAACGGTCTCTATGACATCCATGTCGCGAGGTCCAATAGCGACTGAACGCTCCGCGAGCGTGTAAACAGCACCGATATGTGATCCCCTAGATGGGCCTTTCGCGCTCGAAAATGACTCCTTGAAAACCACTACTGAAAGCCGGCCAGTAGTAGTTTGGTCGCGGTCCGCTGGCAGACAGCCGACCGTTACCGGTGTAAGAGCTGCCGCAAACCATATTGGCGCGCTATTCTCTGGTATACTGTTCAATTTATTGCTCTCTTTGTCACATGCTTTACGAGCAAAGGGTCAAATGGGACGTATTATTTGTATCTGAGAGAATATCTAGCTAATTTATTAATGGCAAACAGTAGTTCGCATCCACACTCGTGCACGAGCATCTAGCGACGAGGCGCGAGCCGAGTCACGAGACGAGCGTGTAAATGACGCATAAGAAGATATAAAAGATGACTACTTCGCTGGTATTCATGTAAATGACTACTTATTTAAGAGTTTTTTGTCACAGCAGCAGGAGCCAGAAGGTAAAGATATCTACTGGAACTGTCACGATAACATGCACCATATAACTGGCAACGTCAATTACAAAACTTTATAATTTGAGAACCGCTAAATATATATTTTTGAAATATGCACCAATCTATACCCTTTCTTAAATACTACTTTCATCCATACATACATATTTTCTATAAATTTCTAAGGTAAAATATGACTTTTGTCATACTGTTGTTTGTGGCCGTGGACTAAGACTAATGTGTGTACCTTACGATAAAGAGCTGTTGCTATCAATCCTATATCCGATAGGAATAGACAAGCAATATTTATATAAAATAAAAACTGATCAGGCAGGCAGACAGAAAGACAGACAGGCAGAAAGACTTTGCATTATATAGTATGCAAGAACAAGGAAGGATTAATATTGTTTTTATTTGTTTATCCATAGGCTACAATGACATTCTTCTGATACCGAAAGGAGCAACGAATATCGAAATTCAAGAAGTGAGACCCTCGAACAATTACCTTGGTGAGTTTTTTTTGCACTATTGCTGACTTTGTTTATTATATTAGGGTTTGCTTAACAAAGAGATAATAACAATAACCGACTCTGAAAATAATCAAACTGAAAGCGTAATCAATGAAATTATACATCTCATATATATTTATCAGAAACTAAAAATGGCCTCTTTTCTATCCAGCTATCAGAAATATCGCCGGGGAATATTACCTGAATGGCAACTGGAGGATCGACTTTCCCAGGACTCTTAATTTCGCCGGATCCTTATGGCACTACCAGCGTAGACCGCAAGGATTCGCAGCTCCTGACGGTATTCGCTGTCTAGGACCCACACTGGAACCCGTTTACCTAGTGGTGAGTATTTTTGTATGACTTCTCAATAAATTCTTGTGTAGACAGATCTTCGAAAGCTTTTAGATAGCTTTATTTTATTTTATACAGTACTCTAACAAAATATTGATAATTCATACATTGGTCTAAATTTATAGAATTTCATGATTATATCATATCATAAATACGATAGAAAACGAATTTACCGTGTGAAGTTTGTGGCACCCGACGTTGCAGACACAAACATTCCCAAGCGTTTGTGTCAGGTTTAGTTATCGTATAATCTCAAGAAAATCCAGTGTGAACTGATCACAAATATTAGGCGATATAGCTTCTGGAATGGTGTTCAACTGGGCCGTCGCATTACGTATAATATCCTCTTGATTCGAATCGGTCGACTTAGAAATTAACGAAAAATCATACGGCCCAATGTCTAAGAGCCTGACAAATCGCTGGAATACCAGGAATACAGAGTCCTACATGAACAAAATCCACACTTGGTCAATGAGATTGTCATTTCAATTTTTTGAGGGCCTATCGGGATGTGGTTTGTTGTCCACTGAATTTCGAAGTGGTTGTACCACTCCTTTATCTATGAGATACTGATGGGGTCGTCTCCCAAAGCCTATTGTATGCTTCATTTGTTTCCTATGCTTTATTTGTTTACGACAATACAATTGGGTTGAATGTTTTTTGCACAGTCTACGTATTTTAAGGGATCGTGGGTCAAATACGCTGGGAAAGCGCTGATTTAAGTTAATGTAAATTTGCAGCTTCTCTACCAAGATACGAACGTGGGTGTCCGGTATGAGTACAGCGTCCCCCAAGGAATCGCAAGGGCCACAGATGCCGAATACGCATGGGTACATGAAGAATTCACCCCCTGCTCGGCTAGTTGCGGTGGAGGTTTGTATCATTTCTATTCGTATATGTGCATAGAGTAGGTATTCTGTAGGCCCGCTCCTCTAGGGCATCCTCCGCCTAGCCTACTGTACGGGCTTGGCGCGATCGTGGCGCGGTCGTGGCCTGATCGTGGCCAAACCCATCCCCCACCCGATAGTGATAGTGACTATAGTACGGGCCAAATTAACGTTCCGGTGAGGCAATAAATCATTGGACCGGCCACGGCCTTTTTGTAGGGATGCGTGTAGCAACCTTCGCAGATTATCGATGGTGTTATTTATAATAATAATTGATTATGTCAGTTTTGAACTATGTCACTCCTTTCCATCAAATATTTGATGGAAAGCATCAAATATTTGCGTCCGTCGTCGCTCTTTTGGTATTTGTAGCCTATTTTCTTTAAAATTCTCTTCATGAATGTGTTTCCGCATTTAATCCCGGGTATTCCTTAAATTTCGTCAGTATTTTTATAACTGTGGGATACTCTCCATTGTCATAATGTGATGAAACGATGCGTTTCAGCACATCGACATCGAAGTCGTCCAAATTAGTCACAGGTGCCGGAACCGTTAACGTCTTCCTTGGTGTAGAAGGAAGCCCTTCTTGTAAAACTTCTTTCTTGATGGTCCTCACTGTTACTCCAGAAATAAACGCCGTAATTTCTTGAGGTTTATTGAGATTGAGCAGCGAAACTTTTGTCGGGTCACTTTTTAGTTCGTCAAAAAATGACAAAATGTTATGTATAAGGCACCGAGTCTGCATGTTAATCACCCTTCAACTTCAATAGCTCCAAGTTAGAAAATATGGTCTCCATTGCTCAACTGATAGCATTTTATCCGCGCAGCATTTTATAATATAAGTACATATGATGGACTCATTATTACAAAACGCCACGATAACATTTTACTAATGACTGTTTCGAAATTAATAATGATATTGCCGTGCTATGATAATCAGTTATCTATTAAGTACTCATTTAATAACTAACATTACATTATTTCATTACTCTAATTCTAAAATAATTCTTAAACAGAAAATATTGATAAATATAGCAAATCGGTACTATAATAAATGCAGATGTATAATACTGTTTCATCGAGCAAGCGTAATTCATCGATAAGCAATATCGACATTAGCCGCATCCTTTTTGACAGTTCGGTTTATTACCCCATCGGAACGTTCGTTTCGACCGTACTTTAGTCAGAAAATCAGCATATTTTGGAATTTTGTAATATTTCCCTGGTATTAAAATGGTGTTATTCCAACAATGATGTAGTATTTCCTTAAATACGGGACTATGTTTAAAATTTTCTTGCGTTCTCGAAAACGAGATATTCAAAACAAAATTTCACAATGTGATTTTGGTCCAACAAGGCATCTGTGTACCGAATGTCCAGTCTCTAACTGCAATATTTCGAGATTGAAGTACGACTAGCGCGCCCTCCGGTGGACCAATTTCAACTACAATCTTTTCAACTCTTGCCATGGCCGAACGATGCCTGCATGCCAAATTTAAGCTCAGTCGGATGAAGCGTTTAGGCGATATATAAGAAAGATTAGTTTATATTTGATTCACCCTAGCAAAATATAATTTTCAGGATTTCAAACGCGTAACGTTTCCTGCGCCTCCCGCCGGGATCTCCTCACGGTCGCTGATAATCTCTGCGATGAAGTTCTTCGGCCTGTCTCTAACCAGTCCTGTGCGACCCAGGCCTGCGCCGCCCAGTGGGCTGAAGGATCTTGGAGCGACTGCACCAAGGCTTGCGGGGAAGGTGGCTCACAGAGCAGACAGGTCTACTGCTACAAGATCTTGACACAAGGGTATGTGTTACTGCTTGTACTCGTTACAGTATCAAGTCTTCAACAAAACATTCGATATTAAGTAGTTTACGTGGGATGGTTGAAAGTAAAGAAAATATTTTTCATTTTTAATTTTAAAAAAAATATAGTCTTTTCCGTCCCAACATCATCAAACTCTGTCAGCCAAAACCACGTCAATATCAATCGACAAAACCTGTTAATTGTGGTTTTTACTTTCCTTTTAGATTTATAAAGTTCTTCGCGTGTTTTTTGGGGAGATAAAAATCTTTTTAGTTTTTACTTAACTGCCACGTTATTTTTCAGCGAATATTTACCAAACTTTTTTTAGTATAAGGATAAAAGTCTGCTGTATTTTACAGTGTAAAAACGTTTCATACAAATGATTGAATTGAATGAAAATGATAAAAGTGAAATATTTGTTTTTTTTTTTCATTTTATTCACTGTAACTTCTAAAGTAGCGCGACAACTGTACTTTTAAAATACGTCATTGCATTATACAACAGTTTTTGTATAAGTAATTAAAACATATCAAACCTCCGTCTCTTTTTGATTTACTGTATTCGCTTGTTACTAACATAACTATTGCACGTTAATTCCAGTGATTATAAACCGGTGCATAAATAAGCAAAGTTACAGTAATGTAATGGTTAAAATAGAATATAAACAAGAAATGTTTCCGAAACTTTCTTAAATAGTATTCAAATATTTTTATTAGCATTTGGAAAAAAATGCAAGAAACTTAATAATTGATGTCATCATTGTGAATAAATTAAGTTTTTGTATGTAAAAGAGTTTAGGAGGGTGAGTATTTGGGTATGGATGTCCTCGGATATACGGTTAAGGGCAAGTGACAGGCAAAAATTACTTCCCGTGCTGCTGATGCTAGCATTCTTACGAACAATTCTGTTATAAATTATATACGATAGGTAGCCAAAGACCCAAGGTACGTTCTGGGTAGCGAGAAGTCTATGGATAAAATTAGGTGAACATTCTCAAATGGCCTTTTCTGAGAGGATCATAATAATTACTGCAGAGATATAAAATTAAACATATATCTTTAAACTGTCGAGTGAAAGGGTTGAAGAACAATCTAAACAAATTGAAATCATTTTCTGAAATTCAGGAAAAACCACATGGTTGTTTTTTAATCGTTTGCTGAATTTTACAGAAAAACTAATGAATTTCGGAAGATTTTCAACCGAATTCATTGAAAGAACCAACAGAGTTATAAATTGACAAACGGGTTATAAATTGACATTGAGATCGGTATCTGGTAAAGAGTAATTTTTGCTCTTATTCATTGATATTTTCTGCAATTTCTTATTATTCATTATAATCTATCAAATTGTATTAATTAATCATTTATACATAAAAAAATACGTGTGACACTCGGGGACTGCCGCGGTAAAGCTATTGCATAGCGTTTTAACCACTTTGCAATTATAATTATTTATTTATTTTATTTATTCTGATATCAGATAACTGCGCTCTATCGGAAAACGTTGAAATTATTCCGAATCATTTGCGGCTGCGGAAGCAAATGGTTCGGAATAATTTAAACGTCTTCCGATAGAGCGCCGCGCACGAATTTTTTATTCGATAAAGAAAAAAAACGGATTTTTCGAAAAAAATCGTAGATAAAAAGATAGATAATAAAATTATCTTTAAAATGGTAGAGGTTTCATAATAATACGCCATATAGTATTTGCGTAGTAGTCGTTTTTGTGTTCGGTTAGACCTAATTTCACAAATTAATTACACTATGTAATATAAACAAAATCTAAAATATTCAAAGCTAAGAATATTAAGAAAATGTTCTTGTTTAACATATATTTTTTTCGAATGGTAAGCAGTACTCGTTTAGACGTAATTATCAGTTTAAAATCATTAATTTCCGTTAAGAAATTTCTTCATTCGGTCGCCGCGCTGGCCTAGGCCCGCGATAAAAGCTATGCAATAGCTAAGTATAACTATACCTTTTTTTTTCATTATACAATGTAATGTTTATGGTCACTTTATAAGTATCTGCTGATTTTATATGTGAAGTATTTTGCAGAAATATTTTTTCGCTAAGATGTAACTGTTCTTATTGAGGTTCAATGTTCTGACTTTTCTGCACTGCGTAGATTAATCACGCAAAACCGATTAATCTTGCTTTTTTATAATGTTTCAGATTGCCATCAATTGTCGAGGATGATGAGTGCTTCCAGTTACTAGGACCAAAACCGCCAATTCATCAGCGTTGCAACGAAGGCAAACTTTGCCCATCCTGGCACATCGGACCCTGGAGACCGGTAAGCTTATGCATAGAGGGGGGAGGGGGAGATCTATTAATAAGCTTCAACAGGATAGAGGAGGAAAAATGCAATTTTTTATTTCACCAAAATCAATGTCACATTTTGCACCTTGGAGCAAAATGCTCCTTTCAGTATGCTTCTTTCAGCTTGCTTTTTCCCCATATTAAAAAAGCATGTATGTTTTAAATCAGATCTCAAACCTTAAATTATGGCAATATTTATTGAATAAATTATACTACAAAAACACATAAAAATCGTTTATATATCCGACGTGACATCTGGTGGTCTATTCTTGAAAAAAATGATATACTAAATTTGTCTATATGTATGTCGTATTATTATCTTGTTGTATTAAGGGCTCTCTAGATGATCAAGCATGCTTGTAAAGCTTCGCGTCGCTTGTGCTTGTGTAAAGAAGTAATATTGTCAACGTTCAACTCATAAATCCATGTCATATTGGAATTATACCCATCGGAAGTTTAGTAGAAATGCTTAATTTTGTGAAATAAACTAGTTATTTAATCTACTTAAATAATGTTTATAATATTACAAGTCTTTATTTAAATAAACAAACTATAATCCAATCGTAAAGCAAAAACCAGCAAGTCCATTATCACAGCCAGAAAATAAAAAGAGTTGAAAACAGAAAACATCCCAATGTAAAACGAAGGAATGACAACGGCCCAGGCGCACAATCTTACCTGCCATCCACACATTAAGTATCTATCTCTGTCTTGCTTATTTACTGTGTCTCTTTCATCCATAAGTTTGTGATATTTTCTATAAATTTTATCTATATAAATAATATGATCAACTTTATTGTTGGAATTAAACGAAGTAAATAAGGTATTTAACTAAAAAATTGTAATTATTGAATAAAATGTTTTGCAATTTCACCATTCTATTTTTTTCAGCCACGTATTTCAGCTTAGCTGCGATATAATGACATGTTGCACTTGTAATAAGCTTTTGGTTGGTACAAGTATTTGGAAAGTGTTACAACAAACTTCCGAAGTGGGTACAAAGTTACCCATCCATTGTCCTTTATTTTTTAAAATATCAAGAATCTCTCTGACATTCTCAACGCCGTTCAGTCAAGGTTCGCTTTGCGCCTTTTGTCGCGTTCAGCTTGATTGTGCTTAGAAAACTAATGATTTTAATCAATAATATGTGGTTACAATTAGCGATTTGATTAGCTTCCTTCGGTTTTCCGCTCCTCTAATGCTCCTCTTATTCTTCGCTGACCATCTCATAAATCATCAGTAAAATGTACAGTACCTACAATGGGTGCGGTGCGTTTCTACTCCTTGTATTTTGCATGGTCTGGCGTTTCACAATGAAGAAATCTGAGGTTCTCACTCTTCAATCGTATATAATATCACGAAAAATCGCGTGGAATTTCGAGGCTCGACATGTCAAGAACGGAAGCAACACACTTGATTTTACTAAATCTATTTCAGTATATGTGATTTTAAAAAAGGTCCGGTACTCAGTTATTATTTGAAGACTCTGCCCTCTAAAAAACATTCGATCAGCAAGCGCGCCAGAAAAACCAATCCTTAACGCCCGCCAGCCTGAAAGCCAAATGAATGTACAAGCAGAGCTTAGGTACCCATAGGTAGCGATACACTTAGTTACCCATAAGTACCTATATTATATGTTTGATTAAAAAAACTCAATGACAGCGAACTGTCAAATATATTTAAGGTTATGTATGAATTAATGTTATTTAAAATTATTATTATAAGGACAGAAAACCAAAGGAATAATCCTGAAAATCTGAAAATCCTCTAGAAATAACCTTGAAGATGCACAGAAAGGGGATTTTTATTACAAGTTTTTTCAACTGGAATATGCTATTACAGGAAATGTTGCTAAATGACAAACAAACATTTTATAACAGTTCAGTTAATGAAAATGGACGTTTAATTTTTAAAAACTTGTAGTGGTTTATTTCATTGTAAAAATGCGATGCTTTACCGCTCTGTAGTTTTATTATGAATACACCACGACACCACTAATGTTAATAAATATATTTATTACCTTGAAACACATTTTGAAAAGACCCTAGAATATTTTCCACGAAATAGAAAATAGTAAAATTGACAGTAGATATATTAATCTCACAATAAAACAGACTTGAACGCTATAATTGTATTTTAAAATCTAAGACGTGTCAAATTCATCCAAATAACCTACCAAACATTCCACTTTTAGAACTGGCATTTTCTAGCTAAACTTTACGCACAAAACATTTTCTATCTAGCAATGCAAGCATCATTTTTATGAAGTCATCACTAAATTTTTCTCCTTTTGCACTAGCTGATTCTTGCGTCGATCTACCAGGAGAACATAAAATAACAAGAGATGTAGAGCGCGCTTTTAGGTGTGCTTTAGGTGACTCGTAAAGGCCAACCGACAATACGTTTATCTTGCGGGCTCATTGAATACATTTTTCTTTTGAAAAAGTATTGTATGCATTTCCATGATCCCGGATCCCGCTTCTAACCAACCACCCGCTTCCAGCCGGCATAGAGAAGCCAGCGCCACTCCATCCCGCTTTTGCCCGGTATTGAGAGACAGACCCACCTCCATCCGAGATACGACTGAGACTGTGACAGAACTGACTGCTACCTACCTACACCCCATGTAGTTCAAAGGCTCTGCCCACGGGCCGGGACGATTTTGCCAATCCTTGTTTTTGAATTTACGCCGTGAAAGCTAGATAAAGACAATACTTTCAATGTAGGAAGTCTTCAATACGCACGTTTACCATTTATTGAATTTAATAAATAACTCGCGAGAGGATTACATTTTTGACCAACAAAATACAAAACCCGCGACGATGCGGCTCGATCGACGTCTCCGCGAGGAATGAACGCAAATGGATGTGGGTTTGGGCATTCACGGGAAGCGTGTTGCGATGGACTGGCGCGCAATATCCCCATTCACGATGTTTCGATGCTTTGGCGTCCCGCCACGGATTGGCGCGATGTATTATGGAGTGACTGGAAATCCAGATTTTTACATCGCGCCAAATGGTTTCCCACTCACGGTCAAATTTTGGCTTTATATCGTGCCATTTGGCGCGATGGACTGACCATGTCTGAGTCTGAGACTGACCTGAGTCTATGGACGGTTTTCCACTATAGAACGCCCTTAATGCTTGAGTATTACGTGGCGCCTTATTAATACTCGACTAACTACTCAAGCAGTGATCAATAGGTACTGAATTATAGTTATGGATGTTGGCGATTATGGCGAAATATTGAGATCGTGACAATGAGTTGCCCGCGTGCAACTTATTGTCACGATCTAATATTTCAGCTTAAATTATTTCATTCGAAACCGAAACAGACAACTCTATTGTTTCCTAACAGAACGAGGCCGATAGCGCTTCGGCAGGCCTCTAGTATAGAAGAAACGTAGGCCACGCCCACTGAACAAATCGCGCATCATATAGTACGATTCAAAATAGCTGAACTCATCTGGTTTCGTATGATGACGTGGTTAGTGGGTTGAATTATATGTTTAATAAACATTGTTTATGTAATACTGTTTATGTAATAATGAGAGTGCATGTGAGTGTGTCTCTTGTGCATTCCATAGACAGAATTGTAATGCAATTACGTTAATTTTATCCCAACGAAAAATGGCGGGCCCAGCCGGGATTCGAACCCGAAACAGTACAATGTAAGATCATACAACCTAACCAAAGCTCTAAACTACGATGCAAAAGGTCTAAAGTAGGTACATTTTGATTAAAGACTCATTTTGTTAAATTCATACAAATTATTAAAAAGTTCAAACATGTTTTTGCTTGAATCATATTCTCAGTCAATTAAAACATTTGTAGAGAAACGAACCTAACTTATTTTATCTCGAAGATCGTTTTAACAGAATGGAAACGCCTTCAAAATGTGCAAGTTTTTGATAGAAATTCAACAAAATATCATTATTTAAAAAAAGATTTCTGAAATTTTCAGAGTTTTTTACTGAATTTTACTGAAAAAGAACGGAATGTGTAAAATTTTTAAAACTTTTCGAGGGTTCAGTAACTAAGTGGCCTGAAATTTGACACAGGGATATGTTGACTTAAAAATCATGAAGCCATTTTTACTCGTTTTTATTGATGCCTCCGCGTATTACTTTTAAGATATAGAAAACTATTAAATAAAATAATAATTACATGAAACTTTAGTAGTATAAACACAATTAGTAGTATTAACACAAAAGTAATAAACATTGTTTATTACTTTTGTGAACTGTAGGAAGGCCTTCGACTTTATACTTCGACGAATAAATTTATAGAGTCCACAGTAACAACCATACTGCTGACAAGATCAATTCCCCATGGGATGTCCTTTGGGCGCTGCTGGGCGGTTTGCGCATCGTGTGGCGACAGCCAATCGACTGTGCACTACGGCAAGTAATCAGGGTGTCTGGAAATGATATACGTTTCCTAAGCAGCGTGGGTGGTTGTTGAACCAATGTCAGTTACTCTTGAAACGACCCGTTTGCCACCCGATCCCGAGTGGTAGACGGGTAAAGAAAGCCACGGTTGGTGATAAATTCGAACTGAATTACCGCTAACATTAGGTAGACGAGGAAGCTTCGGACCCGGGACCAGACGGAAGGACGGAGAAATCCTGCCAAATCTGGTAGTGAAGACGCGAGGCTACCGCTCTGGTAACTTCCCTGTGCCACGCGGAAAGCGTTGGATACTCGCGGGCAAGTTGGCGTAACTAGGCGGTGGACTGTTTAGTCCCCAAGTCTCTACATTGAAAGAACGATCAATATCGTTATATCTTCCTGGGGTGACGGATTCGTTCGTTAGGCGTGACAACTCCCCCGTGCTGACCCGATATGAATAGCATGCAAAAGAGGAGGAAGTCTTTTATAAATAGCAGTTGGAGTCCATCTACGGGCTAACATCTTTGACCAAAAACATAGAGCGCGGGCGACCTCAGCATTGTTAAATCCAGTTGCACTTGCGCGTGTGAAATAGCACGAGCGGAAAGAGCGTGATAGGGAGAGAGCGTGTAATATAGCGTCATCATACCGACTCGCTTGACCTCCTCAGCGCTTCGTATCTCCTGATACATTTTGTGTCGCGTTGGAATGGTCAGTGTCGTACGATTGCGACTCCGTTTTGTATATATATAGTCTGCCTGCGTGCGGCAGCTGCAGCCAAATCACGTAGTCAAATGTTTTTTTCACGTTTTTTTTAATCGTATCATGTGACCTTGCTATTTGTATCATTTACATTTTACTTAAACACTTTCCTTATGATAGATACCATTTATGATATAAATTGTGTAAAAACCAGACAAATAGTGTAAAAAAAGGAAACGAAAAGAATAAATCTCCATTCTGGATCAATTAGTTTATACTTAGCCTATATGGTATTTGCAATAGTTTTTATGGGGCAATGGTACCAACCTAGGATAAAATTTCATAATATTTTATTATTTGATGGTTTCTTGCAAAACTTTTTGAAATAATTCATTTATATCACGATGTTTTGATGTATAAATAAAAATTATAAAAGCTACTCGCATAGGAGCGAAGAACTTCCCAGATTCGATTAAAAAATGCTTGTTTAAAAGACAAAAATACAATAATATTTTTTTCAAACTTAACGAAAATTCTTAGACCTTGTAATAGGAACTAAGCAGATTCGAGTTGGAAATGAATTTATTTGCTTGATGGTCCTTTGAGTGCTTATTCGCTGAAAGAAGCACTTCAGTAATACAACTAGGGGAGAGCAGGTAAACTTCGTACACGGGGAGCATTCGTACAGTGAAGAAACTACGCTATCCAATACATTGACGTTCGCGCACAAGCACGAGTCATGCACACAAACGCGAACACGTCAATGTATTGGATAGCGTAGATTCTCCACTGTACGAATGCTCCCCGTGTACAAAGCCTACCTGCTCTCCTCTATGAATAGCAATTATGAGGGTAATACTTGAGTGTCACTTGAGGTGTACTTGAATATCGTTTATGAATACGGCTTTTAGTCGCCAATGTAGGATCAGAGGAATTTCGCATAACATAACTACACTCTTACGGTTTCATTTCACAGTATTCACAACCATTTTGTACATACTGATGTATGGAAAGCGAAACCCTCAATCCGCAAGTCAAACTCCCATTTGACCGGTTTTTAGTTTGTTTTGAAAATAATTTCAATTTCTTTTATTTTAGTGCGATAAACTGTGTGGAGAGGGCAAGCAGCGTCGCTCGGTCCGGTGCTACCGCAAGGACAGTGGCAACGTAGAGGTCCTCGACGACCGTTACTGCGAAGAAGAAAAGCCCGAAGCCGAGAAATCCTGCTATCTTCACCCGTGCGAAGGCGTCGACTGGATCCTCTCCGACTGGACCGGGGTAAGTATTCGTGGAAGGAGAAGAGAAAATGCGTTAATTTCTCATTTCATATTATTTTATTTCTTAGGGTAACATTCAGCCATCGGTATCGATATTTTATTAATCTAGCATAGAAACAATGGCCAGTATAATATCCTGGTAGTTACCTAATTGTATATTTCATTGGGGGTAAAGAGGGAAAAGAATATTATAATTAAATGACTACAAAATTATTCGTTACTGTTTATAAGTGTATGTACCATAGTAAGGGCGTGGACATGTTATGTAAGTGTATTGTGAGAGAACAAGTATGTAAACGGGTGCGTCCTAATATCACAATTTAATAGTACCTACCTAGTGATGTACCTACCTTATTTTTATTGCAATAAGCAGAAGTTATGCGATTGTTTATGGCATGCGAAGTATAGTATTGCAATGTTATTATGTCTTTATCCGCTCCTTGGCTACTTTTATTGCACATGCGAAAAGTTGCACGCGACATTGAATTGATTGAAACACCCGACAAACCCCATATTTAGTAGAGGACGACTATAACTATGATAGTATTTTTAATAGAGAGAAAAAATAGCTTTATTTGGTTGTCAATGACATTAAAATTTGGATAAAGTTTTTTTTTACAAGTTCGATCGTAAACGAAAAACATTGAAACAATCGTTTTTTGCGATATTTTTTCAAAAGCTTCAAAATTTTTTACTCGATATTACTTCTAGTACTTATATGTTACAGAATTGTATTAGGTATAACATAATATAAAATTCAGCATAAAATTATGTTAAACTCAGAAATGAATCCTATTATTAATTACCCTGCCCCATTGCACACAAACATAAACGTTCTTTGGGAACATTGGATTAAGAGAAACATGTAAAAGATTTTATAAGAGAATAGGAAAAAACACTTACGGATTTGGAGCTTTTTATTATGATAGTTGTATAACGAAATTTAAGTTGTATAACGACATAAATCCTAATAATTCTATGCAGTTAGTGAATATTAAATTTTGAGGAAGAAACTCGTTATATTTAATGTTTATAATAAATTACATGGACACCTGCAACTATTGCAATTTGAAAGTCAACTAGTACTGAAGTTGCACTGTGACCCTAATAATGTGTCCACCCATTGTATACAGGGTTATTTTTTTATTAGCAACCGCCGTGAAGTGGTTGAATCAGTATGATCAAAAAAGCAACTTTAAATTGAAAAAAATAGGAAACACAAACTGAAAAAATTTAACGATAAATAAAAGTTGACAACCGCTAAACGCGCTGTGCCATCTATTAATAGGTAAAATATAGCGAATAATGAATATTTATTAGAATAGGAATATTAATTCTTAAATATTATTATTTAAAAATTACCTACCGCTAAATTGCGCAACCATTTTTTTTTGTTTTTTTATTTTTTTTTTATTTTTAAAAGTGGCTTATTTGCCCGTACTGATTTACCCACTGCAAGGATGTCATTAATGCAAAACTCACCCAGTCTACAGATGTAGAGATGGTTGCCGAATCAAACATACAAGAAATCCAGATGTTATTATATTAATAAATTGTATTTGCAGTTTTTAAATGAAACAGAAATTGCAGAAAATTAAATGAAACAAAATCATTCATAAGCCTAACATCGTAAAAAAATAAAAATACCTCATTAGTTAATATTAAAACAAAGGCTGCATAATCTCACTACAAACATAAGTCGAATCACAGATAAAAAAAACTATATTAAATAAATAAAAATACCCATTAATCAGTTATGTAGTTAAAGAGCTTCATTAAAGGATTTTATAAAAGCAGGTAAGAATTCAGTTGATTCCTCACAATTGTTGAATAATTTGAAAAACTTTCTTGAAAGATATAAATATCGTGCTCGGAGACAACACGGAGACGGATTTTCCTTCGCTAATGCTTGCTTGAGAAATGAGGGGACATGAAGTCGATGAGGTATAACAAAACAGTCGTAAGTATTAGGTACTTAAATATCAAGGTGAAGATTCCCTATTATATATGTATGACAGGAATAGGTTTGCCAACGTTGAATAGGTATGGCAAGGAATAGGTATGATAAATATACAGCAAATAGAATTAAAGACAAAATTAAAAGACAAAATTTTATTATAAATTTGCTTTTGTCACAATTTTTTAAATCCAATTATTTGCAAGCGAATTCATTTAGCGTGTGAATAGTATTACATAGTTTGTTAGTGCATGTATACAGTGGTGCTATGACGTTTATTTACGTGCATTTAGTTTTAATTAAGCTTAAAATTACATTTCAATCAAGTTTAAGATTATGTTGACTATTTAGATATTACAATTATTTATGTTGCTTATTCTAAGACACCACTTATGTGATATGCCGTAATACGTTTTTATAAATTAGCAGGTAATTTATCCTGATGCGAATATCTACATTGGGTGACTTTGTATTTACATGAAACTAATCAAGAAAATTTTAGAAAAAATACATTTTTGTAATGCTTTTTTTAAATGGCTGTATTAATATTAAATTAAATGTTTATATAAATAATTTTATATGAATTAATATTATACGATTTTTTTTTAATGTTGCATTAATATGCGAATATTAAGAGATTATCGTCATAAAAACCAAGGTTTTCTATTTACCTAGGTAATTAGAAATAAGCTTACCTTACAGTTAAAACGCGTATCTGACTGTACCGAAATACAATAAAAACACGTCATCGGAATCAGTAACGAAAACGATAACAGAAACGACAACGGCAACTGAAAAAAAAAAGAGAACCCTCAAACGACATAGCGGCTATTACTACAATGTTTTAATCGAAATTATTCATCTGTGAACATATTAACATTATTAATCAACGCCTTTCAATATTTCACTCCAATTTTGGAGGATTTAACTTGAAATCTAGGCAGGCTCCTATTTTCCGCGATGACGCGGTCAAGAACAGCATGAATTATTGTTAGTTTTCAATATTCCATTCAATGGGGCAAGCTTTCTTGTCTTATTTTAATATTTGTTTTACTAAAACGATTGATAACACTTTTTATTTTTCGGCAGTGCGACTCTTGTCTGTCGAAAGTAAAAACCAGGACAGCACACTGCGCCACCCAGACCGGAGAAGTGTTTCCGGATTCCTTCTGCTCAAACCACCCTGAACCAGTGCTTAACGAAACATGCGACAAGTCGTCCCTGCCACCATGCGACACTCAGTGGTATGCCAGCGAATGGACCAACGTAAGTTATGCTTATTTATTTATAAACCAAGTCGGATCTACGGAAGAACGGAGCAAGGTGGGGGCAGTGGGCTATAGGGCTACTATTAGCCTCTATAGGCAATTGCATATCACTTCCTTCGGGGATTTCACCAACGCTGGGCACGAGAAATTCGCATTTAGTAAAAGTATGCACAATAAATAAAACACTTACTTCTGGCCCAATATATATATATATATATATATATATATATATAACTTTTATTGGCACTTATGAGAGATTTGGTCAGTGGGTGGGTAGGTTAGGTTCAAGGTACAAGGTCCAGCGGTGGCGTAGTTATGTTTCTGCCAAAACTTCATACTAGTATTTTTTTCAAAAATAGTGTGGTGTCCCCTCGCGTTTCGTCCCATCGATATTCTACTTAGCCACTTTCATGTCACTATTTATATTTAAAAAAATGTTAAAAAACAGGTTAAATAATTACATTCAATTCTGACAGAAAACAATTAGTATACCTCGCGCGAATACAACTTAACGGTAGGTTAGGTTTCATCATATATCTCGCCCTGTTGTGACATCAATAATAATTGCGTGTCCACAACACGTTGAGATCCAGTGCAGTGGTGTTACTGTTATAATATTTTACGTGTCAATAAAGTCTAATCAAAAATATCTGACATGTGGCGTTCTTACATAATATACAAATTTCAGAGTGCAACACAATATTAGTCTAGCAAATTCCGTTTCGCCATTACAACTAGTAGAATTATTTTTGTCATAGCAGCACGGCCCTGGAGTCGTTGCCCCCCCTCCCCCCCCCCCCCTGCGGCCACCCGTTTTTGTACATAGCTACGTCACTTACACAATCCGGTAAAGGTTAAAATTTGTACTCTTTTTAGTGTTCGGCGACGTGCGGAGGCGGAGTTCAATCCAGGCGCGTATTCTGCGGATTATTCGACGGCGAAACTCTACAGAAAGTGAGCGAATCCCGTTGCAGTGCCGAAGATAAGTACAACGAAACTCAATCGTGCGTCGCTAAGGGAGAATGCCCAGCTGTTTGGCATGCCGGACCATGGACTGAAGTAAGCGCGGTTTTTTTATTTTCCTTTCGCCATATCGCCTCTTTTTTTTAGTGTCCACTGTTAAACTATTATCTATACTAATATTATAAATAGGTAAAGTTTGTGAGGTTGTAGGAAGTAATCTCTGGATCTACTAAACCGGTTTTGAAAATTCTTTTACCAATAGAAAGCCACATTATTTGTGAGTGTCATAGGCTATATATTAATCCGAAAAATAAAAATACTTTTTCGTAATAGTCGGATTTGCAAAGTAAGTCGGAGAATAAACGGTCGAACGAAAATGTTTCTAGCTAACGCTGCTTTAACGATAAGAGATATATGATTAAGTTCTAGAGAAAAGTTGTAGAGCTTGATAATGCCTATAAAAAGTCAGCGACAGCATATGTCTAACTTTTATATTTAAGTCCGAAAAGTAGTATTTTATATTAAAAAAATAATTTAAATCGTTAGGTCATGTTTATTGGTCATATTATCAACAATTATGAATTCTTATCAAAATAAGTAAATTTATCGTCTCAAGTGTTTAAAACAAAATACTTTTTCCTTTTACTGCATAGAAAATCACAAATAAGACACTGACAAGAAGACACTCACAAATAACGGTAATATAGTCAAATTGGCATGCAAATACATACATACATATTAAGCAGTAAAAATATAACCCTTCTTTTGGCAGTCAGGAAATAAATCATAGCACTCAGTACCTACTAGCCGAACCACACTCATAATTATCACAAGTAAAAAATTTTACCGCCCAAAGAAGTGGGCACGGATCAGCTAGTATTTCATATTTTTGCTAGTTCGTTTAACGGGAGACAATACGACACAAGGTCGTTATAACTCCCTGGGGTGACGGGTTCGCCCGTTGTGATTGACACCCCTCGTATCTCCACGTTAGTGTTGCCTTATGATGCGTTATCATTTATATATTACTTATTAGACATTTACAAGATTAACTAACTATGTATGCATGTTTTTAATATTACTGACATTTTTCAGTGTTCCAAAGAATGCGGAGGCGGCGATCAATCGAGGAAGATTATCTGCCTGCGAGAAAACAAAACTGTCCCAATCTCTGAATGTGGAGATGAATCCATTTTGGATGCCAGCCAAACATGCAACACCCAAGCTTGTACTGAAGGTAAGACACGATATATATGTTCCTTCACTCGTAAGCCACAACCTCTTCTTTTTTCTTATACACTTAAGAATATCAATATTACTAGAGTAAACTCAATCCGTGATTTAGGTATAATCTTTGACACTAAATTACTCTATGATGAGCACATCAATAGTGTCATCAGCAAAGCATCAAGAACATTAGGTTTTGTTCTGCGTTTATCATCTGAGTTTAAATCTATTAAAACCATTAAAATTCTTTATTGTGCATATGTACGTAGTCACTTGGAATATGCATCACAAATCTGGAACCCCAGCTATAACACTTACATTACCCGCATTGAGCGAATTCAGAGACGTTTTGTACGACACCTACAATTTAAAGAAAAAAAATTCTTTCCAGACTACACTAAACGTTGTCATAAATTTCACCTCTTACCTTTAGCCACAAAACGCCATATTGCAGATGTCGCCTACCTATTGATGATAGCAAATGGCTCAGTTGACTGCCCGGATTTATTGGAGAAGGTTGGGTTGAGGGTCTCTGCTGATCCGATCAGAAGACCATGCACCCTGTTTATCCCCAGAGCTAACACCAATTACAGGCTAAACAGTTATCTATTGAGGGCAAGCCAAAGTTTCAATGATGTAGCTACCCAATATGACATTGACCTATTTAATATGTCAGTCAAGAAGTTACTGGCTGACGACTTCTTTGGCTAATCCTTTGTTCTATTTTGTTTAGTTTTTTCTTAGTCTACTTGTTTTTCTTTTTTTTCTCCCCCTTTTATATATCTATTCATACATTTTTACTTGTGGAACCTTGTAATTGGCCTTATATACATATTAATTTGTAATAACCGTATACCTAGCTGTAAGATTCCTAAAATTAATAAAATAAAAAATAAAATAAAATATGTGCGTTTCTTGGCACAAGAGAATTGTATAAAAAAATACGTGTGGCACTCGGGGACTGCCGCGATAAAGCTATTGCATAGCATTTTTAACAACTTATGCAAATATAATTATTTATTTATTTTATTTATTTAATTTTTTCTGATATCAGATAACTGCGCTCTATCAGAAAACGTTGATTATTCCGAATCATTTGTGGCTTCGAAAGCAAATGATTCGGAATAATTTAAACGTCTTCCGATAGAGCGCCGCGCACGAATTTTTTATTCGATAAAGCAAAAAAACCGGATTATTCGAAAAAAATCGTAGATAAAAATATAGATAATTAAATTATTTTTAAAATGGTGCAGGTTTCATAATAATACGCCAGATAGTATTTGCGTAGTAGTCGTTTTTGTGTTCGGTTAGACTTAATATCACAAATTAATTACACTATGTAAAATAAACAAAATCTAAAATATTCAAAGCTAAGAATATTAGGGAAATGTTCTTGTTTAACCTATATTTTTTTCGAATCGTAAGCAGTACTCGTTTAGACGTAATTATCAGTTTAAAATCATTAATTTTCGTTAAGAAATTTCTTCATTCGGTCGCCGCGCTGGCCTAGGCCCGCGATAAAAGCTATACAAAAGCTTAAAAATAAAAAATAGAATTTATTATTTTATTTTAAAGGGTCGCTTATTTTTAAATATATTATTTTCCAAGAAGGAGGTTGATTCCCAAAATTGTCCATTCTTGAAATTTTTCCATTCTCTTCCAGCTCCAACCAATAATCCCGCTATCCAGTACATGTAACCAACGTATACTATCCCAATTCTGTTAAATGTCTACTATCCGACCAAGGGGATATTTGTTTCCAAAAACTTTTATTTGTTGTAAATACTTAAGGGAAACGAGAGTAGCGGAGCTACATACTTACAAGGAATCAGCACCCGGTTCAGCAGCGCGCTGGCGAAAGTCTGGAAAGGAAACGGACGACATAAACGACCACTTAAACGAAACGCCATAAGAATCATTTTATTTTCAAATCAACGCTCTTACAAACAGATCGCATTATAACAGAACCCGACAATTGGAGATGAAATAGTGTAGGAGGTACTACAAAGAACATCACTTCTGAAGCATCGCAGCGACTCCTGGCAGCGCGGGAAGTAGGAGACTTTGGATACCTGAAATTTCATTGATGGCCGAAAGCGGACGTGGTACGCGCGCGAGCTCCGTGAGTATTCTTGGCAACTGCGGGACAACCGTTATCGTCTGCCTCCGAGCGAGGAGATTAGAATGCACCAATCAAATGCTAGCAGCGGTGGAGAGGGACGGTGTGCTACGCCGAGAGCGAGACGCAAAGCGACACTGTAAGGCACACTAACCCGTTGTCGGGTAGCAACAAGGCAATAGTAATTCGCCAAGCTGAGGAGTCTCGGTGCGTTTGGATATAAGACGAAAGTAAGAGATGTGTCGAGAACACGATGTATTGGCGTCACGACGCGTAGAGCGTGTGTATATTATAAACACGCACAAATTATGATAAATAATTATATTTTTAACCTCAACTCTATCAGCAATAAAAGTTTTTCATTGGATTTTACCGAGTGAAGTATAAAACACCAACGTTTCAACGATTTGTTTAAGAATATAATTTATCTCTTGAGTTTAAGCTACCTACTTCACGGTTAGAGAGGGAGGGATGAAACATGCCTTGTCCACCAGTTATTAATCCAAAAACGTGCCAGTTATTAATCGATATTGTTAAATTAGTTTTACTATTCAATGCTATGATTTTCTGTGACGTTGCATAGTAATAAGCAAATTGAATAAATATAATGAAAAAAAAATCACTCCAATTTCACTATTTTAGATGAGGTCTTACCTGTGAGCGTTGGATCAACTCAACCTGATTACGATGCTGACGAGGAAGAATATTGTGATGAAGATTACGAAGAAGTCGAGGAAGAAGGAGAGGAAGAAGAAGCAACTGAAGAAAGCGAGGTGACTAAAAAACTATCAATATTTCCTATATTACATTTATCAAAGGGGATATATTATATATATGCTTGCTCGCTACTGGAGGAGCTGAAATAAATATGGTCTTGGGCTAATTTAGGCATGTTAATTGAGAATTCCCAAAATGGTTTTTATTGGTATTTAATCCACAAAGGTAATAATAAATATTCTGTTACTAAGGGGCTATGGAGCATCTGCACCGCGAGTCATAGGCTCCCCAATGGATGCCAAGTTAAATGATGACCTAGCCTTACGTCATAATAATATATTATATCTGGAAATCAACCATACATGATTACTTCAATAAATGGTCTCGCGAAAAATTAAAATCAAAATATTAGTATATTTATAATAGGTATAATGTTGATTGAGTATTTTTCTATCATCCTTTTTCTGGTGCCATTTCCGCTACCGAAAGTTGGCTACCATATTGGGTTACAACTTTATTTGCCACCGTTCGAAAAAAGTATATGGTAGATTTCTGAAAACATTCCCGTAGATTACGGAGCCAAGATGTTTGGAGCGATCCCGGGCCTTTTCTTCCAGCAATTTTGCCTTGAATTATTAGATTCATAATGTTGTAATTTTTGGGTGAAGCATAAATTGACTGAATTATTCGAGTTTGCGAACCTTTATTTTGCTCGATATTTCTAGTTTCGTTCGAATGCGTGAAGATTCATTCCTGGCTCTTTTAAGCCGGCTTATACGTAATATCCTCCTATAGCCTCACATTTTAAAGTTTCACACCTTCTTTACAGCAAGTCTATAAATGTTCAGTTTTCCATCTGATTTATTAATATTAATAATACTTAGCATCTTAGAATTCTGATCTTCAGATACCTGAACCTGAACTTATACAGGTTGTTTTTTTTCCGGAAATACCTTTTGCATCTTAACCAATTTACTTCTGGATTTTTCAATGCGAATTTTTAGTTAATCTCTCATATCCCAGTTGTGGTTCATATTTCAGTCAACTAAATGATGTAATCAGTCTTCTCAAGTCGAATTCCGTAATCTGTAGCTGTGGCAGTATTTAAGGGCATTTTAACGACTGTCATGTACTTATACATGTATGTACTATCTATTATGTACCTTTCATGACTATTATGCCTTTGTGGGGTTCATCTTTAATCCATATTCGTCATATACCCTGGTAACATTGTCAATGAGGTTTCCATATACCTTTTATATATCTTTTAACATGGGCAATAACTGCTTCCTCTGCCAAGAGGCATGGCAGAGGAAGCTCTCCTGCACCTCATATGCGAGTGTGACCCGCTGATGCGTAAAAGATACACCCACTTGGTGGGTCATTACCTCCAACCTGAGGAGGTAAAACAATCTGGTGCCAAAAGCCTGTTGCGGTTTTTCTTAAATGACACGAACATAGCGCAGAACTATAGCAGGTGGCGAACACAATAGATCAGCAATGTTCGCAGTGTTACAAGGCTCATAAAGACCTTAGAAAAGCCCCAAATAACAAATAATAAAAAATGAAAAAAAAGTCAATGAGCAGCTTCAGTTCTTTTACTCTGCTGGCAATTAGTACAATGCCAACATAATGAATATTATATTATATTCATTATGTTTACGCCATTTATCTCAAACCAATTTCGGATTTATATAGTACCTCCTTAAAAATGAACTTAAACTAAAAATTGAAATACGGAGGTGAATTTAATGCCCTGTCTTAATCCATACCATATCTCCACCTATTCAGAAGCATTCTGGCCAACCTGGATATGCACTCTTCAGTGCAAGTAGAGATTGGTTATGATAGGCAAGTACTCGTATTTATAATCTAGTTGCACTGGTTGGAGAAAGTCATGTAAACAGTGTGGCCAATATCTCTACACCTCTGAACCATAACCTGCATGCCTTGTTCCTTGTTCCTCGATGCTGGCTTCCGCAACTATCCGGTTGCGGAACCCAAATCATTCACTTGTTCTTCTGATTCTATCACCAACACTATCGAAAGTATTCTCTGTATCAAAAATAGCTCTCCATTTCTGGACCAAAGCCTGGATGCTAAATAGCACTTCTCCGGTTCATGTACGGTGGTAGAACCCAAATGTCGTATCACTTATTCCACTGTGTTATGATCTGGAGTGTATTATTTGCAGGAAAGTTTCAGGTCGTAAGATATTAGACTGCAATAGTACGGTATTTGCTGCCTCGTTTGACATTTAACCTTTTCGGCATTGTTACAAAAGTTGACTCAAAAATAGTTAAGAAGGAATATTGGAAAGGAGAGATTTATTGCAATTTCTTTCGAGGATCTTTATTAATTCTATAGGCATTTCATAATTAAAAATTACACCTGGAAACCAAACATACATTACAGAAAGCGAAGCTCAAATGTAACTTATGTACATATTATATAATAACATATCTTTATTTTCTTTCTTTTTAGTTTGGGGAAGGCACAGAGAATACCATCGTTTCGGAAGAATTTATGTTAAGCGACAGTCCAAGCTATGACCAAACTGATACGACTGCATCTGGTGATGAAGGCTTAGACTACAGCACAGGTGTGTATGTTTTATTATTCTGTGGCGTTGGGTGTCAATAAAACAAAAACCCTTCTATTTTCTCTTTTAAATTCACCGGTTGAATATACTGGGTATGTATATAAATAAATGAGACGGCAAGAGCAGCGTTTGATCTGGCAAAACGGGCGGTCATCGGATGTTGGCCTGCCTCCTTTGCATTTGGAAAGGAGGCAGGTCAACATCCGATGCGCCTTCTGTTCGAATTTTAACACTCTAAGAGCCACTTGGTGGTCTGTAATGATTGTTTTCATAAACCGTTTTTTTCTAGTGCATTCTAAAAATAAGTAACACCGGTGTGCTATCAGGTTTTGCATCAAGCTTGTGCACAGTGCAGTAGAAACTTTTGATAAACATAGGTAGGCGTATAGAGGCCTGTTCCTGGAGGCCCTGGTTTTTAGGTTGCTTAAGGCTGTGAGTCGATTGAAGATGAACCTCAAGCAAGACAAAATACGGGATCGTTGTTTGACGATCAGAATGATCGGAGATATGTGTTCTCTCACATATGTGTTCGACTCACAGCACCGTTTATCACATGTTGACCAATGATTTGGTGATGTGGAAAGTTTGCGCAAAAATGGTTCCAAAAACCCGTCGCTAAATCAATAGACAGCAGTACGGACAGGTGTCTCGACTTATTGAGAGATTGAAAATGACTCATTTCATAAAACGTGTCATTTCTTATGACGAGTGTTGGATTTTTTAAAACGACCCGGAAACGTAGCGCTAGACCAAAAAATGATACACCTCAGCCTTACCAAGGCCCACAAAGCAAAAATGAGCAAACCTAAGATCAACAGCATGCTTATTTGCTTCTTTGATAGTAAGAGAATATATTCACCTTGAATGTCAAAAAGAGTATGCGTATGAGCACGCCACAATTTGCGCCTTGCCACGAAGCAATTTCTTTGGCAGCCAAAAACATCCCTGTGGCTTATCAGTCTCCTTGTTCACCCGGATTGAGTCTTTGTGTTTTTTTCCTCTTCCCACGATCGAAAATTATCCTAAAAGGAATACTACAGAATATTCAAACACCAGTGACCGTCCGTCTGAAGGCTATTCCAGTATCCGAGCTCCAGCACTTCTATGAAAAGTAGAAACACTGTCATTAGCGCAGTGTGGCATTCCATTCTTAGAAAGAGGCAACGTAAAATAAAAAATTAAGTTTTAAAAATCAGTCTCATTACTTTAATATTCCTTCTTCTTCTTCGTATGCCGTATCTGATATCGAGCGTAGGCAACCATGACGGCGATTCTCACCTCCCTTGCCTAAAAGGCAAGGGAGGTGAGAAGTTCGAATTGGCGTGACTATTAAAAATACAGTAGTGGCTTTCTTTTGCCTTTCTCACTGGAATGCTGTAACAGGAAACTCCACCGCGCCGCTCCGTGTCCAGTCTAGAACCGAGGATCTCGATATAATCAGCATCCCACTTTTAGCCGCTATTGAGAATCGAGCTACCCCTCCCAACAAGAGTTTTAGTAAGATTGAATCCTTTAAGTGGGTATCAGGCAACTGGTTAAACAACTTTAACAAAACACAAAATAAGCATGACACGAAAAAACGATAAAAAATAATCAAATTTTCAGGGGAGACTGGCTCAGGGGACCTCAACACACTCCTTGATGAAACCGAAACAACCGCTGGATCTGGAGATGACGAGGTAACAGAGACAGGTACGGTATTATTATACATATCTTTTATAAATTAAATAGTAGAAGTAAAAATCAAAATATCACAATCTCAGCAAACATCTCAAAAATGTATTTTTCAATATTATTAAAACACGATTATCTTTTATATCTCACGTTGGAATTTAATTTATAATTATATGTGGCGTCCAAATATACCAAAACGTTTCAACAAACTAAGAAAAATGTTCTGTAGCTATTGTCCACAAACTATCTGTAGCATTATTATTTAATATTCTCCAGATATTTTTATTCCTCCTCCTTACTGGCTGTTATCCATAATAAGGCAATCGGACATTTGCGTCGATGTTATTAAAAGCTCATCTCCATGACGTCAAAACTTCAAAATGCAAAAAAATGTCTTCGCTAGTTTTAAATTAGCTTAATATTATATATTATATAATCATGTTACTTTTTAACTATGTAACTTCCATATAATTTTGGATATATGCAAGCACCAGTGCATAGCGGGATTGCGGACTATTGCACTTTTAACACCAAAATATTCAGAAAAGTCTCAGGAACAGGAAATAGACTGTTCTAATTGGATGTTTTACCGTGTATTATATCAATTAGGACTATTCCGAGAAATGTTTTGATCCTACAAGTTCATAAATTCTTTGTGTAAAGTACTTCTGTCCTTTCCACGAAATTTAAGTTTTCTTCGCCTTATAAACATAGATATCCTTATAATTAACATATTTATGAAAAAACATAGATATAAAAATATAGATAAGCACGCATCTGGACATTATAAATCGACTCCGAAAATAAACTTTAATTATGTTAAAAGATATATTCCTATCTTTTCTCAGACACTTCATCGTCGCAAGGCGTAAGCACGTCAGAGAGTGGCTCCACCGAATCCACAATCACAGAATTAGAATCGACTATGGAATCAACCGACTCCACAGCTGAAACTGATTTATCATCATCGTTGTCTACTAATGAAGTCGGGTCTTCGACGATTTCTGTAACCTCGGTAGATTCAACAACGGAAGAAAGCACTCTAATCTCAACTGGTTCTACCCAAGAAGAGAAATCATCAGAAAAATCCTCAGATGCTACTACTGATTTGTCAACTGATCTATCAACCGATTTGTCGACTGATTTATCGACCGATCAGTCTACGTCATCTCCAGTTGAGTCGACCGAAAAATCCTCAGATACAACTGTTGAAGCAGAATCTTCTCTAGATACCTCAACTACCTCTGATTTATCAACTGATAGTACTGATTCCACCATTTCATCAACGGATGAGTCCACCGACACATCTACAACCGACGAATCAACTACCGATACCTCATCAACGGATACCAGTACCGACGATTTATCTACGGACTCTTCATCCGTAACCGATTCGTCGACTGTAGAATCAACAGACTCGTCGACCATAGAGTCAACAGGTTCGTCGACTATAGAATCAACAGATTCATCTACCATGGAATCGACAGTCTCTTCTGGAGCTACAACAGGTACATTATATTATTTTATTGAGTAATGAAAATTCCATTAAAACTTTGAATTACAAAAGATATAATGATGCAGAGTGCAACACAATACCAAATCGTCAGAAACATTTAAAATTTACCACCAGGACGAGACCACTTCTCCAATTCACCAGCTTTGGCCCTACCTCACGATTGCGCTAAGTACGGACGTTCGTTGACATACTCGTACTTTTATTTAGACTGTGATGTAATCCAAGAAGTGCATATTTGTGCCTTACTAGAAGTGGAGTTCAAAGTAACAATCCGCGCTAATAAATATCCTAGCCAGTGTCGCACGCAAGACCATATATTCAACATTGAGTTTTGAAATACTACAAACGGTAACAGATCAAAAATACTAAAAGTTTTGCTTCGGCTATTCTTATATTTTGATGTGCATGAAAAACATCCCCAACGAGCCATCGACTGGAATCCCCGAAGCAAAAAACAAATATCATACTTCTCTAGTTGTACACTTGGCTTTAATTAGATCTGTATATAGCTTAATTTCCTAATTGAAAGTGGTTATTTTTTTCAGCTGATGCAGACATCATTGACCAGAGCTTACCGGAGGGAGAATTCGATCCTAATCTTGGACTGACCACTTCTGATACCATTTCTTCAGATACAACAGGTAATATTATTGTGTGTGTTCGCTTTTGCAGTGACTTCCATACTTGTTCACCCCATGGTACCAAATGTATTTTGGGTATTGTATGTTGGGCGAAACCATCGTCTTATTGGATATAAGCTAAACGGAGCAGAACTTACAGGATAGGTACTAATTTCCTAATCTTCTTCGTAAGAGTTTTTATTTGTAACCTCAGCTAAGATTAGAATCAATGAATATGCCTAAATATTTAACTAAATCCACTTTTTAGATTGTATGATATTTGCATTTAGAATCTTGTTTGCATAAGTACATTTTTAGGGTTTGACCATTTGGAAATTTAGGAGAACGAATTTCAAAGGCTATGTAATTCGTTTTGCCGCGTCAGCATGCGGTGTCCGTATGCGGGGATCGAGCCATTTCGTAGTAATATTGCGGCTATTTTGAGTTTTATTGCTTCCTTCCAAGAGTCCGCCTCAACAAGTGTAACAGAATCGCCGGCGAAAGAAAATATATGCCCGTTATTAACCAGGGATAAATCACATAGATCGTTCATATAAATTAGTTAGGAATAACAAAGGTCCCAATAAACCCTGGGATACACCATACTTAACGATCATTTTGTCACTTATATGGTTGTTAATAGCAGTTACTTGAGATCTATTCTCAAGGTTGCTTCGGAACCACGTCTTGTTTTCCCTGCTGTCTTCCCTGAATTCGAAACAGAATATCGTGCTAGACCGTTATCAAAAGATGCATTTGATGCAATATAGGATGAATTCGATAATATATTTCCATTGGTTATCTTTCCCTGTACAGTATGCATGATTTTTTGGCAGGAATATGAAAATTTGTAAATAAATATAAAAACAGAAGAAGAAAAAAATAGTTTTCAAAAAGTTATTTATGTATAAAAATATAAATATATATTTTTTTTTTAAGAAGAGAGAAGTTGTTAAAAACCACTGAATGGGAGACCAGCGCACCGTTGTATACGCTTCAGGTTAAACATATATTTTTTTTAATATCCTAATATTATAATTATATATTTTATTTATACAGAATCTGCATCAACGGATGAAATAACTGAAGAAACTACTGGGTCCTCGGATTCTACCGTATCTGGTTCCACTGATTTGTCTACTGATATTGAATCCTCTACTATGGAAAGCTCGACCTCCGAAGGTAATATCATATTTCCCATCTTTCTAATATACTTCTAGAAGCTCAAATTACCCAGTTAGAATTTAAGTCTAAGTAGTTTAGCTTGGGTTCACAAAAACGCTCCCAAAAACCCACTTGAATTGAAAGATAGAAAGCGGAAATGAAAGCCTGAATTTCATTGAGATTGATGAACCAGTCCATTCTTTGTGTCTATTTCAAGCATTTCGATATCTGCAGATAAATAAATGTGGCTAAATCACATGAATATCGAAACGTGGCTAAATTACAAATAATCAATATACAGATGATTAAAATCACATTAAAGCTTAGAGCAAAAGCTTATACAAAATTCAGCATATACCCTGTATTAAACATGCAAAGATTTTCATTTGAGGTTTTGAAGTGCCCCTTATTCTTCAAGTGACATGTCTGATATCGAATGTAGGCGACGAGCGGAGCTCTCGGCTTAATGCTGGCTGGGACTGTAAATAACAAAAGCCCCTGAGCACAAACCTTTGTCGCACAACGAAAGGTGCTAGCACGTGACGTGATTAGCAGCTCGACGATACATGACTTTTCCGTAATTGAAAAAATATAACGAAAAGTTCGCGTACACATTCCGACCAGAGAAGAGAGTGGAGCAATGCCGATCGCACCATACGCTGAATTCGAACCGATGACGGGTCACAGCCCCGCCTCAGCGGCGCCTTTTTTTGCATAATCGACGCCTGCTCCAGTCTTATCTCGCCGTCTTTCTTTCCACAGCTGCTTCAGCTGCCATACTTTTCTCATCTCTCTTCCCTGACATCACCGTGTTCATCTCTCCTATCTCGCTCAGATTATCCTTTATTTTTACATAATTACGAAACTAGTCGTTCTATTAACTCGCAGAAGAAGAAGCCAAACAAACTCTTACCGTGTTATACAGAGTTTAATATATTCTAAATTACAAATTTACAAGATTGTTACAATTAACTTACATCTTTTTCTAAAATTTATTTCCTACGTCATCGGCGGCAATATCGTGTTTTGAGGACTGCTGTTTGAAAACGTTTCATAATAGGTAAAAAAATAACTATGAAAAAAAACATCAAATGCCTGTTATAGTCGCGCACATAGGGTTTCGTACCTTATTAAAAAATGGGGTTCTTTTTATGAAATATTATCATTTACACATTGTCTAGAATAAGTCGATCAAACAGACCACTAAACAACGAAGTCTCGCCAATAGCACAGTATAATAACACCCAGTAAGTTGACTCAAGAGCTACAAGGCAATGCGGGAAGAGTATGCGATGGAAGTGGGGCGAGGGGTAAGTCATGTTGCGTCCTTAGGCCCATAGTTACGGCGCTGTGGGCTGTGACGCGCTGTGGGCGCAGTTTGTGTCCGCTCTTACTATTACTTTTTTGTGCAGATTTATGAGTCGACGCCATATGGTATTCTAAGAACAAATCGCTAGCATAAAAGCATCTGCGTCGCCGGGGCGCCGTAAATTTGGCCGGGACGATGCTTTAAGAACAAGACGAGTAATCACATTACGATTTGTGGTAGCCCTTAAGATTCCTGACGCCACTTGCTTCGATTTCAATTTTGAGAAGCTACTGTTTGGTATACTGTGCCAATAATGTTCCATCATTCGTTTTTGTACAGATCCATAAAATATCGCTGATGTAAAATCGCCATCATTTATTAATTTAGTAAATGATATCTATAAAACTTTAATTTTGGATACAAAAATAATAGGAACCGAATGGCAAAACCTTAACCACATGTTTATTCGATTCGGTTACCCAACTGGGACTAACCCATTTTAGGGTGGGGAGGGCATTAATAATAAAACATAATTGCCATAAAACGTGGTCCTTAAATAATAAATCAAGTTTCCATTATACAATCTTCAGTTAAATTAAACATAAAAATCCAGCACCCGACGTTTCGGCGACGTCGCAGCCGCCGTTGTCCAGGGTAGACTGCCCTGGACAGTCTACCCTGGACAACGGCGGCTGCAACGTCGCCGAAACGTCGGGTGCTGCAAATAGAAAGACAAACAAATATGAGAAAGAGTATAAAACGGAAAAAGATAATATATAAAAACCAATATACAAATTATGTGTTTATCGATCTGAAATTATATTTTTCCTACTCGTATGACCAAATTTGGCAATTTTTCAATGATATATACATGAATTAAGGAACTGATATATAGATTTTAATATTTTGCAAACCGCGTTGCCTGTTTTTTGTATCATCTCCGTCATGTTTGTAAGCAAGCGAAATCCCTATACCTTCCTCAATTCCGACGTCTCCTCGAGCTAGCACATGGTATGAGATGCGAAGCGATAAATTTGGTTTCCGATAAATTATTGCGCTGATAAATTAGGTGAAATGTCGTGTACAAGGTGATGATGATGATCTTTATCATTTAGACATAAAAACATATGGCCCCGGTGAAAGCAAATGAAAGGCCTAAAGAAAATATATAATAATATTGTGACTTGCTTACTTGTGAAATATAAATTTAACTGCTTTCGGTTGCTTGCTTGAAGTATTCTTGCAATTTCTCCATAAACTAGGAAGAATTTCAAGCCTTAGAATAGCGAGGAACCAAAATTAAGCGGATATGCCAGGTTTATTGAATTCCCAATAAGAATACATGAAATATGAAATTACCAATAAGAATATGAAATCCCTAATAGGAATTTATTAAGATTATACCCCATTTTCAGAATCCGGCTCAACGGACTCGTCAGTGCCTGAATTGACCGATGAAGGATCATCAACTCTTGAAGGGTCTACATCAGAGGATTTGGAATCGTCCACTCTCGAATCATCCACTGACGCTGAATCGTCCAGTCTATCATCTACTGATGTAGAGTCATCCACTCTTGAATCATCGACAGATATTGAGTCGTCTACGCTTGAATCGTCTACAGACGTGGAATCATCATCCCTTGAATCATCTACAGACGTGGAATCATCATCTCTTGAATCATCCACTGGCACCGGTGAAACCGAGTCATCGTCGGAAAGTGAACTTTCGACTGCTTCATCCATTACGGAAACTGACGTCACGGATGAAACCAGCACTGGAAAAAGTGAGTTTTTTATTGTTACCTCGTGTTTAATCGAAAAACTTCCAATCCTGAGTTTCAACCACCGGAGCTATTTAGTTCAACTTTAATTGTAATAATCTTACGCCAGTAGTAAGTAATTACACGGAGAGTAGGGTATAGGGTTAGTTTTTATTAGTCAGCACCCGTCCAGTGGGTGATTCTGTACATGTAACTAATCAAGAGAATTCCAAAAAAATAACATTGTTTACGATATTTTTTCAAATATTTTGGATTTTATATTACGATTTATTTCCACAGAAAATTATTATCCACAAAAAAAACGACTTTTAAACGTTGCAAATTATTATTTGGTTTAAGACTTTGTTACCGTGGGAAAATCGTCGTTTATGTTCAACTTTTGGATATTCAGTATTATTTTCTCAGCAGGATAGGCCTAAATCAAAAAAAAGTTTTAATTTAGTTTTCAACTAAGTTTTTATACAAACTAAAGTCATAAACTATTAATATCTGAAGTATATTTATTTTGGCTTAGTTTTATTTGTAGAATCACCCACTTGTCTTTTGCTCGCCAATATAAACTAACTCTATATAGATACATACTACCTGACTTTCCTTAAATGTGTACTTTAAACTTTAGAAATCCCTCCGTTTCGCTTCAACTGTTCGATCTCGAAGACTTTATGACTGATTATCTATAGCCTTAAATAGATGGAATAGCTACGAAAATTAATAAATTTGATCAAAATCGGTCTAGCCGTTCTTAAGTTATTGACAGTCTAACTGGACGAGGCTCCGGTGAATAAGAGCTATATTGCCAGGGACCTTCTCATGATACTGGTTCGTGTCGGTATTTAAAATCTGTATTTTATTGAAATCTAATGTTTTAAAATATTTTATTATAATAGCACCATGGGGCTGGGGAAGTACCATTGAGTCATCAACGAAGAGGAAGTGCAAGCCTCGTCCTAAGAAAAAGCCCAACTGCCTCAAGGCCAAATTCGGATGCTGTTTCGACAATGTTACTGCTGCAACTGGACCCTTCGATAAAGGTTATTTTACTCGTATATCATATATTAATTTATAATATAACTCTCACCCAGTCACCATGCCTTTTCAGTTTTGTTAGCGCTATGCCGGTAACGTTTTAATTTATCAAAAAGGAAAACATTATTTTAGATATAATCAAAATGTAAACAAGACCTATTAGTTACATATGCACATTGAAAGTTTTCGGAACTGGAAACTTATATAAACATTTTTTCAAAGATATTACGACATTTCAAAAGGGAACTCTTGGGCTATACAAAAAACTTTGTTTAGCTGTCATTTGTTTATTCATTGCGGCGTAAATTTAAAAATTGAGTATCTGCATTACGATCGATTTAACTCTTTTTTTTGCACACACAATTTTTTTGCTACATACGATTTTAAGTGTAATTTGTCAGCTCGGCAAAACCTCAATCGCTTTTTAAACTACTTTTGGCGATGAAGCACCAAGCAAGATGACAATTTATAGCTTGTTTGCAGAATTCAAACGTGTTCGTGTCAACCTCAGGGACGAATTTCGTGAGGGTGGCCTGTCCCCCGCTGTCAACAACAGCAACATTGATTCTATGCACCGTATGATCGAAACAGACAGGCACGTGGTCTGTCATAAGATTGGGGCATCCAATAGTCATATGAATGAGTCGAGTACGATCAATCCTACACAAAAAATTGGCAGTGAGAAAGCTGTGCTCGCGGCTCAAAAAAGGGGATCCTTATAATGTTAACCAACATGACTCGTTAGTTACTTTGCCTTTTAACCACCGATATAAAGTAGGCATTGCCTCTGCATCTATTGAAATAACCTTGTATTAATTTGTAATTTTGTGGAAAAGTACCGTACACAACTTGACCTAATTTATTTTGGCACAAATATTACTTTTAATTCCTTACATGTTTACTTTATATTTTTTTCTTTTTCATTGTTAATATAGGCTGTCCCAGCCCTAAGACTTGCAATGATACGAAACACGGCTGCTGCCCAGACGGTGTGTCTCCTGCTGAAGGCCCTAAAAACAAAGGCTGCCCTATATTGCCTTGCAATGAGACTCTGTTCGGGTGTTGCGACGACAAGAAGACCGCTGCCGAGGGCAACGATAAAAAGGGATGCCCCCCGCCTCCTCCTGCTTGTGCTAAGTCTAAGTAAGTATTCATCGTATACGTATCATATTGAATTTTTGGCTATTCAATTTTAGCATAATTTTACAAAAATATAGAAAAAAATTCTGTGAATCTCTAGAATCATTTACCGAAATTTTTGACATCCTGCAGAAATACCTCTAATAGAGGTGGTAAAAATTCTATATTAATTGAGTATTTTGTATACACAGATATGGTTGCTGCGCTGATAATAAGAAAGAAGCTACTGGTCCGGATAAAAAGGGATGTCCGGAAACTGCAGGTAAGTCATGTTTAACCTTTGGAACGCCCTTTAATACAGTAGCCCCAGTACGCCCCAATTTTAACCTTTGGAACGCCCAAAAATACAGTAGGGATTTAAAAGAGTGAAAACCCTATTAAGATGACCCGAGTGGCTTACTTCCATACAATCCTACTTCTACGATATCTCTGTAATACATAGGTCTTACTGAAAGTTTCCGGAACTGGCCACATACATAAACAATTTAAAAAAGTAAATAAAACATTAAAAAATGGATTTCTTAGCCTGTAGAATAAGGTTTGTTTCATCTAACTGTCATTTGTTTTGGTAGCGAATGGTTTTATGCAGTTTGGGCCATAAGATCCAATGTGTTCTCAGGTCGTCCCAACTCACGATTCAGCTCCTATTCAGGAGCCTCCCCGTGTGAGGGACTACCCCGTGAAGGACTCTCGCATCTCAGGCCTCACGGGTGGTGGATCGGTTTCCCCTGGAGGATTGGCCTCCAGCACTACTGGACGGTTTGCTCACCGTCCAGTAGCGGAGTCAGGTAATCGGTTGTGCAGATATCTGACTAAGTACTGAAGGAGTGTAGAAAGTATGGAAATATACTGCCCTCTAAGCAGCGAGGGTGGATGTTGACCTGTTGTCATGCCACTGTTGAAACGACCTATAGGCCATCCTATCCCGAGTGGCATTACGGGCAAAGGACGCCCAGGTCAAATTCATATTGATTTATCGATATAATACAAAGGGCTACACCATTATGGCTTTGATTGCTTTTTTTTGCAATAGAAAGATGCTTTTTACGCAGAGTGAGGTAAGCGCCACATCAGAATACCATATCTGATATGTAACTCAAATAAACATTTTAAGAAAAGGGTTTCACGTAGTAGAGGGTTAGAATGTTTGTGGTTCTTCTTATTTCAATGGCTTCCCGGATCATGCGGGGAAAGTAAACTTTTTCATTGATAGTCCATGTCTTTGGATAATACATAGGATTTTGAAACTGCACCCATCGGTTCGCTCCGCTATCAAATATCTTTTTCACATATCGGCGTTTTTCCTCATCGAACGTTTATGATTGATATGATTTGAACAGCTATGATTCGAATTCAGCCAGTCGAGTAGCTATGGGTCGCTTTGTTTATCTAACATAAGCCAACCCACATCTGCAATCGAATTTATACACACCCGGGGTTTGCAGTGGTAGATACTACCTCCTTTATAGGCAAATGATACCAAGGTATGCGAGGTATATGGTCGGTTTGCATTAATTTTTATAATCTTAATCGTAGTCTCATTTATAAATTGACTTCAACCAGTAGTCGGAATATTACCAGTCATATTAATACACTACTGCAGATAATTTTATCAGCGCATTGTATCTTCATTTATCGATACTCTAAAATTAACCTTTATTCAATTGAAGTGAAAGCGGCTGCCCCGGTTGATTGCAAGAAGACAAAACACGGCTGCTGCGCCGACAATACCACAGTCGCCACTGGTCCAAATAAGAAAGGCTGCTCTTGCTCCACCACTGAATTTGGATGTTGTCCAGATGGAAACAGTACTGGTAAGAAATAAGAAATTTGAAAATACCTATATATTTCTCGTTCATGATCACACTGTCTTATGATAAATCCAAAGTAAAAATCATAGCAGACAAATATTTTATATGTCATGCCAATAAAATTCGACTTTAATGGTAAATGATATAGCATTAGAATTATAGATGTAGAGGCTATTAAATATGTTTATTAACCTAGGCGCACGAGGCGGTGCGGCAGTGCCCGTTAGACAGATGTCCGGTGGTGGCCCGCGGTTTTTACCGAGTTAGTTTGGAGGATATTGCTGAGCCGAAGCGAGAAGGTCTGAGGCGAGAGGTGTCCACTGTCCCAGGGAATTATAACAGCTATTGGCATTTTTTCACTCTTGAACGTATTGCGAAGACTTTGATAGACAAACATGATCTACCTTCTAGTTCTTCCACGGCCCGGCAGAATTTAACTCCAAACCGCAAGACACTGTGAATGTAACTCAGCGGGGCCCTTTGCGCCCTGCCTACTTGATTTGGACGGATTTCACTGCCCTCTAGTTTGATCACAGGTTGGAAATAGCTTCCGCGGCCTCTCTGACAATTTGTCGCAGGCCCATGGACCTTTTCTATGTGACTGTAGGTAATCATCTACTTCTGATTCACAGAAAACCTATGAATCCATACCTCCAGCTATTCGCGGTTGCACAGATTATAGACAATCCAAAGCAGCCTGAGTTTTATTTCTTCGTGGAGACTGCTAAATAGGCGTTGAGCCATAAACCAAAGCCTCACAGCGCCGTTCTGCCCTGAGGCAAGGGGGCAGTTTATATTGTCCATTGCTGCGGATCTTTCCACCGCCTCAGGATGTTATAATTACCTTTATTATCACCTCACCATGGAACACAAACACTTAAGGATTGACAAACGACAATCTACAGTCAAGCTTCTCCAACAGCCCGTAAGAGCCCTATACCAAACCCTGAGACAACTGGAAGTTACCATCCAGCCGGGCATCCTAACGCCCTTACTAACAGATTGGGATATATTTCTCCATCCTCTAGTCTGGCCAAAGTAACGAAGTCGCTTGCGCGGTTTCAACATTTTATAAAGCGTGCTTCTACCGGAATTTCGTGGGCCCATGGCGCCCTTTATCATCATTGGACGGATTTCTCCATCCCAGTTTGCTAACAAATTCGAGGTCAATTGCGCAGCATCTATTTGATGTTAGAGGTAATTCAAAGATCGAATTTATCGCGGATCCGCTGCGCCCTTTACCCGCATCCCTATGTGCAAACCGCCCAGTTCCGCCCGTATTTTTTCCCGGATCCGCACTTCCAATCCCAGCTGTCTACGTTTGCAGGTTACAGCCGCAAGCTGAGTTCACAGCGGCCTTTCCAGGACTCGACCTAAGAAACCAGAAACAATACTGCCATTAATCGCCAGAATCACTCGAAATATATATAGGCAGTGCATTGAATATACCTACATACAGATACTATATAAAGGAATTTCAATATTTACTTGGAAGAATATTTTAAAATATAATATAATATGTAATTATTAAAATCGTTGCCCTGTTTAAAAGAATTAATTCATCATTGAAATAATTGCACTGATTACGAGAATTATTTCTATAGATGTAATTTTAAATAGAAGTAGGCAGTATCATTATAGCATATATAATTACAATTATTTTATATAAAATTGAAATTCAGTCATCAAATGTTATTTGATACTGCTATATTATTTAAACGTATAAATCATGTCATTTATCTATAACACCTTGATTATAATTTTTTTTGCCAGTATTAAGTAGTTGTATTTAATATTTTCTTATTTAGAATAAGTAGGATGAAAACATTACTTAATTAAAAGATTTCGGTTTATCCTTCACTGCTTCTTATTTTTTTTTGGTTTTTGGCGATATTATACCGGTAAGTTAATTGGAGTCGTGTTGGCCTGTTTAATTACATGTGGTCTATTAATTCGCAGCTACCGGACCCAACAAGGCTGGATGCGTGTTCCTCTGCTCCTCTGCTATGTTTGGTTGCTGCCCGGACAACGAAACTCCAGCTCACGGCCCGTACTACGAGGGCTGTTGCCTCACGCAACCCTTCGGATGCTGCCCCGATAATATCCTGGCTGCCAGAGGACCAGACATGGAGGGTAAGTTACCAAGAATATAATCACAATCACTCCTTCATCCCTACTATGAACGCTCAGTGCAATAGTCGCTGCTCAATCGATACGCGACCTGGGCATTTTCCGCAGGCATGGAACACGTAAATGATGTCCTTAGGAAAAAGCATACGGACGATATCATGACTCAGAAATCGAGCACATTAGGAGCATTCTAACCATACGTCAAGGGCGAGACGGATCGAAAAAGAGGGATGCTGAACAAATTTAAAGTATAGCTGTAATACCACTGAACGCATCTGGTTTGTATGTTGGACAAACAAAGCGACCCATAGCGACTCAACTGACGGAATATATCAAAACTGTTAATAATGTTTTTTTAGGAGATTTTTTAAAAAATAATTCAAATTATTTATGATGGAAAAATAAAAAAAATAAAAAAATATTGTCTGAAAATTTTAACCTAAAACTGACGAATTTAATAATATTATATAGCTATGATTATCTAATGATTATTGCTTTTCTATGCTGTTACTCTGAATTTAATACATTGATTATTGATTAAGTACCGTAACCTGCCCTTAATATTTACCAATTTTCATATCCTTTTAGCGATATCCCTATATACCTAGTTTATAGATATATAATTACTGTAGTATTTTATTCAAAATAGATTATATATAAGGTATATGGAAAAGTTCTAAAATAATTGAAAAAGTATTCCAGGATGTTTCTGTGGTTTTTTGAAAAGTGTTACCTTGAATGGTGGCAATGTGCCAAACAATGTACAATCAAAGAAATATCATTCAGTCAGTATCAATTCGTTAGGCTGGCGGGTTGCTTTATATTTGATTTTTAACAGTAGACTATCTTAAATAATATGCAATGAAAAATATGTTTCACGTAGTACATTTTTTTTTTTCAAAAAAATCACATTACAAAAAAAAGACCAATCAGTTTAACGATAGGTCGAACACAAAATTAAACTAACAGGAATGATACATCAAATGCCCCGGATGTTCTGCAACTTTGATATTTTATAGGTTTTGCGCTTAGAAGACACAAGAGCTGGTAGTAATATCTTTTTCTCCACGTCTTTGGGCTTATACAGCATCAGATCTTCATCTTCTGGTCATGTCCAGAATGCTCCAGATCTCTTCATGCAGCTTACAACAATGTCTATTTTTTGGAATAAATCCAATAAAAATACATATGATCAAGTAATAATATCAAAACTTTAGATAGCAGGTAAGTTGTCTGAATGTCTAATTATAAGAAAAGTTCCGAATGCTTACCAGATCCTATTCACCTGACAAATGTGACATTGTTTGGACAGGAGCTTATAGTTAGCACGGTTTACGGTATTCATTATTATATTGATGAAACGTATCAAATTAATATTATTCGATTTCGATGAAGATGAAGTGAAGTGTTTATACCTTTGGTGATATGTTTGGAAAGCGGTCCATAATAACAAAATATGTCCTAATAACAAATAGGCCGGCTTATGTATCGTCTACTATACTCGATGCAGCTACGAGTACTAGCGATTGTGCAAAGATGAGAGTACTAGCAGGAAATGAATGGGAAGGAAAGGTGCATCCCAAATGGGTGATGGTAATTAATATGATGACAGAATTGAAGTTTATAATGATTTACTATTTTATTAGGATGCGGATGCCAGTGGTCTCCCTTTGGTTGCTGCCCGGACAACGAAACGGCTGCACACGGTCATAACAACGAAGGATGCGGATGCCAGCACACGCCCCATGGATGTTGCCCCAATAGGTTCGTCAATATTCAATTTAATTTAATTTAAAAACCTTTTATTGCATATCCACATGAAATTGAAAGCGTCCTAACTCTAAACTTCTAATATTAGGAAGGGAGCTGATTGCGTAAACAGAGAAATAATAAGAGAAAGATGAATACGTGATCGGAGTTAGATACCATTATTCCTCTTTTTCGGTTTCATATGTATTGCAGAATCGTTAATATGCTACAATTTTTAATAATTTTCTAACGACAGTTTCTATAAATATTTGTTTTATTTTAGTTTTTTTTACCTGACTGGGTTTGGTGTTGGCTATCAGTAGTCTGACACATGTATTTGTGTCTCCATTTGGAGCCTTTGTATGTATATACTTTTTTGCTTACAAGCCCTGCTGCCAGTTCACATCTGATGCTATTTGCATAATCCACGAAGGAAGGCTATCACATATTTCCACCACATCCACCGATTAATTTCCTGTGATCCTGTCTTATCGTGAATAATGCTGGCCATGCACAGACCGCATGCTCCGCTGTCTCCTTATCCATTCCGCAGCCCTGAGAAGTTGCTTCACCCAGGAGGCCCAGATTGTGTATGTAGGTGTTTGTTGTGCCTACAATTTCTAGTGAACAGGCCCACCACTACCTGCAGTTTTGTCCTAGAGAGGCCCGAGAAAAACATGGTTAGTTGGAGGTTGGGTCTCACAATAGCTCTCTTTTTGTTAATAGACCCATTTCACTTTAATTTACTAACTGGAAAATATACTAACCCCAAGAATGTCTCGACAAAATGGGTAGTTTTTTATAGCACTGGACCGCCATAATATAGCGATTGTCTGGCACACTGGTGAGCGAGGGTTAATATCGATGATTGCGAATAAAATGTTTAACGCATACCTAGGGGGTGATTTTTTAATTGATTAAGTAAATGTTGTGTACGAGATGATGTCACAATGACGTTATTCTCTATTCATCTGAATTTCCAATGTAGAGTGAAGTAATAGCGATAGGGTTTAGCATATTCCATCGACATTCCTGATAAAGTTCCTCAACTATAAGACAAATGTTTTGACAGATACACGCCAGCCACTGGTCCATCGTACGAAGGCTGTCCCTGCTACAGCTATCAGTTTGGCTGTTGCCCGGATGGCAAGACCGTGGCCAAAGGACCCAGACAGCAAGGCTGCGGATGTAATCAGGCAGAGTTTGGATGCTGCGGCGATGGAAAGACTGCAGCTACCGGTGCCAACGCAACTGGATGCGACTGTTCCACCTCTAAATACGGATGCTGCCCAGACGGTACCACCGACGCCACCGGAGAAAAGTTCGAGGGATGCGAAGATGCACCGATTAATTTACAAGGTAGGTAGTAGTCATCGTTGTAATATCAGTTTTAATATCTCTCCAATTATTTTCTATGGACATGTCCACTGCCATTTTCCCACTATAATGTGCAGCAGGAACTTAGTTCCTGAAAGGCGTGAAGTGAGCCACGCACCGCGCTAGCGAACATCAAGTATACACCCAGCCATGTGATGGCTGTGGTAGAAACCATCGTGGTTAGGCGAGACTCCCGAAGTGGTGTTAAAACCCGTCATAAACAGCCATTATGCTATTAAAAACCGAAAAATCCATATCATATAAAATATCTAATACCTGCAATATTGTATCTAATATTAACGATTCCAAGTTAAGTTCTAGGAAATTGTATTTTTTCCGTTTTTAACAATATTATGGCTGTAGAATAAATTAGATTTTGACAACACTGCCCTTTCGTCAAACCGCTATGTTTTGTTTCTTCTCCCTGAGTTACATCATACTAATTTATCTATATTCTTCCCACGCCTCAAACATCGTGCTTCGTACAGACGGTCGGGCGGTACTTTGGTCGCATCACACCTTTCGGGAACTATGCGCCACCTACCAAAATCCCACTTTCCCTTCGACCAGTTTCTTCTTCTCCAAACGCCTTTTTCTCTTCAGCGGTTGGCTATCATAGAAGCTATCTCGGCTTTAGATACAGCTTTATATAAATATAGGACTTTAGATACAAGGAAAGCATTTTGCTTCAGATAATAGTTGCAAGAAAAATATGTAATACCTCTCATAACAAGGCCATTTTCCCGCATTTAATATTCGTAATCAATTTTATCTCCCATCTTTTGTATCTCATCCTTTATATATTGTGTACCCTATCCTTTTCGCTTCGAATTTTATGACTCATCTTCTTTTTATTTTTCTAATTTCATTTTTAAAATAACATTATTTTCCTTGCTTTTGAGAGCTTTTTTTTTATTTTGAGGATTGCGCTTCTGAATTATTCTATTATTATATACTATTTTATCCCCTGATTATGGTTTTAATCTTGGTTCACTAAGCTGCTGATTTACTTGTAGCTCTGTACTAATTCGCATTGAATTACTTCATCATAACTTTCATTTTCTTTTTATGCCGTATTCGCTGCTGACTTTTCTCACTGTTCTGCAGAGCTAGCTGCTAATAATACGGTGATACACATTTCTGAGACGTTAGTTAGATCGCTTCGTCGATCCAACGGATCGCTTCGTCGACGTTGGATCATATCTCTTCGACATTTACTCGTATACTGTATTCCGGTATTAATAGTATTATTATTATTTGGTTTGATGTTTAGATGCCTGCCACTTGGACAAGGAACGCGGTACTTGCCGCAACTATACCGTGCGATGGTTCTACGATGTTGAATATGGTGGCTGCTCTCGGTTTTGGTACGGAGGATGTGACGGAAACGGAAATAGATTCACCTCGCAAGATGAATGCCGGGATATTTGCGTGGAACCTAAAGGAAAAGGTATGCCATCTATTACTTTTAGGCTTCGTACAAAATCGAACAAACGGAACTCTTTTGGTAAAATGCCATTTCACCAAAAGTGTGTACCTCTATCACGGTCGATTAACTATGCCAGTTTTAAAGATATCGACATGAAATTTGGTATACTTATAGAAATTGCTGGCCGGCGCCTTTCTTAAGTGTCAAAAGTGAAAAATGTCACCTTATTAAGAGGTGGGAGCCAAGGGAACTTAAAAAAATATACGATATATTGAAAGGACTTCTATGTGCTTTTACTACATCATTGAACGAGCGAAGCGAAGTCCTCTTTTACTGGGCCTTTCAGCGTTTCGTCTGTTTGTCTGTTAATTTGTTTGTTAAGCAATCACGACCAGATATATTGTTTGATTTCTCCGAATTCAGCTAAATTTTCATTGAAGTACTCTAAAACAACGTAAGTGTTAAGAATTTTATTTCTTGAATCTATTTCGAGATGATGCCCTTTTCAATGGTTTTTTTTTAAAGCAAAGTCTACGGTTTAGATATCTAAAAGTTATGTTTATAACATGACTGCCAAACAAAAAAGGAGTGTAATGTGTTCAGGGTTCATCTATGTATGTTTTCCGTTTTTTGATTCCTTCGTAACTTCTAAACGCTTGAACCGAACAGATTTAGGAGTATGTGGTATTGTTAGAATCTTTATTTCATCCCAAGTGTTATAGGGTACCTTGACTGACCAAATCTCTAGTAAGTAGTTGTCTAAATGTGCAAATGTCCAAATGTCAATAAATTAAAATGAATATATCGTGTTTAGTGCCAAATAAAAGGTCTGACTGAGAATATTTCCGAAATATACATATATATGAATAAATTCATAAACCACAAATATTTCATTAAAAACCGTAATTAAAATAATTATCATTACCGTAGTTCACTTTCTGTAATGGCAGTAGTGATTTTTTTATTAATTTTAATATATTTACTGATTTTTATTAATATTTACCAGATGTTTGCAAACTTCCGAAAGTCAAAGGCCCGTGCGAAGGTTACCACCCGACATGGTACTACGACAACGAGCGCGGCCAATGTGGTCAATTTATCTATGGCGGCTGCCTCGGAAATGCTAATAGATTCCAGACACTCGACGAATGCCAAAAGCTCTGCGGGAAATCCACGGACCTTGGTAAGCTGCTACATTTACAAATGTTGTCTATTAGCATTGTAGTTTCTATAATTGGTATATCCCGCTAATTAAAATGACCCGCTGGATCATTAGCGTATGTATGTCGTGCGATGGATCTATCGCTCTAGGAACAGCTAGCTATTTGATAACACGCAGGGTTTTTGTTTGCTGGTCTGACGTGGCAATTTTAGGTAGTCGACATGTAAGAATAATCCGGATTTATGTTACTCTCAGATCCCTGCTCACAGGCGACAGATCGCGGCGTTTGCTCAGGTAATTTTGCCCGCTGGACCTTCGATATCGAGTCAAAACAATGCAAACATTTCTGGTGGAGCGGTTGCGAAGGAAACAACAATCGCTTCATTTCGGAATCTGCTTGCGTTCAGCAGTGCGACACTCCCGGGAAACTCAAAGGTAAGTACAGTCAGTGAAAGATTTACTAATATGCATGCCTAAACTAGACAATGGTTAGTGGGAAATGGGAAGGTTTAGTAGCAATGTAATTATAAAGTAGACTGATTGTAGACTATATGGAGGATTGGAATGTTCCAAGATTTTTTGGAAATTTTCACGGAGGAAACTGGCACATAATTAATAAATAAACAAGTCTGTTTCTAACAATCGCAAAATAAAAGTGACACAGTTATAACTAAAATCCAAAAAAACAATTTTTTAAACCAAAATTCACTTAAAATTCATTTGAATATTATATATAAACATTTTGACCAAAAAATATTGCTCAGCCCGTTTCCTAAATTCGACAAGATTATCTATATCTTTTATATTTTGAGGCAGCTTAATCTAATAATTTACACTTCTATATACCGTTGTGCGTTGGAGTTCTAAAGAGGTATACTTTATTACCATAGCAAGATAAATTGGTAAGACTGGTACAGGCCAGCCCCGGGATTCTGAAAAGACAATACGATACGTCAACGCGACAAGACAAATAATTCAATATCGTCCTCGATCCGACGACTTGACTGATTTTGCTTTAGAATCTCGGCTAATCTCGGGACTCAAGACTTCCCACATGATTCCCGCCCCGAAATCGTGTTCTGATTGGCCAGGGTCGGCCGTTTAGCAGTGATCGGTTTATGCTCAATTCGAACCGGCCGGGCTCTGGATGTGCTTTGAGATAAGGGGAATTCGGAACGCGCCCTTTATTTATTAAATCGAATGTTCTTATTTCTTGGCGCTATATTCAAATTTCAATCGTCTTGGGTGGAAACAGTCCGTAAATATTCTTGAATGGGGATGTTTACTGCCATTTCCCAGCATTTTTTAGAACGACGTCATGCAGACGACGCCTAATGTGCTGCCGTCTATCCTAACCTTACTTCTGACAATTGAAGGACTGTCAAATAGCTTCCAGAATAGTAAATATCGTCGCTTCAGAATCCGGGGGCAGATAACTTGAATTAAAGAGACAAATCAGCCTGTAAGTCATTTTCTTGAGCCTCAATTTTTAGGTCTTCAACTTCATCGATATGTCTTAGTTTATTTAGACCTTATGAAGCCAGTTCTTCATATAAAACGCCTATGCAAATTACACTCGAATAAAAAATCTCGGTGCCATGATACTTCGCATAGCGTTAGATACTATCGTACAGCGTGGTGATTGAGTAGAATTTGGGAAAAATGTTTAATACAAAAGTTTAAGGATTTAAAGAAAAGACCCTGCACGAAACTGTGATCAAACACTACGCTAAGTTTTATCACACTTCAATTTCTTATTCGACACTAATTTTTAAAGCCGTTTTGTACGAAGACGTACCCTTTTAGCGGAAATGATAATAAATAGTGCTCGATTTTTCTGACGAGATAACATCTTCTCGACTACTCGCATGTTTAATGAAAGGATAATTTAATTGATTGACCATAAAATACTTGCATTTTGTGCAAAGTAACTAGACTACTAGAAGTTTTGAGTATTGTTATGAAAATATGCACTTATCAGTCATTTAATAAATCATAAATTTGAGTAATAATCTAACTAACATCATAATTTTTGTTTGAAATAGTTTCAGTTTCCAGAATTGCAGATTTTTCTTGTAGTCGAGTAGGCAAAATAATATAGACCGTGAGTATATAGTGCACATACGTTGCGATTGTAAAGATTGCAAAGTTTGCGAATAATAGGAATGGAGTAATCGTAACGATTACGCACATTTTGTGGTGATCGTACTGATTACAACATTGCGAAAACATAAAGATCGTAAATATATTTTTTTTATCTCGGTCGTTCTGCGTCTCTATTTTGCTACATCACCATGTTTAACTGTTCTATATCTGGAAGCTAACGTTTTCCTCTGATTTCCCTGAAATTTTACATGTATTGGGTGTGACAATTATTGCACTCTAACATACATTTCAGTTTATGCTTGAGTGTAATACTTTTAACTGTGTTTTTTTGCCAGTCTTACTCGGAGTAGGCATAAAAAAGAACCGACACGGGTATGGTGACAGTAAATGTCAGCATCAGTTACAGTTTTTGTTAGATGCTTTCTGGTATACATCAAGCATTAGCGTATATTAATGCCGAATACATAATCATTGCCTTACTGAAGCATTATCTGCATGAGGTCCTGATTGTTGCCTGACACATGCTGCGCAGTGCTCTTTATTACAAAGAGTATACCCGTGAATAGGTACTCATATTTTTGGAGACCTCAAATTCACGAATTTGCTTTTACAAGTAGAGATATACAAGTATGTATTTCCTAATATTAAAATTTTTTGGATACATCTTCGGAATATACGTAACTCGACCACAGTAACTCTTGAATATATTCAATTTAATATAAGCAAAAAATATAGTTTTTTTTATACTTTCGCGACAATAAATATCACAGGGTTTTGATAGTAAGCGATTTTTATAAGTAAAATAATTAGGAAAAATGCAAGTTACTACTGAAATGTACGCTCGAGTATTATGTAATAATTTCAACACCCACTGTATTTAGGGAACTAATATTTTAGACTTTTTTTTTAATTTGTCGTTCTAAACATTTCTCCAAGTGTGTGGTTTTTTTTTCATCAAAATGTTTTACCCGACGTTTATGAAATGATGTGCCATCCTCTTTACCCCAATAAATTTCCTCATTATATGCTACTCAGACTTTTATATAAGATTCTATTAGATTAGTTCTAATTCAGCAACATTTCAGTTCCATATTTATTTGCGTAGTTTGCGCCAAAAAGTCGATATTTTACACATTTCATTAAATAAAAGAGAATTACACCTAAATAACAATAGTTACGATTTTTTGGACAATGCTGCTATAGTTCAAATATCCCAATTTTTCAGTGTGGTAACCTAAAAAGGTTCCTTTATAATACAAAAGTATCCGTACTGGGTGTACACCTAAATTCCAATACTAAGCTAGTAATACAATTATCTAAACTAAAAATTTCAAGTCACTAGCGTTTTGGTTCCAATAAAAAATATTATTAACTTTTGGGTATCCTTCAGATATAATTTAGAGAACGGCCCAAATTAACGTCATTTTGTCAATAAAAATATATACTACCATGCGTCAAATGTAACTTAATGACTTCTTTCTGTATGTTTCTGGATGTTTTGAGACTATAAACTCAAGACTATAGAAAAGCCAGTCTGGCTACCGAGAGCGGTGGCATTTGCAGCGAATTTGTAGTCAAGATATAGAGAAAATTCTAAAAATATTAAGAATCGATAATAGAATAGTTAATTAGCAAAAAATAACATTTTACATATTACATAAGTAATATGAAAAGATATCGAGATTTTTTTTCAAGTATTTATTTTTGTACTTATTTTAAGACCGAAAAAAATTTTAACAATGTAGGTTTCACTTATTTGTTATTTTCTTGAGAGATTTTTAACTCCAAATTCTTGCCAACTGCAACTGCTGCCAATAGCCAGACTGATATTTCTATGGTCCTGGAATATCTGGGAACACTAGGTAGTGATGTTGTCATAAAATAACGTAATATTTCCGGCGCTGGCAGTTTTAGATATTATTATTAACCACCATTATTATATCGGTTTCTTATTGGTGTGATTGTGAAGGTCTACTTTAGTGGTATTTCTATTTCTAACACGGTATTGGTGCATGCAGATGAGTGTTTGTTACCGAGGGAGACTGGTAATTGCACGGAAAAGCAGGCACGCTGGTTCTTTGACCAGGGAGAGAACAGATGCATGCCTTTCTACTTCACTGGATGTGGTGGCAATAGGAATCAGTTTGAGAGTGAAACGCTTTGCGACAAACACTGCCCCAAGAAATTCCGTAAGTATATTTTATTTCCTATGTTATTTTTTGAAAGATACTCAAGCTTGAGCGTAAAGTTGTTAATATCGCTAAGCTGTCTTGACGTCCACTTAAGTTGTAATGCGGATGAGTGTGTGCTCATTTGAGTGGCTCAGATTTATTAGTTGTACTTCATCATCATCATCATCAGCCAATAGGCTTCCCCCATAGAATGCCTTGACGAGCGGTCTTGAGCCGCCTTCATCCACCTACTTCCTGCGACCTTAGCTATGTCATCGGTCCATCTTGTTGGGGGGCCGTCCCACACCGCGTCTACAGGTTCGTGGTCGCCATTCGAGGACCTTTTTTCCCCGTTGGTTGTCGGTTCTGCGAGCTATATGGCCTGCCCATTGTCATTTCAAGTTGGCAATTTTACGAACTATATCAGGGACCTAGGTTCTTCTGCGGATTTCCTCATTTCGGATCCTATCACGCAGTGAAACTCCGAGCATTGCTCTCTCCATGGCTCGTAGCGCAACTTTGAGCGTGTGTATCAAGCCAATAGTTAGCGACCACATCTCAGTGCCGTATATTATCACTTGCAACATGCACCGACTATATACATTTGTCTTCAGGCTCTGCGGTATTCGTGACGAGAAGATATGGGGTAATTTACTGAACGCTGCCCAACCGAGTTGGATTCGCCGGCAGACCTCCTTGTCGAAGTTGAGTCTGCCTAGTTGGATCGTCTGATCGGCAGCTTCAATAGTATCGTTCCCAACATATACCGGTATGGATGCGACTTGGGCATTCGCCATGATTTTTGTCTTGCCCATGTTCACTTTTAGATTCTCATGTTGGGAGACGGTATTCAGGTCTCTGAGCATCATGCCAAGGTACTTAAGAAAACAAATGCTTCTTACAATTCAAACAATGCTGATCCTATATTTGCATACCCTACTTTTGCAATGTTTTTGCTTGGCATTTTGAGCATATTTTAAATTGCGCAGAGAAATGCTCACCATGACCTATGCTTTTAAAATAGCGCCATGGCATACTCGGTGTTCGGGCGTAAGACATTCATGGTAGACTCGAAGATCCTTGATCCGCGCACGGAAGCCCACTCTTCACATAGTAACCTGATATTACAGCTTAGCTCCCCAGACAGTTAGTTGTAATTTGGATAGGATCTCCTAATAAAATAGCCTGACATTAGCTAAACCGTGAAAGTACGTGGTGAGAGATTTATGTCGCTGGCTGTGGTCACTATCCTTCCTTGATTCCTTGGTCACTATTTCTTTTATTGATATTTCCCTCCAGTGGAAGATTGAGAATGTTATTTTGATATAATAGCAATACTTAATAGTGTCCAGTCTTTTTTCTCGGCGCCATAGCCTGATTGTTGTTGTAAAAATATACCCTGTACAACTTCCACGATTCCAAAAAAAAAAATGGAAAACTTAAAGCAATTCAAAATATGCCAGTATAATAAGGAGTAACGTTACGATGTTCATAAAAGTTTGAACATATTTCTATTTTAACAGGGTACTGAGTCACGTCACTAGTCGTAAAAGCTCGTATATGGCCACCAGATGTTACGGCCGCGTTTACAAGCGTTCGAAAAATTCGCCAGCCTTTACCTGCGCGTAATGCTAACCAACGACGTTCGTCGGGACGTACCCCTCTGCCCACGCTAATGGACCCTTGCTGAGTTGGCCATGAAGACCCATTTGTTCAGAGTTGGTCACACTCACGGGTCAACACCCATCCGGCGGCCTCCACGCATGAAGTGCGAGCCCGGATAGGACTCTGGCCTTAGGGTTAGTTTCCCATAGGAGTCAATCTTCTGGCGCTCCCGTACGGTCTGCGTACCGTGCGGCGTAAGCCAATCGATTGTGCATTCTGACTAACAGTCGGGGGAGTCCGGAAGCAGTACTGTTTCCTATAGAGCGGAGGTGGTTGCTGACCTTACGGTGACTGCTTCGTAAGGTAGAAGACGGCGCAAGCGACCTCGAACTCGTAACCAGTCGAGAGACCGGAGTAATCTGGTCGCAATTGGAAGTAAGGGCGTGACATACCTGGGTAACATACCTGGGTCCGCTGGGTAACATGCGTGGTTATCTCGCAGATAAGGCGTTGGCCTCTTACGGGCATGTGGCGGAGCTTGACGGTGGACTGTTTTGTCAAAGTTTTTGCGTTCACTTCAGAGGAGATAGAACGACCAATCGTTAAAACTTCCTGAGGTGACGGGTTCGCCCGTTGAAGTTGACAGCTCTATTTGCCCACATTCATTGCACCCTCTTCCTGCAATGCCCTGTAGCTCGAGAGTAAACGTACTGTTTGGTATATTGTGTATATATGTAGATAAATATTAAATAATACAATATAGATTTGAAAATTCGTGACTTATTTTAGTATATACGAGTATGTTACTAGTGTCTATGTTGCTTGTCGACACATAATCAATAGTGACTGTTAGGTTTTTCTTTACTCCGTGACTAGTACTAGATTTCAGTCCTGCAGAAAAAAAAACAATATTCCTTTGGTTGAACAGTCGAGGAGCAATGAAATACTGTTGAATGATTGAAATACTATTGCACGTTTTCCTAGAGCCAATATTGTTTGGACCAGCTCCCGTTTCCTCGTCCGTTTTGGATCCATCTCTATTAGATGATTGCGTGTTGTCCGCTTCTACTAAAGATTAGAACCATCATAACGGTCTTTGTCCATTAAAAGAAAGAGTAAAGTGGAGTCAATTTGGAAAAGTTATTATCGAGCGGTGTTGTCGGTTGAAAAAGTATTATAAGGATATAAAGGAGGCAAACAAGCCACGAAGGACGGAGATAAAACATAATCTTTCGAATAGGAAGCCAACATCTGGCACTGGATGTAGCGCTAAAGAAAAAAAAACTCAGCTAGTGAGAACACGTTAGCATTACACAGCACCAATTTAAAACTAGCATCTTCTAAGCGAATGATCGCCATATCACCAGCCATATCTAGCATCTTTATTCTCTTACTACTTTAATGAAGATGTTAATGCTTCATTATGCTTTTCAGAACAAGACACATGCACACTGCCTGCATTGGTGGGTGATTGCTTCGAATATCGCGAAAAATGGTACTTTGATTCCGCTGAGAAAAGGTAAATAAATTGATAAAACTGATTTTTTTCGTAGCTATGGGGCACATGTGACAAAGACGCTACCTATTTAAAATAAATTTAAAATGTCGTTTTGAAAAATCTAACATATTCTCATTGTAGAAATTTTAATTCTATATTTTTGTGGAAAATATGCAAGTTTGACGCTGTTAGGCATTTTGGGGTCATGCGTCGATTATATCCTTAGTGTATTAATATCTATATTAAATTAGTATAAGAAGAACTTCATTATTGATAATAATTATTGAAGGGTTACGGGAAAAACGACTTGTCAATTTAATTTTTTAAGATAAGATACTTTTTTATCATGAAAAAATGTTTTTTTAAAACTTAACTATTTTTGATTTTCAGACAAAATATATATTTTTCTCACTCAAACAAACCTTGGCTAAAAGGTCAAATTTTAAAAATGGAATTGCATTTTTTTTTTTAAGTTGACAGTGATCGATCTTCTTGTAGGCCTTCAATTGTGTACAGCTGTCATTTCGGTTATTATTAGCATAATCTATTAAAATTTGTACGTGCGTAGTGTGCCAGAAAAGAAGTGTTAGTAAAGTAAAACGCCATAATTTTATCAATTTTCCAAAATTTTATTTCAAAATTTGTATGCTGCACAAATGTGGGCCTACAGGATTCGCTGCTATTCTCCGCGAAAACAGGCCTTGTGCTCGTCCAAACTACTGCGTTTTTAGTGGGCACCCCATCGTCCCAAATGCTCCAGATAGAAAAATCCAGCCAATTGACGTTTGGTGCATATGGGAGCCACTGTTGCACCGAAATTAACATCCGAACATTGTCACGAAGATTTTTTGACTTTCAAGGGCTTTATCGAAAGGCGCTGAGTCCTACTGAAATGTCCATGTTTGGCTCTGAATCGTTTATGTACTCATGGTATCAATACTTTTTTTATGACCTTTTCGAGATACACGGCTTTGTTAACCTTGACATCCTGATCGATGAAAACGAGTGGAAAGCGAGCTTCAGCGGTCACTGCGGCCCAAACCATAGCAGAAGCTGGTCCTTGCTTTCTGACTGTTAATCTTTGGTTAAGATTGTCGTTTAACAAACACGGTCATTTTGCTTGTGCACGTATTGCGGTATGCGTACTTTGGACGGCGATTTTTTTTTTCATCCAAAAGTTGATATTGAGCAGAGTCTCACTCGCCTGCAAGCGTTTCAGTGCCTGGGCTCTATCCAACTGTCTTTTCTGCAATGGAGTTAAGTCTCGTACTTTTGTATTTTGTAGGGCTTGAGAAGGGGTTAATTTTCAATGTTGAGGAGCACTTCAGTCTGACACAGTCTGATCTTTTGCCAATTTTCGTGCGCTCTGCTGAGAATTTAAGACACTTCGGCCCTTCACCTTCCAAACCACTTCCCAGGAAGTATATATTCGTTTAAGGCCTTCATTGTCGTATTTTGCATTGGGTCCTGAATTGGATGGAAAATTTAAATAAAATTAAATACATGGAACATTGAAACGATTGGTGCTACTTTAAGTAAACATTTTGACAACATTGAGCTGCTGCGGTTGGCGAACAATAGCGGCAGGCAAACTTTCGCATAAATTTTAGGAAATTACAGTACTACGATTAAACTCCATATTCTTTTTTTTTACAAATGTGCATCTAAACACTAATTAAATACTATTAACTTTCAAATGCCGTCACCCGGAAAGACTTCACTGATTATCTTCACCGAGTTTTGCGCTCGTAGCCAGCTAGGAAAATTCCTGTTTTATCTGTGCAAAGATTTTCGTTTCTCAAGGAAAATAATTAACTCGTTTGTAGAAACAAATCTGAAGCCTTATGGCTTCGAAGTGGGAGCACCGACAAAAATATGTACGTGAGCTCCTTAATAACCTCCTTAAATAAGCTCCTACTTAACAGCAATAACGGTCAAACAAGGACACAATTTCGTAAAAACGCTACGCCCTGATTGATAATGTATGAAGCCTTAATGGTGAAACACCATTGCTGGATTGTCAAGCTCCGTTGCCGAATGTGCTCTTCTGGCAATGGTATTTGCACTGCATGTCTGGAGCAGTATGACTGCCAAAACGCCACAAGCAGTTAGTTATCTAATGTAGCTCTGACATCGATTGCGGAGGACGTCATAATCGTCCTTTATGTAAGTATGTACCATCTAGACTATCCGTTTCATTTCTACTTATTAAAAGTACGTACGTTCCAACACTCTTGTCTGGACGCTTCACACATTTCACCATATAGTGGCATTATTGCTACTGGCGTTTCGACATTACAATCGGATCCAGATCAATGGCGTTTTTCTTTTTGACACTAGCTGTAATGGTGTTTAGTCTAATCGAATAGTTGTCGATACGTGGCTTTCTTACTTAAACAAGTGTAACACAAGCTTCTAGAAATTTCCGTTTCACCATTACCACGTGTAAAATTATTTTTCTGCAGTGAATGGCTGGTAAGATAAAACGCTCGTGCGCTAAGACAGCTGTCCTAAACCTAATACAGCTAGTCTTTAGTCCAGAGTCCACCGCTCATCTCCAGAATTGTAATAATAGTATTATTATAGGCCTAAACCCGATCGGTGATTTCCAAAGCGGCTCCGTTTGAATGTATTTATATACTCGATTGTAGGTGTCGTCCATTCTACTACGGTGGATGCGGAGGCAACGAGAACAACTTTGGCAACGAGCAAGAATGTGAATCGCGGTGCAGTGACAAGCCTACAACGCCCACACCAAAAGAACCATTCAGAACTGGTACGCATACTATTTATTATTAGACAAAGAATTAAACAATTTCACATTATAGTCGATAGTAGTATGTACAAAATTATCGAGATTACTCTAGCTATGTGGAAAAATGAAAGTGAAAAATGAAATTTAAAATGCAGTGTTCTCGTATTTGTTAACATGGAAGTTTTTAGTGGAGATGTTCACTGCCCTGGTCTCTGATATCAGTGTAAAAAAAGCCACGCGCAGTAGTGAAATAAAAGCGATAATCACTTTGCAGGCATCAAAATTATCTTTTTTAACAATATTTTTGGTAAATTATCTAGTTGCAAACAACACTAGACTCGAGTATCGGTTATACTTAATAGATATAAGAATATGAACTGAAACCTTAAAATATATTTGGTAATTTATAAAAAAAAAGAGTATACTTTATAATTTGCTAGAAATCGCATAGAGCATAAAAACATGTTTTGTATATGCAAGTCACATTGGTTCGCGGAACACCTTAAGAGGCTATCCATATATAACTTAAAGCGTTTTTAAAGACATTTTTGGACCCCCCCCCCCCACCCTCGCCCATGTAACATAAAGTAACGTTCCAATCCACCCCCCCCCTCCGTACAGTACACCCCCCACCCCAAGTCAATGTTATATTATTTTTTTTATTTTTTAATAGAATGGGTGAATCGAATCTTTCAAATAAATGTTCAGTATTTTGATACCGAGGTCCATTTTATTTAATACAAAGTAGATATTAATAATAAAAAATGAAAATGAAATTATAGTTTAAAAAAAGGAAAAAAAAATATTTTGAAGTCGTCTTCCCAATTATAGGTTATCCTGTCATTACGGCAAATATTCAGGCAATTCCGGGAATTACTGAGAAGGTTGGCCTTATTCTTGGTATCAAGTCTACGTAATATATTGTCACAGTCTAAGATGTCTTCTACGTCCAGTCATTAAGGAAACTCGTTTCTATCATAGTTTGCGATGCAATGAATCTGCCATTATAAACAGTGTCAATCGTTATTAAATTCAATACATTGTTAAATAATACACCAAACTAGAGACTTAACCCATTATTATCTTCCCGTCCGCAGATGGATTTGTGGTAAGGTAGCACTTAAGTCGTGCTTACCTCTGACTGCTTCGAATATACCAATTTACGATGATTTTCCTCATATATTTTGGCATAATAAACTTTGCAAATTAAGCATGTCCGCGAGTTTAACAACTGAAGTTCGTTAATGTACGTTAATATATGGATGCCCCTAAGTAACAATTATGAATTCAATAATCAGCACCTCCCAATATCTATGTATAAGGAATCACTCACTGGCTTCAAGTCGGATAGTTCTGGTGATCCCACAGCATCCAGAATGTCAATATGAATATGATATTTTATTGTTTGTTATTTCTTAGATTACTGCTTCTTGTCAGCCGAGAAAGGCCCGTGCCAGACATCGGAAGCCCGCTGGCATTACGACTCAAGCGATGGCGTCTGCAAACAGTTCATCTACGGAGGCTGTGAAGGCAATCAGAACAACTTCGCCGATCGCGAAGAATGCGACCATTATTGTTCTAATGTTCAAGGTTTTCGTACATTTAATTATTGTAAAATATCAGGGAAAATGGGGTCATGATAATGAGAGCAGTACACTGTCCAGTGGTGGGACTCGCACGTATTCAGCCGTATTCAGAGTCGACACTCAAGGGGTCCCTCAACTTAAGTGTGCCTTAACTTGTCAGATTACTATTCAGAAACCATACTTAAGTAAGCACTCAAGTAGGCTACTCGAGTGTGCCCTTAAGGGAGCCATCTTCCATACATTTTTGTATTCAGAAAATATACTTGAGTGTCGAGGAAGCTAAAATGGCCGACATTTCTAAAGTTTTGAACTGTCAAATTCAAGTGTGGCCTCGAGCTCACTTTGGCGAGTGCACGTTCTGTATTTCACTTATTAATGCGTGTTTTTTTGTGAATTAAATCCACGATTTCAATAACTCTATGGTTTATAATGACTTGGCCGATTTTATAAGCTGTATATACCGCGTCGCAAGCGTCGTTACGTAAGGGATTTCAACAACCTCATTGACTTCTACTCCCCTGGAGAGTTTAAAAACCATTTTCGCCTCGCCATGGAGATGTTTTCTGATTCCGTTGGGTTTTGACGAAAACCGCGGATTTCCGATTCTGCCTGATGCAGTTAGTGCTGGCACTGAAATTCTTTGCCACCGGCAATTAGCCATACAATGTCAACCATAGCTATTATTTCTACCTATATTTTTTGCTAATTCCTAGGCGAAGAAATTCTGCATCGAAATTCGAAAAAAGGAAACAAACTAGCAAAAGGCAAAACGAAAAAGACGAAAGAGGAAATCGATCAAGAAACCGATAAGAAAAATACGCCGACGTCGAGCAAACGTCAGTGACAACAGCTGATGCACCCACGGGTTTTTTTTTCAACCATAGAGCACACTCATTTTGTTCAAAGACAACGAGAACTCTATAGACCGAGTAATAGGAATGTATTCGTTTCGAATTAGAAATGAATCCATTTCCTTGAGGGTCTCTTAAGTGCATACTCACTGAAGGGAGCACTTAAGTAACGACTATGAATAGTAATTTTGAGGGCAGTAGTTGAGTGTCACTCGAGTATGTGTTCCCTTAAGGTGTACTTAAGTATCGACTGTGAATACGGCTGTAAGTCAGTGATGAGTATCCATTCCAGCCCTCTCCCCACTCCCATCACTTTATACGAAGTTGCAAATATAACCAAAACCGGTCTGAGTGGCAGAGTCCGTGCGTATTTTGCTAAGCATACTTACCTACGTTGACTGAATTCGATCTAGTCAAAGCCACCGAGAAAGGGGCATCAAGAGCCGTCAGGAGGGTGCTACAGCCCGATCCCCAAGGCACCCTCGAGGATCGATATTGAGCCATCTCGACCCTCATATCTCAGTCACCGATGATTACTGTTACCAGTCTATTTTTATAAACGCAGTTATCTTCAGGTCCCTAGATATGATGTATGGTATATCAATTAGACATCAAATATATCAATATAATGATGTAGATCTATGTGGCGAATGAAAGAAATACAACAATCTTAACAGCCCAGCGCCTTGAATCAGAAACTCACAACTTTATTGCCACGATTACAGATTTATGCCAATTGCCAATGGCTGTTGGGCCATGCGACGGTTCCTTCACTCAATGGTTCTACAACAAGGATACCGATTCATGCAGTCAGTTTGCATATGGTGGATGTCAAGGCAATAATAACAGGTATACAAAAAACAATATTTAGAGATATAAACTGCAATGCCTTTCATTCTCTTGCATATGTACTTCAGTTAGTTTGGTAGAGTTTCCTTTCTCACTTTTTCTTTACCTAGTCTTCTAACTCTAACAATCAGGAGTGTGACTATAATTTACTTTTAACTCGGAATAAAAGGATACGAAAAATGTAGATGCTTACCGCTATCGGTGATGTTAATTTTATTTTCATTATTAATGAGTTTGTGGAAATTAAATCAACAGTTTGTAGTTTTATCTCTCTTTCGGGAGAGTCTTCCCGTACTAATTCATAAAGTAATAAAATGTACATCTTGCAGAATTAACTTTAAAATTATCATACCCGTCATTGTTGATTAAATTATCGTTTATCTATTATTATGTAATAAAAATAAATTGATGGAAAAAAAGAAAAAAATCTTGGCAATGTTTAAATAGTCATGTGTAGTCAATCCTTGGGCAGAATTATATCAATGCAACCAGCAGGCCTATTACTAACTCTCTCTCTCATTTCTGTCAATATGACAATTGTTATTTTGGTATTATGAAACCCTAGCAGCGAGTAGCGCAGCGAGAATGGTTTCTGTCGTTATCGGCATAACGAATGCTATTTCGGGTCGCGTTTCTATCGCAAAGTGAAATTTTGGCGGCTTTAGCGTATTCGCTCTCGTGCGTTGATATTTTGAAAGAAATCTCGTTGTTTTTTAAGAGTATTTAAGTGAAAATAGAAAATTATCTTTGTTCAACACTTCCAGAGGAGGAAAACTGAAGTTTCTGTAATATCGTGCGATTAACTTGCGTCGTGAAAAATAATGTTTGGAAATATATGTTTGTTTTGTAACCATGCAATATGTTAATTTATGTTTTATAATAGAGCTTTAGGCGAATAATCGTTTTAATTTCAATAAAGACCACAAAATATTTTTAATACTACCATATATTACATAAAATTTGTACTTCTTGTGATCCGGGTTGAGAACACGTTGTTAATAATGTGGATTGCTTTAGCCGCAAAACGCTTAAAGCGAAACATCATAAATATTTTTATATCATTATAATCTTCATTTGAAATCAATTTTATTAATAACTAATTAATAGTAAACTTAAAAAATTGAGAAAAAGGTAATCTTTAAAGATTGTCACAATTTTTTACATTATTATTTAGCATATGTTTCGTTACTCAACAAATATATTAGTACATTTTTAACTCGAATTTGATCCGACACCTCTTTTGATCTAGTCGGGTATCTGCAGTCTATGATTTGAGTAAAGACAGGAAAACGAGCGAATGACCGTTACCATGGGATAGCGTTGGCGACAGTGTTCCTAAGGCCATATAAATCGATTATCGCTTTTCAATCGCTAAAAGCGATCCAATCGCGAGAGTATTTGTAATAGGTCTGCAGATTTGCAACTCTGCTTATTATGTTGCTGGCAAAACCCTCTCTAAAATCTTTTCCACTTTAATTGCAGGTTTAATACCCACGAAGAATGTGAGCAACGTTGCAGAACTAGTGCTGTTGAGCAGACTGTTGATTATAATGCAGTAACGTCACAACCGGTGAGTTCCAGACGACTAAAATTAAGTAGACGAAAAATACTGGTGGGTATCCTTTAGGTTCGCTCACCAACTCTGCTCCGCGCACCTGTAATTGCTCCATTAGTGGATACGTTGGCGCTTCTGGAGCGTACAACGTTGCACGCTCCGCGGCGAGTGCTCCGAGCGGTGGCGGTAAATGCGCCAACGTGATGTGCAGTGCGTTCGTGTACGCGAGCAAAGTAAGACGTTGGTGGGTACGTCTCGTGCATCACGTTAGGTGTCTAGTAAACGCGAATCCGTCGCGTCTCCATCCATGGACTGGGCCGAAGATAAATGTCTAGGAGTACATAAATTATACAGTGCTGTGGGATCCGAAGGATGAGAAATTTAAAAATACATTCTGGCGATGACATGTTCGCTCAACGTTCGAATGAAAACTGCGGAGCACTCGTTGTTCTTGGGTTGATGCGCGCACCGTCTCCATTTGAGCAGTTGCAGATGCGCGGAGCAGAGTTGATGCGCGAACCTAATGGATAACAACCTTAAGCTGGCGTGTTTCATGTTTGTCATTAAGACTCCCGGCCCAATTTCACACCTATCGCCAAAGGTCTAAACACTTGATATGGTTGCTCTAAATCGTCTTGATCTAAATCGAATAAAATTTAATCTATGCGTTTTATAACATTTTAAACACGAACACTAATTATAAAATCTTTCTTCGAATTAGTATGGATAAAATTATTAATATTGTACAGCCAGTTAAAAAAGAAAAATAGTGGAAAATATCAAAGGAGCCTTCATATGCATTAGTGAGTCCTCAGAATACGAGCAATAAGCCAGTTGAAATAAAACAAAATAGATGCATTGTAATATCACAACTAGCAGTGCATACGCTTTGCGAGTGACCTTTAAAACGTTTATATATTAGGAAATATGAGCCTTATAAATAAAAAGCCCAACAAATGGGAATACTGTGTCCTTTCTTATGGCGTCAATACCAAAATATAAAAAATTGAGTTTTTTAATATGTATAATTAGCCAAAAATGTGCTCCTGATTCCAGCTGTAAATATAACTCGTTTTCGTCGAAAACACGTAGACCTCGTTAGTCACATCGCCTTTCAATTATCGATATGATTAGCTTAATGATAATAATAATAATAAAAATATGAATGCGTTTCTTGCAGCGTACAGCGCCTCCTCTTCCAGAGGCCTGCCTAGAGGCTATGGAAGTTGGTCCGTGTCGTGGCTCCATTGTGGCATGGTTCTACGATACGTCCAGCGGCCAGTGCAGGAACTTCTACTATGGAGGATGCGGAGGAACGGCCAATCGGTTTGTTTCCGAAGAGCAGTGTCTCCGTCAATGCGGCACTTACCGAGGACTCGGTGAGACCTATTTCTTCTTTACGAACCCGCGTAGACTTCCACAAAAGTTTCTTGCTGAAACCAGCTAAAATGGCACTTGTCTTGGGATATGGCAATTAAAACACTAGCGACGTGGACCCGAAAAAAATCTCTTTACGGGGATCTGCTCGCAAGAGTCATAATCTTCGGCTCACAATCAGCAACAGTATGGTTCATGCTTTTGGCCTACAGTGTCGGAATGACTGAACAAAAGTTGGGGACTTTTGCATTCCCCCTCTAATGCACTGGAAGATAATGTTGTTGACCGGACACCAATGAAGCTGAAATTTTATTTAAATGCCTTTCAGCTTAGACCTCCCGACCCTAGTAGCCTCGCTCGCTGGAGCTATCCAGAGGATAGTTCATATGCCCTATGTAGCAATACCCCTTGTAACTATACCTATTTTAGCTGGCTGCAATTCGGCCTTAGATCAAGGCCGGTACACCTACCACAACGGAAAAATCCTTGCTCAACCGCCCTACCTTTGGGTTATTATTCAAAAAGTAGTTAATTTCTTGGTTTTCAAAAAAATAGATTTCGCAATAACAATACTTGTTTAAAATATGCCATACATACATATATAGCGGTTTATATAAGCGGTTTTTATATATCGGTATATACATTTTTCGAAATGATAATATAGCGGACGCATCACTTACGTTCGGTATAGGTAGGGAGGTTAATTCGCGAGTTTATTATATATCCTCGAGATTTTATTATTATTATATATTATAAACCAACAACTGTTTGATAGTACCTTCCAACCCCCCCTCCCCCCCACCCCAGTGCAGTTTTGCAGGATGGCCTAAAATACAAACATAAAAACATAATCCACTCCAAAGCCGTTCGCAATAATTGAGGAAGCTTCTAACGGGATTCTGGAGGTCAATTCGTTCTCTAAGCAATATAATTTTGATGTAAGTCTCGGATGCATAAAGCCCGCCCTTCTTCCGCTTCAGATATGACTCTTTACTCTCTTTCTTGGAACATGGCTCCTATTGTAGTACTAAAAGTTCCATGGAAATAAAATATCCCTAAAGACCATGAGTAGGTACATGCTAAATAAATACCATATATAATAAATACCAAATACCATATTATATCCAAATTTTGCAATTGCCGTTACCAGGAGTGGCTTCACTGTTCACCTTCACGCGATGGAACTTGGCGCACGTGGCCTGTCAGCCAAAGCTCTGTTTTATATCTTTAAAGGGCTTGGTCTCTCTAGGATAAATCAAATCTTTCCTAGCAAAAATTCCAAAACCACGATTTTTGCATCTAAAATGTTATGACTTCGAAGGGGGAGTGAATGGGCGGTTAGACAGCTATGTTAATCCTACCTTCAGTCGTTATTTCGTAGTCCACCGCTCTCATCCCAGAAATGGTGTAACAAGGTTATCATGGATCCGACTCCTGTCGGTTCATGTCAGTTCCGTTTGTATTTAATATAATGTAGTCAGCTTGTATTATTTATACATTATTGTTTATATTCATATATTATTGTTTTCACATAGACGTATGCAGTTACACGAAAGACGAAGGGCCATGCAATGGGCGATACCGAAAAGTCTACTACGACCCTGTTTATTTAAGATGCCTTGAATTCAACTATGGCGGCTGCGAAGGCGGTCCCAACAGATTCACCAGTCTTGAGGAGTGCCAGTCGGTTTGCTTCGACCGGCAAGAGCCAACCGCAATGAACACCACTGATACCGACCGAGGTTTGTTTCATTTTCATACACCTTTCTAAGCTTAATAGTCCGCTTCAGAGAAAACAACTATTGACCCATACCTCTTTGCTAAGTCGCCTGTTATTTTTATGTGTATTTTATTATTCATTATTTAAGAATAAGAGCTAATGTAGGAATCATTTGTTTATATTTGAATAAAATTAACACATACAAATAAGTTTATAAAATGTCCATTTTAACCATATTTTGGTGCTGCTACAGTCGAATACAAAGAAGTTATGTGGGATCAAAGCATTCCTCGAAAAACTTTAATGCATAGGTGTAATAAAATATACAAATAATATATACAATGAAAATATTCCATTTAGAGTATTTTGTTTTTTAATGAGACAGTGACACTGTGCGCCGGTGCTAGCATACATATATCCAAAATACTTTGAAACCAACATAGTTTGAAAGTAATTTTTATTTTTAAATTAATAAAATGAGATTTTAAATTCACACAATTTATAGATGCATTTTTTCGTTTTGAAGTGTTTATGTCCTTGAGAGTGAAATTTCTTATTAGTTTATAGTCATGCGGTTAAAACGTGATAATTCAATTAATATTTATTCTTAATTAGTAATTTCCCTCGGGTAACTCAGTCACAGTGTAAAATAATAACATTGTAAACATCAAAATTTTAAATGTCTTTAAAATAGAATATTGCATAAAATATTGGTTATTTTTAGTATATTTTCCGGTAAATTGTTAACGTTTTGCAAAGAAAATTTATGAATTATTTGTATTATTTGTTAATTTTGGCAAATAATCCAAATTTTGGAATTCCTAATTTCTGCGTAAATAGTCTTTAATCAAAGAAGGAAAAATTGAATTTAATAAGAGTCCAACCTAAACTCGGAATAGATAAACACTAACTAAATATTAATTTGCCCTTTTTGGTTGATGTTTTTGTAACGAAATGTTAGGAATCAGGAAACTAAAACTCTGAAGTAAAGCGATATGTGATGTTTAAAGTTTACAACTTTTTTTTATTCAAATATGATGTTCTTTAATGATGATATCGTAGATAGTATCATAACATTTTAAGAGATGTAAGCGAATAATTCCCGATCAAAACAGTGTACGTCAGTTTAACAATAACCTTCATTGTTCTTCCCATGGTGTTAATTTTTAGATACCAACGAAATCGACGTGGACCAACCTAACGACAAGGAAGAGACCGAATGCGAGCGCAATCGTGTCTTTTGTGCCAGCCTTCGCTGCCCCTACGGCAAAACTGAGTCTGTGGATCCATCAGGCTGTGACAAGTGCTCGTGCTACGACCCCTGCTCAGAGGCTGACTGCTTGGATGACTACGCTTGCAGCATCGAGGTTTACCGCGACGAAGGTGACAGCTCTCCCAAATACAGGACTGTTTGCAGACTCAGTGAGTATTGCTCGCTTATTGAGGTGACCGTGGTAAGGTAGTGGCGATAATATTCAAGTCCTTAACCCTTAACTGCAGTTTTATTTTATTTAGATTTTTTTTTTCATTAATATTATCATGACTATTTCACATTTTATTTCATTTCTCACGATTATCTATTTTCTCTTATCATTTCTCACGATGATGATAGTACTACATGTTTTACATTTTTTGTTTTTTTGCCGAATCTACTTGCATAAAAATTAGAGAGCTCGCTGTCTTGTAACAAGTCCTGACACTTAGTTGGGCGGCTGCAGTGCACATCAATTGCATTTAATTTTTTTTACACGAATGCCCATCAAAATAGGAGTGTAATGACGATTAACGATTTAGAAGTGTGTGGTATTCTTAAAATTTTTATATAAGACCGAGTACCATAACCCTATGGTACTTAACTGACCAAATATCAAGTACCTAAGTAGTTATCTAAATGTCAATACATTTTCATAAATATATCTCGTTTAGTGTCAAATGAAAGGTCTGATTGAGTATATTCCGGAAATATACATATATCTATACATATAGATAAATATATAAACCACATATATTTCATAAAAAACTATGTTAAAAATAATTATAAATACAAGTTCACTTTCTGTAACGGCAGTGGTGTTTTTTATTCGTTTATTATATATTTACTTATTTAGATATCAATGAATGTATAATAATATTATAATAAAAGCCTTTATTCGCTGACCGTATTGTACAGTTTTGCCTTATGTGATAAAATAATATATTTTATTAATTAAATACTTCAACAGCCAGTTTTTTGATCAGGTTGTCCTTCCACGTAGGCCTCCACAATTTTCTTCCATTAATCTCTGTCCCAAGCCAACCTTCCCATCCTTTCGGTAAGTCATCTTCCCATCTTTTAATTTGACAACCTTTTTGTCTTTTCCCATTTCTAGAATACCATTCCATTACGTCCTTCGTCAATGTTTTTTTGTTGGTTCTCATGATGTGAACAGTCCAGTTAGTTCCATTTGAGTTTTCTAATTTTGTTCAAAACATCGCTCACCTTTGTTATTTTCCTTATTTATGAATGAATGTAATAGTTATTAATTGATATGAATATTTGTGGGAAAAGTATGCTACGTAAATTTGTTGATTAATTAATGAAATAAATGAATATCTGAAATAAGTAATTACTGACTCGAACTACAGTACGCTATCACCGCTATCAATCAATTAATTTCCAGAACTGTTAAAATGGGGGGCGGGATCCTCAATACACTTTTTCCCGATAGGTTACTTGTTTTTTTGCAATGTTACAAAATCTTATTGTGCATAATTTACTTACCCAGTTCGTTCGTTAGGGTTTAATTTAGGTCATAAGATCAAACACACTTAATAAATGAAGGAAACATAACAATCAAGTACTCAAATAAAACCGCATATCTAATTTTGAAGTTAAATGTAGGAAAATATCCATTACAAAACAAATTAAAATAAAAATGAAAACTAATATAAAAACTAAAACAGTTTAGTTTGGATTTATAAAAAAAAAGGCTGATGACTTTCCAACTAGTAGGTACTGGATGAACCACTTGTCGGTTGTTTTTCTTGTAGTTATAGACCAGGGTCGATAAGTTTTGAAACCAAAAAAAATTATAGTAGGATGAAACCCATTAAAAAAGGACGAGAATATAACAAAAATAAAAGGAAAAATAATTTACAGGCGATCTGAGGTCGGGAAGTGGAAGGGGTTGAGTTTTTAAGGGTAAAAAACGGTGTATCTTAATTTCCGGCAAAACTACAAGTCCTATGAAAAAAAAATAAATGACAAAGTTGTATTTAATAAAGAGACTTACAACTTTCGTGATTACACTTTTTTCACATAACCTCAAAATTTCTGTGAAAAATTCAAATAATCAAGTTTTTGATTTTTTATTTTTATCTTATGCAAAAAAAAATTTTTTTTCACGAAATTTGGTGAAAACATACCTTTTTATGTCCTAAAGACACTGTAATTTTTTTGATTTGAAATATTCATTTTTTCACCTTATTTTGACTTAATATCGAAAAAACACCCTAATTTTCAATCGAAAATTCTCGCGTCAAAATATCAGCTTTTCAAAAAAAGTCGAGGAGTTTTTTGTTCGTTGAAATCTCTTCTTTCTGATCATGTAAAAAAATATATACATTACTATGGTAAATGTTCTCAGAAAATGCAAAAAAAAGAAAAAAACTCGAATCCGATTTTTTTTTAATTACTATGTACAATTTTGAGCTATTTAGTAAAATTTACACTTTAATTACTTGAAAAACGTAAGATTCTATGTTACATTGATAAACAAAAAAATTACAAATCCATAAATCACAAAGATTGCAAGAAACATGCGAAAATAGTTGTTCAAAATATTAAAGATAGGATTTAAAGGGGGGATTTCAATTAAAAAATGTGATTGCTGCAATTTTTTTTTGTCAAAAAGTTGATTTATTAAATTCTAATTACATGTATGTCATAGAAAATCTCATAATAAATGAATAGAAATGTAAATCGTACTACTGAATTTAAATACTTTATACTGATTATTATTATTCATAATAATATTTTAAAATGCATTAATCTTCTTATTTATAAATCTTATCTTGAACCCTAATCACTTATCCATTACTTTTTGTCTCACAATTGATAATCTGAAAAGACAAAATCAAATTAATAATGCCTTTCCAATTTTATCATAAGTACTTACACTGATAAAAAATTTTACTTGATTCAAAAGAAAAAATATTTAACAAAGAATACCATTTTGAAGAAGACGATTTTTTTATTCAAGAGAAAAAATTCTTGAGTCAAGAAATTATTCTCAGTTCAAGAATTTTTGCTCTTGACTCAAGAAAATCATCTTCTTTAAAATGATATTCTTGGTTAAAGATTTTTCTCTCTTGAATCAAGTTAACTTTTTTATCAGTGTATAACTAAATTTGTTTGTGCAAAAAAAACGAACTTTTTATTTTTAAATCATGTACTAAAATATCATTCGACTTTATTTTTTTAGGTTATGTTACATTAAGCATACTATTTATGACGGAAATTATTTTTATTTTTATTTTAGAGTTGATTGATACAGATTAAAATATAGTTAGTATTTACCTTGCTATGTAGATTCCAAAAGTGTGTTTTAAAGTAAATTTGACACAGTTTTCTTGACGTAACTCAGCCTGCACGTGTATTTTTATGAACGATGTTGTATTTTTATGAACGAGCAGTAAACTGCTCTGTATCTCGAAAACTGGCTAGACTCGCCTAGCCCCTTCCCCACTTTTGGTGGGCTAAAATTATCACTAGGTAACTCAGGTATATAAGTTATCTTAAAATAGCAATTAATAGGCATCTGTGCACATAATTTAAAGAATATTCTACAACTTTCTCAAAATATTGTAGATGTCTTATTAAATATTAACTTATTTGGTTGTTAATTATAGTAGTAGATTTCGATTTGTATTTTTTTGTTTATCAATGTAACATAGAATCTTACGTTTTTCAAGTAATTAAAGTTTATATTTTACAAAATAGCTCAAAATTGTACATAGTGGATAAAAAAATCGGATTCGAGTTTTTTTCTTTTCGTTGCATTTTCTGAGAACATTTACCATAGTAATGTATATATTTTTTTTACATTTCGATTGAAAATTAGGGTGTTTTTTCGAAAAATTAGTATTTCAAATCAAAAAAATTACATTGTCTTTAAGACATAAAAAGGTAAGTTTTCACCAAATTTCGTGAAAAAAAAATTTTTTTTACATAAGATAAAAATAAAAAACCAAAAACTTGATTATTTGAATTTTTCACATAAATTTTGAGGTTATGTGAAAAAAGTGTAATCACGAAAGTTGTAGGTCTCTTTATTACCTACAACTTTGTCATTTAATTTTTTTTCATAGGACTTGTAGTTTAGCCGGAAATTGAGATACACCGTTTTTTACCCTTAAAAACCCCCTTCCACTTCCCGACCTCAGATCGCCCGTAAATTATTTTTCCTTTCATTTTTGTTATATTCTCGTCCTTTTTTGACGGGTTTCATCCTACTATTATTTTTTTTCACTTTTTACCATTTTTTAAATTATTGACCCTGGTCTATTATTTAATATTTTCAATAACTTTCGATTTCTTGTTTCGACCTTTTCATCCAAATGAAACTGATATTATATCTATGTTTGTTTTTTCATAATTGCATCGTGTAATTCAGAAACACCGTAAGTCACATTTTTTCACAAAATGGTTTTTTTGCGTTTTAGTGTAGTTTGTATGTAAATCTCACAAGTACACGAGAAACCACATAAGTCACTGCAATAGCGAAGGAGCAGCGGCACGACGAAACCTGCGTGTATTTTAAAACCCCGTAAGTCACGGACGGTTGGGCGTTTACACTCTCGCGCGAGGCGCGAGGCGAGACGCAAAACCAGATCAGTAAACAAATGGAACAGAGGCAAAGCTTCTAACGAGCGTACAAAATGTTTACCTACTTGCTAGAAGCTTTGTCTCTGTTCCGTTTGTTTACAACATGGTTTTGCGTCTCGCCTCGCGCCTCGCGCGAGAGTGTAAACGCCCCATTAGCTGATTTACACTCTCGCGCGAGGCGCGAGGCGCGAGGCGAGGCGCGGGAGGAAGCGCGAGACGAGAGTGTAAAGGGGCAATCATTTATCGGACGCGTCCGTAAGCCGCGGCTTATGGACGCGACTGAAAGGTTATCTGTGTAATAAATTTCTATTGAGCCGTGCACGTTATCGGACGTCAGTCGCGGACGTGACCTTGAGGCTTCGGACGTCCAATAGATATCTGCAAGCCGCGTCCCAAACGACTGCATACTGTTTAGTCGCGTCCAAAAGCCGCGGCTTATGGATGCGTCCGATAATATGATTGCCCCTTCATCAGGCAAGGCGCGAGACGAGACACGGACTCTAGGCGCGAGGCGCGAGTGTAAATCAGCTATTAAATACATGTCTGGCAACACTGAACTGTCACTGGCAAGTGGCACCTTCTTGTATTGAGATTTGAGGTTAGTTTGACAATTTAATCGAGCAGGTTTGTGTCGGAATATTTTTTGTGCGTTTTATTGTGATAAAATTGCAATAATGGATGAAGCAAGTGACTCCAGCTACGAGGTACCACCAAAGAGAAGAAAAGGTGTGATAAATAAATCAAAATACAAGACTGAAGGCATTAAAAAAGCGCGGGTGAAATTACGCTTATATTAATTACAAAGGGGAAAACATTCCAGGTGTGAAGCCTGGTGATATTTGCAGGTAAATTATAGTAATTACTTTATTAGGTACATATATTAGTCCTTACTGTTAGTAAGTACCTATTTCATCCTTTCTTGTACAGCTGCAAAAGAAATTGTTTTGGTCGTATTCAGGAGGAAGGAATTGTGATTTTCAACAGTGAGTTTTGATACTAAAATTGAGCAGGATGTTTATCTGCAGAGTATGATTTCTGCGGCTATAGTAAAACAAAGAAGACGTCGTATACCTGAAGCGGACTCTTTTAACCCCTCAAGCCCCGATTGGCCGATATCGGCCACAAACTGATTCAGCGTGACTGGCCCGTTTTAATTTAATTTTAATTTAATTTGTTTTATTTTATTATGTTTTATTATGTTAATATGTTTCATTTTAATTATGGGTACAGTGGTTTGGCAGTAATTAATGTTTTTGGTGAGACAGTGTCATAATTCAATTTTTTTACTAATTTTTACTAAAACTTTTTGGGACATCAACTTCTCAATCGGCTGAGGGGCCGAGGCCTGAAGGGTTAAACCATCCCGTGGGTCGACTTATAACTACCATATTACATACAACCTGTTCTGGATTGCATCAAGTGTGCAAAAATTCATGTATTCATGGTATCAAGCCTGAGAGAGTTAGACGGTTGTGTTCCTCACTGTCCCAAGGGTTGACCCCTATAAATAAGAGAGGAAAAACTGTGAGTGGTAATGCCAAGCCTCCATCAGTTAGAACTGCTATAATGGAACATATTCAGAGTTTTCCCCAAAAAATATTGCACAAATATGCACAAAAAATCTCATTCAAGATAAGCAAATATACTTTTTTCCATTACTCTAATGAACATGATGGTACAGTCACTACAAGCGAATACATAGGTGGCTTGGTTTCACATTCATTTGCTATTAAAAATGCATCCAGAGCAGCGATACGGCTACCCACAAAGTCTGGATATACTGGTAAAAGACCTATTGGGTGAGTGCAAAAGTTCGTGCGGAGGTGCAATAGATGACGTTAGAAGTGGCGTAAAGTGTTATTATTAATACCCCTATCTACGTAAGACAGATCGTTGGAAAGGTGACGTGTGTAGCTTTCATTTCAAACAAAATAATTTGTGTAGATACAAACTGCTTCAAGAAAGATTACTTTCAAAATGAGTGGCATCCGTATGCTGCCAGAACGTTGGAATCAGATTATGGAAAATGATGGAGAATATATCATTGATTGAATAAAAAACTTTGCTGCCTAATAACTGTGTGACTTTTACTCACAAACTCCGCATGAACTTTTGCACTCACCCAATATTAACAAAAAAAAATGGAAGACCTGAAAAAACTCAAGAATTACTTACCTCAGGAGAGAAGAGTAAAACTTTTCTATGAGCAGATATATCAATGTCCGGTTTGTGACAGTGAAAACACAGAAGAATGACTATAGAACCTTTAGAATATCATTATAATAGAAATAGCATATAAATTACATTGTATTACATATAACTATAATAATAAAATTTTTGTTTTTTTCATGTATTTTAGAAACCCCATAAGTCCGCAGACTTTGGAGGCATTTTTCAGGTACTTAGAATCAATAAAAGTTATATTTTTTATCGAAAAACATTGTGTTATGACTTAAACAAACATGTAGTAAAGAAAGTTAACATAGTTTAGAAGGTTTTTTTTTGTAGAACCAGTTTTTTGTCTCTTGAAAAATTATGCATGCTTGATTTATGTTGTTTCTGAATTACGCGATTCAATTATAAGTTTAATTTAATTACCAGATTTCAATTACCTGTTTTATCCTATAATTGATTTTTCTCTTTCATTTTATTCTATATATGCACACATATGAACAAATCATCGGCATACATTGAGTCTATCTGAATCTAGTTAGGCAGATTCTGCAATGAAAACTATTCAAATGTATTTTTATTCAATGAATAAAAGAATATTTTTAATATTATTGCTCGCATTGATTTTTTTTTTGCAACGAAAAACCCAATGATAAATTGGGATTCGCAGCAGGTTGGTTATCATAAAATCGTTGGACTGAATATCCTGTGCATTTCTGCGTTAGTCAATTATTTATGTATACTTTTCCTAGTCGCATTAAACCTTGATTACCTAGATAGGCTTAGATTTCTATTGTATGTATAGAATTGATGTGAGCTTGGATGGACAAGTAATGTCCTGTTCTATTTAAGTTGCATATTTTTTTCAGACAATTAAATAATTCTTCTTTCCAAACTGCTATAAACATTATGCACAATTACGCATAAAATCATTCAATAGCTATTTCTCAAAATCGAAAGGGGGCAATTAATAGTTATTTCTTAATTTTTGTTTTAAACATACGATCTACAATACTCCAGTCAGTGTAAATGCTCTCTTATGCCTATGAAACTTCTTTTCGACGACAATCAGTTCTTATACATTTACTTTATTTGTTGATACAGAGAACAAACCTGGCAACTGCCCAGCCGATGCCGCGAACGAGACCCAATCCACTGAGACATGCAGACGCCAATGTAACACTGATGCTGATTGTCCCGAAGATGCCAAGTGCTGTCCTCAAAGTGGATGTCCGATGTGCCTTCAACCAGCTCTAATCTATGAGGAACCCGAGGCCGCTGGCTATACCACCAAGTGGCCTATCGATGTGAAAGGAGGTATGCAATATTATCACACCTAAAACAGTGCTCTGTGTTTTGATATCAAATGGGGGGGGGGGGGATATATGCGGAAATTATAAGCGAGGCATTACATATTCAAAATAAAAGTTATAATTACATATGTTTTAACTATAAATTGCTTTACAAATAGATACCTTGAGGTCTAATGTGTCATGTGATTAAGATTTTTATTTATAATCATGTATATCATCCAAATCGCAATCATTAAAGCCAAAATGGCTTTATGATTACGATTTTTAAAATAAAATATCCCTGTGAAAATTTCTTTGCAATAAACGGTTCGAAAATCTTTCAAAATTTATTAGTTTTTCAAAAAAAAAACAAAAATATGTATAAAAAAAGATATAATGGAATTTTGATAAATTTTAGTGACAATTTAGTACACAATGAACAGTTTCCAAATCTTTTAAACATTCTCTCACTCATTGACTCATTGACTTTTGAGATTAAATGAGTTACATTTGGTGAAAAATATATTAACTGAGAGAGGAGATTCCCGAAAAGAGATCCCAGTAAAAGCATCAATTTTTTAAAATATGGTTATAGCCCGTTGCCACTATGAAGGACCGTCTATTTCGACGGTCCGTCTAAACAGACGGAGGGGCCAGTGGCTAAATAATTTATATGACGCTGTTCACATTTAGACGGATCTGGGAGAAAAACAGGACCCGAATTTTTGAACGAACGGTTTGTCACTGCGGAGCGCCGTCTAAACGCCCATACCGTCATAATGTGACTGAGCCGGCCAATAAACAACACGTGTCGATACACCCCCGTGCACCCTGTTGACAGCAAAAGTTCTACATTCTCTGAAATTTGTGTCTTGTACTTTTATGTCAATTAAAATTCGTCCCAATAGATCATCAAAAAAGGATGTAGACATTCTAAAGTAATTGAAGAACTTTATTTCGTCACTTCTGAGTTCAGCCATTAATGGTTGAAATGTCCAAGTGAAAATCTTTCCCGTACAATGGGATGTATCCAATGTTTTCTTTTTACTCTATTACGTCTTCTTAATTACCATCAAAGACTATAACTTCAACCATCATGCTCGAAGGCAGAGTTAACTGAGACGGAGGTCTAACCTCGACTGAATCTAGCCGATTTTCTTGACAGATCCGTCTATATGTGAACACCTGTCTCCGGGTGACGGTTTCGCCGAAATAGACAGTCCGTATTTTATTTTTATTTTAGGGGAAAATAAGCCTCTTTTCCCTTTGGTTTCATTTATAACCAGGAGCAAACAGGCAGTTACTAGAATTGAATCCAGTAAGGGACTTTGTACCCATAGAATTCGAATAAAAGTAGCTACTGGCAACCGACTTGAACCAGCGCTATAATGAAACGAAATATTACTAATTACCAAGTTAAATTTACTGAGTATATGATCTTTCGAAGTGAGTACCTTGTTACTAACTTGTTGTCGAGATAATTAATTGGAAATTTAAAGCATTTTTTTTTTTATTTTCATGTAGAACAACAGCCGACGATAGATGCGAGTGAAGAGCCGGAAGTGACGGCTGAGGAAGGAAACGTAGCTACTCTGAAGTGTTTGGTCTATGGCAATCCAACACCGACTATTACATGGAAGAGGGGATCCATTCTTGTGAGTATTATCATTGATTTTACGGTGTATAATCAATGGTATCATCTATTATTGGTTTTAGGGTTCGAGTATCTATAATAATAATAATAATAATTAATTTCATCAATAATACATAAAACAGAGCAGTAACAAGTAAATATATTCAAAGGAATAAAAAACACGACTGCCATTACAAAAAGTGAACTACTGTATTTATAATTATTTGTATTGTTTTTTTTACGCAATATATATATACATATATACATATATATCACATATATACATATATATCACATATATACATATATATCTTCGGAATGTACTCAATTAGGCCTTTTATTTGACACTAAACACTATATATTTATATAAATTTATTTACATTTGGAGATTTGGTCATTTAGATACCTATTAACTTGATATTTGGATAGTTAAGGTATCCTATGACACTCGGAATGACAATAATGATTCTAACAATATTACATATCAGCTTGAGCGTTTAGAATTTATGTGGAGTTATGGTGGAATAAAGAAATGGAAAGGATACATATGTGAACCCTGAACACATAACACTCCTTTTTTGTTGCGCAGTAGTGAAAAATAGACTAATTTAGTGATTTTCAGCCAGTGGGCCGCGACTCCCTGGGGGGTCGCGAAAAGACCCCGGGGGTCGCAAGCAATCTAAAAATAATCGAAATTAAAGCTTCGGAAGAGGAACGTATTTATTATGTGATTTGCTATTGCTTTTACAAAATTTTATGTTGATTTAAGAAGAAAGCAGTTAGGTATAGCTTCGGAAATGAAAACAGTTTACATTAATGTGGTTTTCGCCATTATTTTGTCAAAAACTTTATACACAAAATGCTTACAGTTACCACCTTTGGAAAGGAAAACCAGTGAAAGGGGGCGCGTAATAGTTTTATTATTTTTTTTACCAACAGGAGGGGTCTATCTAGAAAAATGTTTAAAAACACTGAACTAGGGGGGAGGGGGGTCGGCAGATACAAAAAGATAATACTAATGCAGGACGCACTCAGTGAAAAGTGATATTCATGCGCTCTGTTAGAGTGGTTGATACTATCTAGTGGATGCTAGGGGAGATGTAAAATTTGATTTATAATAGTAGGTATGGAGATTTATAATAGTAGCTATGGAGGTATATAGGGGATTTTTTATCTGATAGATCTTTGTTTAACACGGAACTGAAGTTGCTAGGTACTTGGATCTGATATCCCTGGGTTAGTCGATCCATTCCCTAGGGCTGCATCTGCGTAGGCGAAACTGCCTTTGTGATCTATACCTGGTGAACATTGCCTAGTGGACATTGCCGTGAAACCATTTTATCGGGGAGAAAATGAAGTTAGGTGTTTAACTTCTTACAATTTTATTTACAAAATTAGCGAGATGAAGTTGCCTGCTGTAGCCATGCTTAGAATTTATAGAGAAAATGATAAATATGGCTTATACGTGGAATGTGGAAGCAAAACCTGGCGCAGGCTTTGGTATCCTCTAAATCCTATTTTGGTCCGATTGGCGCAAATTCGCGTCCATATACACAGTCGCCGTAATCAAGGATGGGTTAAATGAGAGTGTTTATTAGGAGAATCGTATTGCATGTATGGATATAATCACTGATTCTATCAATCGAGAGAAGCAATACTTAGAGTTTACGCTTTTACCTGGGATTCGAAAAGGAGATACTTATCAATGTGCAGTCCAAAATTATGGACAACGTCTACTCTAGAAATTACTACTTTATAAATAGTCATTTCTAATAGGATGACTGAAAGAATTAAATAGTGTTAGGTTATGCAAGGGTGCTATTACCAGATATGTAAATTCAGAGGTTATATCCAAAATATGGTATCCAGTGTTATATCTAAAATAGCTGTATTCACAGTCCTTTCTATAACATTTGGGCAACAAAGATTCCATATTTCCGATATGTGTTAAATAGAATGGCACAATATTTCAAAACTTTCTTTTTCAAACACCGTCAGTATGCCAAAAGCTCTTGCTGGTTTATTTATTTAAAGAAAATCACAATGAGTATTATTAACTGCATACATCAGCACTATTAGAGGTTTCATTGTAAACAGTAGCAAAATAGAGCACTGCAGCCAAGTATTTATTCAAATCAAAGCCGTCTAACTAGGCTTAGACCCGTAATAAGGCAAGCGTAATAAGTAAGGAATTGCTTAACTATACATTAAATTACATAATTTTCAAAATAAGTTGGGTATTTAAAAGTAAACGGAATCAGACAAGGCGACATGCAAAATGATCACAAAATTAATGTTTTATGATGACAATTTAAGCCATGTTTCTTCAAGTCTAATAATATTAAAAATTACCTAAGAATAATAAACAAGGTTCATAACAAATAACCCAACAATTTAAAAACTAAGTTATTGATATTTCAATGCGTATTTTAGTTTGTTAGTCTGCTAATATATTTAAAAAACCTACTTCTAAAAATTTCCTTGCTGCTTGTCTTGATTATTTTTACCGAATTTGTAAACCTACATATATCAACCCTGTCTCTTCGTAAGTTTGACCAAAAACATAAAAAATACGTCACTCTTTTTGTTAAAAAGTCACTACATCACTATTTTGGTAAAAACCAGTTTTTCAATCTGTTCCAGATCGACGGCTCTGTGGGCCGATACCGAATACTAACTGACGGGGTACTACAAATCGTTTCTCTCTACCGCAATGACTCTGGAGTATACATTTGTATAGCTGACAATGGCATCGGCCGACCAATTGAACGTGAAATCAATCTCGTTATAAACGGTATGTTTTGAATTTAATACATTGACTGATTAACCTGGTTTTTAATAATTAATATAATTAGTGGAATGGTTTCATTACTAATTGCATTTATTTTCTAACTAATTTTCTTTTTCTAGTAGACAAATCAATTTTCTGGATTAATATTCAAAAATGGTACACAATATCTTATGTACTTTATAGAATTCTGGAAAGTGATTGTTAGTTTTTTAAAAACGATATAATAAGTATTTAAAGTGGTGTCCTGGGCCCAGTTTCTCAAAAGTAGCCAGTCACAAAGTTATAAATCACAAGTCCTAAAGTCACAAATACAAAGTTCATGTGCCTGTTTAATTGCCTGTAGTTACAAATTGACTAGTAAAGGAGTTTCTTCAATGTGTTTTACACCTGTGAAAAGAAGTCACCCCTGTCAAAAATATTCACAATTGGAAATAAACAAGACAAGACGAGACTTGAGAGTAGTGTCGTCTCATGCCTATGGTACTACTACTAGCCACATGGTAATTCTGGACCAGATATACGGCATAATGCACATTTATGGAAATTCACCCATCTCTGGGGCTGGGTGAATTTCCGATCAATTTCACTAGCGTAGAATTGTAACTTGTGACTTTTTTAATGTCACAAGAGCGAAACTTTCAAAATATCGATGGTGAATTGATAAAAACTTGCTAGTGATATAAGACTTGTGACTTTATTATTGAGCAACTTCATAACATTAAGTTTTCGCATATCAGTGAAATTTTACTGGTAAATAAGTGACTTGTAACTTTCGAGAAACGCTTCCCAGGTATGCAAATCCTAACCACTGTGGCTCGCTCGCCAGGTATGCAAGCAAATCTAACCACTATTATGTATCATAAATGTATTGGAAACCGTACTATTATCCACTCTTTCTCTATATTAACATTCCATTAATATATTTAAGAAAATCCATTGTAAGTTCAGTTATTTTACTTTAGTCCCGAATGACATATTCTAACCACTGGCCAATGTTTCATCAGTGTGGGTTTTCGTGTTTTGATCATTTTTGCAATTTTAGACTTTTCTGAGTTCAAGTTTCACAATGTCATTGTTGGGTGAACTTGCTGTTTATTAGATTAATAACTTGGTCTTCCAGAATTGAGGGATCTTGCATTTCAGTGCCGAAAGCGGTCCATCTCATTGCGGTGCATTTCTTAATATCATCCATTACAACGGAACCAAAGATTTTATGCCAAACTTTTCATTCAGTTCCGTTATCGTCCAGGATTCACTAAGTACAATATTATTGTATCATATATCCTCGTGCTAGATTTTCTAGACAGCAGTTTTTTTGTTTTTTGTGGCCACCACCTGATGGCTCCGGCGTCTGAAGAGATACATTATACGTCCCAGGTGTCCGGGCTGTGGGATGCTCACGGTGGTCGCTATCCGCACCCAGAACTCCAATCTCCTCACAGAGGCCTAGTAGTCCGCTGTGCTAATAACCTGAAATTACAGTTTACCGCCGTAAGCAGTTTGTTAGAATTCGCATAAGGCTCTCCCAATAGATTTAGCCGTAAGTTGGCTAAAGCGTCACACTCGCACAGAATAAGTAGAACAGTAACATCTTCCTCTCCACATGTTCTGCAAAATGAATTAGCCCTATTTTCGATGATTGTGAGATTTTTGTATAGGACAATATATATTCATTATTCCTATTACTGTCCTTATTCGGGATTTTCCCAAGTTAAGCAATGCTTCAAATATATTTACAAAGGGTGGCTTTATGAGAGCCTAAATTCGCGTCTCTCCAGTAGATTTCCCATTCTCTTTCCAGCGACTTTCTTGTGGCCAGTTTTAAGAGATGGCGAGTTCTGGGCCAAGGAAGTATTAAGAAGACCCTACCCTGGCCAGGGCATCTACTTCCCTATTTTCTGTTTTATTGCTACATCGTGGTACCCATGCGAGGGTTTGTAGAATACAGTTCAATGAGGATTCTAAGGGTATCCCTAGGCTATATTGGATGTAACTTTCCTGGCATTTAGTGCTTTCAGAGCTGCTTGGCTGTCTGTGCATGTGTACATAGCCGGTTGCTGTATTTCCTCTTTTGGTTTTTGTGTACGCAATCCTCTACTTCTTATGTTGCAAGTTTTCCTAGAGCCGTTGTTATTTTAGCCATTGGTCCTTCGATTCCGTTCAGCAATTTGGAAGTCGACAAAGAATGCAAGGTAACGACATTCAGGATTCTGTGGTGCAGTTAATCTTCTCTTATTTGAGGTGGATGACCTTGTTGTCTTGTATTCAGGCAAGGTCACCATTCCAGCGTTTTCCTGGTCCACTGACTATGATCCATTCTAGTATAGCTTCCACTCCACTTCCACTTAAAATGTGCAATGGTCTATTCTATTACTATATTTCTAATTCTTATAACTAAATCTTACTATCTGTTGCTCGGTTTTGCATGCGGTTTCATGGTACAGATCCTAGCCACCGAGAAGCTGCCATCGTCGGTGAGGAAAACGTGTCGATAATCGGAACGCTCGACATGCCGCTGGTACTCCGCTGCGGCGCGTACGGATGGCCCACGCCGCACGTGCAATGGTGGAAAGGAGACACCATGCTACCGCTGTTGAGCACGCAGTACGAACACCGCCGCGACTACTCGCTGCACATAAGATCCCTGGACGTGGCCAGTTTGGGAGCGTACACTTGTACGGTGTACAACGGGATCGGAAAGGCACGATCCTGGGTGGTGGTCGTCAAGGCTTACGCGCCTGAAAACTACTCCGGAAGCATTGACCCCGAACAGGGCAGATTATATTTAATTCCAAACACGAGCCCCGTCCATATCGGTCACACGGCACCATCTCGCTACACCACTCCCAGCACCCGGTCTCGTAGCACTACCATACTTTGGCCAGAAGTGCCTAGTCAGCAAGTATCACCTGGAGGACATACTAGCCCGCCGGTCGTGGTCTATAATGGTAATATACATTATAATACTTTTAATTTATAAATTACAGGCTTTAATCGACGGCTTTGCTTGCTGTCTTGTAGATCGGTAAAGGTTGTTTAAACCTGTCATTAACTCAAATATGTAATTGTTTGTAGCTTAGCGCTTGGCCTTGGCTAACTTGCATCCTATCTCCGGGTAATTCTGACTTTGTGTTCCTTTCTTTGCTACTTCATAGGAGGCACTCTTTTGCCTCTTTAAAATATCTGATTAAATAGTCAGCGGTACAAACCAGATAGATAACCAAACAATGTGCAGACGGTTTTCCGTTTATATTATTCAGTTAATCTGTTTTTTTTTTATAATAAAACCCTTGACAGAGATATGACAATTATATATATACAATATTGACCAAGGTCATTTTTCCGAATGGTGTAAACTGTAAGATATCAAACCGATGTCAAGTTTTGTTTGTTCCACTTTCGATACTTGACCAAGGTCTACATTGTTATTATATCTACTCTACTCACTACTCTACTCACTACATTATTATTAAAAATCATATCACCATTATTATTAAAATCTTTGTGTAATTATCTTATCTGACAGGTCAAGATGTTTATTATGGTGTTTTTTCCATTCATACAATTATTATTACCAAGGCCAACACACATATTGCCCAAAAGGAAAGTTGTTATGATAGTTATTCTTATTTTTTAGTAAATTCAATTTATCAATATAATGGGTTATATTGGTAAATTTCTTATTAAATCAGGTACGAAGAAGGGAAAATGGTAATAACTCCGGTAGTATTTTTGATACATCTATGAGACTTTGCCCCGTTGTGGTTAGATAAATTGAATGAATAAAATTATTGTGTCAAAGGCGTTTATTTCAATGACCAGTTTCTTATCGTTGTTATTTCACTTTGCAGTACCGATTGGAGTAAGAGTAATCGCGGAACAAACGACCTACACCGTGGGTTCCGATATGTCGATTCCTTGCTATATCGATGGCCACCCAGCTCCTATTGTAAGATGGCTTAAAGATGGAGCTCCAGTCGTTCCTTCGCAGAATGTGGATATATCAGGTAATGTATTTTTTATTTTGACTAGAAATCGAATCTTAACCGATTGAGAGAATCAGTTTAAAAATAATAATTTTAGATAGTCTGGTAAATAATTCCACATGCATCATATTATTATGAGAATTTTAAAATGCTAAATCAATCTTCTTTGTAAATTTCATAATAAAGTATTATAATAATCGTCATTTTTATTCTTTGTTAGTTTATATTCGTATTCTATGACCTTATTAATTTCTTGTTAATTATTATAATGTTATTCTTTTTAATTTATAGTCATATGACCTTAAAATTCTAATTTGACGATGGCATAATGTTATTTATTGTTTTGGCAACGCGTTCTATTTATTTTGACTAGGTATTATGATATTAAATTTTATGCTACTTAACCACATCTATAATATATTGACTAATTTATAATTTATAATTTATTCATGTGGTTTTCTTTATTTTCTTTCTCTTTAAATTTTATTCTCATAATTTTCTTTTTCTCTTTTAGTTTTAAATTTATTTCAATTTGTCTCTTATCTATTTAACAGAGTTTTATGATTAATTTTAATGCTGATTTTATAATGGAAATGTGATGATTTTTTTTTTGAGGAACACATTATAAGGAAATTTAGTTTTATGAGCAGTTTACTACAAAGTTTAAATAATATATTGTATTATTAGAGCCCTGTCCACCTTAGAACAGGCTAGTTCCAGTTGGGGGATAGAATCGAATAAGTCTGAGTTTCAAAATAAATGTTTTTATAAATATCCATTAAAATGAATAATAAATAGTTATCATGGCCATGGCGATTGCGTTAGGGCAGAGGCGTAACTTTAACGGCTCTCATATCTTTTGTTCTTGTTTAAAGGTCTTAAGGTCTGAAACATTGAAACAACAAATATAACTTGCACTATGTACACTCTCACCAAAACGAATCATGAATGCTTTTAATGTAATGTACCTTCCCTTCTTTAGCTATAGAAATATTAATAAAGGGGGCTATTTTTAATAGAAATATTGTTGACAAAAATAATAAGCATTGCAAAATTCTGATAAAAAAGTAAAATAATGAATAATGCCTTCATCACAAGTCATAGATGTTATATCGAAGGACTAATAGATTTGCAATAGAAAAAAGGCAAACTTGTCGAATTCCCAGAATAAAAGGAGATATAAAAAATCAGCCGCAATATGAATGTTTTTGCAAAAGTAATTCATTGAATTTAACGAATACGCAAACAAGGACAGTGCAGCCCGGAACTTTCCTTTCAGTGGCTCAAAAGTCAGTTTATGGAGGGTTTGTCAACTAATTTAACTATATTTGTTGAATGGATGTTTGCATACGATTCCTCTTGGGCCTACTACGCAAGTATGACTATGTGTCTGCGTGAGGGCTAAATTAAAACAGTGGCACATACGCCAAAGCAGAAATGTTCACCTACTTTCACCCCTCTTTTCGTATCCTTTCATTGTCTTCACCGTTCTATTATTTAGACTTCTTCGAGCCATTGTCTTCTCCCGGCCTACAACTTCGTTCGGTCTCTGGCAATCACTAGAAAATCGTGCATGCTGCAAGGTTTGGGAATGGTCTCACTCACCTAACGTAGAATCCGTTAAAGATCGACTTAAACTACACTACCTCTCTGACGTAGGAAATCAGTTGTATTCCATTTTTCCTTACGTTCTCTATTCCAAGCTTTCTCCTGCTGGGTATAAATTAGTATTTTTTTACCTTTGCATTTTTTTTACCTAGCTTTGTAGTAAGTAATTATTGTATATTTGAAACTCTTTTATGAATCAATATTATAACTAATGTTAACTGTTTTAATATTGCTCGGTGCCAATAAGATTGCCTCTTTGTTAAAACTTTTAATGCAAACAAAGAGTTTATTATTATTACCACTATCTCCTTCAAATTGCCGAAATCTGATAAAAACTCTTATATTTTTCAGAATCACACCGTCTTACTATGTACCGCCTGAATAAGACCGATTCCGGGGTATACACATGCGAGGCCGACAACCAGTACACCTCTGCCAACAGCTCAGTGTCTGTCAATGTGGAAGGTATGTAGACTGTTAATATTTGAATCTAACAAACTTATTAATTCGACTACTATCATAGCATATAGTAGAGCATGTAGATTGACAAATTTATCAGCTAGTAGTCCAGTATCATCATCTTCAAATGTACCTGAACATCGCTTTTTTCCTCGCCATTTAGTCTGATGTCTTTACCAGAGCCATAGAAAGAGAGTCCCTGGAGCGCCAGCCATGGGAATGAAACTCACAATGGCATGTTTTCAACCCACGAAAATTAGTTTGCATGGGTAGTTAGTGCACGCATACTAATATAATATAATGGTGGCTTATTTAATGGAGGCGACTTTTACCGCATATAATTGCATTATTGAATTAATACACAGATCGGCCGCCGGGAAAATATCACAACGGATAAACCACCGTTCGGTGGTATTGACTTCCCAGCGGGTAAAGGGGACTATTTATTTTTTGTGTTTGACTTCTTAATTTCATTTCGATATTTTTTCAGCATCTGAATATCCCAAAATATAGCAACAATCATATAAAACATATTTTTTGTACTGTCTCTTCATTGTACCCATCATAACGCGAGTAGTCGTATACTTAAACTCATATATTAGAGACATATAATAATTTCAGTATAGGCAGGGGCTTGCTGTTAAAACTCGAGAACATAGTTTACAAAATTCACAATTGCAGGCTCTGCAGGGTTAACAAATTTGTCCACATTATGTCGAACCTTAGCAGGTAAAATTAATATAGAAGAAGCGAATCAAAATAACTTTTTTCTTACAGATCCTTTCCTGAATGTAAACTGCACAGATAACTCTCTGTTCGCCAACTGCAGACTTATAGTGAAGGCACGCTACTGCTCACATAAGTATTATGCAAAGTGAGTATTATGTTCATTAAAATTTATTTATTGAATACACAGAGAACTCCATTTATATATATATATATATATATATTAGAGAACTCCATATATATATATATATATATATATATATATATATATATATATATATATATATATATATATATATATATATATATATATATATATATATATATATATATATATATATATATATATATATATATATATATATATATATATATATATATATATATATATATATATATATATATATATATATATATATATATATATATATATATATATATATATATATATATATATATATATATATATATATATATATATATATTTATATATATATATATCTATATATATATATATATATATATATATATATATATATATATATATATATATATATATATATATATATATATATATACGTATATATATATATATATATATATATATATATATATATATATATATATATATATATATATATATATATATATATATATATATATATATTTTATTTAAAATAAAATTAGTAAACGCTACTTAAAAAGCAGCGAAGGAAATCCCAGCTTGGACCGGGAAATGCTAATATTTGAATGAGATATACTTACGGATGTGCACGACTTTCGACGGTGCAATGTAAGTTTAAACTTACATTGCACCGTCGAAAGTCCGTTGCACATCCGTAAGTATATCTCATTCAAAAATATTAGCATTTCCCGATCCAAGCTGGGATTTCCTTCGCTGCTTTTTAAGTAGCTTTTACTAATTTTATTTTAAATAAAAATATCATCATATAAAAGGATTTCTTTACAAAACTTATATATATATATATATATATAGATATATATATATATATATATATATATATATATATATATATATATATATATATATATATATATATATATATATATATATATATATATATATATATATATATATATATATATATATATATATATATATATATATATATATATATATATATATATATATATATATATATATATTATTTATTTAAAATAAAATTAGTAAACGCTACTTAAAAAGCAGCGAAGGAAATCCCAGCTTGGACCGGGAAATGCTAATATTTGAATGAGATATACTTACGGATGTGCACGACTTTCGACGGTGCAATGTAAGTTTAAACTTACATTGCACCGTCGAAAGTCCGTTGCACATCCGTAAGTATATCTCATTCAAAAATATTGGCATTTCCCGATCCAAGCTGGGATTTCCTTCGCTGCTTTTTAAGTAGCTTTTACTAATTTTATTTTAAATAAAAATATCATCATATAAAAGGATTTCTTTACAAAACTTATATATATATATATATATATAGATATATATATATATATATATATATATATATATATATATATATATATATATATATATGTATATATATATATATATATATATATATATATATATATATATATATATATATATATATATATATATATATATATATATATATATATATATATATATATATATATATATATATATATATATATATATATATATATATATAGGTGTAAATTTTTTAAAATTATTTTCAATAATATATAAAATTAGATTCATGAAAAGTTACTTATCTGGGGTCCTGGTGGACCAGAAACATTTAAACGATAGTTAATGTCCTCTTTAAATACTTAGGGCAGCGGCACCTGTTTCCGCAATTGATAACTTAGGATGTTCTTAGTTATTGCAGCCGAATTACTGTATGCCCTTGGATGTAATAAGTATAGGAGGATGGTTTCTGTAACAGAAATGGATGTTAGTAACTTATTTTAGAAGAAATTATATGACTGAGAATATTTCGACACTAGTCGTATTCATCTCTATGACATTTCTGATAGAACAATTTTTTCAAAATTTAAATTAAAAAAAACTGAACATAGAGAAATGGGTTAATAATATTTTGCAATATCGTTATAAATGCACTATAACCGACCTTGAAAAACATTATTAATAATGATTTTTTAAATGAAAAATATTAATAAGCTTTTAATGAATATGTCTGAACAAATATAATTACTGTATTAATTTTGCCTATTCAGACCGGGACCCTTGCAAGCGCCTAAAATATTTATAAAAGCCAACTCCCAAGATTTAACGTCTCTTTCTTTAGCGTTATCGCCAAGGCACTTAATAATTTTTACTTTAAAACAATTATCAAAAGTTAAATTGTGTGCCTTAGCATGCAATGCTATTGGAAGTTGACTTTCATTGCCTACGCTGGCCCTGTGATTATTTAACCTAATGCTAAGAGGTGTAGTTGATTCCCAATATAAAATGCATTGCAGGTCTGGCAAAGTAATTGATATACAATATTTTTTGAAATGCAACTACTATTAAAAGGAACTCTGTAACTGTTGGGAGTGTTAGGACTAGTAAAATAAATGCTTCGATCTAATAAAGGACATGTTTTACAACGTGATCGACCGCAAGGCTGTAGGCCCAAATTTTTGTTATTACTAAGATAATTTCGATTATTTTTATTAAGTATTGATTTTAAATTAGGAGGTTTTCGAAATGATAAAATTGGTGGTATATCTAATAAACCTTTGGTTGATGGGTCGTTAGCTATAATAGGGAATAAATCTGCTAAAATAGGTCGCAGTTTCTCAGTGCCAGGAAAATAAGTAGTACTTAGAAAGATTTTATTTTGATTTAAATTTGACACCAATTTAGGTTTAGGTGAAAATTTTGTTTCGGAATTTATTATATTTTTATCTAACAAAGAGGCAGGATAATTTCTTTCTATTAGTGATTTTTTAAGATTAGAAAGGTACTTATCTAGATTTTCTTTATTATTAATTAAACGGTGTCCGCGAATGGACATTGAATATGGAATTGACTTTTTGGTATGAAACGGATGACAGCTATCGAAATGTAGGTATTGCTCTTTGTTTGTAGGTTTTATATGAATTGCAGTTTTAATGGTGCCTTCGGATAGAGTTAGATCAACGTCTAAGAATGTAATTTGATTTTCTGATATAGTGTATGTAAAATCTAAGGGTCCGAAATTATTTAAATCTGTAAGGAAGTCAGTGAGTGTGTCATGTCCATGTGGCCAAAACAATATAATATCATCAATAAACCTATACCACATTAGTGGTTGTAAATTTTGAGTAAGAAGAAATTTATTTTCTAATAACCCCATGAAAAGATTCGCATAAGAAGGTGCCATTCTTGTTCCCATTGCTGTACCTTTAATTTGGAGATAAAATTCATCCTCAAAAGAAAAAGCATTCTTAGTGAGGACGAATTCAGCTAACTTACAAAGAAAATTTGTAGAAGGAATTTGAGGGCTGGGCCTTTGATTAAGGTAATGGGAAATCGCTTCTAAGCCTAAATCATGGGGAATATTAGTATAAAGAGAGACAGCGTCAATTGTAACAAGTAATAAGTTGTCAGTCTTAGGAATTGTGGTATTTTTTAGAATCTCGATGAAATGGTAACTATCTTTAATGTGTGACTTTAGATTTTTTACAAATGGCTGTAAAAAGTAATCGACAAAAGCTGAAATTCTTTCTGTGGGTGAGTTAAAACTAGCTACTATCGGTCTTCCTGGATTATTAGGTTTATGAATTTTTGGCAATAAGTAAAAATTTGGTGTTCTGATAGGGTTAGGAATTAAAGTGTTAACATCTTCATCTGATAATTTTTCAATGGTTTTTTTGTTGTTCAATATATTTTTTTATTGTATTAGCAAAATTTTGATTCGGATCACTATATAATTTTTTAATAGGAAGTTTCGTCTCTGAGTTGCCTCAAACCTTCAGCTACATAGTCTGTTTTATTAAGGATGACTGTAGTTGAACCTTTATCAGTTGGCAAAATGATGATATTGGTATCTTTGCTTAGATTGTTAACCCCTCAAATGAATGGCGATTAGCTCGGGTTGCCTACGGCAAAATGTATATAAATTTATATTTACATTTACATTTACATTTACATAGAGCGGGGTTTACTATAGAGCTATAGCATTACTATAGAGCGGATTACTATAAAGCGGCGCACATTTACATTTATATTTATATTTATATAAATTTATATACATTTTGTATACATTTTGCCAAGGCATCCCTTAAGGGACGCCTCACATTTGAGGGGTTAAGAGCTGAAAGTTCATCAGATGTTAAGTTAGGTGTAGGTTTGAGGCTGTTTAAAAATGTTGGTTGTGTAACTTTGTTCATTAAAACTGTAATAAATATTTCTACAGGATGATTTTTTGGAAGAGAGGGTGGCTCTTTATTAGAATATTGTCGAAATTTTGCCAGTGCGTCATGTAATTTACTATTATTACCATTTTTGTCCCTTGAATGCCAAAACTCAAGCCATCTCAAATTACGACAAAATTTTGCTATATCATTTCCAAAACTGAAATGGTCAACTTTGGGAGTTGGTGTGAAATTTAGCCCTTTAGATAAAACTGAATATTCATTATGGTTTATAATTTTTGAGGACAAGTTTTTTACGACAAGTCTATCGGTATTTATAGGAACCTGTGCAGCATTAGAATTTGTAACTGATGATATCAAATTTTCAATAATTGGGATTTCTAAAGGAACTTGTGTAGGTTCGGGATGCATATCTGCATGAGAATAATTGTTTATAAAATGACGATTAGCTGAAAATTTGTTTTGTGATGAATATAAGGGAATGTTTTCGTTATTGTTATAATTTGAAACAGGATTTGAATTATATCTTGTATAATTTTGTTGTGTAGAGTTGTTGATTTTGTGAAAAATTTGTAAATTATGAAACTTATTTTCGTGTTTTAGCCTAATATTGTTTAAATCAATTACAGAACTGCTAACTATTTCACTAGCATATATATAATGCATTGGAGAATACATTTCTATCAAATCAACATAATATATAAGAGACCTTAAATGTTTATCTACCAAAACTTTGTATTCATTGTGTAAAACAAATGTAATCTCCATTGCATAATTAAACCTTAAAGTGTGGAAATTATATTGGATTTCTGGACTTATAGCTGAGAAAGGAAATTTAGGTATTAACCCTTTGGGACATATATGATTATTTAGACATTTTGACAGATATTCTACATGTCCTGTAAATTGTGATGCTTTACGAGAATGATAATTAACCTGATTTAACCAATAATTATATTCGTTCATAGTGATACATGTGATAGCAAAATAAGTAAGTAAAAAGTGTAAAATTGTTTATATTTTGATATTTTAAGGGTGTAAATTTTTTTAAATTATTTTCAATAATATATAAAATTAGATTCATGAAAAGTTACTTATCTGGGGTCCTGGTGGACCAGAAACATTTAAACGATAGTTAATGTCCTCTTTAAATACTTAGGGCAGCGGCACCTGTTTCCGCAATTGATAACTTAGGATGTTCTTAGTTATTGCAGCCGAATTACTGTATGCCCTTGGATGTAATAAGTATAGGAGGATGGTTTCTGTAACAGAAATGGATGTTAGTAACTTATTTTAGAAGAAATTATATGACTGAGAATAATTCGACACTAGTCGTATTCATCTCTATGACATTTCTT
>OX155980.1:73581325-73716325 GCA_944548615.1 Micropterix aruncella
ATATTTTGATATTTTAAGGGTGTAAATTTTTTTAAATTATTTTCAATAATATATAAAATTAGATTCATGAAAAGTTACTTATCTGGGGTCCTGGTGGACCAGAAACATTTAAACGATAGTTAATGTCCTCTTTAAATACTTAGGGCAGCGGCACCTGTTTCCGCAATTGATAACTTAGGATGTTCTTAGTTATTGCAGCCGAATTACTGTATGCCCTTGGATGTAATAAGTATAGGAGGATGGTTTCTGTAACAGAAATGGATGTTAGTAACTTATTTTAGAAGAAATTATATGACTGAGAATAATTCGACACTAGTCGTATTCATCTCTATGACATTTCTTATTGAAAATTTGATATCATCAGTTACAAATTCTAATGCTGCACAGGTTCCTATAAATACCGATAGACTTGTCGTAAAAAACTTGTCCTCAAAAATTATAAACCATAATGAATATTCAGTTTTATCTAAAGGGCTAAATTTCACACCAACTCCCAAAGTTGACCATTTCAGTTTTGGAAATGATATAGCAAAATTTTGTCGTAATTTGAGATGGCGTGAGTTTTGGCATTCAAGGGACAAAAATGGTAATAATAGTAAATTACATGACGCACTGGCAAAATTTCGACAATATTCTAATAAAGAGCCACCCTCTCTTCCAAAAAATCATCCTGTAGAAATATTTATTACAGTTTTAATGAACAAAGTTACACAACCAACATTTTTAAACAGCCTCAAACCTACACCTAACTTAACATCTGATGAACTTTCAGCTCTTAACAATCTAAGCAAAGATACCAATATCATCATTTTGCCAGCTGATAAAGGTTCAACTACAGTCATCCTTAATAAAACAGACTATGTAGCTGAAGGTTTGAGGCAACTCAGAGACGAAACTTCCTATAAAAAATTATATAGTGATCCGAATCAAAATTTTGCTAATACAATAAAAAAATATATTGAACAACAAAAAACCATTGAAAAATTATCAGATGAAGATGTTAACACTTTAATTCCTAACCCTATCAGAACACCAAATTTTTACTTATTGCCAAAAATTCATAAACCTAATAATCCAGGAAGACCGATAGTAGCTAGTTTTAACTCACCCACAGAAAGAATTTCAGCTTTTGTCGATTACTTTTTACCGCCATTTGTAAAAAATCTAAAGTCACACATTAAAGATAGTTACCATTTCATCGAGATTCTAAAAAATACCACAATTCCTAAGACTGACAACTTATTACTTGTTACAATTGACGCTGTCTCTCTTTATACTAATATTCCCCATGATTTAGGCTTAGAAGCGATTTCCCATTACCTTAATCAAAGGCCCAGCCCCCAAATTCCTTCTACAAATTTTCTTTGTAAGTTAGCTGAATTCGTCCTCACTAAGAATGCTTTTTCTTTTGAGGATGAATTTTATCTCCAAATTAAAGGTACAGCAATTGGAACAAGAATGGCACCTTCTTATGCGAATCTTTTCATGGGGTTATTAGAAAATAAATTTCTTCTTACTCAAAATTTACAACCACTAATGTGGTATAGGTTTATTGATGATATTATATTGTTTTGGCCACATGGACATGACACACTCACTGACTTCCTTACAGATTTAAATAATTTCGGACCCTTAGATTTTACATACACTATATCAGAAAATCAAATTACATTCTTAGACGTTGATCTAACTCTATCCGAAGGCACCATTAAAACTGCAATTCATATAAAACCTACAAACAAAGAGCAATACCTACATTTCGATAGCTGTCATCCGTTTCATACCAAAAAGTCAATTCCATATTCAATGTCCATTCGCGGACACCGTTTAATTAATAATAAAGAAAATCTAGATAAGTACCTTTCTAATCTTAAAAAATCACTAATAGAAAGAAATTATCCTGCCTCTTTGTTAGATAAAAATATAATAAATTCCGAAACAAAATTTTCACCTAAACCTAAATTGGTGTCAAATTTAAATCAAAATAAAATCTTTCTAAGTACTACTTATTTTCCTGGCACTGAGAAACTGCGACCTATTTTAGCAGATTTATTCCCTATTATAGCTAACGACCCATCAACCAAAGGTTTATTAGATATACCACCAATTTTATCATTTCGAAAACCTCCTAATTTAAAATCAATACTTAATAAAAATAATCGAAATTATCTTAGTAATAACAAAAATTTGGGCCTACAGCCTTGCGGTCGATCACGTTGTAAAACATGTCCTTTATTAGATCGAAGCATTTATTTTACTAGTCCTAACACTCCCAACAGTTACAGAGTTCCTTTTAATAGTAGTTGCATTTCAAAAAATATTGTATATCAATTACTTTGCCAGACCTGCAATGCATTTTATATTGGGGAAACAACTACACCTCTTAGCATTAGGTTAAATAATCACAGGGCCAGCGTAGGCAATGAAAGTCAACTTCCAATAGCATTGCATGCTAAGGCACACAATTTAACTTTTGATAATTGTTTTAAAGTAAAAATTATTAAGTGCCTTGGCGATAACGCTAAAGAAAGAGACGTTAAATCTTGGGAGTTGGCTTTTATAAATATTTTAGGCGCTTGCAAGGGTCCCGGTCTGAATAGGCAAAATTAATACAGTAATTATATTTGTTCAGACATATTCATTAAAAGCTTATTAATATTTTTCATTTAAAAATCATTATTAATAATGTTTTTCAAGGTCGGTTATAGTGCATTTATAACGATATTGCAAAATATTATTAACCCATTTCTCTATGTTCAGTTTTTTTTTAATTTAAATTTTGAAAAAATTGTTCTATCAGAAATGTCATAGAGATGAATACGACTAGTGTCGAAATATTCTCAGTCATATAATATCTTCTAAAATAAGTTACTAACATCCATTTCTGTTACAGAAACCATCCTCCTATACTTATTACATCCAAGGGCATACAGTAATTCGGCTGCAATAACTAAGAACATCCTAAGTTATCAATTGCGGAAACAGGTGCCGCTGCCCTAAGTATTTAAAGAGGACATTAACTATCGTTTAAATGTTTCTGGTCCACCAGGACCCCAGATAAGTAACTTTTCATGAATCTAATTTTATATATTATTGAAAATAATTTAAAAAAAATTACACCCTTAAAATATCAATATATATATATATATATATATATATATATATATATATATATATATATATATATATATATATATATATATATATATATATATATATATATATATATATATATATATATATATATATATATATATATATATATATATATATATATATATATATATATATATATATATATATATATATATATATTATTTCAATTTGAAAAAATAATAATTTACACATTTACAATCAAATATATATATATATATATATATATATATATATATATATATATATATATATATATATATATATATATATATATATATATATATATATATATATATATATATATATATATATATATATATTGATTTTATTAATTATACCTATGCGGCCGTACATATCTGCTTAATTGTAGCTGCCCTTGGCTCACAATGGCAAATGTTCTACATTCTTGGTTACATTTTGGTTGGCTGTTATTGTCAGGATATAAACAAGTTAGCCTTATTTGCAACAGCTCGAGAATCGGGTCGAAAAGCGAGTCGGGTCGAGTATGATACCAAAATATTTGACCTTTTAAAATGTCAGATTGTCATTGGCTACCATTTATTAATGATTTTCATTCTCTTTTCCAGGTTTTGCTGCAAGTCATGTACGCTAGCCGGCCAACTACCACTGAATGGCCCCCACCTTAATAACGCCTATGAGAGCGAGAGCAACAACCTACGCCGAAAATAAAATAGCCTTAAGTTATGAATAATGTATGATAGGTCACTCATTGCAGGTTACAATAAGAACACCCGTGTCCCACGTTAGCACATCTCAATGGATTTCTTTGCATGAGAATTAGGTATTTAAGGCATATGATTATTGACAGTTATCTTCTACGGGGAATAATGAACATACTTATAACTTCTTTTCCTTAGGTCGAACCAGAAACTCGTCATAACTGTGAATATTGGATATATGTACATATAAGAGCCGCTGAAAATTCTCTCTTTCTATTATTTCAGTCTAATAACTTAATTATTGTTCAATATCATACACAATTATCATTTAGAATAGTATTCCTAATTTGTTTTTTATTTGCTCGCTCACTGTAAACCGACGTAACGCATTTTCAATGACACATTCATTAATCATTGAATAAAAAAGTTGACTTTCCTTCCTAATATGACCCTAAATTAATATATTCTGCAATATCATACACACATTTTATTCAACCTGTTTAATTTTAAACTAGTTAAGGTATGTATCTAATTGATATATTGGTTGGATTTAAATTAAGATAATGTCCTTTAAGGCAACTAATGATTTAGGGAACCAGATATTTCTGTTGAATTGTCATTAGTAACAGTTCCTGTTTAATTCCTCGCAACCGGCAATTGTCGATTCAATTCCTGTTAGGTTAAAAGGGAGATAGTTTATTTGTAGTCGTGTAAATCTCTACTTTCACATTTCTATTGAGCGTTAACTCTGCCCTACAACAGCTTTTTTATTTTTGTACTGCATATGTTTTCGTGTTTATTCTATCTTATGTGTGTATTTCATCAGCAAGCGAATGATATATTTTTTACTGTAAATTAGAGTGAAAATTGAAATAGATAACGAAAAATTAAATTATTTTATGTTTGCAGTCAAAATCTAGAGCAATGGAACAACAATTTAATAATAAATACTTTTTTCATGTTGTTTTGAATATTTGGCTACGTTGTTATATAATGTTATAAATTACCTTGCAAAAATGAAACACAAATGTGGCAAATGCTCAGTGTCCACCTAACTAGGCCTGTACTATCCCGTATCTAGGTGAATCAGAGTGAATAGCAAAATTACGCGATGATTAAACAAAGTTTAAAAGAAAGTTGTTTTCATTCATATGTATTTCAATTTTAACTCGTCGATTTATCTATTTGTGCCATTTATGTATTATTTAGAATAGACCTTGGGCATTATATTGAAAATGAATTGCATTTCAGAAATATCATAAATGATTTAAGCTTTTGGATAATGTTTGTTAGATTAAGTAATTACATTAACTGTGTGTCTGAGGATTAATAACAAAAATAGTAATTGATAGCCTTTTCTCATGCAATTAGTCATAGCCAATTAAATTGTTTTAAATTCTGAATTCTTTACCTGGACAAATCAGCTGATTGTAAATAAGCTTAACACTGTAATGGATGACGGATTCAGTCAATGCATGTAAATAATAAGCAAATAAATGAATAAAAAATATATTTTTTATTATTTCGTAGATCTGCAAGTGTGGGGTGTTGGTATAAGTGAGATGAAATAAGAAAGATGTGACTATAGCAAAATATGGATTTAAAAAAAATATACTATACTATACAAGGACCCCATATATGGATTTAAGAAAAATCCAAGTTTTCGGGTTCTTATTTATTAAAATAGGGGAGTGAATGGGTGGTAAGGTGGACGCTCACATGGGGCAAGACAGCTGTCGTTACCTACCACAGCCGGTCGTTAGTCCGGAATCCACTGCTCACCCCCCAGAAGTGTAATAATACTATATGATTGGCCCGACTTTGGTCGGTGAATTTCATGGCAGCTCCGTTTGTATTTTATTTTATTTATACCAAGATATTTACAAGGTAATAAAATGCGATTTCTCTAATTTAAAAACCTTTTTGTATGGGCCACCTGCACTTGCGGCTGGGCAAAGCATGAAGTCAAAATAATCAGAATGACTAATTCTTAAGAAACCGACTCATTAAAGAACCATTCTTTCCACTACAATGAGCAACTTCCGGCTGGGCTCGGAGCAGCGAACGATGGCTCAATCCGGAAACACTCGGGTTCTCGAAGTGAAATGGCGCATTGGTGCAACGGAGTAATGGAGCTAAAAGAAGGAGCTGGCTATTTGGAATGGAATGACTAGTCAGTTCAATGGACTGGTTGAGCCAAAGGAGTGAGTTATATCAAATTCGGGGTAGAACCAGCTCTTCCAGATCTGCTTCTGCTAAAGGAATGGGCTTCGACTATGAGCCGGAATGACCCACCGCTAGTAGCTACCCTTAATTTTGTACCTAGATATGAAGAAAAGAGGAAAAGGGATCTGCTAAATCTCAAAATCCATTTTTTGTACATAGCAAATCTCCCATATTATGCATTTAAATTGCATGTGTAAAAACTTCATATAAAATTTTAAAAATACATGGTATAATCAAAAAATAATAACAATTTCGAGATTTTGCAAACCTCGATTTATCAATCTGGGTATTTTTACGTAGGTTGGTGACATTATTTGCGATATTTAAATCAAGTTTTGGCCATATTGATTTTGTACTTTTCTTATAACGCAAGGCGTCCTTGTCGTGTCTGGGTCATGCGAGATCCGCGGCAACGAAATTGCGTAACCTGTTTCGTTCTCTCCGTCGCAGCAGCGCTAAGTAGGGCATACGCTCCCCCGCCATACAACTGCTGAACGAGTGTGTATTCGTTCCACAAGTGTCTTATGCGGCGCGTGCTCGGCGTAGCCCTCCATCTCGGAGACCGCGCGTGTGGTTCTACTGCGCGGCCAGCGGCTCCCACTTGTGGCGATGATTGGCGCGTATCCGACGACCCCTCCTCTTGCTCTTCCCGTCATCGCTGGGATACTGCCGATTGATCTGGAGATTTTGGAGCGTGCGGCTAAGTCATGGCTACGCTGCGGGGAGCCTGTGGACTATTTCAGTCTGACGGTGAACCCGGCAGAAACCAGGTTGGTGGAGTGCACCCGCCTGATTCGAGCGGAGAGTCTGCGTATCTGGCAGGAGCGGTGGGATGCCGGCGGTACGGGCCGCCTCACCCATAGTTTCTGTGTGTGCCTTTTGCAGGTTCTTCCGGTCTATATATAGATGCCCCTACGGCGCCCCTGCTACCGTTTATTGCTATAAGTCGGCAACGCATATAGCCACTTGGATCACCGCCACAAATCACCAGCGGTAGGTACATATAAATAGCAATAATCTAGTATACAAGAGAAACTTAATTTGTAAAACTTTTTAAATAATGTTAGTTTGTAAGTAATATGTAAATATTCTTGCGGAGGGGGTAGAAACCCAAAGAATCTTCCTCCATGTCTTCGTTCATTCACCCCTCGTTACCCTTCCGGTACTGTTGGTTGTCGTTGCACAACATCCCGGGCAGATAAGATGACCCATGTCGTTAGAACTGCCCGGGTGGTGGGCAGGGTTTCTCCCCCCGCCTTTTTATATGTCACCGTGTTAACATATAAAAAATACTTACATAAGCCGGCGCGCAGTATAAAGTATACATAAGACATTCTCAATACAACTAAAGCTTGCTAGAGTGCAAAGCGGCTAACCATGCTCCAGATACGTGGAGGGGATAATGTCTCTGTGGTTAAAAACCGGTTATATCTGGAACGGTTTTGAAATAAGGATTTTATGCTGAAATGACAGTTTCTCGTATACAATTTATATGAACGCGATCGCCGAAAAGTCAAAGAAGAGAAAGCTTTTCCTTATGATGTGATGTTAACTCGGAGGATTTACAAATGATACAAAGGGTTTCAAGATAGCTAGGAAGAGACGTCGGATGATTTGAGGGAAAGGTGCCCTAGCACCTCTATTATTCAAGAAAATGTAAAAAACTCAAAGATATAAATAAATAAATAAATATATAAAAATAGGCAACGCTATTTTCAAACCAGACTCATACTCATACCGCTCTGTGCAATTAAATCAATAGTTAGTGAATTACCGCGAATCCGAGCTGCATAGTTTCACCGCTTACAAAAAAATTCACGGGCATTTTGCTGTCGAAAAAATCTCTGCAATCGGATGAAAAACGGGTGAGATAAAGGATTTTTTCATACTTGAATACATCACGATTTCATAGATCTCGATAATACCCGCTCGTTGACATCATACCTAAAACTCAACGCTCACTTCTCATTGGCGATCACTTGTCGACGAGTAATTACCGCCAGATCCGTGATTGGGGCCTCACATACCTAAGGACCACCCATTATTAACGGAGTTGCCAGCGTCGTTGTAATTTTTAGATGCTACGCTACCGTAAAAAAGGATTACTTTAACGATCAACATAAATCTCGCCGCGCATCACTGTCATACTAAAAATAGTGATCCCATTAACATACAGTACCTACGGATTAGAACAATAACACTGAGAACCATGAATAATTGCAATAAATGCTCGAAGGATGTCGCGACTAAAGACAAACTGTCATGCGCAAATTGTCGTGAACAATTTCATTACGCCTGCATAAATATACTGAAGATGAACTATCAGAAGATGAAAAGCCAACAGCACGCCCAGTGGTTGTGTGCCGCCTGTAAAGTCATCGATCCCAGGCACTTTCGTCCCGCTAGAGTCGACGATCTGACTCGCACTCCTAATCGGTCGCGGTCGCTAACTCCCACATCGCCCTTGAAGGCTGTCCAACCCACTCATCTCTCCCCGAATGGCACCGAGAAGAACTTAGCACCAGCGGCCACGTCTTCTCGGGAGACACCTTTATCACAGGATTATATAAGCAATAAAATCTTATCAGCCATCGAAGAACTGCGAGACGATTTCAAAAAACAGAGGGATGATTTAACACAGATAAAAACTGAAATGAAAGATTTCAGAGAACAACTGCGTCATACTAAAGATTCGGTTGAGGACTGCAGATCAAGAATTTCTAGTGTGGAAGACAGGGTTCAACTGCACAACAATAAATTGGAGAAGATGGTCCATTATGAACAAGAGATGGCTCAGATGCAATCCGAAATCATCATGTTGAGGTCTCAGTACAACAGACGAGAACAGTGGGATCGGTTAAATAATCTAGAGTTAATTAACGTACCTGAAGTAGCTGGTGAAAATAATACTGACACCATAATAAAAATTGGCAAATTAGCTGGAGTTAATCTTACTTCAGCTGACATTGAGTTCAGCTCTCGCGTCACGCCAAAGTCCATTGTTCCAGGGCGACCGAAAACCATCGTAGCCAAGCTGAGATGTAGATTGAACAAGGATCGCATTTTATCGGGCATTCGTCGAAAAGGGATCATTACGACAGCAGATCTTGGTATGCCTTGTGCACGGGTAAATGTGTACGTGAACGAGCATCTTTCTCCATACTACAAAAACCTATTTATGAAGGCACGCGAACTTTGCAAGCAACACAATTGGCAGTTTTTATGGGTACGTCAAGGAAGGATTCGCGCGAGAAGGATGGAGAAAGCACCGGTCCTATCAATATCCACCGAAATCGATCTGAAGAAAATCGCAGGACCTGCATAAATCTTACAGTCACGGACTACGATACTGTCTTAATGTTCTTCTCTTTTTCTTTTGCTTTCTTTTTACTTTTAACTTTTTTCAATCACAAAGATTTCTATAATTTACTATTGGTTCACCGGTCATACGTTTTTCTTAATCTTAAACGCTGTTATACCATCATGCTCTCTCGTACTCTACATACACATACACACAACATCTCACATTCGCACAAATTCTCACAGATACACTCATATATTCTGTTGCTATTCTCGAGGGATGATTACACAGGTTACTTTTTACCAGCTCGGTATATTATAAATTCTTGTAATTTACTGTTAAAGGCGAGCTGAAAATATATTACCAAAATGTAAGAGGTTTACGTACGAAAACCTCAATATTTTTACAAAACGTCATTAGCGAAGACTACGATATAATTGATTGCTCAGAGAGCTGGTTGACCAATGGTATATTAAAGGGTGAACTAGTGGATGACCGTTATGAATTATTCAGGGCTGACAGGGATCCTATTTATACAGGCCACGCGATGGGAGGTGGTGTTCTTTTAGCTATACATACTAAACTAAGTCCAAGACTGTTGTCTGCCTGCAGCAGGGATATAGAATGCATTTGGGTGACGATTCCCTCGATGGCTTTAGGCTCACCGCATGCTCTCCACATTGGATGTGTTTATTTTCCAGGAGATAAGAGCTCGCACCATCAATCCATTTCCGAATTTTCAAATTCTCTTACAGATATGCGAAGCCGTTATCCGCATGATAATTTTATTGTGATGGGAGACTACAACCTACCGAGAATAAGTTGGCAACCTCTTGTAAACGAGGCTTATCTAAGTTCCATAAACGTTTCTGACAGGACCAGTTCCGTCCTTGTCGACAGTCTCACATTATCTGGACTCCGACAATACAACGGGGTTAGGAATTTCTACGGTAGATCTCTTGACCTAATACTTAGTAACACTGATATTTCGGTTAAGAATTCTAACTTTCCGCTAGTGAAAGAGGACATATACCACCCATCTTTGGAAATTGTCTATCCTAATGTCATCCTTCCTAACCTACCCGCACAGCATCGTATAAAGTCATTATTCAGGAAAGCCGACTACGCTAGTATCAATAACCTTCTATCTTCAATCGACTGGCCCCACTATCTTGACGGTGCTGACCTAGAAACATTAGTAGCAAAATTTTACGATATCTTGTACACCGCGATCGAGCAGTTCGTGCCGCAAACCGACGTCCGTAACTCGAGATTCCCAAAGTGGTACTCGGTCCCTATAATTAAAGTAATTAAGGAAAAGCGTAAAGCTCATACGAGGTGGAAAAAATATGGTAATCCTCTTGATTATGACGAATTCACGTTACTGAGGGCTCGTCAAAAACGATTACAATCTGAATGTTTCAATTATTATACTCAGGAATGCGAGTCTACAATTCGCAGTAATCCAAAGTTTTTATGGACTTATATAAAGTCACTTCGGAAAGACAGCAATATACCTAGGGAAATGATTAATAATGGAGAAACGTTCAGCGATGGGACACATATATGTGAAGGTTTCAGTGTCTACTTTAAATCAGTGTTCATAGAATCGGAAACCGATTCGAACACATGTCACGCAACGCCTAAAAGTGGCTCGCACAATTCGTTGAGTATCGGAGGCATCGAAATCAGCCAAGATATTATTCTTAGATACTTAAAGAAAATTGATATAAATAAGGGTTCGGGCAGTGACTCCATCCCTCCTATATTTATCTATAATTGTGCTCAGTCCCTCTCTGTTCCACTGGCCATTCTTTTCGACAGATCACTTAAGGCGGGCATTTTTTCGACGAGATGGAAAGAAGCGTGTGTCGTTCCAATTCACAAGGCCGGCCCAAAGAATGTAGTATCTAATTACAGACCGATATCTATTCTTCCGGTTATTAGCAAGTTATTTGAGAAGGTGGTATACGATTCCCTGCTGCCCTCGTTTAGGACAATTCTCCCTGAGAATCAGCATGGTTTCTTACCAGGACGCTCGGTTACATCAAATCTATGCCAATTTCTTGACTTTGTCACGGTCAACATGGATAAGAGACTGCAAGTAGATGTAATTTACACCGATTTCTCGAAGGCGTTTGACCGCGTCGACCACGGTATTCTACTTGGAAAATTAGAATCTGTGGGCATACACGGCGACCTACTGCGATGGCTCTCATCGTACTTGAGGAACAGGCGACAGGCTGTTGTACTGGGTGGTTTTCGGTCGAATTATGTAAACATTCCATCTGGTGTACCCCAGGGCTCTCATCTTGGTCCGCTGCTGTTCAATGTATATATACACGATATTCAGGATTGTTTCCAACACTCACACTGCATTATGTACGCTGACGATCTTAAAGTTTATTCTGTGGTCAAAGATATTTCACAGTGTCATCGATTACAGGAGGACCTTGCTCGCATGTCAGACTATTGCTCTCTCAATAAATTAAGTTTAAATGCGGCGAAATGCAGCAAGTTATCCTTTACTCGTAACCGATCAAAGTATGATTTCGACTACAGGATAGGCGGAGAGATTATAGTAGAGAAGAGTGTTGTGCGGGATTTGGGGATAATGCTGGACAACAAATTAATGCTGGATACACACATTGAACACTTGGTGGGAAAAGCTTACAGAGCTCTCGGTTTCGTACTGAGAGCATGCAAACCATTCTCCGACATTAATGTGCTCTTCACTCTTTATAACGCCTACGTTCGCAGTATAGTGGAGTTTGCGTCACCTATATGGTCACCGCAGTATAATGTACACATTGACCGTATAGAGCGTATTCAGAAAACCTTCGTAAGGCACTTGTGTCATCGAACCCTCGCTGAATATACCTCATATTCTGACGGATTGGCAAGGTTCGAAATGCTGAGTCTTCAGCAGCGACGTAAAGTGACTGATATGACGTTCTTCCACAATATACTTTCGCATCATATCGACAGCCCACAAATTCTAAGCAGAATAGCCTTAAACGTCCCATCGCGCCGAACTCGTCACCCAAGGGTATTCAATGTACCCAGACTCCATACAAATCAAGCAAGGAATTCAACTCTGCATCGAATTATGGAAGCCTACGACGAATCGTTTCAGGAGCTTGACATTTTCTCAATGATCAAAAACGAGTTTATCAGAGCGGTAATAGACCACACCTTAAAAGCTTGAACAGACACATACCTGTGCAGAATCACACACTCTCATATATACACAACTGACACATACACGTAGATGTACTTACACACACCCATTAAACACACATTACAATCACACACATAAACACACTCATCCTACTCTATCGTACACACTCAGAAATCGAGAGAACATGATAATATAACATAATATATAAATATTATTACACATCACGCACATTAACTGTATATTACCAGGAGACTATTTTGGCCGTAATATTGTTATTATTATTTATTAACTTAAGACCTGTGCGCTGTTTTTCTCTTTTGTTGGAATTAAAAAAAAAAAAAAAAAAAAATATTTTACTGGTCCTACATTGTAAAAGATGTCTTTTATTAGATCGAAGCATTTATTTTACTTTTCCTACGTTGTAAAACATGTCCTTTATTAGATCGAGGCATTTATTTTACTAGTCCTACGTTGTAAAGCATATCATTTATTAGATCGAGGCATTTATTTTACTAGTCCTACGTTGTAAAACATGTCCTTTATTAGATCGAAGCATTTATTTTACTAGTCCTACGTTGTAAAACATGTCCTTTATTAGATCGAAGCATTTATTTTACTAGTCCTACGTTGTAAAACATGTCCTTTATTAGATCGAAGCATTTATTTTACTAGTCCTACATTGTAAAACATGTCCTTTATTAGATCGAAGCATTTATTTTACTAGTCCTACGTTGTAAAACATGTCCTTTATTAGATCGAAGCATTTATTTTACTGGTCCTACGCCGTAAAACATGCCCTTTATTAGATCGAAACATTTATGTTACTGGTCCTACGTTGAAAAACATGTCCTTTATTAGATCGAAACATTTATTTTACTAGTCCTTCGTTGTAAATCATGTCCTTTATTAGATCGAAGCATTTATTTTACTTGTCCTACGTTGTAAAACATGTCCTTTATTAGATCGAAGCATTTATTTTACTAGTCCTAAGTTGTAAAACATGTCCTTAGATCGAAACATTTATTTTACTAGTCCTACGTTGTAAATCATGTCCTTTATTAGATCGAAGCATTTATTTTACTGGTCCTACGTTGTAAAATATGTCCTTTATTAGATCGAAGCATTTATTTTACTAGTCCTACGCTGTAAACCATGTCCTTTATTAGATCGAAGCATTTATTTTACTGGTCCTACGTTGTAAAACATGTCCTTTATTAGATCGAAGCATTTATTTTACTGGTCCTACGTTGTAAAACATGTCCTTTATTAGATCGAAGCATTTATTTTACTGGTCCTACGTTGTAAAACATGTCCTTTATTAGATCGAAGCATTTATTTTACTGGTCCTACGTTGTAAAACATGTCCTTTATTAGATCGAAGCATTTTTTTACTGGTCCTACGTTGTTAAACATGTCCTTTATTAGATCGAAGCATTTATTTTACTGGTCCTACGTTGTAAAACATGTCCTTTACTAGATCGAAGCATTTATTTTACTGGTCCTTTATTTTACTTTTATTTTACTGGCTAATAAAGGACATGTTTTACAACGTAGGACTAGTAAAATAAATGCAACGATCAAATAAAGGACATGTTTTGCAACGTAGGACTAGTAAAATAAATGCATCGATCTAATTTAGGCCTAAAAAAGTATAAATTTAGGCCTAAAAAAGTATAACAAAGTAAAATAAGAAGAATAAATAAATGCTTCGATCTAATAAAGGACATTGTTCAAAAAAATGTCCTTTATTAGATCGATGCATTTATTTTACTGGTCCTACGTTGTAAAACATGTCCTTTATTAGATCGAAGTATTTATTTTACTGGTCCTACGTTGTAAAACATGTCCTTTATTAGATCGAAGCATTTATTTTACTGGTCCTACGTTGTAAAACATGTCCTTTATTAGATCGAAGCATTTATTTTACTGGTCCTACGTTATAAAACGTGTCCTGTATTAGATCGTAGCATTTATTTTACTGGTGCTACGTTGTAAAACATGTCCTTTATTAGATCGAAGCATTTATTTTACTGGTCCTACGTTGTAAAACATGTCCTTTATTAGATCGAAGCATTTATTTTACTGGTACCACGATGTAAAACATGTCCTTTATTAGATCGAAGCATTTATTTTACTGGTCCTACGTTGTAAAGCATGTCCTTTATTAGATCGAAGCATTTATTTTACTGGTCCTACGTTGTAAAACATGTAATTTATTAGATCGAAGCATTTATTTTACACGTCCTACGTTGTAAAACATGTCCTTCATTAGATCGAGGCATTTATTTTACTAGTCCTACGTTGTAATACATGTCCTTTATTAGATCAAGGCATATATTTTACTAGTCCTACGTTGCAAAACATGTCCTTTATTAGATCGAAACATTAATTTTACTGGTCCTACGTTGTAAAACATGTCCTTTATTAGATCGAAGCATTTATATTAATAGTCCTACATTGAAAACATGTCCTTTATTAGATCGAGGCATTTATTTTACTAGTCCTACGTTGTAAAACTGTCCTTTTTTAATCGAACCATTTATTTTACTAGTCCTACGTTGTAAAACATGTCCTTTATTAGATCGAAGCATTTATTTTACTGGTCCAACGTTGTAAAACATGTCCTTTATTAGATCGAAGCATTTATTTTACTGGTCTTACGTTGTAAAACATGTCCTTTATTAGATCGAAGCATTTATTTTACACGTCCTACGTTGTAAATCATGTCCTTTATTAGATCGAAACATTGATTTTACTGGTCCTACGTTGTAAAACATGTCCTTTATTAGAACGAATTATTTATTTTACTGGTCCTACGTTGTTAAACATGTCCTTTATTAGATCGAAGCATTTATTTTACTGGTCCTACGTTGTAAAACATGTCCTTTACTAGATCGAAGCATTTATTTTACTGGTCCTTTATTTTACTTTTATTTTACTGGCTAATAAAGGACATGTTTTACAAAGTAGGACTAGTAAAATAAATGCAACGATCAAATAAAGGACATGTTTTGCAACGTAGGACTAGTAAAATAAATGCATCGATCTAATTTAGGAATAATAAAGTATAAATTTAGGCCTAAAAAAGTATAACAAAGTAAAATAAGAAGAATAAATAAATGCTTCGATCTAATAAAGGACATTGTTCAAAAACATGTCCTTTATTAGATCGATGCATTTATTTTACTGGTCCTACGTTGTAAAACATGTCCTTTATTAGATCGAAGCATTTATTTTACTGGTCCTACGTTGTAAAACATGTCCTTTATTAGATCGAAGCATTTATTTTACTGGTCCTACGTTATAAAACGTGTCCTGTATTAGATCGTAGCATTTATTTTACTGGTGCTACGTTGTAAAACATGTCCTTTATTAGATCGAAGGATTTATTTTACTGGTCCTACGTTATAAAACGTGTCCTGTATTAGATCGTAGCATTTATTTTACTGGTGCTACGTTGTAAAACATGTCCTTTATTAGATCGAAGCATTTATTTTACTGGTCCTACGTTGTAAAACATGTCCTTTATTAGATCGAAGCATTTATTTTACTGGTACCACGATGTAAAACATGTCCTTTATTAGATCGAAGCATTTATTTTACTGATCCTACGTTGTAAAGCATGTCCTTTATTAGATCGAAGCATTTATTTTACTGGTCCTACGTTGTAAAACATGTAATTTATTAGATCGAAGCATTTATTTTACACGTCCTACGTTGTAAAACATGTCCTTCATTAGATCGAGGCATTTATTTTACTAGTCCTACGTTGTAATACATGTCCTTTATTAGATCAAGGCATATATTTTACTAGTCCTACGTTGCAAAACATGTCCTTTATTAGATCGAAACATTAATTTTACTGGTCCTACGTTGTAAAACGTGTCCTTTATTAGATCGAAGCATTTATATTAATAGTCCTACGTTGAAAACATGTCCTTTATTAGATCGAGGCATTTATTTTACTAGTCCTACGTTGTAAAACTGTCCTTTTTTAATCGAAGCATTTATTTTACTAGTCCTACGTTGTAAAACATGTCCTTTATTAGATCGAAGCATTTATTTTACTGGTCCAACGTTGTAAAACATGTCCTTTATTAGATCGAAGCATTTATTTTACTGGTCTTACGTTGTAAAACATGTCCTTTATTAGATCGAAGCATTTATTTTACACGTCCTACGTTGTAAAACATGTCCTTTATTAGATCGAAACATTGATTTTACTGGTCCTACGTTGTAAAACATGTCCTTTATTAGAACGAAGCATTTATTTTACTGGTCCTACGTTGTAAAGCATGTCCTTTATTAGATCGAAGCATTTATTTTACTGGTCCTACGTTGTAAAACATGTCCTTTATTAGATCGAAGCACTTATTTTACTGGTCCTACGTTGTAAAACATGTCCTTCATTAGATCGAGGCATTTATTTTACTAGTCCTACGTTGTAATATATGTCCTTTATTAGATTAAGGCATTTATTTTACTAGTCCTACGTTGTCCTACGCCAGTCTAAACACATTGTAACGTAACGCTTTCGACACTCATAACAGCAAACGCCTCTCAAACTTTTCGAACAATCACACAACAACATACGATTCTCAAACTTTCGCGAACACAATTTCACACACACTTCTCATTATCACACTTGCACTTTTGTTGAAACTTTATCGTGAAGAACTTCCATATTTTCATATACAAGTTCTCCACTAGCGAGGGAGTCATGTTGAAGACTTCGTCCAACATACCCACAACAAAAGAAGTAATTTCTCTAGAATCGAAACCGCAAATACGCCAAATATACATGAGTCAACTGCAATTGAATGCCAACTAAATTCGGCATTTATCGCACACTCAGACGATGACTAATGTCATTTCTTCTGATCGATACGAATTGACACACTTATTCTCCCCCATTCAGTGAATATTGCATCATACATATCATATAAAAAGCAGTACATTCGATCGATATTTTATCATCCTCTACACAGCAGTCATCGCGTTTATACCTCGCTCTTCAATCATCCTCTAGGCGGTCGTCGCCCGCTACAAGTACTCGCGCTCTTCATTATCTTCGAGTCGACAATAACCGCGCTTATACTTCGCGATCATCATCATCGTCACATCTATCGCCGCGCTTCATACTTCGGCGACATACACTTCGAGCACACACACTACACACTCGGCGACTTATCAAACAAGGCGCTACAAACTGGCAACCGATCACATACCTTCTGAATAAATACTTCAACTTGAGCATCAACGACTTTCAATACAGAGAAAACCCCTTGATGAGATCCGCCCTTCACTCACGAGAAATTGGAGTCTAGTGAAGGGTGGCCCCTCTCACATTGGTGACCCCGACGAATTCCGCCGACGCTTCACATTGGTGACACCGACGTTTGATACGAACACGCATACGCCTTCACGCCTTCATCTCACATTGGTGACCACGACATTTGATACGAACACACCTACACTCCCACATTGAACACGCCTCCACGTCGGGAATCACGCCTTCAACTTCACATTGGTGACACCGACGCTGGATTGAACACGCTTCGCATCCACATCTTCAACCGACTTAGAACATCAAAACGCACTTTCAACTCTCACTAACCCGACTACGAACTTCACTTCGCAACCTAACTCACGCCGTCGCGCCAACACCGACGCAGAACACGCCTCAACCACTGATCATATAAATAAGATGCGGAACTCAGTACATTTGAATTGAAATTCACTTTTGTATGGAGTTACGTACAAATAAGGTGCCAGTAGCAGAAACAGTAACATCGCATTTTAGCCAACTGTCAATCCAATAGTTAAGGATGTGACTCCGTGCCCATTCATCAATATCGATATCGATAAAAATGCTGCGATTTACCCCACGCACTCCCACAAAATTTGAATATATTTTTTTCATTTTGTAAATCAACAAAAAAAATTACGAATCAAGCGTGCGGTTTAATGATGCACATACTTTAGAACATTGTGTATTTAACAAGGAATAATTATTAGGTACAGAACATTTTATATTCGCGAGAAAAATCCTATATCAATGCCTACATATTATTTCATCCGGAATATGCTGGTGAAAAAAACTAAATGATTCGTTGTATTGCAATAAAATAAAATGATAACAATATGCTTGTATGTTTACAGGTGCATACTGCTCATGTGACAATATCTACTATTGCTTATGTTAAAGTAAAACGAAATACATGACATGACAAGTACATGAAAAAGTAAGTTACCTACATAACAAAAATATTCATATCCAATTGGCTAATAAACAGATTTTGGAAATGCACACACACACACACAGACCATCAGACCTGTCAAATAGTCACAAAATTTTACTTATTTTATACAAAATACGTGGCGATATTTATGCTAAATATATGATAAGCAAAACAGTTGACAATAAAAAAAAACATTTTAAAGTGACTATACAACTTATCTATCATATAAATTTCAATTTTCAGTCTTGTTCAGCGTCGTCCTTGGTGTTTGCGATATTTATTTTTCATTGCTGAAGTTATTATGTCCCTGGTGATTCGGTCGTCTACCGTTCTCAATGACGACAACGTACATCTGGTCCTTTTCAGTCGCGCAAATATTTTTGTTTTTCTTTGGAGTCAACTGTAAAAAAAACCCATCTGTAAAATCTTTACATTTATAAATTATATTCGTTTATTTTATAATTATATTTATCATTAATCAATTCGTAAGGTCATTGAAATTATATTATAACTGATTCTCTTTAATACACAGAGTTAACACAAATTCTACTATTATTCTGATCGTGTATGGATCATGATTTTCAGAGGGTAGAGTAATTCTATTTAGCATGGAAAATCCCAAAAGTGATCTTTTATTTTAAAATATAATGTAAATAAATATTGTTGCCATCATATGATAGTTGCGTGGTTTTTTGTGAAAAACCGTGTCAATAACATATTAAACAATAATTAATTAAACAAATAAAAATATTGAACATATAAATAATACAAAAAACACTAATTAAACATATAAAAAAATTAAACATATCAAAAAACATATAAAAAATACACAAATTAACGCCCGTCCTGATTACGTAATCAACGGCAGGCCGACGAGTTGGGCAGTTTAAAAAGAAATACAAAAAGTGCACGAAGGATCCGGAGTTTCGCGTCATCGTGGAAGTCTTCAAACACTTTACAAACGCTCGGTTCACGATTCTCCATATTTTCCGCGAATTCGGTTGATAACGTAATCATGGAGGGAGGGGGGGGGGGGGGGTAGTCAGGCAGCTGAATACGTCTGTTGACATGGGGGAGGAGGGATGTCGAAAATCCCAAAACCGTGATTACGTAATATGTGGACAGCCCCTAATCCATCGATATCGATAAAACGAAATAGCGTATCTTTTACTACTGACGCCGCCAACTTTATATTTTTATGGAATTTGCTTACTGCGCCGAGCTTATTTGCTAATTTGCTTACTGCGTTGAAGCTTAGAATATATAAAATTGAATAAATATTGGCTTAAAACTTGCTATTTACCTTTTTTCGTCCGAAGAGAAGCGTGACAAAAAAATGCTGTCACACCTTTCGTATCTCCTGCTCCTGATCAATCCGCATCCAGCACACTTCCTGTGGTAGAACTAACTCTTTTATTCATCGTCAATTTAATAATTTCCCGCACAAAACGCGAAAAGCGGAATAAAAGCGGCCAATGACGCGAAACATTACGCGCGACGTAAACACAGCTGTCAAAACTGGAAATATGCGCAGAACGACGAATCGCTAAGTGCGCAGTTGCGCGCCTCGCAGGCTGACAATCGCATTTCGTGTTTTTTTTGGTATGGTTAGTTTGCCGGATGACCTTCCGGGAGTCCATACATTTTTTCTTTATATGGGAGTTACCGCCGGCTGGCCTCAACTACAAGCCTTCATAAACTTCAAATCACGATTCTTCAATCGACCCTCACACTCAACTCACATCAATATCACGCGCATCAAAATATCCAACAGCTGCTAACCGACCTACACTGAAACACAATCGAATTTTCACCGACGCTTCAAAAAAATACAACTTCGCGCGCATACAATCGAATCGCATCGCACGCCACATTTACTCGTCGCAATAAGCCGCGCGCCAGCAAATCGACACAAGCCGACGGCGCACCGTTTCCCGTCGCACAATAAGGAAAATACAAAATGGAAGAAAATCAACTCCGTCTCGAAATCGACGAACTATCTACTATATTACAAGAAAAGATGGAGGAACTCAATACACTACTAAGGCGGCAAAAACAAATAAAGGAACAACGAAAACAAATACTAAGGCGACGCTTCAACCAAAATTAGCACAAAACACAGAGGATGATCCTTGACTCAGCATGACCTTCAACTTCAATATGCAGAACAACATCGCTCATGCTGAACAAATAAAACAAACCAACATTCATCAAAAATAAACTACGCTTCTCGTCGCACTCAAACACAACATATGGCAGCTCGACACTCAAACAACTCAAGGCCAACGAACTCTATATCTCAATTAATTGGCGACACTGATTTTGTACGACAAAGAACCGTACTGTTACAATTTCAGTCATATCCCATAGCTGGATGTCAACAATTTTAAAAACGTCATACGGATTACAAAATGGAAACAACAAAGAATCTCTGAAACTTACTACGAGCAACGAATTATCAAAACGATCATACGCTAGGAAATATAAAAGGAACAATTCTCAACGAACACTATCAGCCAACGAATTAAACTTACTCGACACGAGCACAGCTGATAACGAAAACGCTACACAAGCAGATAACGAGCCAACACAACGACCGACCACAGCCGACAAATAAAGCAACAATTAAACAATGCTACGTCTACATTACACCGAGAACAAAAGGTTGACTGGCGCTAGTAAATGCAAAACTTGCAGATAAATTATTGTATGATACCGCATTTTTCTCATTTACCCATTTTATGTTTCTCTTAGATCAAAGAAGCGCAAAGTCAGTGATACTGATATTGGCCAACCGAGTACATCAGCGGAACTAGTGCACGGAGAGTAAGTATCAATCATTTTGTGAGATACCATATTATGTTTAGTCTATTTAGTAAGATTCATCAAAATCGGTTTAGTAGTTTCGAAGATATGAACTATTATGTGTATTACCGGACATATTAGACAAGTGCCTAGTCAATCCATGGCGTATTTATGAGCAAATAACGACAAAATATGATTGTGATGATGTTGGTTCCCAAAAATATCGGAACCAGTTGGATCACCACTTCAAATCAGAAATCCGGCAAGTTGTTGAGACCGTACGTGGTGCCGTACTTGGCGGATATTTTAATATATTTATGTATATTTACTTGAATCATGGCTTGGCTGGCTGACGAAAAGACGGCTGCGTGTGTTCTATGGTTTATTGTAATTGCCTAGCACATGTTTTCCTTGACTATTATCGTCAGGATGGTATGCGTTATTTTTAAATTATCATATCTGTCGGTTTGTCTTTCTATGTTTTTTTTTTCATAATTTCCTCAAGCAGAAAATCCTTTTTTATAGAAATCTGGCTGGTGAAACATATTACGGGATTGGACCAGAACAAGAACATGACTACACATCTGTTCACGGAAGGAGAATCGTAAATATATTGTAATTTTTTACTAAGCTTAAAGATATTTCAAAACACAGCAGTCTTTTTAACTGTGGTATTCAATGTCTGAGTTTCGTGGGAGAAAAGGGAATCGGATTAATATCAAAGTTTAAATGCGACATGTGTGGCTTTGGTTTTTTTTATTAACTCTGACAATCCTGTATGTACTGAAAATGTCGAGACAAATGTTGGTGCTGTAATAGGAATAGTATCTTCAGGAATAGCCTATTCGCAATTTGAAGAGATATCGTCATCTATGAATGTACCTATATTTTCAGAAACGTTCTTTGCTAAAACGCAAGATAAAGTATTCGATGAGTGGGAGACGACGGCTGTAGAGGAAATGGATGCTGCTGCAGAGCATGAACGCCAGGCTGCCATCGCTGAGGGAAGAGTCAAAGATGGAATACCGATAATTGATGTATACGCTGACGGGTGTTGGAGTGCAAGGTCCTATGGAAGTAACTATAGGGCTTTATCTGGAGCTGCAGTAATTATTGGTCGCAAATTTGGGGAAGTTTTGTTTATGGCCGTGAAAAATAAATACTGTGTTATTTGCGCACGTGCACATAACAAAAACACCGTTCCAAAATATCATATCTGATATAAAAATTACGAAGGATCTTCTTCGGGGATGGAAGCTGAAATAATACGTGATGGTTTTCGGCATTCGATAGAAATGTATAACATCATTTATGGGAGGCTAATTGCAGATGGTGACTCGGCAACCTATGCCAAAATTTTAGCACAGAATCCATACCCTAACACCACTGTGGTAAAAATTTAATGCCGGAACCACATACTCCGTAATTTGTGTAATAAATTTAGAGCAGTCTCAAAAGAAATAAAATACCCCTTAAAATTCAGAAAATTATTAAGTGACAAAAAAGTGATGACTGTTAGAAAGGTGGTAATTTGCTCAATAAAAGAACAACGCATATTAATACAAGAAGGAAACATTACAAAAATACAGGCAATACAGATTTTACACGCTGATGTACAATGTTACATGCTTTTGGAGATCACAGAAGATGTAAAAATTATTACTGCCAGACAGAAAAGTCTTTGATGAGTGCCATGGAAGTTCAGAATTCAACATTTTGGTTTAGATTGAAAGTAATAATAGGCACTGTAGCTTCCAAATCTCAAAGCTTAGTAGAAGATGCCGACACCAACACGGCTGAACATTTTAATAGCATAATTGCCAAGACTGTTGGTGGGAAACGTGTAAATTTTTCCATGAGACGAGCTTACCAAGGACGGTGTGCTGCGGCTGTTGCTGCTTTTAATAACAAGCTGCCTAGGTACACTATTCAAAAAAAAATCTTGGGTAAAAGTCCAAAAAGTGTTTTAAAAAAGATGGAATGAAGACGATATAACAAAAGACTGTGGAACCGAAACAAACAATAGTACCCAGAAGGTATACTACTTTTGGTCAGCGAACCTATACATTCATTGCCCCAAGGTTTTTCAATGCTCTTCCTAGCGACATAAAATCAGCACAAAATAAGACCTACTTTAAAAGGCTGCTTAGAAACTGGCTTGTAAAAGAGGGAAGACAAGGAATTTTAAAAATACTGGACATTATAACCTAACCCGGACATTTGAATATTTTGAATCTTATATTGTATTATTTTATTATTATTATTTTATTTATTATTATTATTATTATTCTTGTGTTTTAACGTATATTAAGAGATAATTTGTTTTAGTTTTAACACTATTTTATCTTAGTTATAAGTAAAATGCAGGACTATTTTGTTAAATTCTTATTCTAATTTTAACTATTTTAAATTATTTTGTTTTTAAGCTATTGCATAGCTTTTATCGCGGGCCTAGGCCAGCGCGGCGACCGAATGGAGAAATTTCTTAACGAAAATTAATGATTTTAAACTGATAATTACGTCTAAACGAGTACTGCTTATGATTCGAAAAAAATATATGTCAAACAAGAACATTTTCCTAATATTCTTAGCTTTGAATATTTTAGATTTTGTTTATATTACATAGTGTAATTAATTTGTGAAATTAGGTCTAACCGAACACAAAAACGACTACTACGCTAATACTATCTGGCGTCTTATTATGATACCTGTACCATTTTAAAGATAATTTAATTATCTATCTTTTTATCTACGTTTTTTTCGAATAATCCGTTTTTTTTTGCTTTATCGAATAAAAAAATCGTGCGCGGCGCTCTATCGGAAGACGTTTAAATTATTCCGAATCATTTGCTACGGCAGCCGCAAATGATTCGGAAAAATTTCAACGTTTTCCGATAGAGCGCAGTTATCCGATATCAGAAAAAATAAAATAAATAAATAATTATAATTGCATAAGTTGTTAAAAATGCTATGCAATAGCTTTACCGCGACAGTCCCCGAGTGCCACACGTTTTTTTTTTTTGTTTTTTTATGATTTGAATTTATTTGCTGTCATTTTAATTTTCCACTTCTAACTTTAATTTAATTATTTAATTTAATCAAGTATTTAGTCATTTTTAATATTGTTTTGCAATTCCATTTTTGTGGATACATGGAATATATGCCACTCATATAAACACGGTATTTGTGCAAGCACATTAAAAAATAACGTTTACCTTAGAACAGGTCCCGGCCTAGTTAGGTGACGTTGCCACTAGACTATGCATTGTATTCTTTTTTCTGCTTTTGATTCAATTTCGTAAGTAGTCCTAAGCTGAAATTGTTTACTTTTTAATTATTTGCATTACTTATATAAATAAATAAATAAATAAAAAATAAATCCACATAAAACGAACAGGCTACATAAAATTAACCAAACAAAAAATGACTATGGGGCTAATAGTGCTGCCCCGGATATGATACCAGAAGTATTGGAAAGAGCAAAGAAAGATTTTCTTGAAAATTTAGCTGTGTTGACCAGCGATAAAGAACGAATTGAAAAGGAAACCAAGTTACAACGGGACTGCAGTGAATGTTTAGAGTTATGAACAAATATGGTCACTGCGTCTAATTTCGGAAAAATCATAAAAAAGCGCCAAAATACGAGTAGTGCCAATCTACTAAAAAATGTATTATACTCTGAAAATATTTCGCGTATAACCAACGAGATTATCATTCACAAGAACAGGAGCAAATTCCCACACAACACGCATGGATACGACGTTATAGTCGAAGCAATTTGGAAGTCGACCGAATGGTTTAGCGACTCACTAACTAAAACCACCGAAATGTACGACCTCATCGCAGAAGCAAGACGCCGCACTCCAGAACAGCTTCAATCGGGAACCTTCAACTTCAAGACCTGAAGTCCACACGAACGCGCAGAAAACAAACAATGGACTTCAGACGTCACGCACGCGAAAATATTCAAACACATTCCTTTTTACAAACGCATTATTGCATTCTTATCGCGCTAAATTATTATTAATTCATATGCTCCACATTTTTAAGTCGCGCGAATAATTTTTACGGCTACCATTCTTTAACAACCTATTGAATTGTATTCACTCGTTTTACGGCCAGCAAATTTTATTATGTCAGCGTTTATACTAACCATTGTCCATTGTAATAATTTATTTTCCTCATTGACTTTTATAACAACGCCAGCCTATTCACATTGTAACGTAACGCCTTCGCCACTCATAGCAACATACGATTCTCAAACTGTCGAACACTCATAAGAACATACGATTTCCAAACTGTCACGAACTCAATTTCACACACACGTTTCATTACCACACTTACACTTTTTTGTCCCTTTATCGTGAAGACCTTCCATAATTTCATATACAAGCTCTTCAATAGGGGGGGAGCCATGTTGGAGCTTCAGTCCAACATACCCACAACAAAAAGTAATTTCTACAGAATCGAAACCGCAAACTCGCTCAAATCTACACGAGGCAGCTGCAGTTGAATTCCAACTAAATTCGGCATTTTACGCACAGTCAGGTGATGACTAATGTCATTTCTTCTGATCGATACGAAATTAACAAACATTCCTCACCCCACTCACAACTATTGCGTCACTGCTTACAATATAAAACGCAGCACATTTCGATCGATCGATATCATTCCTGTTGGGCAGTTACCGCGCTACACATCTTCATCGTTCCCTTCGTGGACAGTTACCGCGGCTACACATCATTCCCCTGTTGGACAGTTATCGCGACTACACTTCATTATCAAGCAGTACCTGCATTATCCGCGATACCGATCGTCAAGCCTCGCTCCTCGACTACACACTTCGGACACATTACCTACACGACGGCGAAACATCAATCAAGGCGTTACGACCAGAGACCTTCTGATTAAATACTGTAACTTCGACATCCTCGACTTTCAATCACGGAGAAAACTTCCTTATGAGAACCACCCTTCGCTCACAACCAATTGGAGTCTAGTGAAGGGTGGCCACTCTCACAAAAGAAAACAAAATTCAAATATACAAATATGATTAAAAAAAAGGATACATACAAATTAAATCGTAACAGCAACTGGTTTTACCAAGTCCAAGGCCAACTCCTTGTCTCAACTAGACAAAAAAAAATACGTGTGGCACTCGAGGACTGCCGCGGTAAAGCTATTGCATAGCATTTTTAACAACTTATGCAATTATAATTATTTATTTATTTTATTTTTTCTGATATCAGATAACTGCGCTCTATCGGAAAACATTGAAATTATTCCGAATCATTTGCGGCTGCGGTAGCAAATGATTCGGAATAATTAAAAAGGCCTTCCGATAGAGCGCCGCGCACGAATTTTTTATTCGATAAAGCAAAAAAAAACGGATTATTCGAAAAAAATCGTAGATAAAAAGATAGATAATTAAATTATCTTTAAAATGGTGCAGGTTTCATAATAATACGCCAGATAGTATTTGCGTAGTAGTCGTTTTTGTGTTCGGTTAGACCTAATTTCACAAATTAATTACACTATGTAATATAAACAAAATCTAAAATATTCAAAGCTAAGAATATTAGGAAAATGTTCTTGTTTAACATGTATTTTTTTCGAATCGTAAGCAGTACTCGTTTAGACGTAATTATCAGTTTAAAATCATTCATTTTCGTTAAGAAATTTCTTCATTCGGTCGCCGCGCTGGCCTAGCCCGCGATAAAAGCTATGCAATAGCTTAAATGTCTTTTTGCAATATGGGGTGGCCAAGGCCAAGACTTGAAAACATAGTACATTGAAAGGGAAGACGATATCTGGACAGAAAAAATGGTAAAAAAATTGTGGACTTTTATATGCAAAGTATTCTCCCAGAAATATTCGACTCCAGGCATATGCGTGGAATGCCGATACGCAACTGTTTCAGTATACCAACAGCGGCACCACTACCACTTCTATCACCAATGCGATCAACACAATCACCACCGCTAGCACCACTAAATAATTCGCCGCATACGCCCACACAATTTAAGAATATCCAGCCAAGAGTTTTAGATTATTCCGAGTTTTAAAAAAAACTCTACAAAATAAGCAATAAAAAAATATGAATAGTGCATGACAATATGTGAATAATGTATGATAGTGATATGTGAATACTGTTACGTGTATTGCTATGTGCTATGTCAATAGTGCTATGTGCTATGTGAAGAGTGTATGGTGCTATGTGAATAGTGATATGTGAATAGTGCATAATAGTGCTATGTGAATATGTGAATAGTGCTACGATAGTTGTATGTGAATTTTAGGAGAAAAAGTGCTACGATAGGCAATAGTTTTTGGGAAACTAAGATGAAGCAACGGCTTGTGGATTTCTATCAAACATGCCTTTTGCCCAAAATAGTCGGTTAAAGAAAATCCCGTTTCATGCCCCAGAGAGATACCACATTATAAATTCTTACCAATATCTTAACCGGCGCCGCAATATGTTTTTTCGATATTTTCTGTTTTTAACATTCTTTTTTCACATTTTTTCCATATACCTACCGACATACCACTAGGGCGGGGTGCATGGCCAAGCTGATTTCTGGACGGTGTTTTTCATCTGAGTAATCATATTTTTTTATGTATATGCTTATGACATACTTATGTAAATTAGGATATTAAGGGTTATTGAAGGGTTAAAGATAATATTATAATTACGGTATCTCCGGTCGTTTTTTGGAGGTTTTCTATCCGGACTTAAACGCTCTCGTTGATCAGTGATTTCGTGTGACTTCATATTGCTTAAAATTCTTAGTTTACGGATTTTATATATTGTTGCTTTTAAATATGCATCACAAATTAAGTGTAAGCATTTAAGGCAATGGATACCGTTATTTCCTCCTCAATGAGTCATATTAACGTATACAATAAAGAAAAACTGACTCTTTTGCTGTTATTTTACTGATCCTTCTACTGTCTTGTACACTGTGTTAACAGTCTTTTTCAAGTCTTTTTTGATGCCCGGGCTAGAAGATAATCTTTTGGCATTAACCCTTCCTATTTGAGTTAACCATTTTTGGTTAGACGCTTACAAACGCTAAGACTTGAGCTAATCAATTTTGGTTAGGGCGCTCCGCGCTGCGTAAAATGCGATTTAAGTATTACTCGAATAGCGATCCTTTCCGCATATTTAAAGTAACCGATATCGAATACATGAAACGGTCCAACTCTAATCGACGACTCCCGGCCGATAAATATTTTATAAACACCAGTATGGCGAAGCCGCGCCGGCGCAGCGGTCGGCGACATTGCCGCGTGGCCGCAGAGCGTTTGTTCATCGTCCGTGTTCTGTAATTTTGTGATTTTTGTGTTATTTTTGTGCTATTTCCTGCAAAACCGTAAGTAATGTGCATTCTAGGAAGGTTTCCGAAAGAGAATTTCTGATTTGGGACAGCTCATCTGCTTTTTTTCACGAATTATCGAGTAAAATAGTTTGACATACGTTAGCGTTGCAAAAAATGTTGGTTTGTTTTTCGCGAATTATGACGAAAAATCGCGAATCATGACGTAATATTCGTTTAATTCGCTTATGAAACAGCTATTATTTGATTTACATCGTATATAATCACAAAATTGGCTATATTTTGCTCAATTCAACTTGTTTTGTAATCTGACATCGGACATTTTTTATCCGATGTCATCACTTTCGCTCATCGTTACCATATTTTGATTGGGTTTTTTTATTGTTTTTCTATGAAATGTGACTCTAGAGTATAATATTTAGTTACTAGACATATAAGAAGCATATAATAATACATATTATTTGAAAATCCTTAACCATTTTTGTATTATCAAAGTTTCCGTCAAAGTTACCAAGTTTACAATGCTAACTCAAAAAACTTTAGATTTTTCTGTAATATCAGACAAAGCTGAAAGTTTTGGTGTGTTTTCTAAGAATAATGATATAGTGGAAAAGTTATTGTGAAAGAATTTCATATAAAAAACAACTTCAAGTAATCACAAAAATAAAATTATTTTTTTTTTTACGAGAATACATCGATTTTTTCTTGGCTGAGTAACTAAATGTTTTTGTATGCAAATAAGTAAAACAAAATAAAATTTTGGTAAAGTATTTAATGAAGAACATAACTGTATTTACAATTTTTGCATATTTTACGTATTTTGTGATAAAAACATCGAAATTAATTGAATAGGCGACTTTTTTTCAGTTCGCCAACTTTGTAATATTTATTCAATATTATCTTAATTGTTTTACGAGATAATCTTACAATGTTTTATATTTCAAATTTCAATGCGATCATTTTACAGTTATTCTTTTTATGATCCCTATAGTGGTTTACAAGTTATAGTCGTTTTACTCAAGGTCATTTACTTGCGTAAGTGGCAGCTGAATTTTTACTTCGCAATTGGAGGGGTTAATAGTCACCTTATGTGATATTTTTAACTCATACAATATCCATACTAGGAAGGTGTCCCTTAAAAACCGCTATAATTCAAGTGCGTTACTAATGGAGTGACTGTCCCTTTCGATGATCGTTAAACAAACAAAAAGGAGGCACGGTCTACATAATTATACCTGCTCTAGGAATAGGGTGTTACAAAACCCATATATCTACTATAGTATCCGCAGTACAAACTGGCGACTGGGGCAATTAGAGACAGTTAACATAGGAATGGTACCATGTCGATAAAATATTTATCTATACTAATATTATAAAGAGGTAAAGTTTGTGATGTTGTAGGAAGTAATCTCTGGATCTACTGAACCGATTTTGAAAATTCTTTTACCAATAGAAAGCCAAATTATTTGTGAGTGTCATAAGTTATATATTAATCCGAAAAATGAAAAGACCTTTTCGTGGTAGTCGGATTTGCAAAGGAAGTCGGAGAATAAGCGGTCGAACAAAAACGTTTCTAACTAACACTGCCTTAACGATGAGAGATATATGATTAAGTTCTAGAGAAAAGTTGTAGAGCTTGATAATGCCTACAAAAAAGTCAGCGACAGCATATGTCTAACTTTTATATTATATTAATTATGAATTCTTATCAAAATAAGTAAATTTATCGTCTCAAGTGTTTAAAACAAAAGACTTTTCCCTTTTACTGCATAAATAATTAAAGAGATAATACGACATAGGTATGGAACCGTATCGTAATCTGTACTTCTATACTAATATTATAAAGAGGTAAAGTTTGTGACGTTGTAGGAAGTAATCTCTGGATCTACTGAACCGATTTTGAAAATTCTTTTACCAATAGAAAGCCACATTATTTGTGAGTGTCATAGGCTATATATTAATCCGAAAATTGAAAAGACTTTTACCTGCTAAAATTAAATAGATAAAATTCCTAGATTTAGCCAAAAGCGGTGAGTAAATACCGTAATAGGTGGTAAGTAGCTAACCGATTAGGACTATTAATTGTAGTAACCGTAACAGTTCGATTTCGACATTTTACGACGCTTTTGCCAAATTAGTTTTCGTCTACTTTAATTATTGTGCGTACTGTGTAGGTCATTAGGCATTATTGATAACAAAATATTCTGCTATAAAAGGCTTAATGTCAAAGAGCATAACTCATTCGTTATACGAACTCTATTTGTGAATCTACATCATGATGGAAAATTTTTGCAAAACTAATTTGACCAAGTTAAGAAGTGTGTAGCGTATAATTTTTATTTCTTTCTTATATTTCTTATTATAATGATTATTTGCTTTGCTACTATTGGCCCCACTTTGGGTAAGCCATTTGTAGAGATTAATTTTTATTTGTATTTGCGATCATTTAAACGTGCGCGCGATGTATCATCAGCGATAAGCGCTCGATGAAGAAGATAAAATTGAAAGGAGAAGTGACTAAAAGAAGAGGACGATGCTAATATATGTATAAAGATATTCAAAGTATGCAGAGAATAGAGATTTCAAGTGAATAGCCCTGTTTTCTCTTGTACGAGCTCCTTCATATATAAAATTCTCCTATCATGACTAAAATGTATACTCCAAAAGAAGAAGAAGAATAATAATGAGTATTCTATGTGTCTAGACCAATTTGTTAGATCCTTATGCACTTGGTTTTAGATAGTTTGAATCAATTTGAGGTTTATAAGTTAGGATCGGCTGGTAACATACACTTTTAAGATCTCGTCTCGATGAAAAATATTGATTTTTGATGTTCTATGACACAATTCCTATATAGTGGATTATCAAAGGTGTTCTATAGTTAAAGACTTCCAGATCAATGTATGTTAATAGTTTTAAGTCACTTTCCCAATATCGGTTGATGATTGCTCCAATCAGCTGGGGTTTTTTTATTTTTTAATGTACTTATAAGTACGCTATTGCTCATTACTGAATATCTGACATCGGTTGATTTACCGCTGCACTATTTATCACACTGACGGATGCTACAGTCTTCTGTCAGTGCGTCGTGAACTCAGGAGTTATTTTTCTTATATATATATATATTAGACCACGAGATAAATTTATAATAAAGGCGCCAATCTCGCTTATTCCATTACTGCGTTCGTTCATCCGTTGGCTCGATATCTGATCTATCGCATCGATTTCTAATTATAATTTAGCTCAGTCTATTTTTTATCTTCAGGTGTGGTATCCTTTGATTGAAAAAAATATGAACACTTTTTCCGGCAAAATATTCGATATATTGTAAAATAGAATTTTTAGTTTATACAGGTTCATGTACATATATGACTCTTTTTGTAGCTTTGCAATATACTTAACTAGCTTAAAATAACATGGTAATATAACAATACGCAATCATAGCACAAAAACAACTTATCATAGCCTATATTACTTGGTATGTCAAGTCAATTACGACATACGTATATACATTTCTTTTTTTTTTGTTTATCGCTACGCTGGTTCACGGACTTCGTCTCGTGTGAAACCAGGCAGTTTCAAGTATCTCAATCAATGAGGCTTCGTCGTTTATTGACGGCCTGCAGTCACAATCAAGTACTGGCCTTATAAAAAGGGTTCACGCTAACCAATTTGGTAGCGGACAGTACGTCAAGCAAGATGGTATAGGCTTTCTATTTCAATTGTCGCGCGAAACAGTATAAGACGCATTGATCTTATTCATAATTATAACAACATACATATTTGCTTAAAATATAAAAAAATTATCAACAATAACAAGTTTTATAGTATTGCCAGCTTCGGCGGTCAGTTCTCGTGCGCACACACGGATATAACGCAATTATAGTAATTTTAACCCATTAAAGACTGCCCATAGATCGGCTCGTACGATTTTGATGAAATTTTGATATGTGTGTCCAGGGGACCATAGAAGTTGACAGCAAAAAAAAATTTTTTTTTACCTGTCAACACACCTGATATATGACATGGGTATTTAAATACCCGACAGGCTTTGGTGTGTTAGTTTTGACGACTGGCATAAATCACTTACACTTGGGTGGATTGCCATATAATAATAAAGAAGAAGAAGAAATAGTAACTGCTTTCACTTTGATATGTTTTTTAACAAATACCGTGTGCATTTTAAGGTTATTATTTGTATAAAGAACAACCTGACAGCGTTGATTCGTAAAGATTCAGAATGATTAGTCGAAAGAAAGTTCTTACTGCTACCGAGCTGCAAGCTATTTTGGATAATTGGTCTGATGGAGATTGTGATGTAGAATATAACTTTGGCCAATACGCATTCGCCATTAATATCGTCAGAACAGTACCCGATGCGGTAGATTCTGTTAGTGACAGTGAAGAATTAGACGACAATATTCAAGTGTTGCACGATGAACTGGAGATGCCTCGTGAGATTGCCGGACAATAACCTTGAACAAGAAGAACAAGATGGTACGCCAGTGGCTTCAACATCTAGTGGTCGTAGTCGTAAATAAACACTGAACTCAAGGAAGGCACCGAAGCGATCCATAATCGATGAAGCAATAAAACCAAAATGGTCTCGGTTGCAAAATTATCAATTTGATGATACGGCCACTTCATACAAAGCGTTGTATCAACATATTGGTGCCATGAATCCTGTGCAGCTTTGGGAAATATTCATCGACGAGGACGTGTTGAACCTGTTGGTCACTTCCACCAACCAATATGCTTCGGCCAACAATTGTTAATTACTCATTGCATCAATTGGAGAAATGAAAACATTTTTGGGCGTGTTGTATATAACCGGTTACCACACCTTGCCGCAAACACATGGTTATTGTCATCATCCGGGTATAGGTCAACAATTATCATCATCCGGGTAGAACGTCAACTTCCGGGGCACAACTGGTAATGCGTTACGATGGTATCGATCATTTTATCGGAAAACTCAATCCACGTCGCCGTTGTCTGCAATACGGTGACAAAACTGAATATGGTTACTTGAAGGGCCAGGCTAACTTGCAACCCGCTCCTTGCTTCCTGGATTACCACAACGGTGTTGCATCAGATAATATGAAGATTGCTAAGGCTAAATAACATATCCCTTTATGTTTCCTCAAGAAAATAACAGCAATTCAGATTTAAACGAGCTTTTATTCCCTCCAAAAGATCATTTTCCATATTGCAAAAAATAGATATTTCTGGTATACACCATGGACTGTTGGGTATTTAAAGTACCATTTTGATTAGACCTGGTTTTACAGCCAGGTCTATTGACATATCGCTTTTGGTTTTTCTTAATTACATAGAGGACATCTAAAGCTATCTGGTATGGGTGAGCGTTTTCAGTTTTTCCCATTTCCCTATATTTGGCAGCACTTTTCCTGAGCATTTCCAGACGAAAAAAAAAACGTGACTTTTACCTGTAAAATAACAAAGGTAAACCGCTGAAAATTATACTGTTCTATTATTTATTTTTTAGGCCCATTCTATGCCTTTACAAAAACAAACAAAATGCAGCGATATCTCTCACCTATTCCACGCTAGATTTTTTTAGGTGTCAACACTTTTTTGAGTATTTAAATACCCAGTAGGCTGGAATGGGTTAACAATCTTACTCCGTTTTATGCTGCCATCCAATCCATTACCACATACCTTACACTAACTTAACACCTTTATACAACTTCTTAACAACTAAACACATAACAGCAACAAAACTGTCTTTTTTCAAATTGACAGCTGCATCGTAGTGATGGCGGCCGTCTAGTACGATTGTTTCACTCCGTTCTGTCGAAAGATGAATTTGATTCGAAGTTGTCTTCGTGATTCGACGTCTATTGCGAATGTCTGTCTTGATAATATTTATTGTTATCTCCTCGTGAATGTTTATTTAAAAGGAATGTCTTTCTTCTATGATGCTACTCTTTGATTCTGCATACTTATATGTTTCCCCGCCAAAATTTAATGTATTTTCTTCTATGATGCTACTCTTTGATTCTGCATACTTATATGTTTCCCCGCCAAAATTTAATGTATGTGGCGTCGCTATATAGATGGTTTTTTACTGTTTTTAAGTCGATCTCTCGTCGAATTTTAGCACTGGTTAATTTTGTTTGCTTTCCCGCCAAAAAATATAATGTATGTGGCGTCGCTATATAGATGGGTTTTTACTGTTTTTAAGTCGATCTCTCGTCGAATTTTAGCACTGGTTAATTTTGTTTGCTTTCCCGCCAAAAAATTTAATGTATGTGGCGTCGCTATATAGATGGGTTTTTACTGTTTTTAAGTCGATCTCTCGTCGAATTTTAGCACTGGTTAATTTTGTTTGCTTTCCCGCCAAATATTTGATGTACCGCTTCTAATAAAACAAATATGTGTTAAAAAAAACTTCACTTTGATTCTACATGGTTTTTATGGGAATGTTGGACAGCACTCTGCCAACATTCCCTCGTTTTAACTTGAACTTTTATATTTTCCGGCACTTTTTCGACGTTTGGGTAACTAGGTTATTACTTGGTGGTTCTCCTCGTGGACTGAATTGATTTTGGCACCGCCTATCGCCTTTTTATACCCTTCAAAATACGGCAATTTCTACATTTTTAGATGTGCTTTTTAACCCCCTCCTATGAAAATAACGCGGCCATCATGCTTTTTCTTTCTGGTTACCAACTATCGTTTTTTCACATTGGGGTTCCGTATCATTTCGTGCAGATCGAGCTATTTTTGCACTCTTATTTCTTTAATTCACTCATTTGAGCTGATTTCCTTATTTTCCCGTATAATCTGTATCCCCTGCATCTAATTTCTGCATATATATATTAATTTTACGTTGCCTCCTCGCGGCTCTATATGCTTCTAAAGGTACATGTATATTTTTCCAAAAAGTATGTCTATTTCATTAATTATTATGGCTATTATTATTAATTTTTTTTGTACTATAACCTTATATGGTTTTTATAAAAAGTTATTCGGCGTTAGTAGGTTTTTCAGTGACCCAATTTGAAAACATTTTTTTACATCGAAATTCCTTATCCGTTTTCTTTGAAAATATGTCACCTATGGTCTTTTTAACTTGCTTCTTCTTTCTGTATATTCTAATATTTGTATTATCGTCTGCTTTATGTCTGTATATTCTAATATTTGTATTATCGTCTGAGATATGGCTTTCCCTCCAAAACTTTCCCGCCAAATATGAATGGGACGCTCTGGGAGACGCTCGCCTGTTTTCCAGTAGCAGTCCACCTTAAAATTTCCTTCATTTTTGAAATACAGCTCCTCCAGTGATCAAAATTTGTACGATATTCCGACTCGATTTGATGTCAAAACATGGCAACATTTTCCTGCCGTGAATAATTCTGATTTATTTTTCCGTCAAATCGTCATTTATTTAGATTCAAACATTAAATTCTCCCTGCAATCTATCGTACGGAGTATATGCTATGCTTCATAAAATAGCTTATTTCATTGGCTTTATTCTAGTATGTCCATCTACTGTGTGTTCTATCTATATAGGCTGTAATTAGCATTATCGTCTATAGTGGCGATTCTTCTTGGTAAAAGTACGACAATCTAACCATAATTTGAACTGTCATTATAAGCTGGCAGCGAATTCCTTCCCTGCGATATTTAAATCGATTGCTAACTATTTATTCTGTTTTCAGGTTCTACTTGTGTTTCAGAGGATAGTGCTTATTCTACACTACGTCTATAGTGCGTGTCGTCGCTGAAACCTTCCTAAATATCCTGTATTTCCATCATGCATCTTTTGAAGACCCATTTTTGCATGCGATTTCGGCGTTTTTTCAATCATCGATTTTTCCTTGATTTTTCTCTAAAGCCTATTTAGTTTTATTTTATTTAGTGGTTTATTGCTATTACGCTTCATTTTTAACGAATATATAAACGTTTCATTGTTTTATTGAGTTTTAATCTTATTTTAATATATTTTATATTCCCTGTCAACATGTCGGTCAAATCTATTTTACAGTTATCTGCTTATCGACGGTAACATTTCTCGCGTCTGCCGCTAGATGTCGCTACACGTTTTGAAATATGATTTAAATTTTGGGATAATGAATGAATCGACTAATTACTACTTTTACGTTTTGAAGACCATTCACCTTGCATTTCCATTGCTACGTATAGATGGCAATAGGTGTGCTTACATGGCTTTGTTTGGTTTAGATATTATGTATTTTATTTGACAGGAGGCGTTCGAATTTATATCATTACAAGTGATGTTAACCAGCAAAGCCGGCATGTCATTCTCAACATTTATAAGTGGTTTCATAAGTTGAAAGAAGACCCTGATGTCATAAGGAAAATTGATTTTCAACAACCAAGAAAGTTGGCAGCATTAGTTTGTGGAACGAGCGAACGAACTCTAGATCGAATTCGGAATCGATTCAAAAATCTCCAGAACGAAGACCTGGCCAAAGCACATAATATAATTGACACCCATTCTCATGTTATTAACCTATAAGACGATAGTGATAGTGAACACGAATATGAATAGCTTGCTGACTTTCTTTGTTCAGTTTTATTTTTTTTTTGTATAACAATTATTTTATTGTCAACTATTATAAATTTGATACTTTTATATTTTTATTTTAATAATTCAATATCAATATTTATATGTTTAACTTATTTAATATGTATCGCAATGAAACAATACTGAAATATAAATAGGATAGAAAATGATGCGGTAAATTCGTTTTCTATCCTATTTATAATGTCAAAAAACCGCGATAGTCTTCGATTTTATAATACTGAAATAATATTTATTTCCCTCGTTTCATTACTTTATCGACATTCCTTTTGTATGCGTAAACTACCTACACTACGGTTACAGGTATCGCTCCATAAGGCCGTGCAAGTGCGAAAGAGATGGCACGATTTCGATGATAAATTACCTGACTCGCCACTTTGTAATGCGGATAGTATAATAATGTGTTAATGCCACGGAGGCAGTATTTGTTTATATACGTAAAAATAAAAATCACTTCAATTAGAAGTAGATTTAGCAATATGGTGTTGTATGGTATTTTGGTATAAGATTTTGTGTACTGAATATTATTCAATATGAGAAATTGAGTTGAAAGTTGCATATGACTTTTTTTCGTTGAGACCAAGGTTACCGTCAAAAAGCGGGTTTTATTTTCAACTTTCAGATCTTCAAACATTTTTTTCTCAGATAAGTTTCAACTCGGTTTCCATGTTGAATATTCTCCTGTTCAAAAAGTCTTCTAATATCCAAAGCATTATATACACTACAGCATAATATATCCAAAGCTTGAAACGATTGTCGGAGTGAAATACGTATATCTAAATTTTAAAAATTAAACAGTTTTTATTTTTTATTTTAATGATTTCGTGTACTGAATTTTGTTCAATATGAAAAATTGAGTTAAAAGTTATAAACGACTTTTTTTCGTTGAGGCCTAGGTTACCGACAAAAAGGGAGTTTTACTTTCGACTTTCAAATCTTCAAACATATTTTTCTCAGTAACAAAGGCCTATATCAAAAAAAGTTGCAGATAAGTTTTAACTCGGTTTTCATGTTGAATAATCTCCTGTACAAAAATGTCTTCTAATATCCACAGCTTAAAACGATGGTTGGAGTGAAATATCGTATCTACTTTTTAAAAATTAAACAGTTTTTATTTTTTATTTTAATGATTTCGTGTACTGAATATTGTTCAATATGAGAAATTGAGTTGAAAGTTATACATGACTTTTTTTGTTGAAGCCAAGATTACCGACAAAAAGCGGGTTTTATTTTTAACATTCAGGTCCTCAAATTATTTTTTCTTAGTAACAAAGGCCTATATCAAAAAAAGTTTCAGATAAGTTTTAACTCGGTTTTCATGTTGAATAATCTCCTGTACAAAAAGTTTTCTAATGTCCAAAGCTTTAAACGATGGTTGGAGTGAAATATCGTATCTACTTTTTAAAAATTAAACATTTTTTTTTTCATTTTGATGATTGAATATTGTTCAATATGAGAAATTGAGTTTAAAGTTATATATGACTTTTTTTTTTGAGGTCAAGGTTACCGACAAAAAGCGGGTTTTATTTTTAACATTCAGGTCTTCAAAAATTTTTTGCTTAGTAACAAAGGCCCATATCAAAAAAAGTTCAAAATAAGTTTTAGCTCGGTTTCCATGTTGAATAATCTCCTGTACAAAAAGTCTTCTAATATCCAAAGCTTGAAGGGTCATTCCGCCATTTCGTGCAAATCGCCTGTAAACTCTAATATCAGACTGCATACCGCATTTAGAAAAAAACTTTTATTGAAATATATTTACTCTAAGTGTGAGGGAGAAGGCTCTTTAGGAAATGTAATTCTAAAGTACATAGTTTTTTTTTAATCTTAAAAATACATGGAAAAATTTCATTCCTCTCCGCCTCCAAACCACAAACTTCAAATTCGTCGATGTGTTGTACCTAAACTTGCCAACACATACTTAGTTGTTTTAGCATACATGAAAGATAAGGTAAACACACTATAGGTTTTAAAATATAAGACATCTACAATTACATATAAACAAAATATTTCTACTTTTGTCTTTGGCAACAGAAATTCTATTATTTCCCGCGCAAAAAAAATATAAGTATATCTTGCTCCGCAACAGGAGCCCAAGCTTCTACCGTATATCATTATACTCCTCATTGGTCAGTCTGTCGCGTAAGCTCTGAAGGCTGTGTGAATAGTCGCCGTGTAAAAAGATATTTAAGTTCTTTCTCTTCATTTCGAGTTTGTCACCGTTCAGCAGTCATTACCATCCATCCAAGTCAAACAGTAAGTACAAAACAAAAAAGCTAAGTTTATATCCACTTTGGTGTGTTTTGGTAGGGTCTATTCGTCCACTGTTATTGAAACTTCAAGGTCATCAATCATGCGAAATATGCAGAATAAACTTCCATTATTTCATTCCACTCCTTGTCATTACCTTCCTTTCCTTCCAAATTTATGTAGGATGGTAATGAAACGTATTGGAAGGTAATGAAAACGTGTCAGATGGTAATGAAAACTTTTGGAAGGCAATGAGTTATTGACAATTTCGAATGGTTTTTAAGGTTTTTATAGGAAACTTAAGAGCTAAGTAGATAAATGTCAATTATCTATATGTCAATTTTGGCCTGTTTAAGTGTATTTGGGGTAAATTATGAAAGAATTCTAGAAAAGAAGAAAGAGAAGAATTATAGAAAGAAAGAGAGCTAAGCTCTTTTATCTCCAGTTTCATCTACGTACCGTGCAACCATACCAAGCATTTGGGGAGATTGAGCGTTGGGATTGACATCACATAACCTGAATTAATCAATCGCGATTTTGTAGAAAGCTTCACCCAATACGATGAAATTATAGTTAACCATGTGTTTAATGTAAACCACCTTACTAGCAATGAGATGAAAGACGATACACCGGAAGTTCATGTAGCAAGCAATGTATTGAACAACGAAACACCCGCTCTTCATAAATACATTAAATGAAGGCATAATTATTTCAATACCAACCAATACGATAAATTAGGATGACAAATAGGATGACAAGTTAGCTCTCAGGCCGGCGCAGCGATTGCCCGTCTGCCCGCAGTAACATTCCAAACGGACAAAAATTGTACTAATTTGGGATGTTTCTGATTATTAATTGCGGTCAGGCCGCGTCTTAAACACTTAATCTAAAACAATCGTTTACATAGTAACGCATCATTGGCATACGTTACGTTACATAGTATAACCTCAAATTACTAATCTACCGTGTTTGGAAGAAACACGGTAGAATCCGCCAAAACCCAAAAGAATGAAGGTAAAAGGACGCCACCTTACTTTTAAAGATAAAGAAGGAAACTTATTAAAAAAAAAAAAGATACCCGAAAGAAATTTTGAAAAAAAGAAGTTAACCTAAAAAAGAACGATCTCAGAGGGTGGGCTATATTGATCGGCACTGAATTTGGCCAACAGAAAACCCTTTTCCTCAGACACACAAAAGACTAAAGCACAAAAAGAAACACAAGGTTATGTAAAGTATCCGTGTTTAATCGCCCGCAGGCACCCTTTCTTCAATTTCCGCTTATCGGCGCGTCACATTTGCTCAGCCACATAAAAATAGTAAATTTCGGATAGGAAGACAAATTCCCTGACGTGGAGGCAACTCCCGTCACATTTAGCGATGATTTCGTCACTTATTTAGCAGCAGTATTGTTAAAAAAAACAGAGGTGCCCACAAACTGCGACCAATAGAAAAATCCGTTAAAATCGCGAGGATCTTATATGAAAAGCTACCCAAAAGGAAACTAAATGCTTACCAGATAAGTCACACACACTTCACATAACAAATATTACCGCCAGGCGGTCACTCTCCGGCCTTTATCTTTTACGGCGGTTGCCAATCTCCACGACCGAACCTGTCTGACCGTCTCCCAGCCATGTTGAATCGAAATAGAACGATCGCGAAGCGGAAGTCGCCCATAAAAAGTAGGGTTAGACCAGCACAGCCGCTATTAATCGCCAGAGTCACTTAGGGCGATAAAAATTATGACTGCACACTGACTGACTGCTCTATCTGTCAAAATTTGATATTTACGAAATTTCGTAAACATGGTTCTTTTAATTGTCATAATATGGGAGAAATTCATGAAAACAGCGAAAACCAACAGGAAACATAAAAAACAATAGGAAACCATGAAAAAGCAGTTGCAGCGAATTTAACCTGCACAAAGGCGCGAAAACAAAACGACAAAATATGCAGTTTTTGTTACAGCCCCCTCCAAGAAAAAGAAATCGGAAGAGCCAACGAACGATTTCAGACGAATCGTCCCGATTCAATTTCTCCTACTATAGAATAACAAAAACGCCAAAGCATCAACTATCAAGCAATAACGAAAACTCCTTGTTTAATCACTTGAAGGAAAAAAAAAGAAGTGTGGCACTCGGGGACTGCCGCGGTAAAGCTATTGCATAGCATTTTTAACAACTTATGCAATTATAATTATTTATTTATTATATTTATGCAGTATTTTTTTTCTTTGATATTAATTCAAGTTACACTTTTTGAGCGTGGTGACCGATAAGAAAACATTTTTTTCTTTTATTGAATAAATGAGAAGTTAATATTGTTTAAAATATTTTTATTATCTTACAATACATGTAGGTTATTGAGGAATTGTTATCATTGAAACTATAGGTTTATGGTAACTGAAATAAGAAACATAAGTTTGAGACTTGATATCCTCTAAATATCTGGAAAATACCGCGTCAATGGTGGTCCCATATTTTGTTGTGGATTCTTGTGGATCATTATTCATTTTCAAATTCAATTTTTCCGAAAGAAAAGTTTTCAACCGCTCTGATTTTTTATCAGCGAAATTGATGTTGAAATCGCCAGCCAAGATAAGTGGAAATTTATTACCATTTGTACCAAGTATTTTCGACCCTTCTTCAGTGTACTCCAGTAAAGTGCGATGAATAAAACGCTCTACCTCGTCCAATTTTGGATTCGGTGAAATGTAAATTGCTACCATGACTATGTGTAGGCCATTTCTAAGTTTGCACAAGCACGCACAAATATCTCCAACAAATGAGCGCCTTTCATTAACATCGCTAACGTGTGCAATATTTATTGCAATATTCGGAGTCATAATGTTAGTAACATTATTATTATTTTGGTAAATAGCTACCCCACCTTTTGGAACAGTATTTCGTTTGAATTGAGCAATACAAATGAAATTAGGTATTTCACTCGGATTATCATGCGTCATGCAAGTTTCGGTAAGAAGTAACACATTTGTTTGTCTTGTAACTGAATCTTGTAAATCGTATTTGTGACTATTTAGACTTTGGCAATTGAAAGTCATTATTGAAATGCCATTTCTATTACTAATAAAATCTAAGACACTTTGAGCTATCGTCTGAACACTATTTAAAGACAGTCTTTTGAATTCTTGCAACAAAGATGCAGTCGATGCAGCTTGGCTTCGATTATGATAAAACTTGAATGTAGAATTATCGTTTTTTGTCGTGATATACAATTTTTCAATATTAGTCACCCGAGAGAGCGCAACATAAACGAGTTCCTGAGAATGTGCTTTACTATAATCATATACTATTTCGTCAAAAGTTCCACCTTGCGACTTATGTATAGTTAGAGCAAGAGCTGAAGTTAATGGAAAATGTTTGCGTTTGGCTACACATTTTCTATCCGATGTTAATGAAATATTTGCTGTTCGTAATTCAATGGGAACAGCGAGATTGCTGACTCTATTTTGCACTGCTAGAGCGCCTGCTTTTTGCCTTTTTTTTCTACCCACTTTATCAGAACCACAAAATTCTTCGTCTTCTTGTTCTTCATCGTTTTCTCGGCACAACTGTCTACAAATTTCTAAAGTTTTCTCTATGTCCAAATTTGATTCAAATTCTTTCCTACGTTCTAATATCGTATCTTTGTTGTCCTCGTATATTTGAATGAACTTATTTTCAGCAAAAATATCATTTTCTTCACTTTGAAAAGGAACATGCAACAGAACCATCTCACGCCTATAGTCGTTGTAATTGTCAGCCATATCGTAGTTCCTGTATCTTATTATTCTTGCAGTATCTCTTTTAGTGTAAGTCCCCTTTTTATTTAGGTAATATTTTGCAACAAATTGTGCTAACGTAACATCGCGGAGTTCTTCATGTCTTTTCTCATACTTATCGAACCAATTCTCTTTCCAAACGTTCGTACAATCATCATCTAAAGCTTCAAGTTCCTTCATAGATTTTCTAATTCTTGCGCGTTCAGTAGGAAATACCGTTGGAATGTATACTGTCACCACCGTTGACTTAGCCATAGGTTCTCTTAATAAATACCAAGCAGCTTCTTGTGCCGGCATTTCAACAGACTGAAGTATGTCAATACTCATTTTTTTTGTGATATCGACAATGTCGAATTCTGGATGCTCGTCCATTATGTCAATTATTTGTCTTTGCAAATTACTAATCCCTCTATTATGCTTATTGACATATTCAACAACATATGTTGCACAAGCATATTCATCTAGTATAATCTGAAAATCCATGTTCGATTTCAAATGATGTAATACGAATGGATTGAAAGTGTTGTGCCATTTTTCTGCTGGTGTCCTTTTATAGAATAATTTTGGTCTATTGATACCAGCACGAATAATATTGTAGTAATGATCATCAGAAATAATATCATTATGCGAGTAAAATTCATCAAAATTCGTGTAGTCAACATTTTCGAGATTATTTCTTAAAAATTTAAATCGTTTCTTATATTCTTTGAAAAGTGCTTCTGAGTAATCGGGATCAGTGTCTTTCATAGGTATCAAATTAATCGTTTTTTTTGTTGGCATAAATTGTGCACCAAATCTACATCCTTGGTTTTTATTAGGATTCATTTTTTTATAACACGTGAATGTGTGTTTGTGTGTTACTAGTTTTATATTTCCAGACGCCTCTGACGCTGACACAGAAACTAATTCGTCGATTAATTTAATTACTTCAGGATCATTGCTTAATAAATCTTCAGGAACATTTTCCAACCAAAGAAGAATATGAGCATGTGGGCTACCACGATGTTGAAATTCTATTCTTTTGAAATAATTTACTACTCTATATTTTCCGAATGGACTTCTTTTCTTTGATTGCAAAACTTTTAACAGACAATTTACCATTTTATTAAAATAAATAGCACAAGTTACGGCATCTTCATTCACAAGTTGAGCTTTATGCACATAACTCATTTCTGCTAAAAACTCATCTGAAATTTCCGCTCCCTCGTTTTTCAATTTGTACAATAATTTCAACAAATTTTCCCAGCCAGTTTCATTGGCGCTAAGAGTCATAAAAGCAGTTGGTGGCCCTAATTGCCTGATCATTGCAAAAAGATCTTTTTTGCGATCTGACCAAAACCAAGCAGAATTTGGTATGCAGCGAAGAAATGCGAGATTTGTTTCTAAACAATTATTTATATATTCTTCAGATTGAATGGTGTCTTTCGTAATTGAAGTACCTTGTCCAACATGCTTAAACGCAACGTTGACACATCTACTAACTCGCAACCTCATGATTTTAGCAGCGATGTATAAAAGGTGTTGTGGGTCAGTAGCACGCCTATCAGTACGCCGAAGTTCGCTGGTAGCTTGCATGAATGGAGTAACAATAACACCATCTCTGTATGTTCGAAACTGACCGCCGTAGATTGTCGGAAAAGATAGTTCTTCCGCATGTTCATCCATTAAAATACTGACTGGCCTGTTATATTCACCGGGTGCTAGACTCAAAAAATAATCATCATTCCACAAAAGAGTTTGTTGCTGCGCAACTAAATTGTCTTCAATTGGCACGTGTTCACTTATTTCATCCATATTTAATGGCGAAGTACGTTCATTGCCGGTAAAAAAAGATTCATCGATTTTAATGTCATGATAAATATAAAGAGGCGTAGAGACTAAATACGACAACCACTCTTTAATATGACTCTTATTAATAAGCCCGTGGACATAACTAGTTTTGTGATCAACTTCTTTTTCAAATGCACATAAAAGCAATGGTCATCTTGAATGTTTCTTGGCAATTGTTTCACCATTGTATTAACTTCGACAGGAACATTAATTATCTGGCCATAAATACCGTACTGACCATTAACGTGTCTCAGTCTACGAATCTGCATGAACGGTATTCTCGGTGAAATCAGTCGTTGCTCGATAAGGTTTAACGTTGGTAAATGTGATGGAATTTTCAGATATGCAAAACCATTGTAGGTTGACATGAGAGGATTTTTTTCTTTTTCCAAAGATGTATAACACGTAGAGCAGACTTGAACAATTTCACCAGGTGTGTAATTCTAAAAAAATCAAATTCGTATTATCAAGATATAGAAAGAAAAATATGAAGTGAATAATAAAAAAAAACTATATAATTAAGATTACCTGCAGTATTGTTTTCAAAATACTTTCATGTTTACTGGTCGACATTTTCAAGTCTCTTTTCCACCATAGTCTGTCGCAAATAATACAAGAATGACCAAATGAATTACTCGTAAAGTCTTTATAAAAATCAATATGACTTGTACTGTGTTTATGATAATTTGTGTAAACTGGAATAGTACCATCAGCAATAAAATCCATAATTTTTTCACCAATTCGATTTTCTCTATCAATCTCAATTTCATTTTCATGATCGTTATGGTTATCTTCGGTAGGGTCTTCATTATAATTGTCACGCAATAGTTGAATATTGGCATCAACATGGGCTTCATTTTGGGTAGCGTCTTGTATTGTCTCCAATAAATCTGATACTTCATAAAAAGGTGTGAAATGTTGTTCACGAAGATGAAGATGAATCCAGTTTTGTGTATTATTCGCTTTAAAATGACAAAAGATAGTGTCTTGATTCGTTGTAGTTATGTTGTAAAAACAATAATGTACACAAACATTTTGATTGTACATTTTTGAAAATAAGTACAAACAATCCAAATCTCCGTAATCATTAGTGCTTGATAGAATGTTATATGCTTCTTGCGGATTGTGGCAGGAGTTTAAATAGGGTGAATCGCGTAACTGATTTCTCAAGTCACAAGTCTCAATTTGAATTTGCAAAACACTTATGAGCGAGTGGAATAGACAATTACCATCGCCAGGAATTCCTGTGTTCCTGTATAGAACAACTTCGGGAGTAATGCATTCATTACGCTGTTCATAAATTTGAAGTTGTTGGCTGTGAAATTGATTTTCTTGTAGCGTTACATTTTCTATATTTTCAACAGCTCTACATTGCACGACATTCTCTTCATTACTGTCCAATTTTTGTCTTTTCCTGTGAAAAAAGAAGTAGAATGTCAAGTTCGAAATTCAAAGCACAATACAAAATTTCGAAATTTTAATTCGAATTCCGATATTATCGAAATTTAATCGAAATTCCGAATTTCAAATGTCCAAATGTCAAGTTCGAAATTTGAAGTAGAATGAATATTAAGTTCAAAATTTGAAGTAGAATGTCAAGTTCGAAATTCGAAGTAAAATGTCAAGTTCGAAATTCGACGTCGAATTGCAAGTTCGAAATTCGAAGTAAAATATCAAGTTCGAAATTCGAAGTAAAATGTCAAGTTCGAAATTCGACGTAGAATTTCAAGTTCGAAATTCGAAGTAAAATATCAAGTTCGAAATTCGAAGTAAAATGTCAAGTTCGAAATTCAACGTAGAATTTCAAGTTCGAAATTCGAAGTAGAATGTCAAGTTCGAAATTCGAAGTAAAATGTCAAGTTCGAAATTCGAAGAAAAATTTCAAGTTCAAAATTCGACGTAGAATTTCAAGTTCGAAATTCGAAGTAGAATATCAAGTTCGAAATTCGAAGTAGAACGTCAAGTTCAAAATTCGAAGCACAATTTCAAGTTTGAAATTCGAAGTACGATTTCAAGTTCGAAATTCGAAATAGCATTCCAAGTTCGAAATTAGAATTAGTAGAAATTAGAAAATAAAAGAAGGTTTAAAAACTGACAAATTTAAAAAAAAGACTTTACCTACAGCGTTAGAGTCAGTATAAATATGGATGAGTCAGATATGCGCCTAACTAAGTTATAAGTAGAATTATTATGATTACTACTAGATTTTTGGCTAAAAACCACAAAATGATCTTTTTGCAACAAATAGGTACAACCCCCTCCAACCAAAGTATAATTTACGTCATACTACGAAAATCACGAATGAAAATTTGTCGCTTTATGAATGAATTTAGCAAATCGACGGTTCAACTTATACTTATGTGTAGGTACTTTTACCCGCAGGTTTCATATTGAAATCGACCCTAAATCGATTTTCAAAATCAATATTCAAGTTTGATCTAACAGTAATCACGTCAGTTTATGAAATAAAATGTCAGAGCAGAGAAATGGTAATAATATACACGTAATAATACACGTTACTTACCTTAATAATCTATTTTTCTCCAGTATACGGCGTTTATGTTGTAAAAATTTTGATTTCCTGGCCATTTTGTTTTTTTAATAACGTAATTTATTTCGTCTTCTTTCGGAACACAATGTCAGAATCCTACCGTAACAGTAGCCGCGGTCATACTGTATTAATTCAATTTATTTCTGATGTCAGATAACTGCGCTCTATCGGCAAATGTTGAAATTATTCCGAATCATGTGGGGCTGGGGAATCAAATGATTCGGAATAATTCCGATAGGGCGCCGCGCACGAATGTTATTCAATAAAGCAACAAAACCGGATATTATTCTTTTATTCTTTGACTATTCGAAAAAAATCGTAGATAAAAAGATAGATAATTAAATTATCTTTAAAATGGTGCAGGTTTCATAATAATACGCCAGATAATATTTGCGTGGTAGTCGTTTTTGTGTTCGGTTAGACCTAATTTCACAAATTAATTACACTATGTAATAAAAACAAAATATAAAATATTCAAGGCTAAGAATATTAGGAAAATGTTCTTGTTTAACATATATTTTTTTCGAATCGTAAGCAGTACTCGTTTAGACGTAATTATCAGTTTAAAATCATTAATTTTCGTTAAGAAATTTCTTCATTCGGTCGCCGCGCTGGGCTAGGCCCGCGATAAAAGCTATGCAATAGCTTAAAAAAAACTCTCCCCCTCTTAGGGAGGAAACGACCCAATTGGGACATAAGAAAATACTAAAACAAAAAACAACTTTTCCTCGGTAACTATGAGTGAAAACCTGATAGGTAAGTTACTGCGAAGGTCAACTGCCATTTTCAACTCTCTCTACCGAACCGTAGAGGAAAAACAAAATTACTACAGCAAAAAAATTACAAAGTCATGGACGCACAAGGCCCATGTTACCAGAACAAAAATCAATAACCGGTGTCCTAACCTCCGTAACAAAACCAACTCTACTCACTGAAGGAGCACCGAAACAACTTCCAAGCAATCAAGCACAAAACTTGTTGTGGACACAAAAAAAATACAATGACTATATGGTTAGACATCGACATAATTTATACCTACTAGGGAATGTGAATACTGTCCATTACTGCCTTGTATACCATCTCCTTGCATACTTCCCTCTCACGATACCTATTCAAACCACAGTGGTGCTAGTCAAGATTGCTAGCACGACTGATCACAAACACAATGATTTCAGTGATAGTAACCAATCGGTACCATACCTTTGTAAAGGACAAAACATTAGAGCCGAACTAGTCAGACTACTATGAAAACTTTCCAGATGGATGTTAACGAGAAAAAAAAGAGTAATAAAACAAAACTATCTAGAACCTTAAGGATTTAATTTGAAATCCTTAATATGCCAGGAACCTATATTCTTCCTTTTAGCATTTTCTAACTCGTACACCAACGCAGAGAGTTTTTTAATTATTTTACATTTTTCATATTTTGGGGCAAATTTGGAAATGTAATAATTCCCAGCATTACTTAGATAATAAGTCTTTTTATAGATCATATCGCCTACTTGAAATTCCGCAGGACGGTGTTTACGATCATAGTAAACTTTATTATGTGCATGTAATTTTACCAATTTCTGCCGCACTACATGAAAAATGTTAGATAATTCACTCAAATTTTGAGCGTAAGACAACCTACTACCAAAAATAACCTCCGCTTGAGATTCCGGCGTCTGAGCATAAAAAGAACCATTCATAATTGGTTCACGACCATGGACTAGGAAAAATGGACTGAACCCTGTTGATTCCGAGACTGCCGCGTTAATGGCCATCTGAATTTCAGAAAGGTAGAGATCCCAGCTGCGATGATCGTCTTTTACACACAACGATAACGCAGTGACCACACTACGATTCTGACGTTCAGTTGGATTAACTTGAGGGCAATATTTCGGGTTTAAATATACTTTTGGAATGTTATATTTCGCAATCAGTTCAGTGAACTCCCTACCAACAAACTGTTTTCTATTGTCTGAAATTAAATACTGCGGAACACCATAGCGAAAGAATACATTATGTTCAACGACATAACTTACAAGTTTATTGGTAGCACGTTTTAACGGAAAAAGTAGACAGTATTTGCTAAAACAATCTGTCACCACGAGAATATGCATATTTCTGTTCCTCGTCATCGGATAAGGACCCAACAGATCGACCGAGACCATTTGGAACGGGAAGGCACAGGACTTAGGATTTCCTAGCTGACCCAAAGGGGAAATATTCGAATGTTTGTATTGCTGACATTTTTCACATTTAGAAACAAAGTTAACTACGTCTCCGTGTAAATTAGGCCAAAAGTAACGAAGACAAAGACGACGGTGTGTCTTAAAAATTCCAAAATGCATAGCCAAATCAGACTCATGATTTTCTCGGATAAGCTTTTCTCTAAGCTGCAACGGAACAACTAACTTCCAATCGTAACAACTGGTGAGTTGATACTTGCTTTTAGAGTACCTAAACAATTCATGGTCCTTAATCTGGAAATTTGGATATCCAGCAAGATTTTCAGACACCGCCTTAAACAAATCGTTGTACCATGAGTCGGAAACAACAGACAGAGAGGAAACGGGAAGCAACCGAGATAACGTGTCAGGAACCACATTATCGACACCTTTCTTGTGGACAATCTCAAAACCAAAAGCAGATAGACGAATACCCCATCGAGCCAGACGGCCGGTAGGATTTTTTAAGCGCAAAAACCAACGTAAGCTGGCATGATCTGTAAAGATAGTGAATTTGGGACCGCCCTCCAAGTAACCGCGAAAATGCTCGACAGCATGAATAACACTTAGGGCTTCGGGTTCGGTCGCCGAATATCGCGTCTCAGCGGGTAAAAGTGTTCTACTCGTGAAAGCGATAGGATGATCGACGCCATCCACTTCCTGGGTTAAAACTCCGCCTAAACCGTACAACGATGCATCGCAATGAAGAGCGAACGGTTTTGAATAATCCGGACAGGCCAAAATCGGACTAGAAACTAAGGCCGATTTCAGTTTTTGAAATGCCTCTTCCGCCTCGGGCGTCCACTCATAAGGGGGAGCACCTTTGCGGGTACTTGTCAACCGAGATAAGGGAGCAGCAATACTAGAAAAAATTTTAATGAACCGACGATAGCAACCGGCCATACCAAGAAAACTCTTTACCATTTTTGGAGAATTTGGAGTAGGAAAATCGAGAATACATTTTACCTTCTCGGGATCGGTATGTAGACCGTGAGAATCAACTACGTACCCTAAATACTTCATTTCCTGACGGAAAAACTGACACTTCTTGAAATTTATAGAAAGGTTGGCATACAACAAGCGATCTAATACTTTGTTTAACAAAGTTATATGTTATATAACGCTAGTAACGATAGTAACGCTGTTTCACTGGAGGATGATCTCCAGTATCAATAACCTGGGACAACAAATTAGTACGACCGAGACCTTTGACTTCGGAAGAAATTTTTTCAAAATTATTGATCATTCTGTCTGCTAGCGATCATTGGTCTCCAGTCAATGAAGCAAAAGGCCGCAAGGCCCTCACTTCATTGACTCGATGCCAAACAATTGCATCGCAGGACTCAAACTTGACGAATTTTAATATTTCCGGTGCCAACTCAAATTCTCGGACAAAATCTATTCCCAAAATAAGGGAAGTACCTATATCAGGAGCTACAACAGCTCGAATAACCTGGCAACGATTATTGAATTTAAAAGGAAGAAACATAGACCCAATCGTCTTAACCGAACTTGCATTAGCAGTGGATAAAGTCACCAACGGAGACTTATTAAGAGTAAAACCGATATCAACTAAATATTTATGTGACTCAGCACCCAAAATCGTTACACTCGATCCAGTGTCGAGTAATCCACAAACAGTTATATCACCAAGTGAAAGTTCTAAGAAAGGGCGACGGTTATCCTTCTCATTTGCAAACAATATCGAGGCAGAATGTAGGAAATCCTCTATTCTGCCCCGCCTTTCGAGTTTTTTGTCTCTGAAACCGGGGAATTACTAGGCCGGTTATTCTTAGAACATTCCGGACAAGTGGCTACCGTGTAGTTAAACCTACCACAACGATAGCAATATTTAGAATGGCCATGATGTGTCCCACCACGTGAACCACGCGAACTATTATTTGCTCCTTGGTTATAATTACCAGAAGACGAATTACCATAAGAAAAATCATTACGGGAAAAATTTCCACGATTAAAACCGCCACGATGGAAACCAACGTGATTAAAACCACCACGATTAAAACCACCACGATTGGATGGACCAGCAGAAGAAACTTTACACTCTTTTAACTTCTGTACAACTTTCACTTCCTCCGTCGCACATTTGGTAGGAGACTCGTCGACCGCATAAACTGCTTTCGAGCCAGAAGGCTTGACCTTAGCTTGTGCAGGAGTGGCTGCATTAGATGCGTTCATATGCTGTTGTGCATTCTCAACTTTTTTTCCTAAACGCAGAAGTTCGTCGATTGAATTTATATCAACTAGCATGAAATGTCGTTGGTAAGAAATGGAGATATTTGAAAGGATAATTCCTAACTGTTCCTCGCCAGACAATGGCCTTGACAACCTGTTGAAATAGCCTAACATGACCGAAACAAAAATATGCATCCTCTCGTCCGACTTTTGTTTACGTTTCAGTACAAATGACAAAACTTCAGCATCGTAATTTAAACTCCCAAAATCGGAACGGAGTGCAGCAACTAACTGCTTCCAACTGGAAATGCTCGAAGCTCTAGCACGGTACCAACTAAGCGCCTGTTTCTGGAATAGCTCACAAGCCGATTTCAGCATCCTGCCATCCGAGATATTACGCGAAACCCTAATCTCATCCAATCGTTCTAAGAACTCGACCACACAGGAATCCCCGTCAAACGTAAAACCAAGATTTAATGGTTTGATAATACGTTCGTCAGAAATAACAAAGTTATTGTCGAAAGGAACTGGTTTCGAATCGACATGATGTACCAACGGAGCTGACGTCACTTCAGTATTTATGCCCAAAGGAACCACCTCAGGACTAAGCAAATTTATTGATTTATTTATTTATTTATTATAAAAGGTACACAAACAATACTCTAATATTACATGGCTATCGCTAACATTTTTACTTTGTTTCTAATTAGGGTATAATATTATATGCGTACTCCGCATGCTTAATTTATAATTGCGTATGTGCCGTATCTCATGATTTACAAAATTATCAAAATTATAAAAAATTATCAGTACAAAAATTAATATCCTTAAAAATTATCAAAACAAAAATGAAAAATTTTATAAATAAGTTTACAGTGAATTCTGAAAAACAATTAAACAATGAAATGGTAAAAAATAGATCAAATATTGTCTGGAATAAAATAATAAAAACATAAAAATTATCAAAACAAAAATTAAAAATTTTAGAAATAAGTTTATAGTGAATCCTGAAAAACAGTTAAACAATTAAATGGTAAAAAAAAAATAGATCGAATAATGTCTGGAATAAAATAATAAAAACATACGGTAAATTATCAATTTGTTTCATAATACGTTATTTATAATGGACTTAACTACTAATGGTCCCAGGTTGAAGAAATCAATGTTATCGGTTATAGTGTTGTATAACCGGCATGTACGTGAGATAGGATTGTGGAAAGATTGATTTGTCTGCGAAGTGGGAAGGTAAAATGTTAAGTGCTGCCTCAGTCGCCTGGATGGTACGTTGAAATTTAACGCTTCTAATAAATCTGGTGAGTCTATCCCGCCGTTAAGAAGTTTATGCAGAAACATTAGACTTCCGCACTCTCTCCTCTTTCTAAGAGTAAAAATCTTAAAATAATTTAAACGCTCTTCATAAGAGTAGAGAGTGCGTGATAGGCCGGTTTTATAGGTTACCATGCGCATATACTTCCTCTGCACAGACTCTATCGCTTCCGAATGCACCTCATAGTATGGATTCCAAATTATGGAACCAAACTCCAGTTGGCTGCGTACAAGAGAATTATAGAGCAAGTTAAAAGAGTTAATATTTTTAAACGGTTTAGTAACCCTATATATAAAACCCAGTGTTCGCTCGCTCTTACTTACTACATTGTTGATATGCTCTCTAAAAGTCAGGTGCTCGTCGTGAAGTATTCCTAGATCTCTTACACTTTTTGTAGATTTTAGTGTTGAATTGCCGATAGAGTAAGGGTAGTCTTTAATTTGCTTATTTCTAGTGAAACGAATAATTTGACATTTTTCAACATTCATTTCCATTCTATTAGATTCACACCATTTTTTCAATTCGCAAAGATCTTTCTGTAGTGCATTGCAATCCTCCATTGTCAGTATTTCTTTGAATATTTTTAAATCATCTGCATACATTAGATGCCGACAGCGTAGACTCTTAGAGAGATCATCAATGAATATTAAAAATAGAAGTGGTCCGAGATTTGATCCCTGAGGCACACCAGATTTAACTAAGGCAGGGATCGATGTATATCCTTTCACACGAACAATTTGTGTCCTATTTGATAGGTACGACTTCATCCATCTAAGTAGGTTACCGTGAATACCGTTATTTGCAAGTTTCATATGTAATATGTCATGATTAACTTTGTCAAACGCTTTAGCGAAGTCGGTATACACGGCATCCACCTGGTGTTTCCTATTAAACGCGGATGAAATGTACTGGTTGTACTCCAACAGGTTAGTTTCCACCGATCGGTTTTTGGTGAATCCATGCTGGTACGGACAGATTATATGTTTAAAATGTCGTGTAACATGATCACAGACAAGAGATTCGAATATCTTTCCGAAACAGGAGAGTATGCTTATTGGTCTGTAGTTAGATACTGAATTCCTGTCTCCGGATTTATGAATCGGTATGATATTAGCAATCTTCCACTGCGATGGAAATACTCCTATCTCAAGACATTTATTATATATAATGTGCAATGGCTGTACGATTTCTGTTGAACATTTTTTAATGAATAAGGGAGGGATTTCATCATGACCTGGACCTTTACTATCATCTAACATTTTTAACTTAGTTCTAATATCTATTTTATTAATAATAATATTGCATAGCGAGTAATTAGCACTCGAAACACACACACTTTGTTGAGTCAGCTGCACTGGGTTAGCATCAAAAACTGAGGAAAAGTATTCCGAGAACAACTCGCTTATTCCGGATCCATCGTTGGCAGTTTTGGATTGAAAATACATAGTATCCGGTATCGCTGGTTTTGCTTTTTTTGCTTTTACGAATGACCAGAATGGTTTACTTGTCTTATTTAGGGACTCTTCAATTGTCTTAATATAGTCATTATAGCTTTCTTTTATCATTTTTTTACCTCTTTTTCTCAGCAAAGAAAATGTTTCGTAGTCGACCGCGTTGCCGTACCTTTTTGCCTTTTTTCTGAATTTTTCTTTTTCCTTCAGCAACTTTATACAGGATGTATTTAACCATGCAGGATATTTTGAGGGTCTTTTGCTCTTGAATGGTATTGCTATTTTAATTATTTCCCACAGCTTGGAATAGAATGTTTCGACTAATAAATCTGGGTCATCACCCGTTAGGCATGTATACCAGTTAATAAGTGATAATAATTCAGTACATTTTTTGTAGTCGCCCTTAAAGAAATCATATCGAGCTGTTGCAGTATTTTGAACCAGCTCGACGTTATATGCAAGTTTTAGATATATGTCTAGCGGTGGATGATGAGCGTCGACTCGGCTTATTGCTGTGGAACTTTTAACACATATATTGTCTTTGTCAGACAATATTAAATCTAAAATTCGATCGAAAGGGTTCTTGATATAGTTAGATTGGGTGAGGTTACCGGTCGACATAAGTTCCTGTAGGGCTATGGATTTTTGCCCTGAAAAATGTATTTCGCCTATATCCCCTCCATTTTCACAGATTCTGTTCCAATTGATATGCGGTAGATTGAAATCTCCAATGATAACGTTTTGATTTTGTATTTCTGAGTTTATACAGATTTCTTGACATTTTGAAGTAAAACATTGAAATTTATTAATCGGGATGTTAGGTGGTAAATAGACTGTACATATATTTAGAACCTTCTTTTTAGAATTATTCGGCTCTATTTGTATCCATAGATCTTCATTTTCCGTTTCCCATAATGGCATTCTTCTAGACGTGATTGTATTCAGTACAGCCACCAGAACTCCGCCCCCGTTGTTATATTCGGATGCACTGGATTCCCGATCTCGCCGATATATAACATAACGTGAATCAAATATTTCGCCATCGTATACACCAGAGTTCAGATTAGTTTCCGTCAGACAAATTATATGATAGTTGTTGTTTAACACCTCTAGGTTTATTTCTTGTAGTTTAGATCGCATCCCCCGAATATTTTGGTAATAGATGTTATAGCAATTGAATTTTATATCTTAACTTAATTAAGGCTTGCGTTGTGGTAGTAATATTGCTATTTCAAAGTGTGTAGCATCGTAATATTTTTAATGTTGATTGCTGGAGTGTTGTTATTTTTCCGCATAAATATAAGGCCATTTCGGATCCAGACGAATTCCCATTTGTTGTTTTTAGCCCATATTCTGGATGCGGCATGTATCGCCTTTCTTTCAGGAGATAGGTGTTCGCAGACATAAACTGGAGTGCTATGGTCTCCTAGGATTCCAAGGTGAGAAGTGTTTATTTTATTATTTCTATATTTCTTATTGTATTCTCGTACGGATGCAAGGATTTCGTCTCTCATCCTAATGCTATTCAAGGATACAACAATATTCCTAGGTCTGTTATTGCTTGTGTCCATGCGAGCTACTCGGTGACAGGCGGTTATTTGCTCAGTTTGGATAGGGACATTAATACTTTTACATAAATTTCGGAGCATATCCTGTATATTTTCGTTTCGGCGTTCTGGTATGGCTTGCAGTTCAATATTGCAGTTACGACTCTTTTGCTCGATCTGGGAGACTCGTGACTTCAGATCTGTGACATCTGCACGAAGAGATAAATTTTCCTTCTCAAGGTCAGTAATTTTTGTGTTTTTCTCATTCATTTTCTTAGATATTTCATCATATTGATTTGACAGGAATTCTAGTGATGTTTGCAGAGATTGTAGTGCCATCAAGCCTGACTTTACTTCACGTAACTCCCTATTTATTTGATTTCCTATAATGTCTTTGAGGTCAGAGATCATTTCGCTTCGAATTTCATTCCTCAGACATATTAGTTTTTCGTCGAGGTAGGTTTTTAATTGCTCAAAAAACGTCAAACCATCTTTTTCGGATAATACAGGTCCAGGTGATCTTTCAGTGGCCACTCCATTGCTAATATCCAAATCCGTATTTTTTGCAGTCCTTGGATCTAAAGAACTACATTGATCACATTGCCATTGTGCCATGTTTTTTTCTGTAAGTTTATTATAGTTCATTTTCAACATATTGGCGCATTTTAAATGATAATGTTCTCGGCAGTGCACGCAGGACAGTTTCTCTTTAGTTGTTATAGATTTCTCGCATTTTCCAACTTTCATTTTCAAATGCATAGCTGGACCTGACTTCTCACCCTCGTGCAATGAAGTAGAAGGTATCGGGAGAACTACAGGATTTGGTAACGGGCTAGGCGAACGAACAGTATCTAAATATTTTTCTAACAAAATGACAATTTCCAAAACTTCCTCCTTTAAATTATCTAATAATTTCTTGGAGTCTGAATTAGCAGGATTTATACGTGAAACTCTTTGAAAGATATGTGCAGTTTTAGTGCTAATTCGTTTATATAAAAGCTTCTGTTTGTTATTTATAAATTCCTCTATAAGTTCTTGAAGACACGAAAGTCTAATCGAACATTCCTGAAACTCGGAATCTGGATCTAAATCCGTTGAGGAAATTGATTCAGCGGGAAATTCCCTTAAGAGTGAATTAAACTGTTTCCTCATTGCTTCAACATTGGTTGGAGTGACCTCACGAATCGTGAACTCATAATCGAGTTCTGCCATTACTAAATGTGACGCAGCATAATACACTAGCGCTGGAGAAGCCATCATGTATATATATATTTTTTAAATCCCACCAAAAAAAATTCAAACCAAAAGTAAATAAATAAAAAAAAATTAAAAATAAAAATAAAACGGAAAGAACTGACTTTTTTAACTGCTTGCGGCATCTCTGCTTTATTTGGCTGCTTACCTCACCAGGATAGTTGCCTCCACCTCTGGAAATTAACAAAAAAATCATTAATATGATACTAACAAACTTAAACGGCAAGCGTAAAACTTTTTCGCGGAAACCGCCTTAAAATAACAAACAATCTGCTGCTAAGCAATGCCAAGTATTAAAACAATAATTAATATATTGCCTTTAAATCTAAAATTCTGACAAAAAAATATAGTAACCATAAAAAACAGCAAGTACAAAATACTTCTTCGCGGTAACCGCTTTAAATTACCAAAAAAATGCTGCTAATGCCACAAAAACTGCAAGTACACAATACTGCTTATATTAATGACAAAAGATGCTGCTCAATACAAAAAACGAAAAAACGGTGCTTCAATGGCTGAGGAAAAGAATATTCTGACAGCCAAAATCCAATTTATAGGCCCCACGTTGGGCGCCAATTTTATAACCTCAAATTACTAATCTACCGTGTTTGGAAGAAACACGGTAGAATCCGCCAAAACCCAAAAGAATGAAGGTAAAAGGACGCCACCTTACTTTTAAAGATAAAGAAGGAAACTTATTAAAAAAAAAAAAGATACCCGAAAGAAATTTTGAAAAAAAGAAGTTAACCTAAAAAAAAACGATCTCAGAGGGTGGGCTATATTGATCGGCACTGAATTTGACCAACAGAAAACCCTTTTCCTCAGACACACAAAAGACTAAAGCACAAAAAGAAACACAAGGTTATGTAAAGTATCCGTGTTTAATCGCCCGCAGGCACCCTTTTTTCAATTTCCGCTTATCGGCGCGTCACATTTGCTCAGCCACATAAAAATAGTAAATTTCGGATAGGAAGACAAATTCCCTGACGTGGAGGCAACTCCCGTCACATTTAGCGATGATTTCGTCACTTATTTAGCAGCAGTATTGTTAAAAAAACAGAGGTGCCCACAAACTGCGACCAATAGAAAAATCCGTTAAAATCGCGAGGATCTTATATGAAAAGCTACCCAAAAGTAAATTAAATGCTTACCAGATAAGTCACACACACTTCACATAACAAATTTTACCGCCAGGCGGTCACTCTCCGGCCTTTATCTTTTACGGCGGTTGCCAATCTCCACGACCGAACCTGTCTGACCGTCTCCCAGCCATGTTGAATCGAAATAGAACGATCGCGTAGCGGAAGTCGCCTATAAAAGGTAGGGTTAGACCAGCACAGCCGCTATTAATCGCCAGAGTCACTTAGGGCGATAACAATTATGACTGCACAGCTCTATCTGTCAAAATTTGATATTTACGAAATTTCGTAAACATGGTTATTTTAATTGTCATAATATGGGAGAAATTCATGAAAACAGCGAAAACCAACAGGAAACATAAAAAACAATAGGAAACCATGAAAAAACAGTTGCAGCGAACTTAACCTGCACAAAGGCGCGAAAACAAAACGACAAAATATGCGGTTTTTGTTACAATAGTAACGTTACGTTACATAGTAACGTATCAAATATATTATCTTTGATTAGCAATATAGAAATCAGGTAATATTAAAAAGATTTTTTTTATAATAGGTACCGTCGAGTCGCCTTACTTGAGACAGATTTTGACGTTAAACAAAAAATAAATGTACCATAGATTTAATTGCGGCAACAAACTTTCAACCAATTTTCATGTGAAAGTCTATAATTTGACTATAGCACGGAAATATAATATTAAATTAGATTTTCACACACACAAAAAAAAATAAAAACCTACTGTCTCATGTTAGTTGCCAAAGTTGCCATACTTGAGACAGGCATGAAAAATACACGAAAGAATCATGTTACATCCTTATGTTTTACCTTGAGACATTTTAAACGTATGAAAAATCGTTATTAAAATCACCGAAATATTGAAATGAAATCGGTTATTAATGTTAATTTGTCATGTCGATTCAATGGCATGCATGCATGCATTGTGAATTCTTACAAAATATAGGTTAAACACTTAAAAGCTACCTTGTAAACCTGAAAATAGGTAATATCACTACTAAAAAAGACCAAAACCTTACAAATAGTTATATTTGTATTACTGCATTAATAAAAATAGTGTTGATATGGCTTTTATTGAGAAGTACATATGATTCTTCTTCTACATCACGATATATTTCGAAGTCTATTTCGATAAAACAAAGCTTACCTTCGGACCGCGACTTCGTAATCTGATGTAACCAAAAATCTCTTCAACAAACAATAAAATATATGAGCACAAACAACGTAGACGCTTGAAGGTTCTGATGACAGTAACAGATGGGAAGTTTTTGAAAGCGGAAATAAAATCAATCAAAATTTAATCTAAGTTTTGTCTCAAGAAAGCATACCCTCTCAAGTAAGGCGATTGGACAGTAATAGAAAAGTGGAAACTATCCATCTTACCTTACTAGAGAGGGTAAGATGGATCACGAAGTCGGGTAAGATGGTTAATATTCCTTCTAGGTGTCGCACTGGTCCCAAAAGTGTGAGCCGTAGCCCAGATAGGAGGAGCAGAGTTTATGTGTCACATTCTTGCACCCTGAACATTCTATCCAGTCTTCTGGTAAGGTTCTTCGCGTGCATGAATAAGTGGGCTGGCCAGAGCTTTTTTCGGGCGAAGTTTTTAGGCTGATTGCAGGTTTCTTGGTATTCTTACAGGTTTCTTGGTATTCTGCTTGTCTACAAGATCTGCAAAGTATAAAAATACATTTAAAAAAACTTTAGTAATCATCGTACAAGATGGATGATTGCGCCTTCGATATGCTCCGCTTATACTCGTAATAAAAATTAACTTATTGTCGTATAAAAAATATATTGCTTTACGAATTTACATAGACGTTTAAATATTTCGATTATGGCGGTAGGTGTGTCTTCGCGTAAAGCGCACAGCGCAATGGTTCCGTTCGATCGCCGCTTGATTCTGCTCGCGCCGCTCGCTTGACGTCACGTACTCAACATCCTCCCCCCCGTCGAATCTTCAGGATTTCGAGGCAATACCTTTGAGTTAGGGTCAGGCAACGAGCAAAGGTTGTGGACAGCTCTGCGGACTATGCCTCTACTTGTATGCAGATCTGCAACTCTTGTAATTCCATCCAGCCCTGGATATAATTTTGATATTCTTGCCATGCGCCACTTTAAAGGTGGAACGTTGCTTTCCTTGACGACGACTAGATCTCCTTCCTTAAGTCGCTCTTGATTAATGCGCCATTTGGTTTTCTGCTGCAACTCGCTGAGATATTCATTTTTCTAACGATGTCAGAAATGTTGGCGCATACTTTCGATATATTGATATCTGTTTAGCCTATGAAGGTTCACATCGAGCAGGTTTTCTGAAGGCAGCGAAGTAAGTGGTCTGCCGATCAGGAAGTGCGCTGGAGTTAAAGGATTTAGGTCATTAGGGTCTGAAGAAAGAGGAGTAAGAGGCCTGGAGTTAAGGATAGCTTCTATTTGAGAAAATAAAGTTGTTAACTCCTCAAAAGTCAGATGTTTGTCGCCTAATATCCTAGTCACGTGGTATTTCGCTGACTTAACGCCTGCTTCCCAAATGCCACCCATATGTGGAGAAAAAGCTGGTGAGAACTTAAACCTAATACCCTCATTAGCTGCGAATCCGGAAATGTCTTCCTTGTTTGACCTTAAAAACCTTGTAATTTCGTTGTTCGCGCCGACAAAATTTGTGCCATTATCACAGTATAATTCTGAGGGCTTTCCCCTGCGCGAAATAAATCTTCTTAAACATAAAATAAATACATCCGATGTAAGATCGCTTGCTACCTCTAGATGCAAAGCTTTAGTGGCAAAGCAAATAAAAAGACACATATAACACTTTGTTATTTTACACCCGCGACCCTTACGATCTGTAATGTAAAATGGCCCGCAAAAATCGACACCGCTGACCTGGAAAGGAAGACTCTGGGAGCCGGTAAGTTTCCCATTATTGGGTCAATACTTTTAGCCTTCATAATTCTACATATTTTGCAATTATTGACCGTGCTTCTTGCTAGTACCCTTCCTCTAAGGAGCCAGAACTTATTTCTGAGGTCGCTAAGCAAAAGCTGAGGTCCACAATGCAACAGTTTTTTGTGATGGTAAGAAAATAACAATTTGGTAAAATTATGATTTGTGTCTAATAAGACTAGATGTATTTTTTTATAGGTTTCGTCAGAATTTTGGATTCGCCCACCCACAAGCAGTATGCCATCGTTGTCAAGAAATGGACTGAGCGACAACATACGGGATTTCGAAGGTAAGTTTTGTTTAGCTTTTAGTATTTTAATTTCATCTGAGAAGCATTCTTTTTGATGTAGTTTTATCAGCATATATAATGATGACTCTAACTCTTCTCTAGATAATACATTAACTAGTTTATTATATTTATTTCGTAAGTTATAGGTAAATCGTAGAATATAGGCCATCGCTCTATGTAAAGTAGTGAACTTTGAATATTTTTCAAAATTTATTATAGTTGTAGCTTTTTGTGTAGTTGTAGTGCATAGATTTATAGAATCAGCTTTTTGTTCCGGTAAAGAATCGATATTTTTATTTTTTATATTTTGTGGCCAATTAGACGGCTCGTCCATCAAAAAGGAAGGCCCTTCCCACCAAAGTGAGGCTGATTGTATAGCTCTAGGGTTTATACCTCGAGAGGCCAAGTCTGCTGGATTTTTATCTCCTGGTACATGCCTCCATTTGCCAGAGGCAGTCAGCTCTTGTATCTCATCGACCCGGTTTGCTACGAAGGGTTTTAAGTCACAGGCTTGTGACGACAGCCAACCTAGAACGACCGTTGAATCAGTCCAGTGAAACGATGAAACAATTTTGCAACGAAGTGCTTGCAAAACCTTAGCACTTAGACGTGCTGACAACAATGCTCCGCACAGCTCGAGTCGCGGTATGGTTGTAGGTTTTACCGGAGCAACCTTTGTTTTGGCACAGAGTAGATTAACAAGCACTTGACCTGAGCTACTTATGGATCTGAGGTAAACTGCCGCAGCATAAGCAACTTGAGAAGCATCCGAGAATGAATGTAACTCAATTAATATTGACTGGTCAATTAATGCGAATCTAGGGGTTTCGATTTTCTTCATTTTTTAGGAAATAAGTTTGAGAAATTACACAGTAAAAATATGTGAGACCTCACACAGTTACATGAGCACTTCATTTAGATTTACGACAGCGAGCGGAGCTGGCCAGGGAGTGTAAGGTTTACATTCATATCGTTCACAAAGGACATTTCAAGTGGAGGACAAGGGTATGCGAGCGGCTAAGAAAAAACGGTCAGGCGGGAAAGGGTCGCCGTCGTAAATAAATAGTTAAGTCAAAGCCGCGAAATACGGGTTTAAAAAAATAATCTGATGATAATTATGGAATAAAGTTAATTTACAATAGCAATACTCTCGAATGCAGCGATCTAGGAACACGACTAACTTCCTTATAGTTTTAAGTTACAGTATAGTTTCATATAAATCGTAAATAATATTAAAATAGGTAAAATGGCGTGAGGGTCGCGTGCGATTAATAATGTAATAACGTTCAAATGTGTGTCGCACGTGACTCTCGATCACTAATTAGACTAGAAGTAGAGTAATTAAGAGGATGAATGTAAATGAGATTCAAAACGAGACGTACGAAGCCCGCCCTTAGGGGGTGCGGTTGTTGGTTTTAATAGCCAATAAGCGAGTAGCTGGCACTCGCCGAGGGGACGTACGATCTCTGACCAATCAACGCGAAGAGCTTATTTGAAAGCTTTGACTTCCATTTTGAAAATAGGCCAGTCAGTCAAAAAAGAATCTTCGGCTCCGGCGGATGTTAGTCCGCCGAATCCGCGCGCAGATTGTAAGATATCGGCCTCATAATTTTAGGGCGCGCCGGATTGTACATTTGCATAAAAATTGCAACCCGCGAAAAATTGCAATCGCGGGCAAAAATTGTGAATAGTGTTGTGTGAAGAGGACTTGCTGGAAATAAAAAGCCGCATTTTGAAACATTCTCTATATTTACTGAACCGTTCCTTCCCAAGTTCTGTGGAATTATTCATCGGGAACGATTTAAATCAGACAGCCGGCCGAGAGCTGTGGATACGCCAAGAAAACCTATGGAGCAGCTGACGACGTGAGTAAAATTAATACTACCATAATACAGTCTACTACCACATCGCGTCGTACGCGGCAGCCTTGGCTCCCGCGATTAAGGTCCTGGACCCTGCGTTTCGAGATCCACGAGTTCGTCGGCCCTGAGGCAGGTTTCGTCCATCATTAATGAAGTTTAGCCATTCTAATTTTAATTTAGGGTCTACTGGGTCAACCCACTCTAGTTTGGATAGCAATAACCTTTGTAATAATATTTTAGGTACGATGGTACATGGCCCAAGCAAACCCAACGGGTCAAATAACTTTGCAGAATTAGACAGAATGGTTCCTTTTATCACATTTTGCTCATATTCAACGTTTTCGACTGAAAAACGCAGAACATCTTTGAGTGGATCCCATTTCAATCCAAACACACTAGATTGGGCAGAACAATCCAAACCTTTAGGTAATGAAATATTAGACTTATATTGCAAAATAGATGGATTGTTAGTGCGCCATTTTCTCAATGGAAAACCAGCTGAGTTTAGAACTTCAGTAACGGAACGAACTATATAATATAAATCATCTGAACTATCAGCTCCAACAAGAAAATCGTCGTAATAGAAGTTTTCTCTTATTAACGTTGACACCTTGTCGTCATTGCAGTCTATAGCAAGCTGTATAAGACACCTTGTACTTAAAAATGGAGCTGATGCCGTGCCATAGGTCACTGTATTTAATCTGAATACCTTTATTTGCTGTGTTTGATTATCGCGCCACAAGATTAATTGCAGGTTCCGCTGCTCGGGCTTGACCAGGATTTGGCGGTACATTTTTTCCACGTCTGCTGATACTACATACTTGTGCTGTCTGAACCTTAGTAAAATAGAGAACAAGTCGTCCTGTACTACTGGGCCGACATGCTGTATATCCTTAAACGATACTCCAGTAGTTGTTCTGGCCGATGCATCAAAGACGACACGTAGTTTTGTGGTTTCGCTAGCCTCTCTCAACACAGCGTGATGTGGAAGATAGCAGCCAAATATAGGTTTAGGTATTTCAGTCATATGCCCTAAGCACTCATATTCGTGAATAAACTCTTGGTAATCATGCTTAAGATTAGGTTTACTTTTAAATTTTTTCTCTAGTTGTATTAATCTTTTTTCAGCGATACTATAACTTTCACCTAAAACTAAAGGAAAATCCTTCAGTGGGATTTGAACACAGAATCTACCGTCATCTTCCCGATGAGTAGTCTCATTAAATAGTTTTTCGCAATGATTGTCTTTGTAGCGTTCCCTTTCTTGAGGAATTTCTTCTAATTCCCAGAACGTGGCTAATTGTTTACTAATGTCCTTTGAGAAGTGGCAAAGTAATTTTGTTTTATTATGGTCATAATATTTTCCCCCTAATGGGCCAGCTACTATCCAGCCTAAGTGGGTTTCTTGTAAGATTGGCCTTTGTGGTCCTAATGTTAATTTGCTTGGTTTAAGAAGGTCCCAAAATATATCGGATCCTAATAAAAGATCTATCTCCGAAGGCTGATAAAACTTTGGGTCAGCCAGTTGGACATAGTTAGGGATGCCTAAATCTCCAGTACGCACTGTAACATTGGGCAAGTTGTCAGTAATTTTAGGTAGGATAAAGCATGTTATACGCATGTTAAAGTTATCGTATAATGAATGTATATGTACATTACAATGCTCATTTACGTTAAGTAGCATGTTACCTAACCCTGACACACACTGATGGTATTTTTTTCCTTTGCAGGTACCGATTAATTTTTGAGCCCTTTCGCTGATAAAGGACGATTGGCTACCACAGTCTAGTAAAGCCCTCAGGATAAATATTTCGTCATTGTTTGTCACCTTGACCAACGCTGTAGAGAGGAGAGCTTGATTGGTGGAGACAGCAGACATGGTTACAGAATTGGAGGTACCAGGTACTGTGGAGTCGTCTTCAGGATTGGATAAGTTTGATTTTCACTAGTGCTTCTATTTAAATTATTATAGTTAGTATTTATTGCAGATTGATCCTTTGCAATTAGTTGTGTTGTTTGTTTATGTAATAACGTGTTATGTCGCCTGTGACATACCTTACAACCACTCATCCAACACTGGTAGGACTGATGGCCCTCACGAAGGCAGTTACAGCATAATTTCAACGAGGAAACCTTTGCAATTCGCTCCTCTATAGGAAACGACTTAAATTTTGAACACTCGTATAATTTATGTTCTTGTTTACAGATCAAACACCTTTTTATCGGAGAAACGTCGAGTGCTGATGCTACAAACGATTTATTATGCAATTTGGGAATACTATGCCGTTTTTCAATGTGTTTATGTGCTTGTTTGCATGCTAAGCAATTTACTTGGGAAGAATTACTGGATGGAGGCGAAGAAGCAATAGATGACTTTGATTTAGAGTAGGGCTGTCGTTTTTCTGCCCTTTCAGCTTTACTAGCATGGACTGTTTCAAGGACAGTTGCTCGCTGACGGAGGAAATCAAAGAATTCCTTTAATTTCGGAGAGTCTAAATTGCACCGAAAATCCTCCCATGCCCTAGCAGTTACAGGATCTAACTTTGCCGAGGCCGTATAGATGATAAGCGTATCCCAATAATCTGTGGGTTCGCCAAGTGAATTAAGTGCGCACAAGTTTTTTGACATTGTATCTATATTATTACGTAGATCACGGTCAGATTCCCTTGTTAGCGCCTCGATCGCAAACAAGCACTTAATATGCTCATTAATAAGTAAGCGTTTGTTGTTGTATCTATCGCAAAGAAGAGACCAAGCGATATTGTAGTTAGCTGATGACACAGTGACTGCGCTAATTACTGCCTTAGCGGAGCCCTCTAAACAATTTTTTAAATATTGAAATTTGCTAATGTCATGAAATGAAATGAAATGAAATGAAATGAAATGAAATGAAATTAAATGAAATTAAATGAAATGATATGAAAACCTCTTTATTGCACAATAAAATAAGGTACAATGGCGGACTTATTGCTACACTACAGCAATATCTTCCAGTCAACCAACATGCTGGTGTGAATAGAAGAGTAGGCAACAAATTATTCCACTATGTCATCAATAGTGTCATTATTGTGTATTAACGATAGATACATGTCGCGAAATTTTAAGAATTTATTTGCCTCGCCATCAAACGAAGGTATTTTTATTGGTGGCAACTTAATATTATTTCGTGTAAGAGAGCCTTCAGATAAGGAAGCAGCTTTACAGTTTGTTTTTTGTTCATTGTAAATTTCCAAAAGTTCCTGCGCCTTTGCTATAATTGCAAATAACTTATTTTCAGTCTCTTCCCTTTCTTCCAATTGCATTTCTTCATCCTCATCTAAAGATTCTAATTTATTTTGGATCTCTTCTAAATTATAAGACAAATCTTGTAGTTTATTTAAACGTAAAGTTAATTCCACAAATTATACTTTTGGAAGCTCCTTTTCCAATAGTGGCGTTAATTATTTTTCGAACAACGTAATTCGCGACCGAATATTTCCACGTTGCTTGACAAGTTCTTTTAAATCAGTCATTTTGAATTAATATTTTCGATAGGAGATGGCACCCGGAGAAGAATAATCGTTCAATGTTCCGGATCAATGAACCGGTTCCGAAAATGAATGCCGGCTCTGCACGCGAGCGGCCAGCCGCGTCCCGCCGCGGCGCGGTGAACGAAACTATTTACCTACCTACAAGGATTTGTCGAAGAAATGCACAAAATTACGATATGAAATATAGCGATTTACAAATCTTAACAATTATCTGAAAATGACACCTGGAATTACGTTACGTGATGGTGTTTCAATACCAAATATTGAGATGCAAAATAAAATAGTTACGGCGACAATTTTAATTTTCTGTCACTCACATTAACGAGACGAAATTTAATTTTAAATCAACGTTATTATCACAAATAGAAATCGGAAGGAGGAGAAATGGAAAAAACAAAGGATGGCGCACTTCCCTTAGTTTGGCTGCAGCTCCTGGCTGGCGAGATCCTAAGAGCAACTGCTGGTAGTCTTGATGTTGTAAGTACGAGTTAAATCTTGTTGATGATCGATATACTAGTTAGCGGTTCCTCATCACGTCGTGGGTCACCAAATGATTGCGCCTTCGATATGCTCCACTTATACTAGTAATAAAAATTAACTTATTGTTGTATAAAAAATATATTGCTTTAAGAATTTACATAGACGTTTAAATATTTCGATTATGGCGGTAGGTGTGTCTTCGCGTAAAGCCGTAAAGCGCACAGCCACACGCACAGCGCAATGGTTCCGTTCGGTCACCGCTTGATTCTGCTCGCGCCGCTCGCTTGACGTCACGTACTCAACAATGGATATACGTAGCATAAATAGTATGATCCATCATACCCGCACGCATACGGTGAGATACAAAATATTATCAAATAAAATAAAACCAATGAACGATATAATCCATTCAAAGCAAGATGCTCAATACTAAACAAATTGAAAAATATCAACCGCATTTAAATTCACAAGAAAACAAAAGAAATTTTCACTCTCATCTACTTTTAAAAAGTCGATAGTCGGAACACAAAAACGTCATCTCGTTTCTAGAATGTGTGACGCGCGCGAGGGGGGTTGGTACTCAGCGGGGAAGTCGATCGGCGGGGAAGTCGAACGATAGTCGAACGATTTCGTCGGTGTAAGTTCCTGGAAATTTAGTGGACTTGGCAATCTCGATAGAGTAATTTAACGCTGTTTTTGTTTTTTATTTGAGAAGTTTATCAACACTGTTTCGCTTAAATTTTGCGACATCGGGTTCGCTCTAAACCAATCATTGACTTCAAAAAGTGTTTCGTTTATTAATTCCTCCATTTTTATTCTACAGTCACTTTCAAGAATGCACGTGGTGTCATCTGCAAGTTGGACAGTTTTGGCACAAGTTATGTTAGTTGCTAAATCGTTACGCCCTGAGGCACACCGATGTTTACTATTTCACATCTCGATTGCTCAGCCTTTTCCTCAATTCCATCAATTATTTTAATCTCCACCACTTGCTGCCTATTTTGTAGGTACGATTTAATGAGTGAATTGGCCACTCCTCTAATTCCATGGTGGTTTAGCTTGTCTACCAAGGTATTGATGTTTATACAGTCGAATGCTTTGCTTAGATCGCAGAACAGTCCTGCTGTAAGCATCTTCTTGTTTCGACTATTCTCAATCATGAAACATGCAGACAACGCGGCATCCTGTGTAGATTTTTTTGTTTGTCCGGAATCCATATTGACTGTCTGAAATGACCACAAATTTTTCAAGGAAACCGTTTAGTCGTTTTTCGGTGACCTTCTCCAAAATTTTTGAGAAATTACCTAGTAGGGCTAAGGGTCGATAATTTTCTACGCTCGTGGGATCGCCCTTTTTTATATATCAGTGTAATCTTGGCTACTTTATGAGAGTCTGGAAATATTCCCTCTGAAACGCTTAAATTGTAAAGATCTGTTAGACAAAGTGCCAGTACACGTTTATGGATTTTAATTACGCTAACAGGTATATCATAGAGACCAGTTGATTTTTTGTTCTTTGAAGAGTCGATGCATTTTTCTATTTCTTGATTGTTGATCGATAGTTTGATCCTTATTAAATGTAGTTTATGTAGAACTTTTTGGATGCTTTCTATTTTTCTAGTTTTCATATATTTTTGTAATTGAATTGCTGATTCTCTATGTTTTCTCATTATTTCTGTTGTTTTTTATTTTTCTAGTTTTTATGTCTTTGTTATTTTTTAATTTCTATGTTTTTTTCCAATATTAGTTTTTTATAGACTTTTTTATAATTTTATGAGTAATTTGAAATGTAATTTTATTTGTAGAAATACCAATTTTATTTGATATGTAATTTCTATACCCAGATCGGGTTTTTGAAAACAAATAATTCTTATTCTTATTCGATAATAATTTGTCGGGAGTTTGAGAGCGCGCAGCGTTCTATTAGTAATTAGTGTCCGTCTTGCCCGCTCTATCCATCTTGACCGCCCCTCCCCTATCGCACATATGATAATTTTGAAAAATTTGATGAAAAACTATATTGCCGCGCAAGAGCCGCAAAATATGGCAATTATATTAGGAGGGCGCGAACTGTCGATCCCGAGCTTCTTAAAAGTAGGTACATATATACTACAGTCCCAAAACTGAACTTTTCTTCCAGGCCAGCTAATAACTAACCAGAAAATCAAAACATTACCTGAATAAAAAAGCATCAGTTTCCGAAATAATAGCACTCTTATAAATTTCAAGAAAATCTGAAGTCCGATAGAGATCCGCAAGCCGCGCCCCAAACGACTGTACATACTAACAGTCACGTCCTTAAGGGACGTGTCCGATAATATGTTTGCCCCTTTATTCCTATTGTACGGTAGAAGTTCGAGCGAGTCGACTTAAACGTCTTGCCCTACACTACTCGTATAATACACATAGGCAGAGCTCTACGCAGGGCGAGCCGACCTGTCAATGTTGTCGTTTTTCTGTGGTAATGATATATAATGAAACTCGAGCGATGGTAGTTTGTCGATTGGTCGTTGTAGTATTTGCATGGACGTGAAACTCGATAGAATGTCGAGGCGGCGGCGGTTTAATCGTTCATCATGATAATCGTGAGATAATGGTTAGAATTTCGACGTGCGAAGAGATGGTGTTGAGCACAGAGTGGGCTCAGGTCGAGGTAATAGATCTCGTCAACGACGGCAACGGCTTAGGTTTCAATATCGTGGGAGGACGCAGCACGGGCGTGGTCATCAAGTATGTGGTCCCCGGCAGCGCGGCGGACAAGGACGGCCGCTTGCAAGGTGGAGATCACGTACTGCAAGTCGGCGCAGTCAACTTGAGAGGATTCACCTCGGAGCAAGTGGCGTCCGTGCTCAGGCAGTCCGGCAACCAAGTGAGGCTTCTAGTGGCGCGGCCGATCGACCCCTCTTCCACCGACTTCCGCACCATCACCAACCAAGCGCCCATCGTCCCCACCAAAACCCTCACCGACCCCGAACAACTTGACAAACACTTGATCGAGAACGGCTATTCGGAGACGTACAACGCTATCCCGCAATGCTACGAGGAGAGAATTTCCGAAAACCAACCGGAAGCCGCCGAAGACGACTTAAAAAAAGACACAACACCTATCGTCGAAAAATCACCCTCAATCGCGCCAGACTTACCCGAAACAGAAGTAGTCATCGTCGAACTCAATAAGAACGTCTACGGCCTCGGCGTCACCGTCGCCGGGTACGTCTGCGAAAAAGAGGAACTCTCCGGCATATTTGTCAAGAGCATCATTGAAGGCAGCAGCGCGGAATCCAGCGGACAAATCAAAATAAACGACCGCATTATAGAAGTCGATGGACAGTCGCTACTCGAAAAGACGAATCATCAAGCGGTTGAGATTCTACGCAACACAGACATATCCGTGACGCTCGTTTTACACCGATATTTACGCGGACCCAAATTTGAACATTTACAAGTGGCATTGTGGAACGAACACGAGTCGCCGACCCACTCCTCCCCATCGATAACGACCCTATCCTGGTTTCCCTACCAATCGGATGCGACTGAAATTCAAGCGGAGCCGGAATCGCAAACCACCATCGATTCGGCGACACTCGAACCGGAATGCACCGCCGGCATCGACGTTAAAGAAAAATGGCAGTCGTTTGTCGGCACAAATAAAGATATCATCGTTTGCGAAATCGAAAAGCTCTCTGGACTTGGAATCAGCTTAGAAGGCACCGTCGACGTCGAAGACGGATTGGAATTGCGGCCGCATCACTACATCCGGTCCGTCTTACCGGATGGACCTGTCGGCGTGCAAGGTATCCTACAAGCCGGCGATGAACTACTCCAAGTAAACAATTACCCCCTTCAGAACTTTAATCATTCGGAAGTGGTTTCAATATTGAAGAAACTACCGAGCAGCGTGCGCATTGTCTGCGCCCGCAACTCAATCGATTATGGCCCCCGGCCCGTCATAAACATCGCCCCAGACCGCGAAGGATTCGAAACGCGCAAAATTATATCCGGCAGTATTCAAAACTTATCGAACTTAGTGAAAGCGCAATCTGATGGCTCAATCAACACTTCCAGCACTGCCACATTAACCGATCACTCGAAAAAGTCGCGATCACTGGAATGCGTGTCGCGGCTGGCACTGTGGCACAGCACTGAAGAAATAGTCGACATTGTGAAAGGCGAACAGGGATTAGGATTTTCCATCCTGGACTACCAGGATCCGCAGGATCCGGTTGGGACAGTGATCGTGGTGCGGAGTCTAGTTCCTGGGGGAGCGGCGGAAGTCCAGGGTAGGATCGCAGCGGGCGATCGCGTCGTCTCTGTCAACGGTTCTACCATCAAAAATACCACGCTGGACAGAGCTGTTCACGTTTTAAAAGGGGCTCCCTTAGGAACTGTTCGTATAGGTATATGTAAACCGTTATCGTCCTACGAATCCGAAACCAATCTAAACAAAATCAATAGTAAGGAATCTTGTCACAGTTAGTAATCATTACACTTAAAAAAACATAATCTAGTCACGAAACGCTTTTGAAAAACCTAGTCACGACGGCGTTTTAGGCTTATATTTTTTTAAATAGGAACCTTCGACACTTTAAGACACTTTTTTTAAATGCGGTGGACGGCGGATTTCACCGGGTGGGTAAATTGCTCTTCACGTTCATTAGAGTTATTTAGGCTGCTTTCACACACAACGGCTAGCGGCAGCCAAAATTTTAAAACATGCTTCCGCTAGTCGCTCCGTGTGAAGTGGGCTTATCAGGTGAAAATAAGCCCCTCCAGCCTTCATGAGAGTCTTCCAGTCATTCAAGTTTCCAATCAGAGATTCCTGCGAAGACATTTTCACCCAGAAAATCGTCGATCACCGGTTAGATTCAAACTAACACTGATTAATTTTAGTGAGATTTAGTAAGTAGATCGTAACACGGGAACAATTTTATTAATTCACATTGTTAAATCTTTAAGCCTTTCATTCTCTAGTGCATTTAACTGCTGTGTAAATTATCGGAATTCGGGTGTAGTAACTGCAAAAAAAATGTTAAAGCACTAATCTCACTCATCGTATACTTATAATTTGGCAAAACTAACCATTAAGAAATAGATCTGAACGTTAGAATGATTTTTAGTACATATTACACCATTAGGTTTGCCAAATCATATGTGTTTTTTTTTAAAACACACTTATTGACTTCTTCTTTGCACTGATATGTGAGTGTTTCTTTACGATAGCATAAAAATTCGATGGACCCCCGTAGGTTGTGATTATCGATGTATTACGATGGATTCGAATAAATCCTACATTGAACTGTCACTAAGATACGACATACGTTATGTATATTTATTGTTGGCTTTCTTTATGAACCTTTCTCTGTCCATCAATAGGTTTTTATTTTGGAGGTCAATTCCACCTCATAAATAGTATCATTTCTCTAAAGGTATGAGATGTACTATGGTACTCTTTGATTCTTATTGTAGTATTGACCGCTCGATGGGAGCACCTCACTGTGAGCACTGCCTTTAACAGCCGTATTCAGAGTCGACACTCAAGGGGTCCCTCAACTCAAGTGTGCCCTAACTTGTCAGATTACTATTCAGAAACTATACTTAAGTAAGCACTTAAGTAGGCTACTCGAGTGTGCCTTTAAAGGGGGCATCTTCCATACATTTTTGTATTCAGAGACAATACTTGAGTGTCGAGGAAGCTAAAATGGCCGACATTTCTTAAGTTTTGAACTGTCAAATTCAAGTGAGGTCTCGAGCTCACTTTGGCGAGTGCGCGTTGAGTATTCCACTAATTAATGCGTGTTTTTTTTTTTGTGAATTAAATCCATGATTTTAATAACCTTTGGTTTATAATGATTTGGCCGATTTTATAAGCTGTATTTACCGCGCCGCACGCGTCGTTACGTTCAACAATCTCCTTGAATTCTACTCCCCTGGAGAGTTTAAAAAACATTTCCGCCTCGCCATTGAAATGTTTTCTGATTCCGTTGGGTTTTAACAAAAACCGCGGATTTCCGATTCCGCCTGATGCAGTTAGTGCTGGCACTGAAATTCTTTGCCACCGGCAATTAGCCATACAATGCCAACCATAGCTATTATTTCTACCCATATTTTTTGCTAATTCTTAGGTGAAGAAATTCTGCATCGAAATTCGGCGCAAAAGGAAGCGAACTAGCAAATGGCTAAACGAAAAAGACGAAAGAGCGCATCGAGGAAATCGATCACGAAACCGACAAGAAAAATACGCCGACGTCGAGCAAACGTCAGTGACAACAGCTGATGCACCGACGATTTTTTTCCAACCATAGAGCACAACCATTTTGTTCAAAGACAACGAAAACTCTATAGACCGTGTAATAGGAATGTATTAGTTTCGAATTAGAAAGGAATCCAATTGCTTGAGGGTCATACTCACTGAAGGGAGCCCTTAACCCTTCAGGCCTCGGCCCCTCAGCCGATTGACAAGTTGATGTCCCAAAATTTGGAAAAAGCTTCTTGGGTAAAAATTGTATAACTGGTCAATATCTCAAGACGCTATATAATAGATGTAGCACTTGATCAACTTTATGCAAAGTAGGTGCTGCATTTCAGAGAAACTGTTGCTCAGCATTTCAATGTGTTCACATGGGCATTAGATATTACAGTTCTGTAATATCTAATGCCCGCTCTACACATTGGCCAATGCTTTGGCCACTGCCAATGTCTCTCTCGCTTCTTCCCATACATTTTTCACAGGTCACAGTGGTGCCTACTTGCTTCCACCTTAGCGTCGCGGCTATAACAATTGTTTCACTGGTCATTAAGCCACATACCGAAATATTTATGCCGCATGACTCATTCTATAGATAGCAGTTTACCGTAATTGATGCTTTTTTGTTATTGCCATGTTTGTCGACTACCAACAATTTCGTTTTCTTTGATATTCATGTTAAGGCTCCATGCCTTGCGGCTTTCATGGACGTTAAGGGCTAGTCTGTAATGCAAAACAAGCATTTTGTGATATTTTGAATTCATGATTACTCGTTAGCAAGTGTACAAATAAGGATCTAATTAAAAATTACTACAGCACAAGAAGAGCGGAGAGTAACTGTTTAGAAGTACCAAAAGTATTTAATTATTATGGATCCAGAACGCCAAATTATAACCAAACTATTTAATCAATTTATTAATCAAAGTAAAGATATGAGAATATAAAAAAATGATATTAGGTTAAATATGAGATAAAATTCATCCAACAACATTGTTCATTGTACCTGAAATGCGCCTACTTTAAAATAAGGCATTTAGTAGAAAAGATAACAATTAAAATATGTATATAGATAAATGCTTGATTAATCTTAACACCCGCGGTTGATACCAGTTTTTGTAGGGTGTAAAGGTGTAAGTACAAATATAAAAAAGGCATTTAAATATATATAGTTGTTTTCCTCCAAAAACTTTTTAAATATCTTGTTTTCTTTTGCGCGGACTCGTTTATGCTTAAAAACAAATGGAAAATATCATAAAACAATTGCTTTGCCTTACAGATTAACCCCCATTATCATCAAAAATCTGTAAAGCACTCAGTATTATCAGTATTCCGCTAAGGGGGGGGGGGGGGGCGGAATAGTAAAAAAACCACATCAAAGTAATAATACCGCAGGAAGGGAACAATCCTGACTCGATGGCAGGTTCCTATAGATGGCAGAATTTCCTATAGATCAAAGGCGTTGTCACATTGGTAGTTAGTTCTGTAGAAGGGCTTCTATACCACCAGGCATAGTCTGCCCGCGTTGTCAACCCCCATCACACACTAAGCCCAATAAGAGGCGATTGACAAGGCCATCCAGGCTGCATACCTTTGGTGATACCTGTCCCAACCTGGCCCGAACCCGTTAAAGAAGGAACGAAGTTCTAGAAGATTTAATAACAATAAAATCATCATCATCATTTGATTCTATACATTGAAATTTTTTAATAGCATTTAATCCATGTACAATAAAAAACATGACACGTGAGATGTCTACGATGCGGTGATGAGTGGAAATATGACTGAAATCGTTAAACTTAAGTCGCTCCTGTGAGACTATTTAATTTTATTGGTTGCGAAGCAGTCTGCACTTCCTGCCGCCAATCGTTTTTAGTGTAGTTGTGAATATCCAACCGGCTAGCTACCAGCGCTTAGTACTAATTTTAGGACCATTATAGCTTACCCACGCCATTGATTATATAAAGTATTAGATTGCTCAATGCCATAGTACGTTTTGGCAACTCTGCGATGGTGACATGCAGGTGGCACTGATTGCATTCTATGCATCTATAATAACATTTCATATCAATGTTATTATATAATCACTGGCGGCCATCTGTAATAACATTGATATTCAATCGTTTTTTTCAATATCACTGATTTATAACATTTAATGGAACAATAATAACACTAAATTATCAGTGCCATCTATTGCATTGTTATTTAGGCTGATTACATCACAGAGAGAATAGAATGCTGCATATTAGTATACTTGAACAATAAAGCGCCTAATTATTATGTATTGAAACCAAATTCAATTCTCATCTTTATGTAAATAATATTAAAATAATAAGAGCTATGGTTTAAAACTTAGTTGGTTAATGTATTATTCTTTTATTTTGAGATATAGGCGTGCTCAGAACGCTATTGGGCTACTGGACATAAGAGAAGATGAATTAATGTTTGGAGCTTTGAGTGACATCTACACATTACATTTCTCAATTAAAATTCTAGCGGCCAAAAAGTAATACGGCATTGAGCAATTTAATAACCTGTATAACAAATGCCCCCAACTAAGTCTCTTTTGGCCACCAGCGCACACTCATAGATCTTTCAACCAACTCACCTGGGAGACTAGTTGCAGAATCCTCGATGGACGAAAGCCGCACACATCAGCCATAGCAGCCTTATATGTGCTCAATATTTTCTCTTACAGCCAACATTGGGCCCATACATATTACATGCTCAGACCCTCTGTAAAGGGGGGGTCGTCGACTATTCCATAGTATGTGAATGCATTCGTTAATTCGGCAGAGCCCGGTTAGAAGGCCCACTTAGTTCCAGATAGTTGTTAAACTTGATGTGGCTTCCTCGGTTGAAGTGGGTTAACCTAATGGCACTTTTCGCTTGCCTCGAACTTGTTCCTCTCCACCTTTCTTTATCGACTTCTTGGTTCCGTTAAACAATGTGAGTTTTCAAATAAAATACAAGTCAATCTCAGGCACTCAATAGGATGTAAACTGAGGCTTTTGTCAAATGAGATTTGGAATATTGTATAAAAGTTTATTAGGTTACTTTTGTAATGTTTAATAACTCGGTGCAAGCAAACCTTTTAGATTTTGAAGCCCCAAACTAAGCTTTAATCATCCCACGGCAGTCAATTCGAAACACATGCAATAATGTTGATTCTCGTGTCACGTAACGTGCCTTCAAACCACCAGATTTACAAAGGAATTGTAACCATTATGTATGTTCGTTTGAGCACCGGCCAGCCGATGTGGATATTTTTGTCGTAGAATTATATTATTATAATTATATCGTCGAATGCCACGATTCGGAATGTACATTTTTGCATCTAGTCAGCTTATTGAATTTATATTTCGATATACATTTTTAATCTTAAGTAGTGAATATGTACAATTCTGAATGCAAGAAATAAATCTTAATTATATGACACAAAGAAACTGACTTTTTATTTCAGAGAGATACAAAATTTCAAAAATTATTTTTTCAAGGAAAAATAATTTTTAATGGCTTTCATTGTGAAGTTTTGACGTTGATTAAGCGCCCTTCCTTTGGGTTATTATTCAAATAGTAGGTAAATCATTGTTTTTTCATAACATTTCTCAATAACAATACTTGTTTATAGCAGTTTATATAAGCTAGAAATATTTTTCTAAAACCACTTTCCGCATCTAAAGCTTTATGGCTTCGAAGGAGTACACAGATGTCACTGCTGGTTGTCGGTCTGGGGTCCACTCGTAATCCCTAAGAAGTGTAATAATACTATATTACAACACTTCTGCTCCATTTTTTGGACTATTTATTTAATAAGTAACATGTTACTATCTCTGATTCCTATGCGGTGCTTATACTATTCCTTCATTTCCTTTAAGCACTTGCCATCTCCTTTTTCCAGTGACACTCGTTTTAGTCAGTTTAACCCCTCGCGTACCAGACGGCCCGAAACGTCCAGAATTGATATTTACCGTCGAACCCCAGACGGCCCGAAATGGCCAGGCGAGGCCGACCGCTAATTATGTTAGTACAACTTTGACTAATAATTATGAATAATCTTTATTGCTTTACATAACGACGTTACAAATATCTAATAGCAAATTTCAATAGGAACATAAAACAGGTCTTTTTTAGACGATCGGTGTGACAGTTTCGGAGTAATCGTTTTTTTTCTGAAACGCCATCTTTTTTTTGAGACTCGCGAATTTCTTACGGGCCGTAAGGCACACATTAAAATTCAAACCGCGGGCCGCGAGGGGTTAAGCAACCTATTATTTTACTGCAACAGGATTGTGCATTCTCAATAGAAACGCCCAGGCAGTTGACTTTATAAGGGACTTGATAGGAGAAAATGTCATTTACGAGATGAAATTATATCTATATTGTTAGAGAATGACGACGCATCTCTAGAAAAAGCGTTAGAGATCATTAGAGACATCTCGTATGACATTTTCTTTGTCAATTCAAAAATCATCCCCATGACCAGTAGGTAAGTATAAAAACTCTTATTACATTCAATAGAAAGAATTTGAATGCATTTATTGTTAATTTTCATTAATAAATTAAATCCAGCCAGGAAACGAACAAAAGGAACCAGAAACTAAAGTCAGGCAACTATTTTCTTATTTCTGTATTCAGGCTTGTAATCTTTATTGGCATGATATTATCTTTTCCCACTACCTTGGTTGACTATGTGATTGCTAATAATATACAATAAGTCAGCCTATTGTTTATATTAAACTACTTCAAGATGATCAATAAATAAGATAAAAACGAATTTACTACATGAAGTAAGTTTGTAGCCCCCGACGTTTCAGCGATTTTGCAACAGCCGTTGTCCAGGGAAGACTGAAGTGCTATCAATCGTCATCCGTTGTTCTGCAGGTAGACGGGCGTGTCTTGTTACAACCTAGCGCTCGGCGTTGAGCGTTAAGAACATTTTAAGAAGAGGGTTCTATGTAGTATAGTTTGAAAACATCATCTCCATTGATGTTCGGGGTTCTTCTTATCATGCAGGGGAAATAAAATTATTCTTTGGATAGCACATTAGGATTTTTAAACTGCACCCAGTGGTTAGTTACGCTATCCAAGATGTATTCGCAGATCACCAATTTTTCTCGCTGATACATTCATAAAGGATGTGTTGCCTTTAAGCATTGCAACCAGTGCTGATCTTTTGTGATATACCTTGCTTATTAATTTAACCAGTCCATCTAATCTTATAATTCTTCTACTCAGGTGTTAAAATTACCTTTTCTACATGATAGTTTCTGGGGGCCAATTCTTGAAACCAGTCTAAAATTTTAGTGTGCTAAATATTTCGCTCACTATTTATCGCTCGGTTTCACAAACCCTATTCTTGAACAAAATATATGGCATGGTATTATTTTATACATAAAGTATGGCAACGCTGTCATTTATACCAACATGCAAGCACAAAACTGTCAAAACATTGTCGTGTAACTTAACCTAACTTTTGTCTTTCCTCGTTCTTCGCGCGCGGATGTGTTGTTGTTTTTTCGATTCCTTTTACTGACATTTTTCGATTCCTTTTTCTCTCACGGATAATAGACTGCTTGACTCTTCTGACAACCTGGCGCGAGCTTTGCCTTTTCTCTCAACGATTACGGACAACTTGCTGACGACCACGAACAACCCGGCGCGAACACCTGCTTTCCCTCTCGATTACGGACGGATCATGGAAAAGAGGATGGGAAAAGAGAATGCCGATAGGAGGATAGGCTATCTATCGCGGGATCAGCGGGAATGCCTCGTAAAGCTGGTGCTGAGCGACCCCGATTTGGTCAGTGGAAATTTTTCTACGGAGTTTACGTACAAACTCGCTCAGCGGAGGTGGGAAGAGATTGCTAAGGCCGTTAATGCGTTGCCCGGCGGGAAAAAACACCAGAAGCAGTGGCGAAAAGTAAGTTAAAGTCCGACTAATACCTAGCGTACACAAGCGCATCAGTTCACAAATCTTAATTAATTTCTTGTTTTTAGACGTGGCAATACGTATGGACTTCAGTGAAAGCGAAGAAAGCTTTCATCAACCGCCATATAAAGCGGACAAGCAGCTCCTCCGACTGACGTGTCGCTTGACACCGCAGAGACTGCGGTGTTAAATAAAATGAACCCGATCAGCATCCGGGGGCACTAGCAGTCGACGGACATGTCCGATTTCTCCGGTACGGACGATGCCCGTTCGCCTAGCCCCAGGCTAGATGAAAATCTGGGTGACATTCTGCCTCTGGATAGAAGCAACGAAACAGCAACATCGACAAGACGCCCATCCGATGCAACCGTTTTACCTCATCCGGGTACAGGTAGGCGTAACTCCATCACTTGAACGTCCGCAGCGGAGTCAGACGCTCGACCGGGCTGTTCCACTTGGCCTCCGGAGCCGACTTGGCCAATTACGCCTCGGCTGAAAGTCCCGTTGGCGAAGCTCGTGCGGGACGCCTACGGTTGTGGGACAGCGAGTCTCCGGAGCAGCAATTGGGGCTACAAGCGATCGTTAGGAGTGGGACGCGATTGCCGGTGTTTCACCCACTTGTAATTCGTCACGCACCAGCCCGTAATCGCCACCGCTTCTCGACCTACGATTGGCTCAACGCCTGCAACCACCCGGACAGTGAGGACGGCCAGAAGGACAACTGCACAGAGGCGGTTACAGAGCTGCATGACAACCTCTCAACGAATGGCAGAACTAGCGGAAGAAAAAATTCTTTTGAAGAAGAGAGGTAGAGCTCAAAGAGAAACATTATGCTGCGATGGAAGCAAAAATGGATAGGACAAATCAGTACCTAAAAGACATCCAATTACCTAAAAAATATGCAAAATAAATTAAATAAATAAATAAAACTCGCTTTCTTTTATTTACATGATATATTTATTTTATGACGATATAACGTTTTATTTAGACGTTATCCCTAAATTCTCCGAAAATACAACGATTCACTCTTTAGGCGTTTATATGAAAAGCTATTAAAAAAAATATATAGGAAAAATTTAGTATGTGCACAGCTAAATATTGAAAATTAATTATAAATATTTTTAGGTTTTAACCTATAGAATGCATGCAAGTGCTCCTATAGAGTCCGCGAAAGGGGTACTTCTTCACAAATAACACCAATACACATTACTCCAGAATAAAAATCAGTGAGATGGACTTAGTAACTGTAAAGTTGTAAACAAAACTTAACGGAAATAGTTATTGACGATTCGGGTTTGTAGACGTCTCCCCGCTTTAAGATCGGCATTTCTAGATTCTGCATTTCCAGCCAATTCTGCTGCCGTTGAGGCAAATTGACCAAAATCTACTTATGTGTCGTCTTCGATAAAAGGCTCATTATTAGCGATACACATATTATGCAGTACCGCACAATCATTTATGATTTTGGTTGCCTTTTCTGGCTCATAGTGTAGGACCCGATGCTTAAGGAGGCACCTGAAACACACCTTTGGCACCCCATTACAACGCTCAATCCCCTAAAAAAAGAAACAAACAAAATTAACAACTCAAAAAGTATACAAATTTCAGCAATTTTTGCAACTCAATTCTAATGGCTTCAAAGGGGGAGTAATGGGAAAATAAGGTGAATGCTCGCATGGGGCAACATGACCATCTTAACCCTTGTGTTGCCACCCGGGTACCCATCGGCGTACGTTTTGTTGAATAATTCTTTTTCCAAAAAAGATTGGCCAAAACCTTCTCGAATCCCCATGATTTGACCGATTTCCTATCGAAATTTGTATTCTATATATTTTATAAAAAAAATAACTTAAAAAATTTTGCATTTCAAAAAAAAAAACACGTATGAGCCACCCGGGTACCCCGATAGAAAAAGCATGATTTTCATATAGTAAAATATACCATTAAAAAAAAATTGTTTTAATAATATAATAAGTAAATATGGATTAATATATAAATAATAACAAAATATATTTATTTCAAATTGTTTATATATTGAATGTACTGTACATAATAAAACTAACTATCACATTTTGCGATGTGACTTGGAGAAAAATCTGTTGTGAGTTTTTTGCACAGTAATATACAACTACCGTATGAGAAATTAAAAAAAATATATTAAATTTCAATCTTTTACACAGATATTTTACAGACAATGATTACATTTAAAACATTTTGTGATTTTTGCTGTGTGCTGATCACAAACGGGCTTATTACAGTAAACTCAAGACTTCTTTGTCTTTCTTTTCTTTCGAATAGGCTGCTCGTTGCAAATGTAGCATAATCCAACTACAACTTTTTTACCACTAGCGTCTCGTTGATCGAACTTATCAGTTACAACTTCTGTTACTGGCCTTTCATAGTAACTTTCGATTCAATGCCAGAGATGAATGTGTGGATTCCAGACTGAAGTCCGGATTCCACACATTTAAAATTGACCATGGCGGTAAGTGTACCGTCCACGCAAGGACGGTACACTTACCGCCATGACAAAGTTCTCGCTGTTATTCGCGAGGTAATTAGTCTCTCAGTGGCCCAACAAGGGTTTGACAGTATCCTCCAAACCCCCAATACAGTTTGTGCAGGATGGCTCTAAAGGCAAAAAACATTTAACTACAAAACCTTTCTCAATAATCGAGAAAGCTACAGATTGGATTCTGGAGGTTGATTCGGTCTCTAAGCAGTATAAATTCCCTGAAAGTCTCGGATGCACAGCCCTCCGTCCAGATATAACTCTTTACTCTCTATCTCGGAAGGTGGCTCTTATTGTAGAATTAACTGTTCCATGGGAATCGAATATCCCAAAAGACCACGAGTACAAATTATGTAAATAAATACCATGATCTTGCAAATGCCGTAACCCGGAACGGATTCACTGTTCACCTTCACGCGGTGGAAGTTGGCGCTCGTGGCCTGCCAGCTAAATCTCTATTTCACCTCTTTAAAGATCTTGGCCTTTCCAGAAAAATAATCAACTCTTTCTTAGAAAAATTATCTAAAACTGCGATTTGCGCATCTCAAATTCTATGGCTTCGAAGGGGGAGTGAATGGGTGGCAAGGTGAACGCTCACATGTGGCAAGACAGCTGTCCTAAACCTACCACAGCCGGTTCGTAAGTCCGGAATCCACTGCTCACCCCCCAGAAGTGTAAAAAAAATAGTATTATGATGGGCCCGACTCCGGTCGGTGAATTCCATGGCAGCTCCGTTTGTATTTATTGTACTATAGAACCAAAAAAATATATTTTGTATATCCACCTTGTTGACTATTATTTTACACCAAATTTTTTAGATTTACTAGTTATTTAAAATACATATAGTAAGCAACTAAAGATTTATTCAAATACAAACAGAGAATGTTTTATTGAAGCAGTATTAAACCAACAATAATACTGGCCCGTTGATTAAGCCTAACAATTTAATTATAAGAGACAACACCATGGCTAACGGTTAGAAAGTAAGGGAATATTTTGTGGCATGTAAATTATGCTTTTTATATTATTAGGTTTAAATACCTACCTATAACATAGTATCCTGTTCGTCCTCTTTTAAAAATTTCACTCAAGATTTCCACTACTGCGGAATTATTTTAAATATAGGAATCATGCGTGCTTCCAGAAAATAAGGCGTTAATATGTATAATTTTCAAGTTGGTATCGCATATCTGAAAAATTATACATTTGATAGTTATTAATAAAAGCAATACCGAAATTCACGAGAAAAAATTACAGTGGAACTTCTCATAACGAGCACCTCTCATAACGATTAACAGTAATTTCTTATACGAGTAATTCGCACCTCTCATAACAAGTATGGGAAAAATTGTTTCGCTTAACAAATATTTCGCTTAATGAGTGTTGAGTCTGGAACGAATTATGCTTGTTATGAGAGGTTCCACTGTATTTGCAATTTGGGTTAGAAATCAAGCGTATGATAACCAAACCGGAATGGATGTAAGCTATTTTTTTAACATAAACTCGTAGGTATAACGAATAAATAAAATAACTAGCCAGGTTCTACGCCATAACAGTAACCTTTACATATATATGCAAATCGAATAAATAGTAACAAAATTATCACGAAGCTTGTAACACACCGTCGTTGACTTAAATCAAGAGTGTGCCGACATGCATATTGGTATTGGTAAAAACCGGACAAATGGAACTTGAATATTATTTAAAAATCCCATCTTTATCCCAGGGGAATCCGTTTTAACAAATCTATTTCCTTCTTCACAAAAGGTCTACCATATCTAACCACCTTCTTTGTTGAGAACACTGGACCATGAAATTTATTTATGATATATATTTAATTTAACAATGTAAGTATTTATAATTAATAATCACTAACCAATGATCACAATAGGAAATATTTAAAATAGGATACAGAAAATCAATAATTATATAAAATGAAAAAAATGTCGAATAATATTTAACAATAGTAACCGAAATTAATGAATAAGTAATAGTAGCAAAAAAAGTCAACAAAAATAATAAGATTGTCAAGGATAAAATTTGATGTTGGAAACTGTCTGGGTATATTAGTTTGTGGATATTTTGCTGGGCGTCATGTTTCAACCAGGAATCAATTTTGGCTTTAAAAGAAGACTTAGGCACATGCATTTTTAAATCTTCATCTAGCATATTAAAATTGCCACCATTTGAGCATAAATTGTCTTTATAAAACCAGTGTAATATTCATTAAGTAATGTTTGTATAGGACAATAAAGTTATTCTATTCTATTCAATATCCTAGGGGCTATGTTCACAAAATGCCTCAAAATTCGAACACTTCGGGCGGAACTGGACAGTTTGCGCACTGTGCGGCGTTAGCCAATCGACTGCATACTCCGATGAATAACTGGAGTTTGGAGACGTATGTCCTAAGCAGCTGGTAGTTGACGACCAGGCATCATCTATTGTTAGAAACTATCCGTCGGCCACCCGATCCCATGTGATCTAAATGGGCCAAGAGCTCCTTGGTGAACTATAAATTTGAACTGAATTACCGCTAACATCATATAGAGGCTGCGAGCCTGTTTTACATTTTATCTCAAATTGAGTTGTGGACGATTGGAGCTACCTACCACAGGAAATGATTAAATCAGTTAATGTAAATCAATGTGATTGATGATATTATTCACATGTATATTTCAATACACATGGGATGCTTATACATGTATACAAGTATACATATAATATAATATACATAATGGGCACATCAGCTTCAGCTGCTCGTCCATTGAGTAATAATAATAACATCAGGTACTTAAAGATGTAAAAACAGTTGAACACAGAAACTGAAGTTTAAGGCTATTCTTTAAAGTGGAAAAACAAAATTTAGGTTTCATCTTTTCTGGAATTCTCTATTCCCTAAAAATTCAATCTGTGTTTAAGTTCCACCACACCTGTTGCATTTCTATAAATACATAATAATAATAATTATTATTATAACAATACAATACCTACCAACTGAACATTTATGGAATGGTAGTTTTTCCAATTCAAATAAGATCGCTCATCGTAATTGGAGTGTGGTGCCGACGAAGGTGGAACGATTGCTATGTGGGTACAATCCACGCAGCCAATTACTCCAGAGAAGCCATACTCATTGATAAACCTAAAATATAAATTTATATATAATTAAATTGGTAGGTTAGTATATACGTTATATTATTATATAGTTTATATCGTCGGTCTAGAACAGAAAGCTACATGTTGTGACTAATGCTGCCATGGAATTCACTGACCGAAGTCGGGCCCATCATATACTATTATTACACTTCTGGGGGGTGAATGTTGGATTCCGGGCTAACGACCACTGTGGTAGGTTTAGGACAGCTGTGTTGCCACATGTGAGCGTTTACCTTACCACTCATTCACTCCCCCTCTTCGAAGCCATAGAATTTGAGATGCGGAAATAGATAATTTCTCTAGGAAGGAGTTGATTATTTTCCTGGAGAGACCAAGATCTTTAAAAAGGTGAAACAGAGATTTAGCTGACAGGCCACCAGCACCAACTTCGACCGCGAGAAAGTGAACAGTGAAGCCGTTCCGGGTGACGGCATTTGCGAGATCATGGTATTTATTTAATTTGTACTCGTGGTCTTTTGGGATATGTGATTCCCATGGAACAGTTAATTCTACGATAAGGGCCATCTTCCGAGCTATGTTTTATAAAGCTACATTAATGCATATGTTTTATAAAGCTATAATGGGAATGGATTTCAGACACTGCTATCGGCACTTTTGCCATAGCATATCCGTAAAATAAAAGGCAAGAGTCCATTTAGAGCAGAACTACAGCGCCCGAAATAAAATTAACTGAACCGCCATAAGAGAATACACCGAACAAATAGAGCGTACCGGTAAAGACACGACCAAATATTATTTTGTCTTTTACCAATAGGAGCTAATGGGCCCTGTTGCAGTTAAGCCACTAAGACCCATGCGTTTAGGGTCAGCCAAACTCACGAGTCAACACCCATAGAGCGGCCTCCGCACTAGAGTGCGAGAACGGGTAGGACTCTGGCCTGCGGGCCAGTTTCCCTTAGGAGTCAATTTTCGGGCGCTTCTGGACGGTTTGCGCACTGTGCGGTATCAGTCAATCGATTGTGTATTCCGAGTGACAGCCGGGGGAGTCTGGAAATAGTATTTTTTCCTATAGAGCGGAGGCGGTTGTTTACCTAGTGGCAGCTGCTCTTGAAACGACCATTTGGCTACCCGATTCCGGGTGAAAGCCAGTCAAAGGATGCCGTAATTTGCGATAGATTTGGTATACACCGATCACCGCTACACTAGGGAAAGATTCGAACCTTTAACCAGTCGGGCGGTCGGAGGTATCCTAATGGTTAATTAACTTAACAGTAGATTTTTATTGTCTCTAAGTCTTCTATGCTCATCCCACGGCTGAAAGAACAATCACATGTCGTTATACCAGCCTGGGGTGACGGGTTCGCCAGTTGTGGTCGACACCGTCCCACTGTCGCTTGGCAATGTCATGAACATTAAATGAAACCTTCGATTAGAAATAGGAAAATGGTACCTACCTTCGTTGAAATGTCTAACGCAGAACTTCTCGTTGGTGCAGCCATATGTGGCTCCAAAATACCGATCAACTGCAACGCCAATTGTTTCGACAATCTAAAATTACGGCAAAACAAGGCATCGCTAAGACTGAACGCGTCGTTTCTCGCATGCATCACTCTTGCCGGTGTTGCAGCTTGATCTTCCGATTCCTCTAAAATATCCATCACAACAATTTGTTCCAAATTTGCCATATTCGATGCACTTTCACCCAAAAAACGTTGAAAACAAAAAGGACGCTCGCCGCTTCCACTGACACCCGAACGATTTGACAGATAGCTATAAACGGAGACTACACGAACTGTCCTTCTTCTTCTTTTCCGATAAGCAAAACGGAGGACATTTCGAACGCAAGTCGAACGAACGAAATAGCTATTCTTGAATTTGGCATGCCAAATTTATCGCCTACTTTTCGCACTATAATTATAGAGTGGTCAAAAGCAGTCTAAATTAAAATTATCGCCTACTTTTACTATCGTTTCGTCTGTAGAATTTTATAGATACGCATATGAATTAATCCAGATTTTTTAAAATTGTTATTTATAAAAAAAAAATAGGTAAATTAATTTATTTTTACTAGGTACTATATTATATTTCTCGACATTTATATCCAACGTCTCATTGGTTGCGTATTTTCCATTTACGGATATAGTAAATTGGATACATATAATGTTATAGTTCTATTTAATAGGTATTGTTAAATATTTCGCTGTGTTTTATTCATTTTTAAAATTATATTATGGCAATTTATTCGCTAAATGTTACCATATTTTAAAAAAAAGTATTTGTTATTTGAAGTATTTTATTAAAAATAAATAATAGGCTGTCAGGATAAAACATTATTATATTTATAGTCTCAAAAAAGAGACGTAGAAATTCGTCTAAAAGTAAATTCCTTTTTCTATAACTTTTTCTATGTTGGTACAAATGACAGAAGCGACGGCGTTGCCACACTCGTAATCTAAAAATATGGCATGCGACTTATAAATATCGCTTGTGTTCAAGAATAGGGTCCTGACAAACCAAGCGATAAAAAGTGGGCGAAATATTTGGCATGCCAAAATTTTAGACTAATGCCAACATAGAAACACAAAGAAATTATTTTGAAAATTGGCTTTAAATCATATTTTCTACATTTTCATCGAAAATAAGTGAATATTCCCTCACATCTGACTTTATCAGGCTTATTTAATATTTAACATAATTTAATGGAATATTTTTGTATTCAAAGCGTGGTTACATTCCGAACATACATATTTTTAAATAACGATTATATTTATTTTTTCCGAATTACTTACTGCCTTTAATAATAAGGTAACTAATGCAAGTATTACACAGTTTTACGGGTGCGATAATTTTAATCTTAGCCGATTTTTATGAAAAAAAAATTTGATGCGGAAAGTTGGCGACAAATTTAGCATGCGAAATTCAAGAATAGGCCCCATCCAAAAACGGGCGAACACAGACAAATTTGGCATGCTAAATATTTCAAGAATTGGCCCCCTGGTATACGATTGGTTCAGATATACATAGGAGATGCTCTTCTACGTACATTCATCCACTCACATACATTTCATCCTCAGCAATTTCCATGTTTATCGAATGGTATATTAGTGGATAGCGACCGGTGAGAAGTCCAGCAGCCTCTTAGTTCACCTTTACGAGAAAGTAGTTTAAATGTCTGTTTCGATAAAAGGTTTACGAATATAAAATCGAAGACTAGTGCGGTTGTTTGACATTATAAATAAGATGAAACAAATTCACTGCGTAAAGTTTGTAGCAATCGCCGGCCGTTTCAGCGATGCTGCAATAGCAATTGTCCAAGGTGGCGGCGGTTGCAACATTGCCTAAACGTTGTGTGCTACTAACTTCTCGTGGTAAATTCTTTTTATCTTATTTATAATTTAAAACCACCGCGCTAGTCTTCGATTTAATATTCATAAACCTTCCATTGAAAAAGATATTGAAACTAATGTTCTCTTAACAAAGGTGAACTAATCTACCATTTGATAAAACACGGGGGGAATTGCTGAGGATGAAATGTATGTGGAAATTAATTGTGAGGATGAAGAGCATTTCCTATTCGTTCCTAATTCGTTTTATCTTATTCACAAGGTCTATTATTTTTTTCGCTTATCTTTGTCTTGGAAGGGCATAATGGCCCCCTTCTTTGCAAGGTGATCAGCATTTTCATTATCTTGCACCTCGATCATCCTTGGCACCAACGTCAGAGTTACCTCGTTCTCTTTTGCCAATTGCTTTAGGGTATCTAAACATTTCCAATCAAGGTTCGACTTAAAAACATAGCTGTTTGAACATCGAACCTGTTTACAATTAGTCAGTATACCTACCGCCCGCAGGAAGAGTAACAACCATGACTTGGAGGCAGCATTTCCAAAAGATCAAAAGTGTTGACACACCAGTAGTTACAATGTGGTTACGAAGACCAAAATAAAACACATAAGATTTATGCCCAAGCAGTTTTGGCAGCTTTATCTACAGGTATATACACGAAATGTTAATCAACAAAATCTGGATACCTGGACATACCATATAATAATTTGTTCATAGATAAATTGAAAAAATAAACCTATTTATAACCTTTTTTACGCCCAAGCGGAACTTAAGGCATTTGTAGTAGAGGCAAAGGTATATAATGCCAGTTCTTAATTCAAAATCGAAAACAAAGTGAAATGAAAGCAACCGGCGGAGGATGGCTGGACTTATGACCAAAACTCCAAACTCCATTATATTTTTAAAAAATTATAATCGCTTAAAAAAATAAATTTTGACACATTAAACCCTACGCGATGGATTAATAACATGAATAATTGAGGCATAACCTTGGTGTGATATATTAGAAATATTAAGTGCCATTTCATAATTTTAAATATCTATGTAGAAATTATAATTGAGCGCAAAAACAGAAGGTTTTAACTTAAACATAGAAATATCTAAAGCAACATCCCTATTACATAAATGGCAACACAGTTAAAGTGTGTCGCAATTACAGTATTATTAAATTCACAAAAAAGTTTATACTATAAATACAAAGCGTCAAAAACGCAGCTTATGTTATGCATACCTCCATAACTAACGATAATAACAATTTATTTATTTTTTTAAATACCACGTGTTTTACTAGTAAATATAGAAATGACCTTTGCATCCCATGTATGAAGGACTCTTAATAACTCGAGTTTTGAGCTGCGACTGCACTTCGAAGGATTTTAAAGGGACAGTTTCTGAGGCCCGATGGGGTGAACTTCTGCCATTTTTTTTCCTAAAAATTTACACAGAAAATATGCATTCTAAAATTGTTAAAAAAAAATAAGCAAACAGATGAAGAGTTGTATCATGATTAATAATAGTTATGCCGAATAATAAGTATTAAATAAAAATGGCAGAAACCTTAGAAATTGGACCCCAGAAACTGCCATGCACATTTCTCAAAACTATGAGTACCTGACTTCAATACAAGCGCAGTCTCAAAAGCACCATTAAAAAAAACAATGAAAATTTACTATAAATTAAAGGAAACAACTAAAGAGGAATGGGATGGAAAGGTTATTTCTAAGCGTTATAATGGTGAGGTGCAGTCAGTCAAATATTACGAGAGAAAAAAATCCACAGCGTTCGTTCATGGCAGTGGAAGGCAAAAAAAAATATGGCAATTGCACTTCCGCATTAAATACTCATCCTAGATTCAAAAATTACGGACAAACGGACGGACAGCCAGATGCGACTCTAAAGAAAAATATGCAATTAGAACAGATGTCATTTAATAAAAATTGGAAACAAAAGAATAGAAAAACAACAAACGCGACTCAAAAGAAATAGAAAGAGCCTTTCCAAATACACCGTCAACCTGAAAAAGCTACAAATGCAATAAAAGAAGTTTTTCAATACCTAAAACTCAGAACATTATGCGTTATCTAATTTATTGCATTCGGTCGAGAGGCAAACTGAAAGCAACCTTCTCCGTACCTCTCAATGAAGTACTTATAGTAAAATACAAATACTATGTAGGTTTAATAATTAGGATGATGCATATTGATGAATGCGGTTTTCAGTTTTATTACGGACAAACGGACGGACAGCCAGATGCGAATGAAAGAAAAATATGCAAACAGAACAGATTTGTGCCTTATAGAAAATTCAAAACAACAAAGAAGCTTTTCAAATACACCAACGACATGAGAAAGCTGCAAATGCAATTGAAGAAGATTTTCAATACCTAAAACTGAGAATATTATGCGATATATAATTTATTGCGTCGGTTGAGAGGCGGACAGAAAACAACCTCCTTCGTGTGCCTCTCAATCAAGTACACTATAGTAAAATACAAATAATATGTAGGTTTAATAATTAGGATGACGCATACTGCTGAATGCGATCCACAGTTTTTCCATTCACATTACAAACCGAAAAAAAAATGCTAATCTTTGTACACGTAAATATTTAACATTAAATATAGCTGCCCGAGTTGAGTCAAGCGTTTAAGTGTCACAGGCAAAGTAGCCCCTCGTTGCAAACCAAACACACAAAATGTTCAATTCAAACACTGATTATAATTAATTGTTATCGTGGAAATATGATTTAATGTTTGGAAGATATTTATTTTATATGAAAGAGGAATGAAGATGACCATATAAACAAACGAAAGACCTACTCTTACGAAATAGTCCTAATATTGACAAACTCTCAAGCGGAAACACTTAAGCAGAAACACTAAATAAGGTTTGAAAATACAGTTTCTCAAAAGTTAGAAATCACTTACTCACTAGAAACTATTTCAGGGTACGCCAATATTTTATATTACAGGTGTTTCTTGAAAAAAAGTGATAAGTCTTGTACCACAGTAAATTTTCACTAATTCGCCATTGATATTTTGACAATTTCAATTGTATGACTTTTCAAATGTCACAAGCTACAAGTCTACACTAGTGATGGGTGTGATCACGAATAGCAATAACAATAACGTGTGATATTTGCAATCACGAAGAACGCGTTACGAGAATTTGAAAGAACATGCTATTTGAATCACGGCTACGAACAGCACCGCGTTGCCATCACTCGGCGCCGCTACGACGCGACCGATCACGCGTGATTATATGATCAGTGATTGGCTGTTCTCCCTGAACGCCGTCGAACGACCGCGCGGCGCGCCACTGAACGATGATCGGTGAATTGAACCGTTCATTTGGTTTCGTTCATTCTTGATGTGATCGGCGATCAGTGGATCAGTGATTTGCCGTTCGTTCTGGGCGAACGCCCGCGCCGGCTGGACGATGACTGATGAGTGGCGCGTTCATTTCGTACGTAACGTGAATTTGGACACTGTTGTCGCATGAATTTGGACACTGTTATCGCTCGTGTCGTAATCGTTCGTGTAAATGAGTTTGCTCATGATTTGTTAAAGCAATAAAATAACATTATTTCAGAAAGACGAACTCGGCTTAGCACCAAAAGAGCAAGAGAGATAATCTTTCTGAACGCTAATTCTTCTAATTACTAATAAATATTAAGCAAATATAATGCGCGTTTCTGTTATCAGTTATCACATTGACGAAACTTTGTTACTTAACGTTTCACAGTACATTTCAGTACAATCACGAAAATCACGAGTAGCAGTTATTATCACGCGTGAAAAAATACCAGTAACGTGATTGTTGCGTGATTTAAAATTGAGAATCACGCCCATCACTAGTCTACACTCATGGAAATTACTTGAAAATTCCAGCCAGCACCAGCCAGCAGGGTGAATTTTAATAATTTTGCATTACTGTATTGCTATTACTCTTTCTCAGATGATTAATTACTACACACGTCACCCAAGGGGTTTAACGAATTTACAGTATAAGAGATTACGGATGACATAGATTAAAATGGAATAACATCATTGAGACAGAGGATACCCATTGAATTCTTCAAACACCATTTTATACAACATTTCGAAACAGTTCCATCAAATATCATGAAAGATGAAAAATCGAAATAATCGTCAAGCAACAGCTCTGGTGTAATTTTCATATTTCCTCCATTTCGAGTCGCAATCATCTGCAATATTTTCCTGGCACTTCTTTTCAAATTTTGACAGTGAAGCTCACTATTTTGCACTTTTGAATATTATTTCAGTGACTTTCTTCACGAATATTAGTACCTACAGGCATTTGTAGTTGTGAAGTTGTTACTTTCGAGAAACAGAGCCCAGATAAGCGAATAATGATATTATTATACTTAAGACAGATTATCAACACTGCAAGGATTATCAACACTGCATAGGCTTTTCTCGAAAGCCACAAAGGAACGTCGAACAAACGAAGCAGCTTGTCGTGGGGGCTAAGCTGCCACCGACAAATATACTGGTATATAAGTACACGAGAATGGCTCTTAGCAAAAGGACAAGAATCGGGGTGAAGATGAAAAGCAGTAATGCTGTAAGAAGAACTCGGGATGCTGAAAGTCTTTTGAAATGACAAATTTTAGATCATATTTCCACGATGAATAAATACACCGGAGCTCCTATAAATAATGCTCATTTGAACGATCTGCCATTTTTTATTCTACACTCCTTTTATAAATGTACTGAAAAACTGAAAAGCTATTGTATGGTTTAAATTTATTTTGTGAAAAATAGTTAATAAAACAAAATGAAAACGAGTTAATAGTCGAGCTATTTTGTAGGATCAAATGAAATAGAATATATAACAAAGAAACTCTACGGCAAGTTCAGGCAAGTTGGTGACCAATAAATGCAGCGGGGGCTCATGTTATTAGAGCCAACATTCAATTTCAGTAGTAAGTTGCACCTTCAATATTATTAAAATTTTAAACCATAGTTATATATTTTTTTAATTTTTATTTTATAAAATAAACCAGCTGGTAAGTATCCCTTCTCTTGGCATAGTCAAATTCTTTATACAAGATAATGTGTTATGTGGTATAATTATTTTTTAAACAGATTGATTATTTTTTAAAACGAAAAAAAAACATTTATTTAATAAATTTACAATAAAAATATAAGGTGTTTTGAAAAACTATTTGAGGTGCTAAAATACCTAAGTAGGTATAGATGAAAAATACAAATAGTCAAAATATAAAAACGAATAATCGTAATATAAAAACGAATAAAAACCGAATAATCAAAATATAAAACTGAATAAAATAGTCAAGCGTAGTATCATAGACTTTGCGACTTCAAAGCCGCATAGCATTTTTTGTTTTTTTAATGGAAAACGTGGCACTATTTGATTTTCTGCTCAATTCATCTAAATGAGTTGACCATTGGAGTTTACTATTTAAATGGATACCTAAAAATTTAACATGGTCAACATTTTCAAGTTCATTTTCGCCATAGCGGATGCAAATGACAATATCTTGAGACGGCCGAAGAGAAAAATTAATTGAATTTGATTTCAAGGCATTAACGGATATAAGTCGATTTACGTGGAACCAAGTACCCAACTTTTTCACCGTAGCATCAATTCGCTTGACTAAAGTTTCTAAGTTGGCATCGCTGAAAATTAAAGAAGTATCGAGTCTCGAAGTATCTCGAGAACGAAGATGGTGTGATCGACGCAGTCAAAGGCCTTGGATAGATCACATAATAAACTTAGATTTTTTCCCACTTAATAAGGCTGGAGAGCAACTTATCCATAAGACCCGCAATCGCATCTATTGTGGACAACGACTTCCGAAACCCAAATTGTTTCGGAGTTAGAATCTTATTTGAAGCAAAGTAGTTGCTTATTTGCTGGAGAATAGTTTTTTCGAAAATTTTACTAAAAGTTGGCAAAAGAGATATTGGACGATAGCTGTTTTTGTCCTCGCGAGCCCCTTTTTTATGGATTACGACTTCGGTCAGAATTAGAAATAGTCGGTGTTGATTTTTGCCTTGGTTTATTTTTGATTTCACTTTGGAAGCTTATTTTTCCTTTTTAGCCATTATGTCATTAGATTTTATTATATTCGATTCCTTTTTCGATTTATTTTTAGGCATTGTTTTTTCCATTAGTTCTAATTGTTTGTTCAGGATTTCAATTTGTAAGTTCTTTTCTTTGGTTGTCATCTGCAAAATTTTACATAACATTTTACATTTTAAATTTTTATATCAGATTGTTTAAAGTAATTATTTTATGAATAATTAGATAAGCAGTAGATATTTTGGCATTAACTTGATATTATATATCTGTTCATTATTCAACAAAATATTTCCTCAAAAATTACCATTTTAGTTTTTATATTATATAGTGGTATATCTAACAAGTTTGATATTAAAAAAAATGTATAAATTGTTTTTTTTTACTATTCTGATTAAGAATTTCACAAAAACTACACCAATTTTGATCACAATAAAACATTTATTTCTGCAAATGATTCTAGATAGGAAGGTAATATATAAAGACTTCTTCCACCGGGGGAATCTGTCTCTTGCCAGTTAGATGGGAGAACGTTTCAATTTGCTTCGAAATAAATGTTCAATATCACAAAAAAAAAGTTTTCAATTCAAAGACCTAATATTTCCGGGAAGAAGTTGAATATTTTGAGGTTTAATGTGCAAAAATTGTTTAGCAAGATACACACTAAGACAGTTTACCAACACACTACCGAGTAATTACAGTTTAAATGTTAAGAGAATATTGAAAAGTGCAAATTAGTACTCAAATTACACGGTGGATTTAATAATATTAACACCTACTGTAACTGAGGCTTCTGAAAGTAAATCGAGGCCAAAACGAAAGAATGGAGCGGATGAAGATGTATTTATGAGGCCCTGATGGGAGTCAGGTCTTAGGTCGTTTGCCGTTAGTCTAATTCTAAAGTAGTTCAGAGTGATCCCCATATAAAAATTGTACTCGTTATTGGGATGGTCAAGCGTGGATATTGCAGCCCAAATGACGAACAGTCAGGTGAGCCATGTCTGCCAGTTTGAGGGACTAGAGAAAGACCAACGCCGGATCACTTGCCGTCGAGATGCTTTGGCGATTTTGACGCCTTCACTTCCAGCTCGCTCAGTTTCTTCCACAGCTCCTCTCGCTCCTTCTCCTTCTTCTTTTCCCTGAAACCACAAAAAAAGCACTAATTAATTATGCATTGACGAGTGATATACACATAGAAAATTGCAAAGTAACTAATACTAAAGGTCCATAATGCGCCAGCACTTAAATTTCAGGTTGTTTCTGATTCTGTTTCTTTCTACATGTAACAGCCACGAATTAGTCTTAAACTAACATATGTCGATGATATTTCAGTTTGTCAATGTTCGTCTTGCTTGTTACTTTAGCGATCTTCATATGCGATTGAAACAATATCATTGTTTCCGTTCCTCGTATGCTAATGATTAGATTGCGGTAGTTAAAAACAATGAAAGTACCAAAAACATTCTTTTCATTTTTGCTTTCAATTTTTGTTTTGAAACCGTTTTATTCGCCATCGGCCTAGACAACGCAGCAACCGCCTAAGAGCATTTTTTTTTATTCACAGAGCAGACACAGCATTCAGTTCATTCATGTGTTCATTGTGTAGTTCATAGACTATTTTTCATGAGAAATTTGAAAAGGCAAAATGAATTCTTCAAACCTTTCTTTTTCAAGAGCTCGCTTTTTCATGCCTTAGAAGTTTTTGGTATCATAATCTTCTATTTCCACATTGTTTTGTAATGAATCATTTCTGTAATTCCAATCCACATTGTTTTGGAATTATAGAAACATGCGGTAATTCAAATCAAATTTATTACTTAACCCGACAAATGACAGGCGTCCTTTTGGGGATGCAAGTTTTAATACACTGGAATGACAGGCGTCCACTTGGTCCAGTGATGACGACACGATGGAGGCCGTTTGCGTTTTGTAATTTGTCGCCATTATTATCTTAATTGATTTACGAGATAAGGTTATAATGTTTTATATGTCAAATTTCAATGCGATCATTTTACAGTTCTTCTTTTTATGATCCGTATAGTGGTTTACAAGTTATGGTCGTTTTTATCAAGGTCGTCGATTTTGCGCGCGAAAAGGTCGCGCGCGAATGGGACAGCTGAATTTTTACTCCGCGAGGAGAGGAGTTAACTACATTCTCTTTCTCGTATTTGATTGTCATATAGGAAACACAATCACCGCTGAAACATCCTGTATTATCATTTAATAAGTTATCACAGATAATATTAACCCTTCAGGCCTCGGCCCCTCAGCCGATTGACAAGTTGATGTCCAAAAAATTTTTTGGAAAAATTAGTAAAAAAATTGAATTATGACACTGTCTCACCAAAACATTAATTACTGCCAAACCACTGTATCCATAATTAAAATAAAACATATTAACATAATAAAACATAATAAAATAAAACAAATTAAATTAAAATAAAATTAAAACGGGGCAGTGACGCTGAATTGTGTTTTGGCCGATATCGGCCAATCGGGGCTCTAGGGGTTAATTGGTATATAGATCAATGAGATCAAATGTAAACGATAACAACTGATACACTGCTTGATGATCATTTCGGTGACATTGAAATTGTCTTTATCAAGGGTGGACTGACATGCTGTTTATTACTATCAAATGTTTTTTCTGCCAGATTAGCATGCCAATTATAAATTATAAATTATACTGATATGATAATAAAGTAGGCGCCCGGCGGCCAGCCGATAACCTAGCGCCTCTAGAAAGAGCTTTAGGGCGGTTTTGGGCGGAGAATCTCCCCGTGGTAGTGGGTTAAAACACATAAAATCCAGTATAATGAATTTGATTTAGAGAAAAAACATACAAAACGCTTTTTACATGTTCTATTATGTTTTCAATATTTCTCATGTTTGGGAAATAGTATGAGTTGTATTCGACAGTATCTTGACCAAATCCACACAGAATGTTTTGAATTTTTTGATACCTAGTTTGTATCAAGTACTTCTTCTATTAATTTCAAAATGGAATGAGATATGGTCCCTTGCTATATTATTAGACGCACCATGTGTTTTCATTACCAATATGCAGTTTTCAATAATGTCAAAGATTAATGCATTGCTTGCTTCTTAGTGGTTATGGTTATTAATTAAAATATAGTGTTGTTTAATTCGAGTCATTATAACTTTTCGAGAAACAGATCTTACTGCATGGATAATGGAATTCCTCTGGAAGTTGTTATTGAAACTTTAAATTCTATATACTAAATAAGAATTCTAGGGGTTATAAATGTATGCAACATAATAAATTTTGATATTTAAGATATTTGAGATAATATCTGACCCAGAATTTTCGCAACTATCATCTGTTTGACAATCAAAAAATTATACTGAACGGTAATTTCATAAACAAAAATATTATCCCTATATTTATTTGCAGCAAAAAAGGTACAATAAATATAAATATTTCTAGATTCTACGACAGATTTTAAAAAATAAATTGAGAATATTCTCAGGTGCTTTTCCCTTTTTTTAAATACACCCTCAGGAGAGTATTGAAAAATATACCACAAAAAAACACTGTCTATCAGTGTATATAATTTGTTTATTTATTTGCGTCAAAAAAGGAACAATAAATATAAAATGATCCTAGATTCTCAGACATTTTTAAAAAGAGTCATGTTGAGGTTTCAAAATATACCATCAGAAAAAAATACCATATACAAAAAAATACTGGCCGCTGCCACAATATATCGAAACAACAGTAGACTCTTTCTCGAGCGACAGGGCATCGCGGGAAGAGGGTGCGAGGAATGTGGGCAGAGGGGTACGTCTCGACGAACGACTTTGATAAGCGTTACGCGCAGGTAAAGGGTTTTGAACGTTTGCACATCGTATACGTTGCATATCTGCATGGGCCGAGTAGTGGTATAAAATTTCCTTGCCTCTTGAATATTTATTCAATATAAGCAATTTGACTGCAGGTTTGCTCCCAGCTGATTCTATAGAACCAAGGAATAGGTAGGAGCTATCCCTAAAAGTAGTGGCCTTGTATTTAGGGATTATGGCTAAATAGTGGCGAGTGCATGATAACTACGAGACTAAATCATTAATGCATACAAATAGCTCGGTTGTTGAAATTGTACAACTATACACGTATGTGACTTATTTTAGAGGTACAGATTGGCAAAAAAGAGTAGACAAAAAATCCGCATGGGAAAGAATATTTTGCTGCGGCAACACCAACCCTTAAGTAGACAAAGGGTTGGTGTTTGAATAAATGGCGCGCATTAGCGGAGTTCGCAGGATTGCATTAATTTTGTCGTTTTACTCACTTTCCACCTTCTTTTGCGTCAAAACAAATAAAGCTATCCGCAGCGGAGATAAGCAAGCTATTTTAACGTATACAAAAGATGTGTAGCAGAGCAGCTAAAAAAGCAGATACAGAGCGGCTAAACTCCTGATAGATTTAGACTAAATAAATAGACGAGTCGCAATTTTCACAGGTAATAAAAAACTTTAAATTTCATATTTAACTAAATTATAAAGATTTGTTGTAATTTATATGCGTAAGACGATACATTGCGCTGTTAATAGTACTTGTAGGTATATTACTTTAAGGTCATGTCTAACCCCACATTGTTGGTACCAGTCACTCGTTTCGTAAAGAATGAATTTTTAAGTGAACGAACGAATTGTGAAACTTAATAACTAGTTTTACTTTTTATCGATTTCAGGCAAATCCGAAAGCACATCTTGATGCATAATAAAAGAAGATACAAAAATAGCGGCAAATTTGAAAAACCTGCGAAGCAAAGGAGAAGGCCGCTTAAAGAAATTTGACGATTTTTATATTGGTGCCATACGTCAAAAAGTGCATTTTTTCTTTACCGTAAGCAAGGAGGTACCAACTTTACAAAAGGTATTGACTATTGTAAGGAGAGATTTGGGTTTTACTGTTGGTCGGGAACATTTGCAGGAAATTTTGAAAAAAATCAGATTTCATGTAAGCTTTAGAAGAGGCGTTTGCTTAGGCAGATGACATCAGGCTAACTCTCACTTGTCATCATTATATTTCATATAAGACAATGTACATACTGTGCTTCAAGTCATATACATGTTTTTTCTTGTACATAAACAACGAATAATTTATTTTGGTCAATATGAATATAAAGCACAAAGTATGCTCTTTCACATTTTATTTATAATATCATTTTGAATAAAAACATTTAAAATCGAAATATTAAAAAAAAACATACCAGCGTTGTATACATACAATACTAGTGATGGGCGTGATTCTCAATTTTAAATCACGCGACGATCACGTTACTGGTATTTTATCACGCGTGATAATAACTGCTACTCGTGATTTTCGTGATTGTACTGAAATGTACTGTGAAACGTTAAGTAACAAAGTTTCGTCAATGTTCGTCTTTCTGAAATAATGTAAGCCACCTGTCTCCGAAAGTTATTTTATTGCTAACAAATCTAGGGCAAACTCATTTACACGAACGATTACGACGCGAGCGATATCAGTGTCCAAATTCATGCGATAACAGTGTCCAAATTCACGTTACGTACGAAATGAACGCGCCACTCATCAGTCATCGTCCAGCCGGCGTGGGTGTTCGCCAGAACGAACAGCGGATCACTGATCCACTGATTGCGATCACTAGTGATCGAATTCCAATGAACGAAACCAAGTAAACGGTTCAATTACGCTCACCGATCATCGTTCAGTGGCGCTCCGCGCGGTCGTTCAACGGCGATCAGTGAGAACGGCCAATCACTGATCAGTGATTGGTCGCATCGTAGCGGCGCCAAGTGATGGCAACGCGGTGCTGTTCGTAGCCGTGATTCAAATAGCATGTTCTTTCAAATTCTCATAACGCGTTCTTCGTGATTGCAAATATCACACGTTATTGTTATTGCTATTCGTGATCACACCCATCACTATACTGCCCCCGATAATAAGAAGGGCGCATGTAGCATAAAGTCTAAACCGAGATAAAAAATGTTTTGTGTAAAAATTATTTAAATGCTTGCTGTCTCATAAATAAAAACTATAGACACTTTCTGTTAATGCAATAAATTCGGTTTGCGTTTCAACTATAATGTGTGATTTATAATTTTTCTAATCCTAATTATTTATTGAATTAATAACATTTTTTCCTTTTCATCTTAGTAAAAAAAAATTAGGAAAATACTTGAAAGGTTGAAAAGTCGTAAATAGCCATTTACGTCTTTTCAACTAAGCATGGTCAATGAACTGCTTTTATTTTTAGTGTTCATGAGTTCTCACTAGATTTTTCCTTAAGTTGAAAGGTCGCAATTGGCTACTTGCGCCTTTTTAATGTAGTATTGGTTATACTTGCAATATTCCTATACTGCCACATGCGTCCAAAATGTTTATTGAAATACTAGATAGAAAAGGCGCATTTGGCAGAAGCGTCCAAACATCTAAAGGAATTACTAAATATAAAAGGCCCATTTGCCACATGCGCTTAAACTACTTAGTGAATTAATAGATTGCAAAGACGCAAGTGATCACTAACGTCTTACCTACTTAGTACAGAAGAAAATGCGTCTTCAATTTCTGAACTGATAGAAATTTTCCAAAAGAAAAGAACACATATACGCAAATAAGCCTTTTTATTCTAGTTTACATTCAATGCGTCCTTTTAGCTTAGTATTCGTAGAAAAATACATGTACTTGCGTCCTTTGACGTTACTGTAACTTCGTGTACAGTCGAGCTAGAAAAATATAAAAAATATGAGTAGATGCGTCTTTTTTTGCTGATCACGGCAATATATATAACTCTATTTCGGAAAAAATGTTATATGCGCCCTTTTTACTATCGGGGGCAGTATACAATACGCATGTTGGGAGATGGTACTAAGACATGTCAATAGGCCCTAGATTATTTGGTTTTAATATTCTATTCTAACATTGCTGTGTTGCAATATAATATTTTTTCCCCAGTCTTATGGGTCTACCTTTTTTTTTTGTCAGACTGTAACTACTATTTACTATAAAAAATATAGTATTTTTAAAGTATTTTTTTCTTTATGAAACCAATATAATTTATGCTAATATATATTTTGTTTCTTTTGTTTCGCAACTGTTTCATTACTTGTTTTAGTTGATTGCATTATTGTGTTATGGTAGTGTTATTATCAAGGGTTTTTAGTCTGATCACTTTGTTGGTGGACAGATTGTATATTAAAGAAACCCCACATGACAGCGAAAGACAACTGGTAGGGAGTCTGTCCAATGTAGGACAATAGCAATCACAACAACTACTACTTGATCGACAATCTAACCGCACCAGCCTTTGATTTGAAACATCGCACCAGCCTTTGATTTGATAGATGAGAAATGTATAGGTACTCACTTTTGCCTATCCGCTTTGTAGCACGCAGTAAGCTCATCGAATAACTTGGAATTCATCTCCATGAATGTTTTGAGGACATTGTAAACGAGCGCCACGATCGTCTGGTTCCAGTGCTCTCTGCTAATTCTGTAGAGGGCTGGGAACATGATGGGCATTATGACGTGGTTGTTCTCCTCCATTAGCGACATTATGTATTCGTTATTCCAAAAATACAAAGCCCTTTCAGCCACCTGTAAATGGAAGAATTGTGTCTTTACAGTTCCTGAAAAAATAGATGGTCATGACAACTTATGCATAAATTTTACAATAATGTGTGTTCATTCTTGAGTATGGCTATCAGTTCTGAAACCTCTACTTATGCAAAGATGTAAATATGCTGGAAAAGGTGCAGCGAAGGGTAACCAAAGTGCCAGTGGGCCTAAAGAATAGGAATTATGAAGATCGCTTGAAATTGCTTGAAATTACTTGGACTGACTATTCTCAAACAAAAAATACAAAAAGGGGACCTCACTCAAGACTCATAAATTATTACAATGTACCTGGGCTAAACAGTATTTACAAATTCACCATCAACACAAATCTTCGAGGTCACAGCAAAAACCTCAAACATACAAAATTTAAATATGGTCTTCTTAAGAACGTTCTGAAATAGTGGTGGACATGTGCAATAAACTACCATTTGAAGTGATTAGTGCAAGGGCTGTCAATCAATTTAAAAACAGACTCGATCTATACATAAAAAAAAATAAAATGTTTATGACTGTTTATAACTACCTGAGGGCTGCAACTGGCGTCATGAAAACCACCCCAACAGCGGGATTAGAGGTGGCACTCTGCTGCCCGCCTCTGGACAAGCTCATCATCCACTCCGCCAGACTTACAGCATACAGACTGAAGTGTTTGGGCGAGTGGAAGCGAGGAGGGCACAATCATCCTGATCTAAACCTCCTCCACAAAAGCCCATTCACTCTGACCCAGGATCGACTATGGAAATTTTTTTCGGTAGAGAAGTCCTATAAAATCCTAATCCCCACCAGGGAAGAATGGAAAAATCCACAGTGCCACGGTTTTCCAAGCCGAGATATTTGCCATATTGGAATGCATAAAACTACAAAGTAGACTTGAGGTAAAAAACAGACAAATCTTCATCTGCTCTGACAGCAGAGCAGCACTGGACGCTCTGGCTAAAGCCACCACAGAATCTTCTGTGGCCTGGGACTGCATGCAGGAGCTCAACAAATTGGGAAAATCCAACAAAATCACCCTAATATGGATACCGGGTCACCAAGGCATACCCGGCAACGAAGATGCCGACAGACTGGCAAAACTGGGCACACTGGAATGCCCAAAGGAGCCAGTTGTAGGGGTCCCCTTCACTACAGGTAAGAAAATCATCAGGGACTGCTTGGAGCAGGAACATCGGGCTTCCTGGAAACAGAGCCAGGGATGTCGCCAGGCAAAAGCCATGATGGAGCAACCACTACAGAAGAAAACCAAGGCCCTACTTGACATGAGCAAGAAAAACCTTAGAACCACTATTGGTCTCCTCACCGGACACACGACCCTTAGAGCTCATTTATTCAACCTGGCTTGACCGAGAGCAAGGACTGCCGAATATGTGGCGAGGAACCTGAAGACAGCATACACATTGTTGGTCGCTGTCCAGAGCTCGCCGCCAAAAGACACAGTTTAATGGGACGAGCCTTTCTCGAACCCAGCGATCTGCCCAACTTGAAGGTCAGTGATCTACTTGGACCGGGAAGAAGTACCAGGCTACTAGCTGACCACTGACCTAACCACACAGTGGGTAGTTACAAAAGACCTTACAGATCTAGGTGACAACAAGGGCTGGAAACAAGCCCCCCACTCTTTCTACTACTACTACTACTACTTATGACTAGCTTTACAAGATCTGATCTGGACTTATCAGCAAAGCTGCCTGTACATAATTAATGATAATAATCTTAATATCCTAAATATAATTCATGTTAATGATTGTGGTGTATTATAGCACTAATGACCATTAATTATAGTAAACGGTTATCAAATAAAACTAATCATAAATACTTTGGAATTTGATTAAATGACCGACGGAACAACAATATCAGAAAAAAGTCGGTGCTTAAATGGCGAGAAGCAGCTTTTTTTAATATTGCACCCACTCAGCAATAGAAATATGCACTTCAGAATAGCAAATACAAATTATGTTTATTGTATGGTTTGGACGCTTATGGTCCAAGCTACAGTAAAACATGAAAGCCTTTGCAGACCATGCAGGAATATCGTAGTGCGGCAAATAGGTATAGTCTGTGATAATTCGGAAGGACCAAATCTGATTAGTGAGACTTACGATGATATATGACCGTACTGCTTACACATTTCGCTATTAATGTTAGCTGAATCGTCTGAACCGTATCACAAAACTGTCATCGAAAGGAGATGCGGTATTATTATAATAGGCTATATGCTTTGCGGCATATTTATTCCTATACTTACACCGTGGAATTTAAATTGCGCACAAAACTTTAAGGGGTGATTCCATTGAATAGATCACAAAAATATATATTTTTTTTTAAATATTCGATTAAAAAAAACACATAAAATAATAAAGTATCCATACTTTAATATTTAATTTGTTTTTTTTTATCGAAAAAAAAAATATATATTTTTGTGATCTGTTTAATAAGTAGAATCACCCTTTGTGGCAGAAATTATGACTGCCTGCGGGAGGGGAGTGTTTCAAACTATAATATACAGTACCGTGCAAATTAATTGGAACAAAGAGTATTTTACCTCAATAAGTGCTTTATTAGACATAATCATACAAAAACAAAACTGGTAGTTATAGATAGTTAGTTTTAATATAGAATGTGTCCTCCTTTTGCGTTGATAACACCTTTCACTTTTTTAGGCATAGAATTTACCAGGTTTTGATAGCTTCCTTTCAGTTCATCATCGTGAAACCAGACTTGAATCTTGGTTTTCGTTGTACAATCCGTCTTGGAGAGCCGTTTTTTAGCAAAAAGCCCAGAGGTTTTTGATCGGGGGAGTTTCTGGGCCATTCAAGTACAGTAATTTGGTTCTGTGTGAAAAACTGTTTCACTTTTTTCGAAGAATGGCATGGGGCGAGATGCTGTTGAAAAACTCCCTCGGAAGTCGGTTATCAAACTTATCATAAGTCGCCAACGACAATGGGAGATCGGTACGCCGTTTATGCAAGATCTCGATCTCGGTCGACTGACACCGATGTCAGTCGAAAGGTCTCGAGTTGTTATCAGATGTTCCAATAATCAAGATCGTCAATTGTAGTCTCGCAATTGCGCATTGCTAGCTTACGCTTTTTTGGAATTGAAAAATATCGTTTCGAGCTGCTCTTCTATAATGAGCATTAACCCCTCAAAACAGTAAGATCCCGAATCGGGTACGATGTATTGTAGTCAATGCTCAGTAACGTCCCAAAACGGGTTCGAGCGCGGAGCGACAAAACGCACTCTCAACGAACTGAATTTACACCAAAATCACAGTGCAACCACCCCTGTTAGATATGTGGGGAAAAGACGGATAAATTTTGTATTGTACAATTATTCAGTCGTGCTTCTCGCAGTCTAGAATCCCTAATATAATTTTTTGTATTCTGGAGGCACTTAGTCGAGTGCTGCCATTGCTTGGATCTGTGCTTCTCTTCGGATATTATGTAGCTTCTCTTCGGATATATGTATGAAAATAAGTAAAACGAACTAATAGATTTGGTAAAGCATGTAATAACGTACACAAATGTGTTTACAATTTCTAGACGGTGTTTCGTATTTTGAGATAAAACGGTGATATCGCTGAATAAGTGAGTATTTTTCACTTCTCCAACTTTCTAATAATTATTCATAATTATCTAATTGTTTTACAAAATGAGGTTTTAATGTTTTATATTTCAAATTTCAATGCGATCATTCTACAATTATTCTTTTCATGATCCATCAAGTAGTTTCTTTCTTATGATCATTTTTCTAAAGTGCTATATTTTTGTCCTTCAGAAATGACAGGTGACTGCCAAGATTTACACCCGTCGCTTGAGGGGTTAAGTAACAAAATTGTGTACCAATTGGAACATTGTCGTTGTCGTTGCAACAGAAGTCATTGCAACAGTGAGTCACGGACCTATATATTTACGTTGCAACAGAATATAAGTTAAATTGCAAGTAAAAAGCATGCAAGTAATATAATATTTGAAATAATTTTATTCACTTGATTTGAAAATGACTATGAAGCTTTTATGGCGGTAAATTAAACAAAGCGCTCCTATCAAAGATTCCATATCTAATATTTACTAAATATATAGTTACTAGATACATACTACTATCAGCCTACTTTGAAGGAAAATGTAATGGTCAATAAAGTTTTATAGCTAGCTAAGCAGCAATTGGTTTTTCCTTAAATTATCAATGTTTGTCCTACCATTTATCAAACTTGTCAGCTGCCACTGGTTATACTTTCATGTAATAAATACTTACTTGAAAATGCGGGCTCGAGACACATCTGGCTATTTGTCTAAATAGTGGCTCTTGAATTTTAATAAATTGGGCAGGTTCTATTACATCTAGAATTTCCTCTATTTCTCCAAGAAACATAACCTGAAAAGTATAGAAAATATTATTATTTAAAAGAATCACTGTTAAAGATCTCACTCTATACAAATTCCCATTCTCTCCAGCTGACATAGAGGACAATGATACTGTGCTATCCTAAGAAAGGGAATGACGATAAGGTGATAGTCATTAGGCGGAGCATTCTGAAAATTGTGAAATCACTCCCTAAACACTTATTGCTGCCTCTACTTGATAAATATGTTAAGGCTCTGCATAATGTCAATGCACATATTTTAAACAATCTAACCCAGTGGTTTTCAACCTAATTTCGCTCATCGCTCCTTTTAATTACCCCATAAGCAGTTACAGCAGTTGCATGCAGCACTAGATATGGGGTTTCTAGGAGACCGCGGGAGCCTCATATCTGGTGTTGCCTGCATTTTTTTTAGAATATGAGCAATCAATGAAAATTTTTGTATCAAAGTAGGTAAATAATAGTGGAGGCGCTGCGGGGGGTTAAAATTGAATTAAGTGCAAAAATTAGGCATATCGCCCAACATTATATAAAATGGCACGCTAAATTACTTTAATCTTTCGATCTATATATTGTAAATTTATAAAAATATATTGTCGATTTCGACAATATATTTTTTTTAAATAGCTACATGCAAGGTCGAGATCTTTTTCATGTAAAAATTAACTCACTTAGAATTTAAAGGAAATGTAGGTAATATTTATTGATAATTGATAGGTAATAATTATTGAAGAAGTGATTTGTTTTGTTATTTTGTGCATGATGATGAGTGTGTGTATGTCGACATCTAACTGAACGAAGATGAGGATTCTTGTAATATATTTTATCAACTTTAGAAGGATTTGGCCATCGTTTGATAACGGCTGTCAGGTATATTTTATTTTATTTTGTTTTATTTAAAAAAACAAACAGTTACAACACAGTATACCCGCCAGTAGCTTTACTCTCGAGCTACAGGGCATTGCGGGAAGAGGGTGTGAGGAATGTGGGCAGAGGGGTACGTCCTGATGAATGCCTTAAGTTGACATTACGCACAAGTAAAGGCTGGCGACGTTTTCGAGCGTTCAGATATCTGCGTGGGCCGAGTAGCGGGACATTTGGCAACCATATCCGAGCCCTTGCGGCTCGTGACAAATTTGCTTTGATTCCAATTTGGTTCTAAGAGAAGCTACTGATTGGTATACTGTGGTTACAATATGTGCTTTTACCAAAATTTCTTATATCACTATGATACAGAATACCTGAGATATTAGTTATATTAGATATAAAAAAAGATAATGGATATATAATATAATAGATATACACTCAATATAATCAATATATACTCAAAATAGTTCACTATTTTGCAGTATTTTATCAATAGGTGATTTAAATCCACCAACAGATTTTGCAAATACATCTACGTTGGAAAATTTGGTATTGTAATAGTGGCAGGCCTTCTACAATAAGCTATTTCGTGCTGAGTTAGTTTTTACGACGGGAAGGTGGAAAAATCTTTGAGATCTTGTTTGAACACTTAATTAGATTTTCTCTACGATCAATGTTAAATCAACTGAGTTATTAATATTTTTTATAGGAAAGAGAGGTCTATCAGGGATCTACGATTTTGCAGTGACACAACATGTTGTGGGTTCAAATGAATGCGGCATACGAGGAAGGCCCTAATCACAATACTAATGCACAATGCACAATTACCGAACAATGTTCAATTACCAATGAAGTATGTGTGTGTATTATCAGAGCCAGAGCTTTAATTTTTGTCAATATTTTTAGGAGACATCTACGTAGTCTCTTAATCAAATTAATACTGTTGACATACTTAGTGACCTTCTGCCAAAAACCTTCAAATTTTAAGGGTCGGAGTAAAAATTTGATATAAGTGGGAAACATCTATTTTTCCTAGCTAAGGCCAGAAAATGAGTAAAAATCAATGATCTTGGAAATAAATGTCTTCTCACTACTCCCTCCGCCTTCCCACTTTCCACTACTAGCCTCACAGTCTGTCAATAGAGGATACCGTTAAATTCAGTTTTAATAATTAATATCAAATATCAGATCAAATACAATTTTTTTTTTAGATATAGGTATTTCTTGTTTGCGACATATCATTTCGAACTTGCAAATTTAGGCACTCTTCGCGCTGTACAAGCGCTCTGCTCTGAGCTAGGAAATGTACTGTAATTTGAATTAAATTGTACTGTTTTTTTTTTAACTTGAATGTTTAATAAAACATGTTTATCATTTATAAATGTGAAATTTTCTGTAATCATTGCCATTTCCCTTGTTTTTATCCAACACATTTTTTTAAATTCTGAATGTTCTGGCATTTTTAGAAGATCTTTGATATATCTGGGTAAAATTTGTACCAAGGGACCGAAAATTTGGTTCGAAATATGCGGGAATTCGATATAAGCGGGTTCGATATATGCTAGAAAATTAGCACTATCAAAATAGCAAAATTCCCGGGACCGCAAAAAATGATCAATATAAGCGGGAATTTGTTATATGCGGCTTTGATATAAGCGGGTTTTACTGTATAAATTAAAATATAAAAAATAAATAATTTGTGATAATTATATAATAATCAGAAAATATATCATTGTATTCAGGAAAATATGTCATTGTATAATGGTATACAAGTCATACATACAGTTAAGCAAACCATTTTTTTTTTCTATCATAATGGAAATGTTAGAAAATATTAGAATACACAAGGAGATAAAAATAAAAATAAAAGAGAAAACGAAATGAAAGTACAAAAATAATGTAAAACAGATAATATAAGAGAAATACAAAGAGATAATTTACACAATTATAAAGACAAATTATTAACACTTTCGTCACCAAAGCGTTAATCTTCACTCGAGTAATATTCTTCCAGTGAGTAAACCGCCTTATCTGTGAGATATTTCTTAAGGCAGCTCTAAAACACGTCAAGTGATTGTGCCTGTCTAATGTGCTCGCAGAATTTGTTGTAAACCGCTGGGCCGGCGATAAAAGCTAACCTTTATGACTTGGATAATGCATGACTTACCGAACGTAGCATGCTTCGGGATCTTGTTGGATAGTGGTGATGCACACCATTCACTTTGAAATCGGCTAGATTTCTGCGAACGTACAGCTACATTATATAAATGGACGGCAGCGTCATGATGCAGAGATCTCTAAACAGAGGCTTTGCAGGCATATCAAATGGCACACGCGCACTTCTACATAACGAAGGCTCTCAGCTTGTCGGCTGCACGCCCCTATAACTCCGCGCTGTACGTTAGCAGCGTATGATATGCAAAGTAACACGAAAAAGATATTTAGAGAATGAATTATTACATTTAAACATTTAGAGAACTGCTCTTCAATTGACAAGACATTGCAATTTAACAGCATGGGCCAATTCGTTTTCTGGAGTGATTGTAAGAAATTGTTGGTACTTGAATTATTGAAAATTTGCTTGTTAATGTAAGAGATTTTTGTCTTGACACGGGATCTTACAGTAGGTTCCAGATAAACCAACTGCGCATCATGGTCTGATATTGATGTTAGCACTCCGGTTGCCGTTATTCGCAATCGCGGAATATTTGAATATGCATGGTCTACTGTGCTACTTGCACCGTTGTGTATTCTGGTGTGAAAGTCGATCAAGCAGGATAGATTGTTCCTGGACAGGATGTCACAGAGCCGTTTCGTATGCACTGAGTCAGAACATATATCAATATTTACATCTTCAGTTACCAATATTTCAGTTTTCCCGACATAGCTTATTCAAAAGATTCTCAAGTTCGTTAAAGAATGTTTCATTGCTGACGAGACATGATTTGTAGATGACGACTCTCACCAAATTATATGATATGAGTTGCACTGCGGCGATTTCAAAATGTAGTTCGACTGACTCGGCCATCTTTCGAAACATGCAATGCTATCCTGGATGTAAACGCAGACGCCATCGTGAATTAGTTGCGGCCGACAGTAGATCGACGCCAAGTAGAAACCATCTATGTTCACGAAATTCAGTTCGTCTCGACGTTGCCAGTGTTCAGAAATGCATAGGATATCGCACTGTAAGTTGCTGGATAACAGGACTTCCAGATGTTCACTTTTATTGAATATACACCTAATGTTTTAATGCGCTATTATGAGTTACATTGTTGCGTAGAAGAGCATTGCCCTTTTTAGAGGCATTGGCGTTACTATTTGTCTTCGCTGGCGGGCGCCAAAGGGGTGGCGCGCGGGTGGTGAAATTGCCATACCTTTAGAATGGCGTTTCTCGGCCAGGCGCTGGGATCCCAGCATTTCTTAAATAGTGATCCTGGCATTCCTATCCTAAACTTGCCTTTTGCTTGAAGTTTTTCTATGTCAATCCTGAAGAACTTCAATTGAATCAAGATACAACTTCAAATCGGCCGCTGAAGTGTCAGGATGCAAAGACCAGACGTGCAACTATTTAGTACGCTGGACGCACTGGAGATTCACCGTTGGCTCAGCCATGGCCTTAATAAAAGTAGGCATTGTTCGTTTGCGGCGGGGATGCACTCGTTGCCATGATTCTTCCGTTGGTTTGGAGTTTGTGATTGACACAGCGGCACTAGCAGAGGCGGCATGTGTCGCTATCTGACAGGACAGCACTTGATTTGCAGTGGTGATGGTCAGTGCGGCGGCGGTGGCTGCGACAGCGGTGGGGGCGGTGGATGACGTCGGCGGTGGGCGTTGCAAAACAGATGCGGCGGTTCGCACGCCGCTATCCAAACGAGTTTTGCTTCGCGGCTGGTTGGCAACTGATTCTGCATTACCATCATTCACAATATGGTAATTACCCGACACTTTTATATTCAGATACTGATTGAGATGAAAAAATTAAATTTTGAATTAATTTGACTCATATATCATAGCTTGAGCATTGATTTTATTCTCGAGACGTGCGATGACTGCTAGTGACTGAGAGAGTGATGACTTAGAGAGGTTTCAATGTTCTCTTTAGGCATAATTCCGGCGAAATCAATTAAAATATTACGGAGCGTCACACAAAGATTGCGTTCGCTTTCGTAATTCGCGCGGGACGTGGATGTACTAACACAATTATGATTTAGGTAAGTGTTGCTTCAGTTTTTGATATAAATATATGATGGATGAATACTTTAAGGGTCCCTTAGACGAGTTCTACAAACCACCTGACCAAGAACAACAACAACTGGAAACGTTGACTGTGGATTCCGTAAGTTGGTAGTCTCGGAGCAGCATTAGAAAGTGTGAGTCTTAATTAGGATTACCTAACTAGAGTGACGATTCACCGCATAATGCAATTTAATTTACAATTCAAGGCCTACAAAATTCTAATTATGCAAGAATTGAATGAAAGAAAAAACGATTACATTGCAATATGAAATTTTGTATACATAAATGTTAGAGATTTGATGATTTCAATAACGTCTTATCATTTGAATGAGTATATGAATCATAAAAATTGCCATTATTGGACAGAGGCCAATCTAGCCACAACAAACATCCATTTGTCTTTCCACAACAAACATCATAAAGTCTTCATTTGCGCAAAGGCATTTTTACTTCCTTGCGCCGAGATTTTATAATAATTTAAATGAGAGTTATAAGAATGCAAGCAACTTAAATTCATTCAAAATACTTATAAAGAAGTACCTGCTTGAAAGGGGTCCAATGTATGCTGAGTCTCAATTGCTCTCGCTAATAATTTAAGTTGTTTTATTAAATTATGTATTACTAACTAATATCAAATCTCGTGTATTATTTGCTTATGTATATATAGGTGTAGGTATGTATATATATATATTTATGTATGTGTGTATGTATGTGTATGTATATATGTATATATTCTTATGTATTATGCAATGCAACGTAAGTTCATAACATCAAAAGAGTCAGCTCATCGATACCATTGATTTTTAAAAATCAATGTCGATACCTTTAAACAAAAAGCAGCATCCCTAGATACGGGTCTCTGACCTAGTTAGGAATGCGGATAGACATTTTCACCATAGGATGTGCTCAATCTCTCCCAACTCAACCATAGTATGTTAATGGTGTGTATATGACATAATTATAAAGTTATTGTAAATTAATAAATAAAAAAAATAAAAAAAAATTATTACACAGGCCTAAAAGCCCCAAAGTAAACGTCTGGGTCGCTCTTTCAACAAAATGCATTATGGGATCTTATTATTTTTATGACCCTAGAGTCAGAATAGTAACAGTAAATTATGCATGTTATATCAAAATTATATGCATTTTTTTTTCATTCTCAACAAATTATATGCAGGAATGTGAACATTATAAAGTGCAAATCTTAAGACGGGGCCAAGTTGCTCACCACTAACAACTCTATTAAAGTCCTGCTTGAGTTGTTCCCCAAAAAAGCCATTTTAAGAAGGGGTGACATGGAATGGCCACATCTTGTAGGGTTATCTCAAGAGCAACATCTACGAGAATAATCCACAAAGTCTGGCAGATTTAAAAAGGAACATTAAAACCAAAATCATGCTTATTCTCAGATGACTTCTGTTGAAAAATTTTAGATACCTCTGAGAAAGATTTAAAGAGTGCCCCCAACGAAATAGCCTTTGTTTTCAGATTTCTGTACAAAGGCATTGCCTAATGTCAAAAATAAAAAACATTTCATTTCATTGTTTCGCTTAAAGGATACTTTGATAAAGGTATTTTGTACAATGATTGAGAGGACTCTGAATTTGTAAATACTGAGTATTTGTGAAATTATCACAAAACAGAAAATAATCTTTACATACCTCTTTCTGAGAACACGTCTTGGGCCAGAATTTCAATAGTCCTCTGACGACCGGTTCAGTCAAAGTGGCATCTTTCTCTAAGAACTGCACCACGCAGTAGGCGAGCTGCGCATGGTATAAAGACAAACATTTCACCTTGTGCAGCGGCAGCAGCACCTTTACTAAAAACTGCTTGTGCTCGCTCTTCAAGGGAAGTGCAAATCCATTGATTATACTGAAAAGAAAATAACATTATTAAAAGCGTACCTCGTGAACAACAAAACTTCAAAATGGAAATCCACATTAGCTTTAAAATATTTTGATTTATAAAAAACTATGATACCTTCAAACTTAACATAGTTACAAACTATTTTGGATATGGACTAACAATGGCTCACATCGAGGGGTGTCAATTACAATGAGCGACCCCGTCTCCCCAGGGAGTAATAAAGATATTGAGTAATTCTGTCTCCCATAAAGATACAACCCACAGTCAAGCTACGCCGACAGCCCTTAAGAGACCAACGCCTTACCGCGAGACACCGGGAAGTGCATTCAGCAGCCAACCTCGCACCCTTACTACCAGATTTGGACAGATTTCTCCATCCTGCAGTCCGGTCACATAATCAAGATGACACAAAGCGGGTGGCCAAAGAATTGTTTCAAGGATAGATGACGTTACTACTCCCCTGCTTAGCAAACCTACATTTCCAGACTTCCACGGTTATTTGCCAGAGTGCACAGTCTATTCGCTAACGCCGTGCGGTGTGCAAACCGCCCAGTTCCAAGCAAGGTGAAGGTTATGACTAGGTTACAGAGTTTATGGTGGCCCTTTTAGGTTACTCCCTCTTCGAGGAGCCTAGCGGAAGGGAGTAAGTAGGGTCAACCTAGGGAAACACAGACAGGCCATCAGGCCTAAGCTGCTCGGAACCGCTAAGCACCGGTGCAGTCAGGTAGCAAATTATTTCCTTTTTTATCACCAATATTATATTGGGAATATTCTCAGCAAATACCAACTGGTGTTTGTCCTCCAGCTTTGGCAGATTAAGCCGTTGGAGCCTTTCTTGGTAGCTGTGGTGGAGGATTCCTCGTATCATTTTAGTGGTTCTTATCTGCACACACTCAATAATTTTAATATCTCCTACAAAAAGGGGGACTCGATTTTTGGAATTCATACTCCAGTACTGGTCATACATAGGCGAGTAGAAAAAGGTTAGGGGTTGGTATCTGGAATCAGTTATGACTTGGAATAGACTCTTTCACATTAGCAGTTATGTGTTCATCCCACTTGAGGTCACTGGCTACTATCACTCCTAGGTCCTACTGTTAAGTTTCGTTTCTGTTCTGCTCTATCTAGCTTTATATCCAGTGAGAAGGTTGTTTCACTCAACATGCACTACAGTACATTTTTTTTATTTCGCTTGATGAGCCCATCATAGGTCCATGACTTAATTTTAAAAACTTTAGCAGGCTTCCGTCAGCTTATACCCATTGAGAATACGTCATGTAAAGTCTTTTATATTGAACCAGGAATTAGATTGTTAAAAAAAAAAAAATCTATTTCACATCACTATTCTAAACGGGTAAAAATATCAACAATACATTCAACAAAGAAGCTGTTGTATGTGAAAGAAAGACTAGTAGATCCTTGGGAAGCCACACTAATGCAGCAATCAAGCCGCTATATGTGGAGTCATTGTAATCACAGTCTTACTAATCAATTTTGGCTGTATTATCGCCGACTGTCGCTTACACACTCATAGCAGCACCATACTTCCCGCTGATTAAATTTACAATATATAAAGTGTAGACATTCCGTGATCAACCAATCAATTATACCTTAGTACAATGTGATAACTTACCTGCCGAGTATTTCGAGCAGTTCACCGACACCATTGAAGTGCTCGGTTTCATAAACAAACCGCAAGAATATATTATTAATTTGCTTTCGAATGAATGCCCGAAGTCCCAGAAATTTGCCATAAATGCGGTGGAGGACCGTCTTAAGGAAGTCTCTCTCTCGCGGGTCCTCCGAATCAAACAAGTCCAGAAGCTGTAAAGAAGTATAAAAGTTGACGCTGATGCACTTAATTACTTTTTGACGAATACATAATATTATATTAGTAATGATGGCAATATGCCCTCCAAAGGCTGACATACTTAGATAGGCCACTAGCGCCATATAAGATGAAATTCAAAGTTAAACTTTTGAGGTGGCTATCCCGAAACAGACATTTTGTAATAGTGGGAACTCAACTCTGAGAGGTGGTATAGTCTGATGCACAAATAGATCGAATACAATACGCAGCTAGTCTTATTAGGACTGAAATCAAACTCGCTAGGCCTCGCTAGGACCAATTCTTCTTTCAGGCAGGAATTCAAGCCATAGAAACACGAGCATATAGGTGAAATATGACATTTTAAAACTACAAAAAAAGGTAAAACTTTTGGGCCAAGCCTCTTTGGGAATGTGTATATGCATTCATAGCCAGCAGTATGATAACACTGATGTGGGTATGAATAAACAGTCATATGGGGTATAGCTTTAGTGAGAATATGATGATGGCACAGTACGAGTGCGTTCATCTTACTGTCATTGGAATTACAGCAGGTAAAACTATCACTGCCATGACTTATTCAGATTTTTTTATGTGTATCAAATTAAAAGCATATCATAGACTCAGTCCTAGAAAAAGTGGTACATATATCTAAAGAAATCAGCATTTCACTTTCATGCATTTAAAGTAAAGCACAATATTATTAACTGAGATACATGAGTATATATATTGATTCCCAGTAAACAGTAGCAAAATAAAAAACACTGCAGCTGCGCATAGCCTTCAAATCTACTCCGCCGAACAAAAGAAATGTACCAAATACACAATTGCCTGCAAAACATGCCTTTTTCGATTCTCGATGCTGCCCAAACCGGCACGCAATAAGACGCTTGAACATTTATAATGATACTTTACTTCATAAGCTTTCGAATAGTATTGTATCTATATTTGTTGATTTGCACAGCAGTGAAATTCGAAAACAAAGGAATTCGCCTGGTTTTCCTTATAAAATTGGAGCAAAGGAATTTTTCAAAATATTAAAATATAAGAAGTACATCATTAAAGATCAGGACTCTTTGCAATACTATCTGCAAATTTCTTTTCTATATAGCTACTATCTATTTTTAAACTTAAATATAGACATCGCACGAAACAATCCGCAAGTAAAATTAGTATCCGTAATGAAGCGAAACACCGCAGCATTTAGTACAAAATAATAGCGCTATTAATGCAATTATGCTATCTTAATGTATAACATCGCAAATGCAATTAACATCGCACAAAACCATGGAGTTTTTTGCTGAAATTTCTTTTCAGAAATCATGACTAATAAATGTGTGAACGTTTGCACTACATTGTGCACGTACCTGTAGCACAAACTTTTGATCGATAACCTTCTTGCCGATGGTCGGTTGAAAGTCTGACGATTCGAGGAACCTCAAGAAGAATTCGTATACAAGCTGTAAATGTGGCCAAGACGCCTCCAGAGTCGGATCGTCTTCTTCCGGGTCGAAGTCGGGGTTTTCACTAGGCGGGAGAGTACGAAATAGATTTGCAGATATCTGGAACAAAATATCTAAATATTACCAAAAAATCTAAATATTACCAAAAAAATGGTGTAATGGTAGGCACTTTGTAAGTGTTTAAAAATATAACTTTAGAGCTCTTCAGCCTTTTGATAAATAAAATACAAACAGAGCTGTCATGGAATTCACCGACCAAAAATCGGGCCCATCAAATATATATATATATATATTTTTTATTTTTACACTTCTGGGAGGTGAAGGGTGGATTCCGGACTAACGACCGGCGGTGGTAGGTTTAGGACAGCTGTCTTGCCACATGTGAGCGTCCACCTTACCACCCATTCACTACCCCTTCGAAGCCATAGAATTTGAGATGCAGAAATCGCGGTTTTAGATAATTTTTCTAGAAAGGAGTTGATTATTTTCCTGGAGAGACCAAGGTCTTTAAAAAGGTGAAACAAAGATTTAGCTGGCAGGCCACGAGCGCCTACTTCCACCGCGTGAAGGTGAACGGTGAAGCCGTTCCGGGTGACGGCATTTGCAAGGTCATGGTATTTATTTAATGTCCTTGATCCAAGGCCACCTTGCAGCCAGCTAGAATATGTCTAGCTGTGCAAGGGGGTGTTGCTACAAAGGGGACATGAACTATCCTCGGCATAGCTCCAACGAGCGAGGTTACTGGGGTCTGGAAGTGTATGCTGAAAGGCATTTAAATAAAATTGCAGCATCTCTGGCGTCCAGTCATACAACATTACTTTCCAGTGCATTGGAGGAGGAATGCAAAACTCCAATTGTTGTCCAATCATTCTGGCATTGAAGGCCAATAGCGTGAGCCATACTATTGCTGTCATAATCTCCCCGCAAGAGAGACTTCTTTAAGTCCACATCGCTCATGGTTGTACTGCCATACCCCAGACCAGTGCCATTCTGGCTGATTCCAGTAAGGAACTTTTTGTGGAAGTCAATGCGGGCTTGTAGATCATAGTAGATCGGGCTCTAGTTGTAGAGCTTGTAGATCGAGCTCTAGTCAAAATATCGAAAAAGAGCTCTCCTTTTTACTTTTAGAAGCAAATCATGTAACTTTTGGGCAACAGGTCTTTTCCCCCAATTTCGACCCTGCTGAATCTGAAAATGCCGGTTGCCCAAGCGAAATACCGACTGGAAGTGAGATATCCAATATGGCGCTGAAACCAGAAATGGCTCTGTAAAGCACCCCTTTGACATAGGAACGGGTCCAAAATATCTACGTGTATGTTTTTGAGAACGGGGAATTCAAAAATACACTGTAAAAAAACATGGTCCGGTATTTGAAGATGGCGACAGCACCATATTGCCCTATTTTATCGTACAAATGAGTGTGAAGCGTCTCGAAATATGTTTTTAAACATGAGGATTTCAATAAATTACTTTAAAACAACGTTGAGCTAAACGTTGATTTAAATATTTTTGAAAGTAGAACAAACAAGCGACCTTTTGACAACAACAACTTATGGAAACTAAAAAAGATTACTGTGGGTCTCCAGAATTAAGACAGGTACGTCTGCAGGGAGTACAGAGTTTTATGCGGGAGACGTTTTCTTTCCTACAACTGCAGTTCTGTGAGTTCATTACTTATAGTCCTTAATTATGGCAAAAAAATGGACACTTTATAAAATTATTTTTTATGTTAATTTGCATTTGTCGGTACAAATTCGACATTAGACAACAACATATAAGCGATTATTATTTAAAGTTACACTAATGCAAAATCCCAACCACCATGCTAAAATCGACATGCTATGCTCTTACTCAGTCTGTCATCAAACATACATGAGACTAATCTACCAAAGACTGTATATTATGCAATAGCACAAAAGCTACTGATATATGGACAGATCGGCTGGGAAGGTATTGCAAAAACAAACCTCGATCCTTCAATATAAGCCCAAAAAGCATTACAAAGGGTAATTATTAAAAAATCATACTGCACCCTCTCAAACGGATTGTACAAAGACTTTGATTTATTAGACTTATGCCAAATTTATATATGCACGTCCCATATGGGGGTACAACATGACTAACACATAGACAGACACAGCATATGGCAAACAGCCAGACAGGAACAACCGAAAATGAAAACAAGATATGGACAGATATTGACCAACAGCGACTATTAATTTAACCCCTCAAGCCCCGATTGGCCGATATCGGCCACAAAACGATTCAGAGTGACGGCCCCGTTTTAATTTTATTTTAATTTAATTTGTTTGATTTTATTATGTTTTATTATGTTAATATGTTTCATTTTAATTATGGGTACAGTGGTTTGGCATTAATTAATGTTTTGGTGAGACAGTGTCGTAATTCAATTTTTTTACTAATTTTTACTAAGTTTTTTTAGGACAGCAACTTGTTAATCGGCTGAGGGGCCGAGGCCTGAAGGGTTAAGCGGCAGGTGTCACATGGTTAGTGAATAGCAGGATTGGATTGTGTAAGTAGTAATCTGATTTGAGTAAGTATTTTGTTTATACGAGGTTGAACATATATTGCAGTATATGATATGTAGGCATATTATATTAATTTTATTTTCATTGAATTACACAAAAAATTACATATATTATACACAACAGTAATCATGGTAAAAAATAATAAAAAAAGATTATGCAGGTGTAATTGAATAATTTAGGTACTCTATGTTAATGAACAACATCCTCAATCTTACAAAAAAAAAAAACTTTTTTTTTTTACGCAATCCAGGTAGGTATAAGCAGGTATGTACTTATCTTAGAGTGCTCAATAGTCTTCCTTTGATAAAGTGTGCCATAAACATGCATAATGTTACAAACAACAAAGTTGAGTTTATAGCTTATGTTATCTTTTCAAAACAGTCCTAGACCAAATTAACTGCAGGCAGAGTCAGCGATAACTCTAATGACCCTAAGAGATACTGAAATGATGTCAGTGCCGATTTTATTACATTGAGAGATATATCTATTAAAATAGAGAAGATTACGTGAAGATTTATGGTGCACATGTCCTATTGCGTTTATGCGCCTTGCAAATATGGACATCGAGCATCTCCACTGAAAAACATAACAGCGAGAGATTTCCTGCTTTTACACAAAAATAGGTTTTAATGCAGCAAGTGCATAAGAAAGACTGTGGCACTGACGAATAAGAAAGACTGTGACAAACAAACTTAATGCATGAAAACACAAAAACGTAAATTAAACCCTAGCACAAAAAGCTGGATTCGATGAAGTTTTTGAATAAATCACTATTATAAGGGACTTTATCGATCGGTGCAGTGCAAAATTGACTTTAATGGTTGACTGAAAGTTATCGCTATAGCGATAAGTCCGCAATTTGTGCATAAATTGTCTTTTTTATAAAACCAGTGTAATATTCATTAAGTTATGTTTTTATAGCACAATAAAGTTATTCTATTCTATTCTATACTTTAATATAATTGCAACAGTCGCATCCATTTTTCTGTACGCTATTGAAATAAAAGCCTAGTCGCTTACTACTATTGAGATAAATTTTTTGACACTAAGCAACAAAATTTTCATAGATTAACATAATTGAAGTCATCTCATACACAATTGGACTTTATTTAGATTTTAAAGATTACTGTCTGCGAATCTACCAAGTACTGAAGGACGTCGGTTTTTATGTGATACAGCTAAATCTATTAAACACACCTATTACAATCTAAGTGATTACGAGCCATGAGTATGATTAGTGAGTATGTCTATCTTGAGATACTCCAGCGTCTAATAAGTGATGAAACATAACTTACTTTTGCAATACATCCACAATTAAAGAAGGTATACTTTGTTGTTATAAATGCAAAACGTCGTTGGTATCGACGTCGGTATCATGTTTCTTTGTTCTGCCAAGAATGGAATCATGTACAATATAGGACACTGCCTAACGAAAATGGACAAAAATTGTGTTTATTTACCGATAAATGTTACAAAACTGTAGCTACAGGTAAACTAGGATGGAATTCTACATCTCAATTAACATATGAATGAGTACCAGAATATAAAAGGCAGGCAAATTGAGGTAGAAGTAAATTCTAATAAAACTTTTGTTTTTTTTCAATGGTGTGGTTCATTTCTTTCAATACCGGACAGCAATACAACTTTTTCTACTCTGAATTTTCTACACTTTTACACTTTTATTGGTTTCAAAAACGCACACCAATCCAGGACTCCAAATCCAAACTCTGCATTTTTGGATTTTCTGGATAGACATCTGAATTATTAAAATATAATTAATTTAACTTATTTATCAAAAGAAATTAATATTGGTTACCTCACAATATTATTCCTGAAGTATTAACAAAACAAAGAAGAAAAAACACCTAAAATAATAAAACTGATTTTTCTCTAATTCAAGTAAATGACAAGTATTCTAGTCTTTGCCAACAACACTGCGGCTTTAAGTAACCAGCAGAATTCTTCAATGGCATCACAAAATTTGCAAACACATCTTGATATAATAATAAATGTATGAAAAAATGGTGCATTAAGGCGATTGCTAATAAGTCCACCCATGTAACATTTACACTAATACAAGGAAACTGCCCACCAGTTAAGCTCGGCGAGGACTTAATACCACACAATGACAGTGCCAAATATCTTAGGATCCATCTGGAGAGAAAGCTGATCTGGAGAACACATATTGAGAAAAAACGAGATAAATTAAATCACCACTTTAGCAATGGCGCCTAGGAAGACAATCCAAACTATCTATGAACAATAAGATTCTTATATATAGAACTATAATAAAACCCGTATGGACATGAGGTATGGGGTTCGGCTAAAAACTAAAATATTGAAATATTGCAGAGATTTCGAAACCATGCCCTTAAAACAATATCAAATGCACAATGGTTCACTAAAATTGATGAAGTCCACAAATATGTGGAGATACCTACAATCAAACAAGAACTTGAAAGCTTATCAAAATCCTACAAGAAAAGGCTGAACGTATATATGAATTTGTTAGCAATGGTCCTAAGTGAGCCAATAGAAATCAGATGTCTCAAAAGGCAATCTTTCTTGGCTCTGGTACCTGAGTAGGGACAAGGAAAGCCAAATGAGGAAATAACTTGATGGAAGGAAATACGTCGCAAGCCACTTATACACTCATAATATCTGCTCATGGTCCTTGAACCAATCACATGATTGTATCAGTAATATAAAAAAAAGTAAATGACAGATGCTTGCCTTTGATACTGAGCTACAATGTTATTGTTTTGCATCTTTTCTCGATGATTGGAAGGTAGAACCGAGCACATTATTTGTACAAATGTCCATTTTTTGCATCGAGAAAGTTGCAGACATCATTTTTAAAATGTAGTGTTACTTGCGATATAACTCAGCCGACCTATCTGTCAGCGGACAGCGCTTCCAATTAACCAAAACGGAGAGCATGAGCGTTTCGGGTCGGTCGCTAAAAAAGTCAGACAGATGAGTCTATCGTGTTATAAAAAAACTACCATCTTTGTCTATGCACTCATTGCATTAACTACCAATATTGTTAAAGCGAGTATATGTAGTATCGAATTGAGCGGGCAATAAATTCGGTAGTTATCTGGCATAGTATAAAAGCAAGAAAAAATATAATACATACCATTTTAATAATTTCAGGGTAAACAGGTTCCGTGAGCACTCCTCTACCGCCGGTGATATATTCGAGCAGCTCGTTAAGTGTCGCTCGCTTTATCTCTTTGCCTTTGAGGTCCGCCATAGGATCCATAAAGTCGAAAGCAACACAGCACTGTCTCAATTTTCTTATAAATAGGTCCTCTTGCTCCCCACTTGACACATCTGAAAAGAGAGAAAACAAAGAAAATAAAATAAAATACAAACGGAGCTGCCATGGAATTCACCGCCCGGAGTCGGGCCCATCATAATACTATTTTTTACACTTCTGGGGGGTGAGCAGTGGATTCCGGACTAACAACCGGCTTTGGTAGATTTAGGACACCTGTCTTGCCACATGTGAGCGTACACCTTACCACCCATTCACTCCCCCTTCAAAGCCATAGGATTTGAGATGCGCAAATTGCGGTTTAAGATAATTTTTCTAGGAAAGAGTTTATTATTTTTCTGGAAAGACCAAGATCTTTAAACAGGTGAAACAGAGGCAGGCCACGAGCGCCAACATTTCCATTCCGGGTGACAACATTTGCGAGATCATAGTATTTATATAATTTGTACTCGTGGTCTTTTGGGATATTTGATTCCGATGGAACAGTTAATTCTACGATAAGGGCCACCTTCCAAGATAGAGAGTAAAGAGTTATATCTGGACGGAGGGCTGTGCATCCATCATAGAGCTACGCGCCAGTGCATTGGAGGCGGAATACAAAAGCCCTTAATTGTTATCCAATCATTCTGGCATTGAAGGCCAATACCATGAGCAATACTATTGCTGTCGTAATCTCCCCGCAAGAGAGACTTCTTCAAGTCCACATCGCTCATGGTTGTTCTGCCATACCCCAGACCAGTGCCATTCTGGCTGATTCCAGTAAGGAACTTTTTGTGGAAGTCTACGCGGGCTTGTAGATCATTTGAGTCAATACGGCCATTTATTACATGCTTCGATATTGCCGGATCTTTGGAATTGCACAGAATCGAATTTTTGGTTATTCTGGAGTTAGCGTAGAGCAGAGAGGGCAGTTTTAGCGCTAGCCCAAAATTTTGTTTAGACCTTAAGAGAGTCGAGGGGTCAGCTGGTTTGGCTAAGGACAATCAGGATTTTAAATTAGCTGTCACCAGCGCATCTAGACAGGACAGTTGGGTTTTGGTCATTCAAGACTGATTCGAGACAATTCATCTAGGCCGTGTAAATACCAATTCATCTAGGCCGTGTAAATACCAATTCATCTAGGCCGTGTAAATACCAATTCATCTAGGCCGTATGTGACTAAAATCGCAAATATTAAGGTTGACTAGATTTCGACTTTTGTCAAAAGTAATTTTCCACTTTTTAAGTAATTTTCCACTTTTGTAAAATCGACCATTCAACTGAGTGAAAACAATATACTCTAGTAGTTCGGAAAGAGTTTGTAGAATCGAGTTTAAAAGTCTTTGCAAACAGAACAATTAGAACATTTAGGTACAGAAACAACGACGGTAAACTTCCACTCTACTGAAAAAGAGGCCAAAAGAAAATAATGATTGATAGTGTGCTCAAATACTGACAATACCTTATGGTACAGTGAAACATCAAGTCCATTATTCCCTTTTGCTTTGGTTTTTCCTCAGTCAAGAGTTTAACTGCTGCAGAGGTAATTGTGTGAAAAAAAAAAGTCTCAGTTTAGTTTCTATGGATTTTAAAGTAGCCAGCCACCTTCAGCGCAGCGTTCATAGAAACCGGAGGAGAGACAAAGTGAGAGTTTAGAGCCTCTATTCCATTGTTGGACGGTACCTCATTTGAGACTTTGCCAAAGCCAAGTTGACGTAGGAATCTCCATATATTGTTGCCAGAAGCAGCAATCTGAGACGTATGGAATAAAGTTTTTGAATTCCCGCATTTGCATTCTCGAATGCATCAATTTCTTAGCTGTCTGTAGTTCTCCCTGCTCTCATCACACATTCTATAATTAAAAGCGGCAGTCAGTATACTGTTGTTTTACCATAGTGACGGCAAGTGACTTACTATTAAGATTTATTATAAAATCTATTATTATTGAACTCAAATTTATTATAAACATTTGTAATAACAGAGGAGATGAAATTGATAGAGTCGCTGTTGAAGACACATGACTAATCGACCTGCGATACGGCCTCTCTTAAAGCGACCCAGTCGAGCCGTCTCGAACCTCTGTAGGAAAAGATTATTTTAGGAGTATTTTGTGGTTTCAGCCTGTAGCTCAGCCACCTACATCGATTGGGCCGTGGCAGAGGATTCGGTTAGGGCAAGTCACTAGCATGTGGTCAATTTGACTCGGTCGGCCACCAGGCAGGCAATGTGTGAGTTCTAGGAGTAAACGTCTAGTGATGGATTCAAGGCAATTTCGACATTGATAGCTTCTACTGTCAAATACGATCAAATAAGTGTTAAAGTAACTCATGATTACTACATTGGAGCAATTTCCTATGATGGTCGAAAGCAGGCAATCTAATTCGGTAAATTAGTGAGTTGAGGGAAGACAGTAACTATGCCAAAAAAGTATGCCAGTAAATTAAGCTTGTTTCCGCCTAATATGGCTTCAGCAGAACAAAATTCCATGGCTTCCGAGTTGGCAATATTGCTCCCGAGTGGACAAATTAAGCCTCGTGGAGGGCAATTGACAGTTCATAGTAATTTGAAGCAGCAATTTTAAAAGATTTTGGGCGATTGGCTTAATTTGTTTAATCACTTTTCTATTAATGAATGAAAATTAAGCGATATTCTAACGTTCATTGTACCACATTATGATATCGAACAACAACCATCGTTTGTACTTCGATGGCAAGAACATGTCACATTGTGAAAATGTCACATTAGTAGCACGAACATATAGGATTTTGGCCATGAGTGTACCGGGACAGTCGTTAAAAAGGACAGATGTGTCTACCATGTTTTAAAAAACTACTTTTCTTATCTGCTCTGTTATAAAAGAACTACTCTTCAGAACATAAACACCATATATTTTTTTTAAAATCCTTAAAATTATTGACATTTTTAAATGCGTGTCCCAAAAATCCTACATAATCCTGAAAGAAACATACTAACAAACAGAGAGAAATTATAATAAATAAATGCAATATCATTAACATGTAATAAAAATATGCTATATGAATATGCATAGATATAAACAAAACATACATATTACATATTATTATGTAATTAAAACAGTATTGCTCACTTACCCCTAGTCGTGCGAGTTTTAAAATGTTTTCTCATCTATAAATTAATATTCACCAAAAGTCAAAACGATTTACAAATATTATTGCAGTATACCTTCTTCCAGAGTAGAAAGCTGCCACGCGGGTGAAATATTCACAGCCACCGATTGTGTCGAATGCGCTCTCATCGATACATCTATATCAAGTCTTAATCGGCCATCAATTCAAATGGCACTGATCTTTGTCTTATATATCACCGCAGCAATTTTTAAATTGAAATAAATATTCATAATCTAATTATTATTATAATTGCATTCAATAATTGAACCCTGATAACATCATAGAAATAGTAAGCAGTAAGCATTTAATGACAAAACTGGGACATTTATACTGTTTATGCATACTATTTTTGATTATCTTGTACGAAGGAAAAGCATTGTGAATGTGCAAAACGTTAAATTTAATATTGCATTAGATGGTTTGAAATTCTATGAACCAAAATAAAAAAGTGAAAATTGTATAGGAATAGCGCCTAAACTACCCTACAGATTGTATCACACGTATTTACAGCTTTAATTTCATTTTTGAATAAAGAGCGTCCCTAGCGGACATCAAACTTCAAAATGAATACATCTATCGGCGTTTGTTTTAAATTGTGTATATATAAATACAAACGGAGCTGCCATGGAATTCACCGACCGGAGTCGGGCCCATCATAATACTATTTTTACACTTCTGGGGGGTGAGCAGTGGATTCCGGACTTACGAACCGGCTGTGGTAGGTTTAGGACAGCTGTCTTGCCACATGTGAGCGTTCACCTTGCCACCCATTCACTCCCCCTTCGAAGCCATAGAATTTGAGATGCGCAAATCGCAGTTTTAGATAATTTTTCTAAGAAAGAGTATATACCTTTAAACTACGGTATATACCTTATAACTACGTAAATTTCAAACTATTTTGGATATATGTTTGCAACGGCGCATAGTTGGGTTGCAATTACTGCATTTTTATCATTAAAATAATTTTAAAGGTGTCAGGAAATACCAAAATACTCATAATTTAGTATTCTAATCAGATATTTTTTCTGTATTATATATAAATTAAGAGTTTTCTGAGGAATGCTTTGAACCCACAAGTTCCTTGCGTTCAACTGTAGCAGCACACAATATATGGACCAAAATAGACATTTTGAAAAATATTTCTACCTGTTCATTTATTCAAAATTGTATGTAATAACAAAGCACTCTATCAGCTCTTATTCTTTAATGACGAAAAATAATATATCCAAAAATATAATGCGCGGCTGAGCAAAGACGTATGGGGCGATCGCTATTTTTAGCAGGCGCTGTCTCTATAGTAGACTCTTAAGGGGGGAGCCTGGTTTAAAAGGTCAAAAAAACATGATTTCCATGTTTTTTTTTTGTTTTAACCTAAAGTTGAAATCTGACCATGAAGCTTTTATATCAGTTTGATTAACATTTGAAAAATAAAACTAAACTAATTTTGAGTTTAAAATCGCAGAAATGACGGTATCTGTTTGTGCCGGTTATAGCGAGCGTAATTTTGCCTGAACCATAAAAAGTAAACTTAGGTAATCATTTTTACATGTGTACTTTCTAGATAAACTTAAAAAAAAAAAAATATTTTTATAATTTTTCAAGGATTCAAAACAACAAAATCGATTTTCGCCCAAAAACTAGTAACAAAAAATATAAAAACATTTTTAAGCTATTGCATAGCTCTTATCGCGGGCCTAGGCCAGCGCGGCGACCGAATGAAGAAATTTCTTAACGAATATTAATTATTTTAAGCTGATAATTACGTCTAAACGAGTACTGCTTACGATTCGAAAAAAATATATGTTAAACAAAAACATTTTCCTAATATTCTTAGCTTTGAATATTTTAGATTTTGTTTATATTACATAGTGTAATTAATTTGTGAAATTAGGTCTAACCGAACACAAAAACGACGACTACGCAAATACTATCTGGCGTATTATTATGAAACCTGCACCATTTTAAAGATAATTTAATTATCTATCTTTTTATCTACGTTTTTTTTCGAATAGTAGTTTTTTCGAATAATATACGGTTTTTTTTGCTTTATCGAATAAAAAATTCGTGCGCGGCGCTCTATCGGAAGACGTTTAAATTATTTTGAATCATTTGCTTCCGCAGCCGCAAATGATTCAGAATAATTTCAACGTTTTCCGATAGAGCGCAGTTGTCTGATATCAGAAAAAATAAAATAAATAAATAATTATAATTGCATAAGTTGGTAAAAAATGCTATGCAATAGCTTTACCGCGGCAGTCCCCGAGTGCCGCACGTATTTTTTTTTTCGGATTTTTTTTAGTTCATACAGAAGACAATTCAAAAATCTTGAAATTTTTTTTTAGAACAACTTGATCCGTCAAGCAGTTTGTTTGTTATTACCGGCGCAGAACAGAAAAATATAGTTTTGAGAAAAACGCATTTTAAAGTTTTCTTTAAAGAAAAGTAGTAAGTATTTATACACTTACAACAATCTGCAAATATCAGCGATTCCAGAGGTAAAAGATTCATAAATAGATTTCAACTTAAAGTTTAAAAAAAAATATATAGAAAACATGTTTCTTTTGGCCTTCTAAACCAAGCTCCCCTCTTTAAGGGCATACTCAATCACTTGTTCCCCATACAAAACAAGAATCTAATTATCTCCTGAATGAAACAATGAAATCGAATGCATATTTGAATGGTAAATAGAAGTTGCTTTTGATAACGTTTTAATCATTAATATTTTTTTATTTATGTAAAGATACATTTATTTATGTAAAGGCACATTATAAATAATAATAATATTATAATATACATAATAATAAGGCCAATTATTATAGGGTTAATATACATAATAATACGGCCAATCATTAATATGCTGCTAGATTGTGAATATCTAAGAATTTATGAGAGGATGATGGTAATTAATTTAGGATAATGGTAATCGGTCACTATTTTGGAAACTTTGTACAAAAAATTAGTTTATGATCAGGTTAAATGAGTCACTTTTGATGAATCTCTTGTTGTAGATATCAAAAAAGCGGTAAAGAATTGCATCGCTAGAGTATTTTTTATATATTAGTATGGGACAACAGCGATGCTTCTGCCACTTGCGATGGAACTCGCAATTGTAAAACATGAAGCAAATGCGGGCAGTCGGTCCTGCCAAAGATTATGTAGAAAAGCTATACAGCAACAGTACGCCGATCTTTGAGGAAGGTTATTTTCAAATAGCGCAGATGATCATCGCAATTGTCCAGTTATTAGGAAGCACAATATGGCATTTACTATATGAAGCGTTGCTAGATTCTTCTCTGTTGATCTACAAGCTGCACTGAGGATAGTTCCGATTATACAGGGTTACTGGTTCCTCGATAGATACCTTTGGGAATGTTGTAGAAGAGATTATTTTCTATCTATACAGCCATATTTCCATTTATGCAAAAAATAATAGTTTTGGAGTTATTTAATTTTTTGTGATTTTTTGTCAATAACCTACCCATGACCTATTTTATACTATTATTATTCTTATTATTTATTCCATAGCTGGCGATTGGGGAGGGGGTCGCCCTCACAGCCAATATGCTGCTATCGGTGCCGCTGGATCTCGCACTCCAATCACGATTCGCTTCCATTCTTGACGATTTTTTGCCATGTCTCAAGCATCGATAGCCGATAATCGTTGATTCTTAAAGGTCGTCTTTGATGTTATTTAGCCAGGTTTTCTTTGGTGCCGATCGCTGAATTCTCCATTCTGTCGGACGGTCTCGCCAAAGAAGTTTACGTGGCAAGCGATTATCGTTCATTCGGCAAACATAGCCGAACCATCGTAGTCGACGTTTTTGTACTTCTTCTTCGATTGTTGTTAGTTGATCGCATCTTTCTCTAATGGTCTCATTTCGAATTCGGTTGCGGAGTGAGACACCGCCTTAAGCATCGCATGATCAAGAGGATGATCATTTGGAAGACTTCGAATTTGTTGAGATTCGATTGTAGTAACGTCCACGTTTCCGATGGCTGTATAGATAACAAATAAAGTCCTGTACAAAATCCCCAAAGATATCTATTCATGTACCAATAATCCTATACAACAGAATGTTATAGCAGTTACGCCAACTGCATTTATATTTTTTATTAATATTTGTGAAAAAAGAACGCCAATGTCAGAATTTATAACCTCGTTAGAAAGCCAATAAAAAGGAGTATTTTTTAGATAAATTTTCTTATAGCATATATAATAAGAAAAGTCAAGGTAAAATTCACTGCAAAGATTTTTTTTTTTTCTAATTTTGTCAATTTCGTTCCATGTTTGTTTCCTACTTGTTTCCTTCGAATTTCTTTTTTCTCAGAAACTATATTATTATTTCTTCCAGTACAACTATTTCATGGGGTTCATCATAAAGATAAAAAAAAACTTTTTAAATTCACTAAAATAGGTCATAGATCATTTTTGAAGAAGAAAAAAAATTCCGATACTATTGATTTTTGCATAATGTAAATATGGCTGTATAAATAGCAAATAAACTCTTCTACAATATCCCCCAAAGGTATCTATCAAGGAACCAATAACAAATCCTATGAACGAATCCAAGAGATTTGTAGGTTTCATGAATATTTTTGGATATATACTCGCCATGAAAGGGGCTTGAGTTAACGCCATCTCAAATATGTCTTGCCATGCACATTAAAATCCCTGGCTAAAGAGAGTCGACCACAAAAATTTCAATCGGAAATGAAAATGTTTTTAATCAAACAGAATATTCCGATCTTAAATTTATTAAATGAGACGGTGTTTAGCTTTATTTTTAATACAAATGCCTACTTGAACATTATCCATGTATTAGAATTATGATCCATGTATTAGAATTTATTTTTTTAACTACATTAACTTGATTATTTGTTGTATAACGTGTAGCTATTTTATTATTGGTTTAGGAATTTACTACTACCTCAGGAATTAAGAAAACATGATAATGACATAAATTACAAAAAAATAAAACCTGTTAGCTATTTAGACCTGGAAATAAAAAACGTGTGGCACTCGGGGACTGCCGCGGTAAAGCTATTGCATAGCATTTTTAACAACTTATGCAATTATAATTATTTATTTATTTTATTTTTTCTGATATCAGATAACTGCGCTCTATCAGAAAACGTTGAATTTATTCCGAATCATTTGCGGCTGCGGTAGCAAATGATTCGGAATAATTTAAACGTCTTCCGATAGAGCGCCGCGCACGAATTTTTTATTCGATAAAGCAAAAAAACGGATTATTCGAAAAAAAACGTAGATAAAAAGATAGATAATTAAATTATCTTTTAAATGGTGCAGGTTTCATAATAATACGCCAGATAGTATTTGCGTAGTAGTCGTTTTTGTGTTCGGTTAGACCTAATTTCACAAATTAATTACACTATGTAATATAAACAAAATCCAAAATATTCAACGCTAAGAATATTAGGAAAATGTTCTTGTTTAACATATATTTTTTTCGAATCGTAAGCAGTACTCGTTTAGACGTAATTTTCAGTTTAAAATCATTAATTTTCATTAAGATTTTTTTTCATTTGGTCGCCGCACTGGCCTAGGTCCGCGATAAAAGCAATTGAGAACACTCAATTGATGAACACTTCCATGAAAATAGTTTTGAGGATACTAATGAAAGCCTTTCAGTGGTTTTATTTGGTTTCAATGGTTATGTCCTGCTCTGCAAGTCATCGTAAAATTGAACAATAATCTAACATTTGAATTTGATCCATATCTTCAGGGATATTTGTCAAATATTAAGCTCCATGATAATTATTATTATTATTATTTCATTATGGACAAACAGCAAAATTGCTGATATGCCGATATCTAAACTGCAATGTCTTTAGTCTGTTACTGGCCACTTATACATTTATAAAGAAAGTTTTTAAACTTATTCACATTTTCCGCACACACTGTCTTCTCTGAAATATTATTCCATTGGTCGACCACACGATTGGAAATGCTTTGCTCCCTAGGGTTGACGGAAAATTCGCTTTTAGTAAGTTTAAAAGAGTGTTTTAGTTGTAGGTGAAAATTTTGTCTTTGATTAATGGGATCTTGCATATGGGGTACTTAATAAGTGAAGGAATATATTGTCACTTGAATTTTCTACAAATACGAAACTTTAAAAAAAAACGATTGTCCGAACCGGACACCATTTAGTTTGATTTAAATATTTTAAGATTGTATTCTAACCGTTGCATTGTTTCTGTGCTGCTACGATTGGAATAAATGCTATCAATCATTAAATGTCTACGTTATCGGAGCCCATCTAATAAGTTTTTTTTAAACAAGTGAGTAAGATGGTATTTTTGAATTTGTCCTTTGTTAAAGAAATTATAGTAACATAGCAACAGATGGCAAAACTGTATGAAGGTATGTTATTGTTTTGTTTCAGTATATTGTTTCTACGAACATGATTAAAAGTTTTATAACAACATATTTTTGAAGCAATTACAAGCAACATATTTTTGAAAAGTTTACGAAGAAACACAAACATCATTTTTTTTTTCGACGTAGTCCACTTCCTTCTCAATGCACTTTATAAAGCGAAGGATGAGCTTTCTTATACATTCGTCAACAAAGTCAACCGCTAACTCTTTGGCTCATTGTTTGACGGCATTGCACCTCATCATCAAACGGAAAACTTTTTTTTACACAAAAATGAATTTAGAGAGGTAATATGAATATTGATTCTTATTTTTTTTAAACATATCTAAACACCAATCGTCTCTTCATTCTTGTTAAGCATTTCATCAGTCAATATTGATGAACACCCACTTCTTTGTTCATTGTGAACATTCATTCTGCTGGCTCTAAACACACAACCCCACTTGTAGACAATAGTATGGCTCATGACACCAACCCTATACAGTTTTTATTTTGTTAAAAAACTGAAACAGCGCCTTTCCCTTCGCGAGAGGAAATTCTATTACGCTCCCCAACTCGCAGTTAGTAGGATTTGGAATCGAGACAATCATTTCAATATGGTGCTGTAAAAGTTTTCAGTTGACTGAGACAAACAAGCACGCATTGACTGAGACAACAGAAGACAAACGGGCACGCATCAACTCTGAATAGAGTGTTGCCATCTTTTCTGTAAACAAAATTCCGTCAAACGTCCGAGGCTCAGTACTCTTACTTTCTGGACATGCCTTGTATTATTGATAATAATTCTGAGAATTTGACAATTTGTTGGACGCGTTTCTATTCTATCTATTTTTAAGCTATTGCATAGCTTTTATCGCGGGCCCTAGGGCCAGCGCGGCGACCGAATGAAGAAATTTCTTAACGAAAATTAATGATTTTAAACTGATAATTACAACTAAACGAGTACTGCTTACGATTCGAAAAAAATATATGTTAAACAAGAACATTTTCCTAATATTCTCAGCCTTGAATATTTTAGATTTTGTTTATATTACATAGTGTAATTAATTTGTGAAATTAGGTCTACCCGAACACAAAAACGACTACTACGCAAATACTATCTGGCGTATTATTATGAAACCTGCACCATTTTAAAGATAATTTAATTATCTATCTTTTTATCTACGATTTTTTTCGAATAATCCGTTTTTTTTAGCTTTATCGAATAAAAAAATCGTGCGCGACGTTTAAATTATTCCGAATCATTTGCTTCCGCAGCCGCAAATGATTCGGAATAATTTCAACGTTTTCCGATAGAGCGCAGTTATCTGATATCAGAAAAAAAAAATAAATAAATAATTATAATAGCATAAGTTGTTAAAAATGCTATGCAATAGCTTTTACCCGCGGCAGTCCCCGAGTGCCACACGTATTTTTTTTTTTAACTATGTTTATCATGTACCGTATAGCAATTCTTCCTTTTCTTAGTATCTATATTTAAAAAATCTGTGTTATTTTTAGCAAAAAACTACTTTAACACTCGTTGATTGGAAGGTGTGACCTCCAGCGCGGTCTGGCGAAAACTAGCATTCGAGCAGATGTCATCTATTTACGCAGCAGAGTGAAGTTAATCGAAGAAAATTGAAAACATATCATCCTTTCTCCGTCTAAGTTAAGCATATTCTTGTTTGGCGGGCCCAGCAGACTATGTCTGCCCCCAGCAATTTGCATATTTCCATTTTATAATTGCTCTGTTGGTGGTTGGAAAGGCAATGAAATGATTTATTACTGAAATGATTATAACTGACAAATGTCTCCTCTTATACTGTTTATTATGCAGACACAAAAACAACTCACTAAAAGCGCAAATATTCCCTGAACATATAATTAAACTTTTTTGATAAGATAAATGGAAGATTTCTTGTGTCATAGATATGAATTGCAAAATAATAAGGATTCAGCAATTTAAGCTCGCAGTGTGAACTTTGGGTATTTCTATTTATTTATGTAATTTTTATTTAAGGTATTTCTATCTGCCTACCAATTTAATAGC
>OX155980.1:73721325-74001325 GCA_944548615.1 Micropterix aruncella
TGCCAGTTAATTCTCCAGTTAAACTCAGCCAATTAAACTCAACCTGCAAAGCGAAAATTTCAGGAATAATATATCTTTTTCAGAAATTGGAGCAGTTATTCATTAAAATACTATAAGTTTCTGCGTATCGATTCTCAGTTATTTGCTTAAATTTCACTCTCAATTTTTTTATTTATAGAAATCTAAAAATGAGAAGAATACAATCAACTTACTTATATTGCAATCATTATTATTATAAAATAATATTACAAGCCCGTCAATAATTGCTATAAATATCGTTCGGTAGTTATTTGCCTATGTTTTACTAACTTGCGTCGCGCTATGTTGCAAAGGTCAGGAGCCCTACTATGTTGCGAAGGTCACACCGCGGCGCCGCCTTTGCTATAAAAAAGGTGCCGCGGCAGGTAATAAGTAATTTACTACTGCAATTTCGTTTTATAGTTGCTTTTCTTACCTGAAATGAGTGTGACAAATTTAAAATTTACGAGGTAAAAATTCCCTGACTTCCTAATAATTTCCGGCGTAAGTATTGAAATTGCCCCACCGGTCTGAGCCCCCCTGAGAAGTCCGTTGGCTGAGAAACGACGAAAAATTGTCCGTGGCGCTGGAGAGATATGTGTCCATATATGTATCTCTTCAACACACACGTATCACGTAACACACGTATCGTCGGCATACATAATGGTTGATATACCTAGGGATCAATAGGTAGATGGAAAAAACAAGAAAGAGAAGTTCCACTATAAAAGCCACTTACATAGCTGGAAGGTTTTCCCGGACTGGATTGGGAAATGCTTATTCTTAAATGAGATGTATGTTTGGATAAGCACCCCTTTCGACAGTGCAATGTAGGTTTAATGGGGTCCCTTTATCGCTAGCGAACGATCGCCCTTCATCCACATCTCAAAAACAAAGCGTATCCTTTTGCAAACCAAAAAAAAATGTCTTTATTAAAGACAAATTAAAGCAAAAACAATGAAAAAATCACAATGAATCGTCTCTTGCGGAATGACATATCGAATATTCGATTTGAAATTCGAATATATCCTGCTAAAGCGCTTGCCGGGAGTGCTCTGTCCAAGCGACGCACCCGAAATAGATTCAATCAGCTATTAATACGTATTCCTGCCGCTCCCGGAATATAACGTATACAAAAACTCTAATTTTAACTGTGACGTATTGGATTCACATAACCAGGCTCGACCCATTTTCTAAATAAAATAGTGCATGAAACGCTCCGCCGTGTGTCGCTTTGTCGCTGCTTGTCGAAATGCATTGCACTGAACTGGTTGCATCGCGAGGTCGGTGGGCCACATTTTCAAACGAAATCATTTGAAAAATTAAAAAACACGACTACTGTTACAAAAGTGAACTATTGCGCGTGAACTAAGTGAACAACTCCTAAACGGGTACGTTGACGCGGGTTATCTCTGAAAAATATCCAGTGGTTAAACACGATTGCGCAGGCAATGAGTCAGTCGACGGCCTTGTCCAAGGGCCGCGACGTCTTCCGCTAGGCAATTGATCTTTAGTTAAGCTTAGCGTGACCCGGGCACATTGAACCGGCTTTCTGAGTGTGTCGTCGTAGGGCTACGCGCCCTGCGGTAGGTATCTCGAAACGTTTGCATGCCGCCGCCGTCGCATTCAGTCGGTTGCCCTCAGTGATCAAGTAATAGTGTTTTTTTATGAAATATTTGTGGTTTATGTATTTATCCATATAGGTACATATAAAATTTCAGCATTTACTCAATCAGACCTTTCATTTGATACTTAACACGATATATGTACATTTGGACATTTAGACAATTATTTATTTACCATTTGGTCAGCTTAGGTGACACTCGGGATGACATGGCGATTTTAACAATACCACACACTTCTAAATCGTTTAAAGTGTTTAGAAGCTATGGTGGAATAAAGAAACGGAAAATATACGTATATGAACCCTGAACACGTTACACTCCTTTTTTGTTGGGCAGTCGTGTAAAAATACAACCGGTTCGGTATAAAAAATACTGTTTTATACTATAGAACAGCCAAAAATGCTACAAATGTACCAGAAGACGTGTTGTATAATTTTATTCCAACTTTTCCTTGAAATATCGTCGGGGTTTTGAAAAAAAGACAATTCAAGCGTTCCTAACAAAACGCGTACGTATTTGTATGTATTTCTAGTACTGCGTTTATATATTTATGATTAGTGCTTTACTGCCTTTCTGCTTAAAAAAGGGTGCATTTTAACAAAAAATAAGATTATTTGATGATGTTTTAACTGTATTAAATATAAAAAAATCGGTTGTGTCACCCCAAGACTTTCTCGGCAAGCAGACAACCGCCCTCCTCCCCGCACGTCAACCCCTTCAACCCCCAAACCCTATCGTTAATTTCCCCCCAGTAACCCCCACCTTCGACCCACCCCATCTCCCGATAGTGTTTGTGTTAAGTGACTACGATAGCAAATGTAGTATATTTTAGTATTTTGTAGTATTTTCGTGATATTAAAATGGTTTTTTATTCAATATGATGTATTCTCTTAAATACGTGACGTACCCACCATCGTCTCACTTTGCTCGCGTCCACAAACACATTGCGTTCCACGTTGTGTTCGCGGCATTTACCGCCACCGCTTGGAGCGCTTGCCGCGGAGCGCGCAACGTTACACGCTCCAGGAGCGCGAACGTATCCACTACTGCAGTTGCAGATGCGCGGAGCAGAGTTGATGCGCGAACCTAATGGATACCAACCGAAACTGACTTGGTGGGTGGAGCCGCTAGCCGCTCGTGCGTCTACTCGCCAGACGACTACTTGCAGACACACACATGAGAATAATTGTAATCTCACCCACTCCCATATGCACTCTCGGTGTATGCTAGATAAAGAAAGCTCATAAGCGAGAATAATGTATGCGTAAGAATGAGATGGAGCCATACATTTTTTACACGTTTTTTGTATATTTTGAACTTGCTGTAACTAAGTAATTAACCTGTTAACCGAACATGACGTATACATATATACGTAAAACGTAAGCGGTATCGAGAATGACGTATAGAAACGTTCTCGAAATATATGTTGTACTCCTGAACGGGCGAGACTTGTTTTTTCGTTTATCGAATGTGTGAGTCATCGGTACGTGTATTGACATGAATTTAAGGCCAGGCGCGCATTGTGGTGCACATTATTTACGGAGGAATTTGTGGATTAGAGACTCTCATGGAACCGCGCACTAAGGAAACAAAATTGGGACCGGATTAAAATTCTGTGGATTGTTGACGGAAAAATATATGTTATACTTATGTATATAAAAATATATTTTTTTAAATTAATTCTAAGCATTGATAATATATAATAATGTATATTATTAAAATATAATAATATATTACGTCAAGCGGGCGTGACGAAATAACACGTCTATACGAAAAAGTGCGCGCCCGGTGCATGTTGCGTAATTAATACTAATGAATTATATACGGTAGCTTCCTTGTGAAATCAATTTTCCGGGCAAAGCTTTTGTTATGATTAATGTACGTAAAATCAGATTTTCCGTCGCGAAAGAAAACTAATATATGACCATTGATATGACCATTGCATGATTAACACTGATAGTTTTAGCAAAAATTCGTAAATAAATGCATTTACTTAAATATGTTTTCACTACGCGTTGTAGGTATTTGTCTTGATAGAGGTACTTATAATATGACCTTTTTGATTTTTTTCTCTTTCTTTTTTTTAAATCATAACTTTTTTTTCTCTTTCTTTTTAGTTCTAAGTCTAATCTATTTTTCTCACTATTAAACTAAATTCTATTGTTTTAATTCCAATTTTATAATGCAATTGATTTATTTTATTTTTTTAATATTCTTTTTTAATGCAATTTTACATTAAGGACCTTTTACCAAATTAAAAAATTATATATAAAGTTAAATCATTTTCCTAGAATGGGTTATTTCGGTGGGATATAATCATAATAATCATAATCATAATTTATTTTTCCAAAAAAGACTAGATATCTACAACAAAGATACCTAATCTGGTGAAATCGTCAAGAAAAAATACATATTAGATAAATTACATATTAGTTAAATTTCAAAATGAAAAACCATAGTAGAAATATAAATAGTGGCAATAGTGTCAAATTAAAAAACATACCAAAAAAAAAATAAAAAATAATCGCATCAAAATAATAAATTTAAAAAAAAAATAATACGGGTGGCATTCGGGGACTGCCGCGGTAAAGCTATTGCATAGCATTTTTAACAACTTATGCAATTATAATTATTTATTTATTTTATTTTTTCTGATATCAGATAACTGCGCTCTATCGGAAAACGTTGAAATTATTCCGAATCAATTGCGGCTGGGGTAGCAAATGATTCGGAATAATTTAAACGTCTTCCGATAGAGCGCCGAGCACGTTTTTTTTATTCGATAAAGCAAAAAAAACGGAAATTTCGAAAAAAATCGTAGATAAAAGATAGATAATTAAATTATCTATATAATGGTGCAGGTTTCATAATAATACGCCAGATAGTATTTGCGTAGTAGTCGTTTTTGTGTTCGGTTAGACCTAATTTCACAAATTAATTACACTATGTAATATAAACAAAATCTAAAATATTCAAAACTAAAAATATTTGGAAAATGTTCTTGTTTAACATATATTTTTTTCGAATCGTAAGCAGTACTCGTTTAGACGTAATTATCAGTTTAAAATCATTAATTTTCGTTAAGAAATTTCTTCATTCGGTCGCCGCGCTGGCCTAGGCACGCGATAAAAGCTATGCAATAGCTTAAAAACAAACAAAAAAAATATATAAAAAGAAATGTTAAATGATCCACTAATTAAATTCCAACATATGTTGGAAATAATACCGTTTCAAAAGTCAACTTAACAACTAAAACGCCTGAAGCGTATATTAAAAAAATCCTATCAATATTGTAAAATAGCATTTCATGCCCTAAAGTTTTTAAATCTAATATACAAATACTATTTAGACTACAAACGATTCAGCACAGCTGCAGAATTCGTCCAACGTATAGAAAGCATGTATGGATGTCAATTTTCTTTTTATAAAACTCTCGAAATTTTTAAGCTATTGCATAGCTTTTATCGCGGGCCTCTAGGCCAGCGCGGCGACCGAATGAAGAAATTTCTTAACGAAAATTAATGATTTTAAACTGATAATTACGTCTAAACGAGTACTGCTTACGATTCGAAAAAAAATATATGTTAAACAAGAACATTTTCCTAATATTTTTAGCTTTGAATATTTTAGATTTTGTTTATATTACATAGTGTAATTAATTTGTGAAATTAGGTCTAACCGAACACAAAAACGACTACCACGCAAATACTATCTGGCGTATTATTATGAAACCTGCACCATTAAAAAGATAATTTAATTATCTATCTTTTTATCTACGATTTTTTTCGAATAATCCGTTTTTTTTGCTTTATCGAATAAAAAAATCGTGCCCGGCGCTCTATCGGAAGACGTTTAAATTATTCCGAATCATTTGCTTTCTTTCCGATAGAGCGCAGTTATCTGATATCAGAAAAAATAAAATAAATAAAATAAATAAATAATTATAATTGCATAAGTTGTTAAAAATGCTATGCAATAGCTTTACCGCGGCAGTCCCCGAGTGCCACACGTATTTTTTTAACTTCTGAAGTCTAGTTTGGAGCCGGAGGCAGTTAAAAAGCTTAACACTAACGTAATTGAAGAACTTTTGAGTCTGTATTAGATGCACTCTGGTAAGGGCAATATTTAACCGGTGGCGAGTGTCATGTCAGTGTCAATTATACGCACGAGGTCATGAATTCGACATGTGATTCCTGTCATTTTTTAAGCGAAGATGAATAATTTATGAAAACCTATTCCTAAATAAATAAAAACATCAAACCACCTCTTACCATCGATATATCATTATATTGATGCCTCTTACCTTCAATAGTTTTTTAATTTCTTAATGTTACTATATTTCTAAGTCGCTTACTCCTCTCTTTTAGGCGACCTTTCGTATACGGGATTTTCGCGACCATAGTACAAACTTCTCAAAGGCTCTGTATGTAAAACTATGCAAGAAAATAGTTTTGTTTTACTTTTTTTCTAAAAAAAACACGTTGTTGTACATTTGTCGATGTTCTTTTTGTACAGTTTATTCCAGACGTGAAACTGAGTTAAAAGAAAACTCAATACTGTGATGTTACCGAGGAAAAGCGTTTTTATGATCGAGTTTAGGACATTCAGATTTTCTTTTCTCAGTAACAAAGGCCTATATCAAAAAAAGTAGTAAAAGACTTTAAATTCAGGTTTTCATGCAGAATAATCTCCTGTACACAAACAAATGACAATGACCAAAAATGTATGGGGCTTGATCTAAATGTCCACTAACAAGACTATGTTACGAATATAGTCCACTAAATACTGATTATTTCGGACCAGACCGCAGTTAAAAATATTCTGTCAGTAAAAAATTATGACTAAATAGAGAAATCATGTTTTTGTACCTTTTTGTGCGAAAAATAATCAAAATCATACTACCAAACAATAATATTGAACTACATTGTTTGTATATGTGTTCGTGTATGTGTGAGGGTGTGAAAGAGAGGGTCTATGTGGGTGTCGTGTGGCTTCCTGCCTCGTGTTAGGTTTTCACTGAAGTGGATTTTGTACCCTTGTATACATAAAGGGCAGGGAAAAGAAAAACCATAATGATAACGCTTTACAGTGGTTTTATTCATGTCTTACAGTGCGGTATAAAAATATTATAACTTAAGAAAAACCCTTATACATATATCCATTATATTAGGGTGTTTTCGAATGGCAGTTTGCAAGCTTTTAGTCGTATCTACAAACATTTCACCAGTAAACTCATAAGAAGAGTTTGGAGCACCAATCAATTGATTCCACTGATTTTGCTCCAAGTGTTCTTGGCATATTCTTGCGTTTGGAGGTATGCGACTCGATACACATGAAACATATACACAGCCAAACTTTCGCAATTATTCACCACAAAAAACTATTCAGTAGGATATTGCATTAAATAAAAAAGGAACAAAAAGAAATCCTTACAAAATATCATTTTTTTTATAAATTTAAATTTATAATAAATTTTGAAAAAAAATATTCGATGATATGTAATGTTGTCTTAAGAAAAATAATAAAAACAAAAGGTAAAGTATTCATTTGTGCCTCGTAATTTAGATCCCGCCTTTAAATCTTAACCCATAATTAATTAATTCTCCATATCGTGATTAAAACTGATTTGCTTTATATTTTATATGGATACGATCAGCAAACATTTGACACATTCGCCGTTAAAATGTCAAATTTACACGTGGAAAATTCTTAGCTGAATTTTGACATAGATTTAAGACTCGCCATAACGAAGCGGTGACATACTGTACGGCCATTGATTGTACTTTGTTACATATCGTCAACCTTGGCTCCCCTGATTTGTTTTGTCGTAATAGTATGCAAGTTGATTGCTAACGCGCAGTTGCACATCCGCGGCACTTTTACAGCGGGATAATGTGGCCACACCAAGGTTTATATACATGGTTTGGTTATTCGTTTCGTTTGTGATACGTACTATTTTTAACCAAAAATCTTTCGTTTTTTTTTTTATTTTTAATAAATTACACCGTTTAATTCACACTCCAGGAGTCTATGTTTCAAATTTCAAGTCAATCGGTTAAGCCGTTTAACCTGGAGGTAGGTGAACATAGAGATGTAGAATCCCCAAATTATTATATTAAATAAATGTTAATTAATCGGATAAAATGTTTAGCTTACTCGTAGTTTATTATAACGATATAGACGTTGGCATTTATAAGATTACCCGGCGTTGCCCGTTTTATATCCGTTCTCATATACCTACACTGAAAAAAATATTGAACCATTTTATTATTACGGTTTTATACAGAATAACAATGTTTTAGTCGTAATTTTGTTGAATTACAAGGAATGTTGTTGAAACTACATTACTCGATTATATGTATCAACATTTTCCGTACGGTTAATACGGATATAACAGTATACCTTAGTTTCAACATGATTCATGTGTCCGACTACATCTGTACATATCCTACTATTATAATATACTATTATCTAAGTGGTGAAATCTAAGAACTTAGACTATTATACAGAAATGAATGGTGACACATATATGGAGTGGTTCGAACGTTTTTTAAAAGTCGAGATTGTAGAGGAGTTAATACGTAAGGTGAAAGCAAGTAATCCTTTGAAAGTGTATGCTTTGGATCAATCGGAAAACGAATTAGGACACAAATTGATACGCTTACCACCATACCACTGTCAATATAATCCTATTGAGCTCATCTGGGCTCAGGTTAAAGGAGAAGTCGCTTCGAAGAACAATACGTTTAATTTAGCAGATGTCGAGAAATTGTTTCACGAAGCCGTCGAAAATGTTACACAGGAAAATTGGGCCAAGTGTGTTAAACACGCGGATGATCTGCAAAGAGCTGATTTGAAAAATATATTTACAGAGACCAGCACCGTTTGGTTATAAATCTACAAGATAGCAGCGACAGCAGTTCAGATGACGAGTAGAATATAGCCTTTTTAATATATATTTGTTTAGCCTGACCAACCTATAATTGTATTTTTTGTTAAAATGTAATTTGTAATATTTAGTACTTAGTTTCATGTTACATTTTAAGATAAGATTTAGGTTAATGTAAATATTTTTTTAATATTCTTTAATCTTTTATTTCACTTTATTGTTGCATGTATACGTTAGTTTGTATTTACGAAAATTTTTCTCAATAAATGAGTTTAAAACTAACTAAACCAATTATTACAAATAAATCCATCGAAAATTTTCATCATAATCTATAATATCTTGGCATCTATATCGATCCAGCCATCGATCCATCATAATCCATCGATATTCCATCGATACATCGATAATCCATCGATACTGCTATTATTATTTTTAAAACACGCATCCCCATAGTACGAGCGAAAGACAGCGAGTGTGAGCGAGAGGTCCGGCCTAATGATTTATGACTCCAAGGGCACGTTCATTTTGGCCGTACTATACATGCTGTCATATTAGAAGCGAGATCCCAAGGTCGCGATGCAATGAAATAACATTTTGTCTACCTACATTTGTCTACCTGGGGCTACCTAGACGATCAAGCATGCTTGACAAGCATCGCGTCGCGGGCTGGGAGGGGATCGTAAAACGCAGAAAAAATGCAAATATATTTTTGAAATATTTACTAAAAATGCCTAATTTTGTAGTTTATACCAGGGAGTCAAGTCATTCATCAATCAATTACGTCTAATTAATGTTAATCCCTGGTATAAACTACAAAATTAGGCATTTTTGGTAAATATTTTCAAAAATATTTGTATATTTCCTGCTGTTTACGATCTCTTCCCAGCCCGCGACGCGATGATCGTCTAGGAAGCCCTTAAATTACGGCACGTTAACTACCGTCACGCCAATATCGTTACGCGTCATGTTAATTCATATGAAGGACCACCGAGTAATATGCGTAATGCTTGTTAAAACATGCCTATTTCCGTGTATTACACCGTTTCATTTTTCTAAGTTATGTAAACCAATTTTCATGGCGATCGGTTGAATGGTATATACGTTGATGTGCTGCAGCGCCACCTAGTGGCGAGTTACAACAAAGTGAATAGCGCGAAAATATTACGCGCGGTCAAATGTCTACGTATACAATATACTTTCGCATCATATCGACAGCCCACAAATTCTAAGCAGAATAGCCTTAAACGTCCCATCGCGCCGAACTCGTCACCCAAGGGTATTCAATGTACCCAGACTCCATACAAATCAAGCAAGGAATTCAACTCTGTATCGAATTATGGAAGCCTACGACGAATCGTTTCAGGAGCTTGACATTTTCTCAATGAGCAAAAACGAGTTTATCAGAGCGGTAATAGACCACACCTTAAAAGCTTGAACAGACACATACCTGTGCAGAATCACACACTCTCATATATACACAACTGACACATACACGTAGATGTACTTACACACACCCATTAAACACACATTACAATCACACACATAAACACACTCATCCTACTCTATCGTACACACTCAGAAATCGAGAGAACATGATAATATAACATAATATATAAATATTATTACACATCACGCACATTAACGGTATATTACCAGGAGACTATTTTGGCCGTAATATTGTTATTATTATTTATTAACTTAAGACCTGTGCGCTGTTTTTCTCTTTTGTTGGAATAAAAAATAAAAAAAAATAAAAATACCAATTTTCATGGTGATCGGTTGAGCGATATAGAAGTTGATGCGCTGCAGCACCATCTGGTGGCCAGTTACAATAAAGTTAATAGCGCGAAAATAGTGCGCGTGCTCAAATGCATATGTTTTAATTTTCATGGCGATCGGTTGAGCGCTATAGAAGTTAATGTGCTGCAACGCCATCTAGTGGTAAGCTACAACAAAGTGGATGGCATAAAAACCATCTCCATGAATAAATACATGTATATGCCAACTTTCATGGTGATCGGTCGAACGGTTTCTCAGTCTATTAAGCTCGGACAGACAGACAGATATACCAACATCCATCTTAATATATATAAATTACGTGTCACGTTGTTTGTCCGCGATGGACTCCTAAACTACTTACCGACTTGAATCAAATTTGCACACCGTGTGCAGTTTGATCCAACTTGAAAGATAGGATAGCTTACATCTTAATTTATAGTCGCAACATTATTTTATTGCAAATTATTTGACTATTATTTGACATTAACAATTATCTGTTAGCTCCAAACGATTTTAACAGATGGCGATATCTGTTGACTGGATTGAGTAAGTAATCAATAGATGGCGCTGCTATGTTAAGCCTACATACGTGTCTTATACGCTACAAGACAACCACATCCCTCCATTACAGGCATATTCAAAGCTAAGGCATTGAGGCGACTTTACACGGTACATCCAAAGCAACGTGAGTGCTTCTATTTACGTTTGTTATTGGTGAATGTTGCCGGACCGAGTATTCAATACATACCAAGATGCATGTCGTGAACTGCAATTGCTAGAATACGATAACCATTGGGACTTAACGATTGCTGATGCTGCGTTGACATCAAAGTTCAATAACTCAGTTATCGGCGATTTTGGCAGCCAAAAATGTTGATGTTGACGAAATTAACTTCCAGATACAACAGTTGTTACCATGCGATCTGATGTCTTTTAAATCAATCGATACTGTTGTTGATGAAAATGAAAGTGTAAATTTTCGAATTGAATTTTTAAATTCACTAGATATACCTGGAATGTCACCAGATAATCTTCGATTAAAGATTGGTTCCCCTATTATTCTCCTACGTAATTTGAATCCACCTCAATTATGCAACGGTACGCGTTTGGTCATCAAAATCACCGGAAATATTATTTTTTTTGTTTTATTTTATTTTATTTCTTATTTATTATATATTCTTGAAGCAACCATTTTAACTGGGAAGTTTAAAGAAAAAGTGGTCCAATGATACCGTCAGATTCTACCATACCCTTCAGAAGGCTACAGTTTCCAATTCGTTTAGCTTTTGCCATGTCTATAAATAAGTCTCAAGGCCAAACAATGTCCATTTGTGAAATCCATGTTTTTCTCATGGGCAACTATATGTTGCATGTTCACGTGTAGGGAAACCGTCGAATCTATTTGTGTTAGCTAAAGACAGGTTAACCAAAAATATTGTGCACCGATTAGTGCTAAATTAAATTGAAATTAAAAGTATTTATAATTCAAAATAATAAATATTATTGTTAAAGATTTAAGACTATCTGCCCTACCTACCTCATTCATAAATTTAAGTGTCACATGTTATTTACTAAAAACTTTGTAGTATACTCATTTGTTACAAACTTGAATAAAAATAATAATAAATTTTAAAATAAATTCTTTTGTATTTTTTTTATGGTTAATATCAACTGTATGAAAATTTTAATCAATCGTGTTCAAAGTCCTTCCCCTTCAAATCTCAATCCAGTGGATTTTTATACCAGCATTAACGTTTCTGTCTTCGTTCGTAAATAATAATTTCATTGTATTAAGGGGTTACGGTAGTAGAAAATCTGTCATGGAGGTCGCCATATTTTTTTACAAATGGCATCTATGTAAAAAGCATGGTGGTCCCCATGAATGATGTTCTCCTACCGTTCCTCTTAAATATTTTACTACAATGTAATATAACAAAACCCTTAGCCACAGCGACGCGTGGCCGGGTCAGCTAGTTTTTATACAGGGTGTTATTACAGCACGGGCTTTTTTTTCTGTGGGTGAATCAGTATAACGTAGTAAGCAACTTTTGATAAAAATTTTTGGAAAAAACCAAAAAAAAATTTTTTTTTTTGGAAAAAAAATTTTTTTTTTTTTAATTTGAAAATTTGAAGAAGTTGACTCTTAAATAAAGGTTTGAGAAGCGTTTGAGCGTGCTGCGCCATCTAGCGGTAGGTAATAAGTCGTAAATAAAGAATATCAGCGACATTTTACCAACCGCTAGATAGCGCATCGTGATCATAGCTTTTCATAATATTTAAAAATAAAATAAAATAAACAAATTTAAAAAAAAAAAAAAAAAAAAAAAGTTTATTTTTCAGTTTTTTCCAAAAATTTTTATCAAAAGTTGCTTACTACGTTGTACTGATTCACCCACAGAAAAAAAAGCCCGTGCTGTAATAACACCCCGTATATATAGAAGATTACAAACGTAAGTTATTAGTTTCTTATGCGACGTAAGAAATTGACCTTTCACTCAGGACGGCCCACAAGAAAATGCATAAAGGACATAACCCTTCGGCTACGTAACGACCAATATTTTGCACATCAGAACACCGTTGACTACGTAACGACCAATATTGGCGGCTTGCTCCCGGAGCGCACAGTAATATTATTTTCTAATTCGAACGCATCCTAAAATTCATACCAAATATGTCATTATTACCATAGATACATAGACGACCGCCAGAATAATTTCGTGCGTCATTTCGCAGATATTTCTGGTAAAATTCCATTGTCAAACATCATCATATTTTTTTTCGAGAAATCATCAAAAATTTTATTGGTTTTTATGAGTTAATATCTAAATCAGGGCGATGTTTTAATGGATGTTTGTCTGTCTTATGATCTGATCAAAATCATCAATTACCCAACAAGGACAACAGCTAGCAGTAGTAAATGTATTAAATAATATTTTCACTAACTCAAAAGATTTTTCCGTTACCACAGCTTACTCCACACTGTCAGATCATAACGGACACATGATCACTCTGAAGTTTCACAATATTTAAAAAAATACTGTACGCACTTATTATAATAGAAAAGTAACAAAAAAGAGCCTTGGCGACTTACAGGCAGCCTTGATTGAAAATAATTTCGTGGTATCTACCGACAACCCATAACGAGCATACCATGACTATTTAAAATGGTATCTGTCAGCGCTGGATAGCTCAATTCCTATGAGGCAGTCAACTCGAAAGCAATCAAAAAGTTTTAACGATTGGGCAACACCGGGAATTAAGATATCCAGAGCGCGGATTTTGCATTTAAATGAAATCCAAAAAGAAACTAATGACAGCTTTGTTCTTGATTATATTCAATTATATTAAAAAACTTACAAAAAAGTTGTGTGGGTTGCCAAGCAAAAATACTTAAAAAGTAGTATTGATAATTCTGATAACAAAATTAGGGCAGCCTGGAATATCGCCAAGAAAGAATGTGGGCGCAGTATGCCAGTAAATAACGGATTGCATCTCAGAGTAGAAGGTGAGCATATAGACGATGCGGGAACAGTCGCAAAACACTTTAATGATTATTTTATTATTGTACCTAGAAATTTAGGTAATTTAAATACAGCACATGTGACGAACTAGTCGTCACGGGAATTTACTTTCATAAGAACATAATAATAAACTTCATTAGAAAACATTCCACACTTCATTAGAGTTTAATCGGACTAGAAACGGATGTCATACTCGCATCATGCGATAAAATAACGCACACCGTCGGATTCAGCTAGTCGGATTCACGACAAAATTGCCAGTCGATTAAATTTAAACCGACTGGATCGGGTCATTAATTTTATACCCCCCTCTCTTGGATTTTGACCGCGGAACAGGACGGACTGCTCATGGCCGCTGGGGGCCAACCCCCCAGCGGTTCCGCATTTTTCTGCATACCAGAGCAGCAGTGCCACGCTTATATTTTGCCTGAAGTTTCAATAGTTTTTGCTGGCCAAATAACCGGATAACATCAGTGCGCCAGACCTGCATTCAAGCCGAATCGAACCCCAGTCTCCGTGGGACCTACCCTCCATTACCAGGCGAGTTTTTAGGGTTCATGTTCTGACTCCCCAAACTTTTAAAACCAGAGGTAGTAATATGCTCAATGGGATTTTAGAACAATGTGATAAAGTTGGCTTGGACCTAAAAAAGTTGTCAGGAATCGCAACTGATGGAGCACCCTCCATGGTTGGTGTTAATTCCGGATTGGTGTCATTATTAAAGGTCCATTTGGGAGATTCTGGCATGGAATGATACATATACACTGCATTATCCACCAAGAAAACTTGTGCTCCAAGAAACTAGGTTTCGAAAATGTTATGAAAGTGGCTGTTTCTACAATTAACTTCATCAAATCACGTGGACTTAACCATCGTCAATTTAAGAAATTTGTTGATGATATTGAAAGTGACTTTGGCGATCTGATTTTTTATATTGAAGTCAGGTGGTAGAGCCGTGGAAAAACGCTGGAACGCTTCCTGAATTTAATTGATGAAATTGACATATTTATGAATGATAAAAATAAGAATATTCCCGAATTACGAAATGCTAATTGGTTAAGTGATTTGTCATTCATGGTTGATATTGTGAATCATTTAAATATGTTAAATACAAGGCTTCCTTCTCCTTCCAAGGCTAGCTTCTCAATTATATAGCTCTGTGGTAGCATTCCAGTGCAAATTAAAGTTGTTTCAACAGGGAACTATCCTCATTTTCCAACATACAAAACAATGTCGGAAAAATTGAAAATACCATTCACCCAATATATGTGACAAAAATTATGGACTTGATAACATTTTTGGAGGAACGATTTGCGGATTTTAAAAAAATCAAACCGCTTCTCGATCTTTTTAGCAATCCTTTTTCGGTATTGCCCGAAAATGCACCAGAAGCCGCTCAGCTTGAATTAATCGATATCCAAAACGACGACACTTTTCGAAATAAATTTAAGGAAGGTGATTTATTATGCTTTTATCGTTGCCTCAGTGCAGATATGTTTCCAACATTGATCGGTAACGCACTCAAATAAATAAATACAAACGGAGCTGCCATGGAATTCACCGACCGGAGTCGGGCTCATCATAATACTATTTTTTTTTACACTTCTGGGGGGTAAGCAGTGCATTCCGGACTTACGAACCGGCTGTGGTAGGTTTAGGACAGCTGTCTTGCCACATGTGAGCGTTCACCTTACCACACATTCACTCCCCCTTCGAAGCCATAGAATTTGAGATGCGCAAATCGCAGTTTTAGATAATTTTTCTATGAAAGAGTTGATTATTTTTCTGGAAAGGCCAAGATCTTTAAAGAGGTGAAATAGAGATTTAGCTGGCAGGCCACGAGCGCCAACTTCCACCGCGTGAAGGTGAACAGTGAAGCCGTTCCGGGTTACGGCATTTGCAAGATCATGGTATTTATTTAATTTGTACTCGTGGTCTTTTGGGATATTTGATTCCCATGGAACAGTTAATTCTACAATAAGAGCCACCTTCCGAGATAGAGAGTAAAGAGTTATATCTGGACGGAGGGCTGTGCATCCGAGACTTTCAGGGAATTTATACTGCTTAGAGACCGAATCAACCTCCAGAATCCAATCTGTAGCTTTCTCGATTATTGAGAAAGGTTTTGTAGTTAAATGTTTTTTGCCTTTAGAGCCATCCCGCACAAACTGTATTGGGGGTTTAGAGGATACTGTCAAACCCTTGTTGGCACGAGCCACTGAGAGACTAATTACCTCGCGAATAACAGCGAGAACGTTGTCATGGCGGTAAGTGTACCGTCCTTGATCTAAGGCCACCTTGCAGCCAGCTAGAATGTGTCTAGCTGTGCAAGGGGTATTGCTACAGAGGGGACAAGAACTATCCTCGGCAAAGCTCCAACGAGCGAGGTTACTGGGGTCTGGAAGTGTATGCTGAAAGGCATTCAAATAAAATTTCAGCATCTCTGGCGTCCAGTCATAGAGCATTACCTTCCAGTGCATTGGAGGCGGAATGCAAAAGTCCCCAATTGTTGTCCAATCATTCTGGCATTGAAGGCCAATAGCATGAGCCATACTCTTGCTGTCGTAATCTCCCCGCAAAAGAGACTTCTTCAAGTCCACGTCGCTCGTGGTTGTACTGCCACACCCCAGACCAGTGCAATTCTGGCTGATTCCAATAAGGAACTTTTTGTGGAAGTCTACGCGGGCTTGTAGATCATTTGAATCACTACGGCCACTTATTACGTGCTTCGATATTGCCGGATCTTTGGAATTGCACAGAATCGAATTTTTGGTTATTCTGGAGTTGGCGTAGAGCAGAGAGGGCAGTTTAAGCGCTAGCCCAAAATTTTGTTTGGACCTGAAGAGAGTCGAGGGGTCAGCTGGTTTGGCTAAGGACAGCCAGGATTTTAAACTAGCTGTCACCAGCGCATCTAGACGGGACAGTTGGGTTTTGGTAAAATCGTAAATAAGAAAGGGCCATGACAAATGTGACGTTAGATAATTGTCATAGATCCAGGCCTTACGAGGGCCAGAAATTAGCAAGGCATCTATTTTCGCCAGGCAACTTTTGAAATGCTCTATAACATGATCGCCCGAGACGTCTTTTCCCTGATGGGTGATTTTTCTGCCGAGGAATTTCAAATGATTGTTTCGGTCTATAAGGGAGATATTAGAGCCCTTATAGACCAATTTGGGGTCATAGGATGTAAATTTTGTGCCCATGCGGGCGAGTCCAAGGCAAAAACATTTGGAGGGCTTCACTTTTATACAGCCTGACCAGTCGCAGAAAAGCTCCACTTTCTGTAATAGCAGGGAAAGCTGCTTGGGGCTTCTGGTGATGAAAGTTAGGTCGTCGGCAAAAGCGAGGCACGACGAGATGTATTGGCCGTCTGTTTTAAAACGGTAGCCCCACTTCCTGTCAAACTGGGTCAGGCTTTCCAGCAGTATATTAAAAACTATATTAAAAATCGTCGGGGAGAGGCAACAGCCCTGAAATAGTCCAATTGAATATGGTATAGAGCGGGTAGTCCATTCTTGCGTTTTAACATGGAAAGTCAGACAGTTGTAGTAGGAGGCTACAATGTCACGCACGATTGGTGGGAAGTTGTACCAGCGGAGTGCAAAGTGGAGGAGACTGTGTCGGACTGACCCAAAGGCATTCTCTAGGTCGAGCCAGCATACATTGATTTGGCGTTCGTGCTGTCTCGCATCCTTGATGGCAGCAGCCAGGAGAGAATTGTGCTCGAGGCAGCCCGAGACGCTACGCATGAAGCCTTTTTGAACTGATACTCCAAGGTACTCATTCCGGTGCATGAATTCGCTCATCCTCGTGTGGACTATGCCAAAAAAGATTTTGGCCACAGTATCTGTCAGAGCAATGGGCCGAGCGTCCTTTGGTCCGGTGCAAACTGGGACCTTCGGAATTAAGATGACTGTCGCTCGGCCAAAATTCTGTGGGACTACACCGCTACTCCATATATTTCGGAAGATGGATCCTAAATATTGCAGAAGGCAGGGGCATTTTTTGTATACTAAATAGGGAATACCATCGGGACCCGGAGTAGATCCCGACGGCTTCCTCTTTACTTGATTAAGAATCTCATCTAGAGATGGAGGTTGAGAAGCAAAAGTTACCGTAGGCAGGGGCGGAGGTGTAATGCCCGGCGGAGGGCTGTAATTATGGAGCCGCATTGGGTCCTCATACGTGGTCGAAAAGTATTCCGTGGCCATTTCTTCCGGGATTTGGATTTTTCCCTTGGCGGCAGACAAAACCGTTTTGCTGTAGTTAAAACGGTTTTTGTCGAACCGGGCTTTCTCTTTGGATTTGAGAAATGCTGCCTTGCGCTTGTCGTTTTGCGTTGCTACGCTCTGTATGAGTTTTAGTATAGAGCGGTACGCGCGCGAGAAGTTGTGGCAGAGGGCTTTATCCCCGGCTTTCTTGGCTTCACGTAACTGGCGACGAAGTAGCCGCTTTTGCCTACGGAGCTTTGCCTTAAATGCGTTTTCTCTGTGAACCGGGTCGACATGGGTAGATTTTGGGTAAACACCCGAGAAGTATTCATGGACCGCCACCTGGAAGGACGACAACTGGACGCTGGCAGGGGCATTACGGTTCACAGAGTGGTCAAGAATAGAAGTTAAATTATTATTATGAAATTCCCAGTCCTCTTTCGCAAGTGAAGGGAATTTTAGAGGAGGGAAGGATACGATTTGCGCGGGTAGAGACCGGTCGGGTGACAAACTGCGGGCAGATGTGGAGTCAAGGGACATGTGAGGTTCAACTCTGTCCGTGACTCCTTGCGACGGTTTAAGACACTGACGTGCAGCGTCGCTATCATCGTGCCCAGCAATGTGTTTGTTTAACCATGCTATTCGTTTATATTGTTTCCCGCAGATAGGGCAAGCAAGGTCCGGTGTCGTTTTAGCCGTGTCGTTGTTTGGGGTTTCAACTGGGACTAGTTTATTCGGGTCAACGCATATATGCGAACAAACATTTTCAATAATGAATGCTAATAAATGTAAGAACCGAAATCGTCTCAACAACGAAAATCTTGAAGCCATTTTGCGCTTAGCCACGACTAAAGTGACCCCCAACATACAAAAAATTGTGTCTTCTACACAATGTCATGTATATAACTAAGAATAAAATTTATTCTTAGTTAGATATATAGAATATTCTCAGTTAGATATCAGAATAGAATACATGTTATTCCTAGTATATTATACTGTAATATGGATAACAATGATACGTATTTGTAATCTAAAATATTCCATTCTTTACCTATTGTATTGGCACTGATATATTTTGTATTATTATTATGACATTGATACACGTGAGGTTGAATGATCCAAATTTTCAAAGAAGCAGAAAATAAATAATTATTCGAAGACCATAATTATAACATTGTTTCATTGGCCCTCCGTTGGTTGGGAGAAGGTGATGCGGCCCTCAAGTAGAAAAAGTCTGTGCATCGCTGGTCTAGAGAGTCCCTAACAAACAATTGATTATCTTGCATTATTTATTAAAAGATTACGACCAAGAAACAAAATTACAATTAAAACTCGCAGATAAAACAGTAAGCAAATAATGCAAAAAGAACACACCTCATTAAAAGGCTCAAGCTAAAAATCAAAATGACGACATATGAATTCGAAGACTATCGCGGTTGTTTGACATTATAAACAAGATAAAACGGATTTACCGCGTAAAGTTTGTAGCCCCCGATGTTTCATTTTGCAATCGGTGGATGGGTCAATCCATTTAAAATCACCCAATATAAATAAAATTTGTTGCTTAACTATTTTTATTTCCCTGGATTTTTTTGCATGGTTTTTTTTGCAGGCGACAGTGACAAAGCAGTCTTTGAAAAAAAATATAAGCAATCGTTTTTTTAGAGCCTTCGCCTGATCCGGTTGCAACATTAAGTCTGATTACGACTGATCGCCAATCGTATTACGCCCTGCAATACGAAGCCATAAAACAGCTTCTTCATATCCAAAATATGTGGTACTAATTCAGATTTTTGCTCAAAGGTGGTGACAAACGGAAAAAAATATTTTTAATTCTTCTTTGTTAGCCCCTCTGAAATCGTTTTAGCATTGATGGCAACCCTTTTGCGCCGGCGACATTCAGGTGGCGCTGATGTCATTGCCGGCAAGACTAATAGCAATTTACTTGGCCATCTATAATATCATTGATAATATTGGTTTTACTTATAATTTAGCCAATGAAAACAATAACATTCAATTATTAGTGCAATCTATCACATTCTCATATACGCTGATTAATCACAGAAATAATACGGAGAGATAGATAATAGAGAATCTATAAGTCTATCTGAACATTAAAGTGAGTAATTATTACGCATTGAAACATGTTTCCTAAATAAAAAATTGACATATTCATATTGACATTATAATATTAAAATAATTAGAGCTATTTAAAAAAAAATCTTTGTTATCATATTATTAATTTTTTTTTCGAGAAAGAATACTTCTTTTGAGGACAGTGTAGGTAGATGATGCTTTAAATTAGATTTCATAAATAAATAAAATATATCTTTGTATTTTTTGTACAACGACATGTATCTAATATACTGCTATTAAATTGCTCAGCGTCATAGTATGTTTATGGCAACCCTTCTGCGCCGGCTAAATGCAGGTGGCACTGATAGCATTATCAGGCCAAACTAATAGCAATTTATTGAGCGATTTATTTATAGTAATAAATAAATAAATAAATAAGGAAATCAAGAATTTTACTTACCGATAAAAAATCTACTACACTTACCACCCATTTTCCAAAAAAATCCTCTTGGTGTTATCCTCGTAACAAGTAGATGCTTATTCGCTGGTGATCGAATTCACAATGCAACCTAAAAGCATGAACTACTGCTGTTTTCTGCTATGTTAGAAACCGCGTGTAATATTTCGCTATTGTCCAGGAATGAAATAATGCTGAGGCATCATATTATTGTGAATGCAGTTACTTCGTCTCGGGTTATAAAAACTTGCAAACGGCGGTTCTCTATAATGTATTGTTTATAATACATAAACTGCGACGAGCATCTAAACAACACGACGGCTATTTTTCTCAACTAATATTACACTACCACATTATACGTCTGCGAAACGGACGAACGGATGAGAAAAATTGTTTCTGGTATTCTAAAGTAAAACTGATATTACACCAACGATTGCAAACTGTATTCCGTTATGTATTAATTATACAGAACACATACGTAAGTTAAAAAAAATACGTACGTAAAGAGAAGTAAAAATATAATAATAATAAAATGAGTCCTCGAAAGACTCGATCGCAGATGGATACTGATCTGTTTTCTATAGACCTAGATTTGGAATCGAATCTGGGTTGGGATACTAAAATAAAAAAAATACGAAAAGAAGTAAACACAGAACGTATGTTAAATAGACAGCTCCAAAAAGAAATAGACAATAACTCTGAGGAGTTCGATAAAATCTGTGAGGAAATGAATAAATTGAAGAAGAAGCTTAATACTCTGAAACACGCACGCGATACCGCAAAAGAAAAAAATCTTGAATTAGAATCGGAGGTGACGAAACTTACTGAAGTTATAAAAGAAAATGATACGGTACTAAAACCCCTCAGAGATCAAATCACCTCACTTCTGGCTGAAAATTGCACTTTAAAACAAAAGCTACTACTAACAAACGAGGAAATACAGCATAAAATACGGATAGTAACCTGATCCAAACTACAAAAACATATAGTAATAGGAAAAATGACAATAGCAAAGTGCAAAGCCAATCAAGTATTCATAAACAATCTACAAAAAAAAAGTAGGATCTCCAAAGCCCAAAAACCTGATACTGCACATGAAACAACGAAAACGTCGATAAAAACACAAATAAATACAGGAGGGAAGAAAATGCAAGTTGTTAGAAATGAAACCGAGAAGAAGCCGAAAGGGATTTTAAAATCCCTTTCGGCTTCTTCTTCGGATTTTAAATCTGCAATTAATTGCAGATGAGAACGGCAAAGGTTGCGCAAGCAATCTTAAATACAGCCTGAAAGATACGAATGTAAGTGGGATTATAAAAACACATGCTCCACAATTTTGTCTCGGTGAAGAAACTGACATCCTTGCAAAAAATCTTGACAAAATAGATTTTTATATTGTATTCGGAGGTATTCACCATTCCAACTTTCACAAAACAAAGTCATTATTATTGATACAGTCAACAAAGCCAAATCTGCTAGGGATACTAAATGCTACAATACACATTAATGTAATAATAACATCAATCCCATATAGACTTGACAACATATTGAGTTGTCAACTACAACGGGCGAGCCCGTCACCACAGGACGTTTTAACGATTAGTCGTTCTATCGACCTGCAGTGAGCGTAGAAGACTTTGGACAAAACAATCCGACGTCTAGCTACGCCACAACCCGTAAGAGACCAACTCTTACCGCGAGATAGCCAGGAATAATACCCGGCGGCTCGAGACACTCGCGCCCTTACTTCCAATTGTGACCAGATTTCTCCGATCTCTCGATCGATTCCGAGTTCGAGGTCACTTGCGCGGTCCTCTCCCTTACGAAGCGGTGAAACGGTGTATACCGAATCTATCGCGAACCAAGGCGTCCTTTGCCCGGCTCTGAACCGGGATCGGATGGCCAATGGTCATTTCAAGAGCAGTCGCCGTAAGGTACGCAACCACCCCCGCTCTATAGGAAACAATACAGCTTCCAGACTCCCCCGACTGTTAGTTGGAGTGCACAATCGATTGGCTTGCGCCGAACGGTGCGCAGACCGTCCAGGAGCGCCAGAGGTTTGATTCCCACGGGAAACTGGATTCGCCCCCCAGAGTCCTAACCAGGTTCGCACCCCGTGCGTGGAGGCCGTCGAATGGGTGTTGACCCGTGAGTATGACCGACCCTGAACACATGGGTCATCGTGGCCAACCCATCATGGGCCCGTTAGCTCCCAAGACTTGACAACACGAGGGCAAACGAAGATATATGTATAAATTGAATATAATGATGGCCGAGCAGATTGCTAAATTTACACATGCCAAGCTAGTATGGCTAACTGACTACTTGGATGAAAACGATTATTCTAAAAATGCCTCAGTGCTCAAGTACAGAAAAAAAAATTCTGAGTGTATAACACATGAGATCACAAACAGTGAAACCAGAAAGCCTCTCCTCGATGGAGGAGAACATAAACATGGACAGTATAATAATGACGATTTGCCAAACACAACACAAAACTTATAGCGAAAATCAAGAGGTCAACGAAAATGAACATTTTACGACGCACGCAGATGATAAGGAATTAAACAGTAAAACGCAGCTTGGAATCATGCATTTGAATATACAAGGAATAAATAAAAACATCTAAGCATGGAGATCGTCGTTGAACAATACTCTATTCACGTGGCCTGCCTAACAGAACATTGGATGCAGACGCATAATATCAATTTATTACATAATAACCGTTTCAAACTTGGAAGCTACTTTTGTCGAAAAGATCACATAAGAGGCGGTAGCTGTATCATGGTTAAAAATGAGATAAATGTCAAAACCAGGGATGATATAAAATCATTATCCGTGGAACGAAACACTGAAATATCCTGTGTAGAAATTACACAACAGAAATGTGTCATTGTTTGTATTTATAGGGTCCCAAACAGTGACTTTAACGTGTTCATGTCTTTCCTCGAATCGATTATGGACAAACTCTTAAACTCCTCCAAGCAGATTGCGGTGTGTGGTGATTTTAATGTTAATATCCTAGAAAACTCAGGCAACAGCAATAAGCTAAGAGACTCTTTTACATCATGTGGCTTTACAACGGCATTTAATACTCCAACCAGGATTAATGAACTCAGTGCGACCTGCATCGATAAAATATTTAATAAAACGGCAAATTTTTGCACTATTGATAAGGTAATTATACCCTTTTCTGACCATAATTCTCAGATGATCCACTTAGAATCAAATTTGACGAACCCAAATATTAAGCATGTGTGGAAAAGACAATTCGGCTTTAACGCTATTGACTCATTTATTAGACTATTAATTAAAAAACGCTTTACTACTGATTCATCAGACCCAAATTCTGACTATGACAATTTTATAAAAGTTTTTAATCGTCATTTTGAAGCTTGTTTTTCCTTGAAATACAGACTAGTGTCAACAAAAGGCGGTAAGCCTTCTTGGATAGATAAAGCGATCTAGGAAAACTGAGCTTAAAAGCGATCTAGGAAAACTTCAAATTCTGCAGGATAATTTAAATCAAAACACAAATACATTACTTAAGGACTATTATACGAACTGTAAACAAAAATATGACAAAGCAGTAGTAGCGGCTATGAAAAATACTATAGAAGAGATTAAGCAGTCGAATAACAAAACCAAAACTATGTGGAGTATTATCAATAGAGAGGGGAGAAATATTTCAAGTAGGGCAAATGAACCTATTCAATTGCTTTACAATGGCTCTAAAGTCTCTGATTCTACAGAAACGGCAAATATACTCAATAAATATTTTATAAGCGCTGTTAAACGCATTACATATTCTCCTAGTTTACCCTCTTCAAAAATTGTAGGTGAGATACCAGCATCAATACTGTTGCATCCTATAACTTCCATTGAATTTGATAAGGTCTTGAATGGCATTAAAACAAAACTATCAATGGATCTGGGCACACTCGATCAAATTAATAAAGAATATAGCACCAACGATTTCCAACACCTTGAGGTCATTTTTTAATAATTGTATGAAACAAGGTGTGTTCCCAAATCTAATGAAAATAGCAAAGATAGTACCAGTTTTTAAAAAAGGGAACAAAACTGATTCTGAAAATTACAGGCCAATTTCACTGCTTCCAGCTCTCTCCAAAAACCTCAACCGATATCCTGCGGAGTTCCCCAGGGAGTTTCCTGTTTCACGATAACAATCTTAGCGACCTATTGACCAATGCCAATCATGCCTAAAACCTAGCAAGTTCATATTCACAGAGAATAATCTCTTGCTTAATGCAAAAAAACAATCTTAGCGACCTAATGACCAATGCCAATCATGCCTAAAACCTAGCAAGTTCATATTCACAGAGAATAATCTCTTGCTTAATGCAAAAAAAACCGTAACTATGCACTTCTCCTCAAAATATAAATCGTCTGCTATACCATTCAATATAACTCTAAATAACAGTAGGTACTCTAGAGTTAAGCAAATCAACAAAGTTCCTAGGTATCATGATCGATCACCTTAGCTGGAACATCCATATTAATAAACTGTATAGTGCGCTTTCTTCGGCAATATATGCGATAAAAAGATTACATTCTTAGGTGGCGAAATCGCTGCAATAACTGCGTATCATGCCTGTTTCCATGCTGAAATGACTTATGGTATACTGATATGGGGGAATGCCACAGACAGTTCTAGGGTTTTCATTTTACAGAAAAGTGCACTGAGAGAAATTGCATGAGTATCCCGTGACACGCACTGCGAACCATACATTATTAAGTACAAAATACTGACGTTTACGTCTGAAAATGTTTTAAAATGTCTACTATATGCTAAATCTAATATTAACGAACAAGGGGTAAACGGAAATATGCACTCTCACAATACACGCAGACGTGATGTTATCCTGCCTAAAGAACGCCTTACGCAGACACAAAAGTCGTTTGGATATTTGAGCTATAAGTTCTTTAACCAGCTACCACTCTCCACAGGAAAGATGGAAACAAAGGCGTTTAAAAGATGTATTAAACAAAAGCTGCAATCCACACATGCTTTCTATAAGCTGGGTGATTTTTTTGAGCATGCCAATCTTTCAAATGGGAATATAATAATATTACGAATTTAATATTTATTATGTAGATTACAATGTTTAATGTAACATACCTGACCATATACTTACGTTGTTTTTTTTTCAATTTTGTTTTGATACTTTTTATTGTGTGATAATTTTTTGTATAGAGTGCCTAAGATGACTATTATTATTCTTATAATAATAATCTATTTTATATGTATACTCATGTACATGGATTCAGCTCTATTTTTTGAATTTTATTGATCTGCCGTGTAAAGCCGAGTCTAGTCAAAGATATTGTCAAATTAATATTTCTGCTTTAATATTCTTATATCTACATATATTAATATATTACTAGCAACTGACGAATTCTAATATGCGATAATTAGCTTTAATTGGTAATTCATGCTTTCATTGTATATTCTGAATGAATAAATTGAATACTGAATGCTGAATACTAACACTGATAATGAATAGTTTTTTTTAATAAAATGCTGATTGAATACAAAAACCCAATAATTTTACTAATGATAACAATAATAACACATTCAATTATTAGTGCCATCTATAGTATTTATATATAGGCTAATTACATTACAGAAATAATACGGAGACAGAATGCCATCTATTAGTTTATATGAACTTTAATTATTACGTATTGAAACTTGTATGCCGAATTGACATCTGTATGTAAAAAATATTAAAATAGTAAGGGATGATTTAATTTTTTTTGGTATTATATTAGGATACCGTATAGGCGTGTTTAAAGCGCCATCTATACTGTGCCTCCATACTGCTTTACAACCAATGTCGCCAAACTATGAGTGACATAATACATGTTGCGTTTCGTAGTAAAATCAAATCTGCCAAATCGCTGTACGGCGTTGAGCAAAATACGCTATTTGATTAATGCTACTATACAAAGTGTTTTTACTGCACGGGATTTTTTATAGTGGATGAAAAAGTACAACGAATACATCAACTTTTAACATTTTTTTTGGAAAAAAATTTATTTTTGGACAAAAAATATTTTGATTTTTTTTTAAAATTAAAAATTTGAAGAAGTTGACTGGTAAATAAAGAGTATATTCTGACGGTTTATAGTCAGTATATATTCGATAACATAATGTATGTTCGTAAAAACTTGCACAGGTTCCGTAGGTTGGGTGACATTCACAATAGGAACACCAGGTTCAAAAATAAACTAGCCATTACGGGCTAGTTTATTTCTAGGTTAGCAAAAGTTAGTAAATCTTTTATTGGAGACGGTGTTCGCTTTTATAACACTTTGCCTGAGGAACTAACCCTTTTACCAGACACTAAATTTAGAAAAATTGTTAAAGATACTTTGTGCTCTAAAGGCTATTATAAAATTGAAGATTTTTTAAGCGATACATTGGTCTGGTCAAGTCGTTTTTGTGTAACATAGCTATAAAAACCATTTGTTTAATGTTACTATTATTATTATTATTACTATTACGTAGTGATTATATAGTAATTATATAGTGTAGTAATCAATGGTAAAGCCTACAAGCAAGGCATAAATGTCTAGAAATATAAGACGTTCGGAAAGTACTATAAGTCTACTTCGAATAAAAATCTATCTAATCTAATCTAATCTAATCTATATAAACAATATTAGCGACATTTTACTTACATCTAGATAGCGCATCGTAATTACAGCTTTTCATACTAGTAAAATAAAATAAAAAATATTTTTTTTTTTTTGGTTTTTAGATTTGTTTCATTTTTTTAAATCAAAAGTTGCCTACTTCGTTGTACTGATTTACCACTAAAAAATGCCCGTGCAGAATAAACACCCGTATAAGTCGTCAGGATGATAAGTACCTTGCCTACTCGACTAAAAAAGATTGAATGTTTTAAAATTTTACAAAATTTTAAAAAAGAGTTTCCAAATTATCAATGTTCTATCATTTAGGACAAATTATCAATGTTCCAACACCTCATTATCAATGGGTAAAAATAATGTATGGGCGCTGTGCCCACCTCTCCAATAAAAATGATTTATGTACCATTGGAAAAATCTTCTTATCTACAATATTTATGACTACAACAACTTACCTCAATTATGAGCCGTTTCGAAGTTTTGAAGTTCGGAATCTTCTTAAATATGGCTAATTACTTGAAAGCCCCATGCCAATTATTTATTTAAAATATATTTTTGGAGTGAAGTTCCACAAAATATAGTAACTGGATATACGGTCTCGGTACACCATTTTGAACAGCTGACCTTAGCATATTACATACTTCAGTAAATAGAGCGGGAATGAAATCATGAGACACATTACGGAGTTAAGGCAACATACCCCAGTATTTTCCCTCCATTTAGTTTGTACTCCCACAGCGTATGTAGTTTTTCGTTTCAGGTATTCTGCGACGGTTTTCGTTTAAACGTTTATTAAAAATACAATGCCTGGAAGTGTTAGGTGACTTGGGGGATATAGATAATTACCCGTATTTAATAGGATATAACTCAGAAACGGCTCATAATTGAGATCGTTATATTAACAAATGTTCTACATGAAGAGATCTTTCCATTGGTATACGATTTGCAGCTATTGGAAAAGAGGGGCCCAAAATGCCTATTCTCTTTTCTTTTGTTGATTTTCTTCTAAAATGTGGATAAATCTGAACAAAGATCTTTGGAAAAGTTCTTCATGTGAAGGGTTTAAAGGTAACACACTCAATCAAAATATTCCGTGAGTTTGACACACAAAATCACAAGAAAAAATCTTAGCAGCAAAATAATTCTTTCTATCCATATCCGTTGCATTTTTAATCATATCCTTAATAGAAATTTTGATTAACTCACCCTGGCGGTGATGACCAAAATAGCATATTGTGAAGGGGGTTTTTAGGAGGTGGTTGACATATTTGGTCAATTAACCCTTACCTGAAAGAAAAAACAAAAAAAACCATGTTAGAAAAATATTTGTTTATAATAGCAAACCTTTATTTATTTATTTTATTTTACATATACATCCAAATGCATGAACCTAACAGAAAATGATTTGACAATTAAGAAAATGCCGTTGTATGCTTCTAAAGTTATATACCATCTGTCTGAGCCCAGGTTACATAGCGTATACATTAAACGCAAATGATTATCTTGCAAATATGCTAAGCAAAGAGCAGCCGAGCCCGCCTTGCTAGGCACCCCTGTGTTAAGGCGAGCTCACTAATCACACGTATTAAGTTAGTTTAGTTAAGTTGAATAATCGGAACACTGAGACACCCGGTGGCATAGTGGTTAGGTCGCCTGATCATACATTGTAAGGTCCCGGGTTCGATTCCCGGCTGGGTCACCATTTTCCGTTGGGATCAAATAAACGGAATTGCATTTTCAATTCTGTCCATCGAATGCAATAACAAGACACACACTCACATACATGTTACACGCACACATACATATAACACGTCATAAATTGTTGACATTGTTGTTTTTCCATAAATTGTGACAGGTTACATTGATTGTTCGGATCTTCTTGAAATAGTATCTTTTCGTGTACCATCGCGAGTCACTCGCCAGACGGAGTTGTTCCATCTGCCGCAGGTTGGCACTAATTATGCACAAAACTGTTTTATTTATAGAGTATGTAAAATTTATAATAAGCAACTCGGCGATTCGTAATATATCGCTCTTAAAAAAGCAATAATTAATGACGGTGTTGACGTATCATTGTAATCGCACTATATAATATAATATTATTAATATGTATTCAAGAATATATTTAAATATTATGTATGACAATAATATGTATACATTATGGAACGTGTATTCACATAAAATTGTATTTACTTATATGCCCCCCCTTTCCCAATTCCCACCTCCTTTCATGTGAGTGTATTCTTCATAGAAAACTGTTAAGTGTTTAAATTATTAATATTTAAGTGGAAACATGTTATTAGCGTTATCTTTGAAACCTAATAATTTTGTACCCAATGTTTTGTAAAAGCTGTTTGTTTCCTTAACAATAATAAAATAAAAATTAAAAAAAAATTAAAAAAATAGTAGGGTTGGTTGTAAGAGATTGTCATATGACAATAAACCCGTCCATTGTGACATTTTCACAACAAAGAGTATAAACAAACACAAGGGTCCTCCATTTTAATAAATGCACTATACATATATTTTTAACGGATGGTTAGGTGAAGACCTAAAGCTTCATATGATTAAAGTTAAATAAATATTATAAAGTCTTTCGTATAAGATAAATCTTATACGAAAATGTTTTTGAATTAGCAGATTTTAGTTTACATAAAATTATTCTACATCAAAAACTGAGTTGAAAATAGTGTACAGTTTTTTGATAGTTTTTTGGTAGTACAAGTTTTGGTTGCCAAGAAAAAAGCATTTTAATTCAACTTTAGATTATGCGATATAAATAGGTCAAAATCTTTCGCAATACTATAGTACACTGTCGCGAGTTAACGCCAAACGCCAGGCGGCTAATAACCATGAACCCCTCCAGGAGCCAATGGATTATGGCGACGGAGCTGGTTCTTAGCGGATTAAGTCCCACTAAAACACATCCTGGGAAGACCAAGTGGTAAACGGCTACTCAATACTGGCTAGAAACAGAATGCTCGATAAAGATAGGTTTTTCTAGCAGCGCGTTTTTTGCCCAGCAGAAGACCGATTTTAGCTCTATCACGTCGACAAGAGCGTAAAACGTATTAAGCGGCAAATTTTTCCTATAAAACTAGGTGGCAGCGCGTTGTTTTTTTAGACGACTACTGAAAGTGTGACAAGTGTGTAATTAATAAAGAGTACTTAGAATGAATCGCCCTTAAAGAAACAGGAAGACTAGCGCGACGCAAAATATACCTTTAAAAGGAGTCGGCCACTCCCGCTAAGTTAATTGAGCCAGCGTGGAGCGTGTTGCGCTCTGTAGAAAAACAGTTGGGTTAATTGTAAAGGAAGAAGTGGATTACGTCGTACACAATGCATAAAACGCGCTGCTAAGAAAACCTAGCTTAATAGCGGGATCCTCGGTTCTAGAGCGTGCTGGAATGACAGTGCGGAATGCAGTTGCGGCGTTCCAACAGCGGTGCGGAAGGTATGGGAAAAACCATCACACTATTTGACTTAATCGCACCATGGCTGCCAATCGAACAGACCACGTACAACCATATAGGCCAGGGTGGGGAGGGTCACTCCCATGGTCGCCTTTGTCAGACACCAGACTTGGCATTCGATAATGATACACTGGTGAGTCTCCTAAAACGGGCGAACCCGTCACCCCAGGGAGGTATAACGATATTGAACGTTCTTTTAACCTGGGCTGAACGCAGAAACTTGGAGACGACAGTCCACCAACTAATGCAAACCTGCCTCTTAAGAAACGCCTCAACGCGTGGCACTGGGAAGTTGACCCAGCGCGATTCATCGTGCCACCGTATGATTTGGCCGGATTTATCCGTCCTTCCATCTGTTTATAGGTCCGAGGTCGCTTGCGCGGCCTCTGCCTAATTTTAGCGATAAATCAGTTCAAAATCGTGGACTGTGGCGTCCTTCCGTCTTTCATTTGGGATCGGGTCACCAACGGGTCGTTTTGAGGGTGGCTGGCATTAGGGCAACAACCACCCCCACTGCTTAGGAAATTAATGACGTTTTCAGTAGATAATATAAATAAATTGGGATTTATGCGAAAATGAAGTTATTTTAATCAACAATATCAAATTTTAGAGAAAATATTTTTTTCACCTTTCTATGGATGTATGAACTAATATTTATTTATTTATATTAAGTAGTATTTTTACCGATTCTTCTTTTATTATGTATATTTTCTTTTTGACTAGTAATAATTGAGTTCTATTTTCTTATTCATAATCGTTTTTTTTTAAATGTTATATTTTATATAATGCTATATTTTATATAATGCTAATATTTTTTTTCTATTATTATTTTTAATGTCTCTTCTTTAACTAGATATTTTATTACATAGTTTAGATATTTATCGAATATTTATTGTGTTTATTTTGGTCCGCCCTATAGCGGATTTCCCAGTTGGATGACATGGGAAAGTGAACTTTTTAACAAATATTTTTTCCTCGCCATTAACCAGTATTTTACGGCTATGTCGAAATCATTTGGTAGATTAACAAATAAAATTTAGATAAATATTCCATCGAACCTGAAAAAAAAGGATTGTATCTTAATAGTGCAAAAAGAAATGGCTAGGTACCTGGTTTTGCACTACCTGGCGGCAGAGGAGCTCATAGTATTTGTCGGAAAAAATATCATAAAAGTAAGGACTATAAGGGGTTCGGCACACTGGTCCGACGTACGCAACGTACGCAGCGCATTATGACATCTGGCCTTTGAATTTGCATGAAAGCAGACACACTTGGCCCACGCAACGTTTCGCAGGATAAGTAAGTCTGATTGCATGTAAATTCATAGGCCAGATGTCATATTGCGTTGGGTACGTGGTGTACGTATGACCAGTGTGCCGGACCCCTTATGGTCTCAGCATACACCCGGAGCAAAAAAAAAGCTGCACCTATAAAAAATATAATTTTGGCAGTAATTCAATGTTTTCTTCGCTTAATTAGCTGTGTTTTGCTAACCTTTATATTTTATAGAAATACTGCAACATATATAGATACTTTAATATAATACATTACATAAACATACATTTTATATAGTAATAACAATAGTAAGGGTTTATTATTGAAGACTACATTTATTAAGGAAAACTTCCATAAATATCTCTGCCAACTACATCAGTCATTTTTAATTCGATATCATTTCTAGCCAAAATAAATTCTTAGGGTTAAATAAAATTAAATTTTTCAGGTGCTGTTTGTTTTGACCATTGTTTTTATTTTACTATTTTGCTTCTTTGAGTCGCAAGAACGTCTATATCGTTGTTATTTTGGTCCGCAATAGTTCAAGGCTTCCTAACAATTCGTATTAACAAAATAATCAAAAAACAAAGGTATACCCTTCTCAAAGATTTCATATTCGTTGACCTCAATACATTACTATGCAAAAACTTATGAGGTTTGGATCATTTTTGATTTTACCTTTCACTCTGTGTAACCTATTTAACTTTGACGTGTTTTTACCGCCCACATAATAGTTTTTTTGACACAACGACTGCTACTGATCCTGAAGCAACCTTACAGCAGTTTGTTCAGATTTTTTTCAGTATTATTGAATGAGTATTTTCTGCGTAAAAGAAGTTTTTAGTAAAACGGCCAAAACCCCATTGAGGCCCAGAAATTACCCCCTTATGAGTTCGTTGTAGTGGTTGAAGTGCATCGACGCTAAGCCGAAAACGGTTCCAAATACATTCGGGACATTTACTCACGGTAAAGGCGCAACACTCGTGACCATTGCGGTGCGGGAGGGATTTAGCTGGGTCGCTTACGACACAGTATACCAACCAGTAGCTTTACTCTCGAGCTACAAGGCAATGCAGGAAGAGGGTGCGAGGAATGTGGACAGAGGGGTACGTCCAGACAAACGCGGTACGTCCAGACGAACGCAAACGTTTAACATTACGGCCAGGTAAAGGCTGGCAACAATTTCGAGCGTTCGGACATCTGCGTAGGCCGAGTAGCGGAACATCTGGCGACCATATGCGAGCCCTTACGACTCTTGACGTATTCGCTTTGATTTCAATTTTGTTCTAAGAGAAGCTACTGTCTGGGGTATTCTGTGCTGACGAGGTGTTTCTCGTTTAAGGGGAATTAGCCCCGCAACGTAAATATATAATATACGGATTATTTGCCTTAAATACTTGTAACGCAGTTTATTGATTAGTTCAGAGTATGTAATTTATTGAGACATCGTGGTTGCCTACAAATCGTGGAAATGAATTATTTCAAATGTGCTTTAATGTTGGCTATGAAAGACTCGTTTGAAAGACGAAGGCTCGTTTGAAAGTCACCCCAGGCTGGTATAACGATATCTGATCTTCTTTCAGCCATGTGACGAACGTAGAAGACTTAGAGACAATCTACTGTCTAGCTCCGCCAACAAGCCCCGCAAACAAACCCGTTAGAGGCCAACGCCTTACGGCGAGGCACCGGGAAAGGAACCCAGCGGGCAGCTGCCCCCTAACTACCAGTTTTGGAAGGATATCTCCGTCTCGAATTAACCTTCAGGATAACTCCGTCCTTTCAACTGGTCACAGGCGCGACCTCTACCTGCCGTATGTTCAACGGTGATTCGGTGAACCTGCTGAAAATAGAACGCCAGTATAGAATGGCGCTGAAAACAACCGGATAGCTCCCGAGACGTCTCTGCACAGAGACGCTCTGGGAGATGTTCAACACAGATCTATGGTACCCCAGGGCGCACGACCTGAACGAGGACATGCTGCGCAAACTGGCTCAACTGCACATCCAAGATCTCGAGGCGCCGGGCGATCTGTACCTCGGCCACGGTCAACACAACCCGATGCTCACGAATATTCGACTTGGTGAAGTTAAGTAAGTGAAACGCGCAGAAAGAAATCGGCAGGTCAGCAAACGACCCACCGCTCCCCGACCCTAGAGACCCAAGTGCGCGAGTGGCCAAAAGTGCACTGAAATAAAAGTGTCACAAAATATATTTTATATTACGTTACTTACTATATGGATAAATACATAAAACACAAATATTTCATAAAAAATACCGTAATAAGAATAATTATTAATACAATAATCGTGCCAAAATTTGAGGTGCGCTTAGTGCGTAAAGTGAACTGACATGTTCGATGTGCACTACTGTGAATAAGTCTTAGAACACTCTATTATTCTTTAAATAAACGCTGATAACTGATCAATAAAAAATATATTGAAAAAAAAAATAAAAGCCATTTTATGCTCACATTTATGTTTAACATAAATCAATTTGCTTATAAGCAATTATATCTAAAATTAAATCAAAACCTAATATTTATTGTGCCCCTCCTTAGCACGCACCATTTCTGCCATGCGGGCCGGCGCACTTGCAGTAGTATTTTAACGAATTCTTCGAGTATTTTGGCCTATTCTTTTCCAGCAATCTCCACAGATCTTCCTTGTTTGTTGGACGTCTTTCCGTTTTTTTATTGTCCAAATATTTCCAACGGTGCTCAATTAAATTAGGATCGGGACTCTGCAGGCCAATCAAACAAATCATGGACGCCAGCACATTCTTTAAGCTCCAATTTTTTTTAAATAATTTTTCTGTGTGCTTGGGGTTTGTTATCTTGCTGTAGGATATAGTTATCCCCAATCAAACGGCGTCCAGAAGTAATAGCGTAATAAATTAATAATTGCATGTACCCGTCTGAATACAGTCTCTCATGAATTCTGACCAAGGGTCCAACCCCAATCACCGAAAAATACCCCTAAACCATAACAGAACCTCCCCCGTGCTTAACTGTTGCAGCCAAATACTTGTCTTTATATTGTTCTCCGTGGCATCTGCGGACGAATTGGCGGCGATTAGATCTAAAAAAATCGAATTTGGACTTCTCTGTCCAGAGGTCTCTTTTCCACTGCCTATAGTCCACGTTTTATGTTCTTGGGCAAATTTGAATCGTCTCTGATGATTATTCTTACGAAGTAATGGTTTCCGCTTGGTTACACACCCTCTAAGATTATTTTTCAGCAGGACTCTTCGAACCGCCGACGGGGTCACCAAAACGCCGCAAGACTCATTAGGATCCTGGGCCAGATCCCGGCTCGAGTTTTTTTTGTCCTTAAGGATGAGACCACTTAATAGTGCTCTGATTATTAATCAATCTTTTTTCGGACAGTCTTCGATTTGGCCGGTATTTTTGAATTTTTTGATCACATTATAGATTCCACAAACAGATTTTCCAGTCAGTTGTTGGATTTTTCGCACTGAATGTCCTTCTCTATGGTGAATAATATTTTTTTGTCGATCCATTGCACTAATTTTATTCATTTTAATAAAATATATTAAAAGAGTTCACAAGTCAACAGCAATATAAACACTTTTCCGTGGCAGGGTTAAACGACGGTATTTCGAATTATATATTTTTTAAATATTCACATAGAGAATTAAAAACCATTTCACAATAACCGTTTTGCGACGTGCTCAAGATACAACTACTCAAAAATAATATTAGTATTGAATACAGCCCTTTTTCAGGTAAAGACGAGAATGGCATTTTGTGAAAATTTAACCATTGTTCACTCTTCTAATTGTTTCCCAACGTGCAGAAATGCCTAATAAAGTTTTATGACTCCTCCGATGAATGAACAAGCCCGACAAAAAAAAGGAATGGGCGCACTTCGTGAGTTTCAAAAATACGACACCTCGCTTATTTTGTGGGTAACTGTTCGAAGACTTATTCACAGTAGTGTACGTATAAGAAAGCTATCTGCGGACTTTAGAGACTTAGCCAGACCATGAAGTCTCAGTAAAAGGGTTTCTTTTTTTTGTACGGAACTCAAAAAAAGTATGATTTATAATAAAATCACCATCGTATATGATTATTATTAAAAAAAAAACAAAAAATCATATGTTCGGCCTACGTGCACTCCACTGTAAATTATTTATTTCACCATCTTGTTTCTCTTACTTGTATTACCAAAGTTACCAAAAAAAAAACAATATTATTAATATGAACATTAAATCGATTAACAAACTGATAAATATTTTTCAAACCGCTTTTTTATATTTTTGCGTCGTCTACGTCACGTTTGTAAGCACGCAAAATGACTAAAGTCGCATATATTCCACGTCTCCGAGAGCCAATGCACGGTGCGAGGAGCAAAACGATAAATATTCCTTCTTTATCACGATTCGGCCGGCTTAGTCGACCTATTACTGTAAAGAAGGATTACATAGGCTGGTCGGGAATTCCTTCATATAGATGTAGAAATATCGACCATCGTTTTCTATAGTACGTGTGAGAGACCGGCCTGGGTATTTACAAGTTAAACAGCGTTTGAGAAGTGCACTTAGTTATCCGCGAACCTCTAAAGACGGAACGGGCGGACGACCTTCGCGATACAAATAGACGAAATTATATTTAGTGGGTAGATTTTAATCATTCAAAACGCGACAATCACCGAGAGGCGCCGGCGGGAAAACATTTTTCAATGAATTTTTCAATGGATTGCAATATCAATCTGCTTTCCTATGGTTGACGGCACGGGCGCACAGTGATTCGGCTATAGTGAGGAGCAACTGGCGGAAAGTGGTACGGGACCGCGAAAGGTAGAAATCAGGACCACCGAATAAATTGTAACCGATGTCTGGGATGGAGTGCGTTGGGATGCGGTAGCCAGCCGGCAGTTTTATTATGGTGACATGGCTGATGGCATTTAGAAAACTGCTGTTCTTTTAGTTCAGTGGTCGTTGATTTTTACTAAAGTGTCTAACAAAAAAGGTGGCAAACGGTTTCGTGCAGCTTGGGCCACAAGATCCACTTTGTTCTCGGATCGGCTCAACTCACGATTCAGCCCCTATTCACGCGCACATACGATCGAATAACTTAATTACGACGACAAAAATATATTTTTTGTTCCAAACTAACCACAAATACATTTAAAACGTTCTGTACAAACCAGTCCATAATGCAGTGTAAAAAAATATTTTCCTAATGCAATACAATAGCCTGTGCGTGCGCATAAAGTCAATAATCTTTTACATGGCCCTGCGCGGCCCTTGCAGTTTAAATGCGCCTGAATTGTTGAAAGAGTTACCGCGCTCGTATAGATGGATATTAAAGTGTCAGATGTGTAGTTTAATCTGCAGTCATTGATAACATAATAGTTTTCCGTAGTATAGATATAATGTAACTTTTACGAAACAATATTTTGGTTTAAAAAAAAAACATTAAGTTTTACTTAAGCTAGAGTTACAAAAAAAGTTCCAGAGAGTACCATGACTTCTTTTTACTAGTTCGAAAATATACCATAAAGCTAATATGAAAAAGTAAAACACACGTCCCCCTTCGTTAAATTGAGCGCGTTCTTTACAGGTAGTCGTGGTAACCCACTCTAAAGGCAATTAAGATTAGGAGGAAAAAATATTTACAGTGTTAAAAATAAACAGTTTTAGAAGTTATCGTCATTGCGGTGGAATGAACAGTTATTACATTATATATTGGACAAGTTTAGTGTCAGTGAATTTTCAAAACATTTTACAAAACAATTTAAACTTGTAAAATTGTAGTAACAAATAAAACTTGTAAACAAAAGGGTTTGTTTCGAAGCTTTTGACGAATTGTACTAGTGTTTTAATAGCAAGCACATGAAATGGCTCGATTAAGACCTGAATATCCCGGAGATAGAACCACCACAGTTTCCATGATCAGCACAAAAGCGTTCGTAGCAAAAAATGCGAGGCAGGCCAAGCAGATTGTTCGAAGAGAGTTGTCATCGTAGTAAGCAAAGACATGTTAAACTGTTTCTCTCCGGTCTTAGTTCTGAAGAACTTTGATGCTTAATCAAGCTTAGTGAAATCAGGCAAGAGAACTACAGACCAATTTGTGAAATTAACCATCCAATATTTGCCCAATAGTTTGAAAAAAAATATAGTAGTGCATGATACGTCATCCTCTGCTACGATAAAACTATACAGTCCTGATATATTCAGATATAAGTATCACGGATCCTATTGTTATATTATGACAAATACGCGGGAGAAACAAAAAAAATATAAAACACAATTCAATGAAGTTGTATTAAACATGGTAAAACTGCCTTTTTTATGAGTTGGTGATGATGAAGATGTGGATGCATAATAATGTTTATATCAAAACTGCTTAATATGTACCAATATTACAATTATTTTGTACCTATATTTTGAAATGCAGAAATAATTTTATAGGATTAAAAAATCGAATACTATGAGCATCTAACTCCAACTAATCACAACTAGTTATTTTTCTGAAAGATAATTATTAAGTAGTCCCCTTAAAAGCATTTCTGATGTGAAAATAATATATATATATATATATATATATATATATATATATATATATATATAAATATATATATATATATATATATATATATATATATATATATATATATATATATATATATATATATATATATATATATATATATATATATATATATATATATATATATATATATATATATATATATATATATATATATATATATATATATATATATATATATATATATATATATATATATATATATATATATATATATATATATATAGAAATATTTGATAGTTTTGTGTATATATTCTTTTTAGAATTGATCAATAAGATGATTATAAAGTAAATAATTATAAAAGCCACTTACATCGTGACGAAGGATTCCCTTGATCGGATTCGGGAATGCTTTAGGTGTTAACGAGAATGATGAATGCCTCTCACTTGCGGAAAGAGGAGTAGGTTTAAGTTGGGCCCATTTTACAACTAGTAACGCTCACCAATTATCTCAAAAATTAAGCTACAATCCTTCTTTATACGTAAACTCACTCAATTTCCTATTATTTCAAGGGAAATAACAAGACAAGACGAGCTACTTGACAGATGGAAGAATTTAAAATTTCGAATTTCGTTTTTTTATTTTCTAAAGGTTATTTTCTAAAGAAGCTGCGATCAATATTCAGCTGAAAACTTAAAACTAAAAGCGTGACATGCCCTCATATCATGAGGCATGTCATATCGTGATATGAGGGCATGTCACGCTTTTAGTTTTAAGTTTTCAGCTGAATATTGATCGCAGCTTCTTTATATCACACCTTTAGAAAATAAAAAAACGAAATTCGAAATTTTAAATTCTTCCATCTGTCAAGTAGCTCGTCTTGTCTTGTTATTTCCCTTGAAATAATAGGAAATTGAGTGAGTTTACGTATAAAGAACGATTGTAGCTTAATTTTTGAGATAATTGGATGAAGGGTGAGCGTTACTAGTTGTAAAATGGGCCCAACTTAAACCTACTCCTCTTTCCGCAAGTGAGAGGCATTCATCATTCTCGTTAACACCTAAAGCATTCCTGAATCCGATCAAGGGAATCCTTCGTCACGATGTAAGTGGGTTTTATAATTATTTACTTTATAATCATCTTATTGATCAATTCTAAAAAGAATATATACACAAAACTATCAAATATTTCAAAATATTGAATTTTTACATATTTTATGTTTCGTTCATTGTAAATAATCCATTTAGGTTAAAGGTAATCTTTCCAACTAATAGGAAAGAGCTGACTGCTTCCTTTCATTGATATGAGGGCATGTCACGCTTTTAGTTTTAAGTTTTCAGCTGAATATTGATCGCAGCTTCTTTATATCACACCTTTAGAAAATAAAAAAATTCGAAATTTTAAATTCTTCCATCTGTCAAGTAGCTCGTCTTGTCTTGTTATTTCCCTTGAAATAATAGGAAATTGAGTGAGTTTACGTATAAAGAAGGATTGTAGCTTAATTTTTGAGATAATTGGATGAAGGGTGAGCGTTACTAGTTGTAAAATGGGCCCAACTTAAACCTACTCCTCTTTCCGCAAGTGAGAGGCATTCATCATTCTCGTTAACACCTAAAGCATTCCCGAATCCGATCAAGGGAATCCTTCGTCACGATGTAAGTGGCTTTTATAATTATTTACTTTATAATCATCTTATTGATCAATTATATATATATATATATATATATATATATATATATATATATATTTATATATATATATATATATATATATATATATATATATATATATATATATATATATATATATATATATATATATATATATATATATATATATATATATATATATATATATATATATATATATATATATATATATATATATATATATATATATATATATATATATATATATATATATATATATATAGATATTTTAAGGGTGTAATTTTTTTTAAATTATTTTCAATAATATATAAAATTAGATTCATGAAAAGTTACTTATCTGGGGTCCTGGTGGACCAGAAACATTTAAACTTATCTGGTCCACCAGGACCCCAGATAAGTAACTTTTCATGAATCTAATTTTATATATTATTGAAAATAATTTATATATATATATATATATATATATATATATATATATATATATATATATATATATATATATATATATATATATATATATATATATATATATATATATATATATATATATATATATATATATATATATATATATATATATATATATATATATATATATATATATATATATATATATATATATATATATAAAGGTCCTTTTGCAGTCGACTAACGATCACTATTCATCCATATATCTCATAAATAGGGCTTATCCTTATGCAACACAAAATGCCTTCAATTGAGACGAATTAAGCGAAAAAATAAAAAATTAAACTATTGATCACTTCGGCAAAGCCGTTTTCTAAATGAAAGTGACATTACGAAATATGTAATTCAAATTTCGAATGATACCAACATTTCAAATATGATACAATTGGCTGAGTTTGTTATCAACGGGCCATTAAATCGAAATAAAAATAAAAAAACCTCCATATGCTCAATGAAATGAAAGAAGAAACTTCAATCTTAATTTCTGGCAGAGGAGTTTATAATAAAGATTGTATAATGTTATCAAAATAGGGCAAACCTATATAAAATTGTATAATATTAAAAAAAAATGTAAAGAAATATTGTAGAAAACAGTATAATATTGTTATATTTGATAAGGTTTGTAAAGAAATCCGTTTATAGGATGATGTTTTTATTTAAAATAAAATTAGTAAAAGCTACTTAAAAGTAGCGAAGGAAATATTTATGAGATACTAGCAGACCCGACCACGCGTTGCTGTGGCTAAGGTTTTTGTTATATTACATTGTAAAAAACTATTTAAGAGGAACGGTAGGAGAACATCATTCATGGGGACCACCATGCTTTTCTACATAGATGCCATTTGTAAAAAAATATGGCGACCTCCATGACAGATTTTCTACTACCGTAATACAATGAAATAATTATTTACGAACGAAGACGGAAACGTTAATGCTGGTATAAAAATCTACTGGATTGGGATTTGAAGGGGAAGGACTTTGAACACGATTGATTAAAATTTTCGTGCAGTTGATATTAAGCAAAAATCAATACAAAATAATTAATTTTAAAATTTACTATTATTTTTATTCAAGTTTGTAACAAATGAGTATTTTACAAAATTGTTAGTAAATAGCATGTGACACTTAAACTTATGAATGAGGTAGATATAGTCTTAAATCTTTAACAATAATATTTATTATTTTGAATTATAAATACTTTTAATTTCAATTTAATTTAGCACTAATCGGTGCACAATATTTTTAGTTAACCTGTCTTTAGCTAACACAAATAGATTCGATGGTTTCCCTAGACATGCAACATATAGTTGCCCATGAGAAAAACATCGATTTTCCAAATCTAAACCACAAATGGACATTGTTTGGCCTTGAGACTTATTTATAGACATGGCAAAAGCTAAACGAATTGAAAACTGTAGCCTTCTGAAGGGTATGGTAGAATCTGACGGTATCATTGGAATACGTGGCAACAGGACCACTTTTCCTTTAAACTTTCCAGTTAAAATGGTTGTTTCAAGAATATTTACGGTGATCTTTTTGATGACCAAACGCCCACTGTTGCATAATTGAGGTGGGTTCAAATTATATAGGAGAATAATAGGGGAACCAATCTTTAATCGAAGACTATGTGGTGACATTCCAGTTATATCTAGTGAATTTAAAAATTCAATTGGAAAATTTACACTTTCATTTTTATCAACAACAGTATCGATTAATTTGAAAGACATCAGATCGCCTGGTAACAACTGTTGTATCTGGAAGTTAATTTCGTCAACATCAACATTTTCGGCTGCCAAAATCCGATGATTGAGCCAGTTATGATTCAAGTAATTATTCTGTATATCCGGAAAAATACTCTGAATGAATTCATTTTTTTCTGATGAACAGTGCAGAAATTGTCTGGCAGTTTAATGCATTGCTTATTTGGTTGCAGTTCTATTTTACCGTTCCCAATATCTAGGTTATTTTGTTCGGAAAATATTTGTGCTGATGGATCATTTTGCAATCGTACGCGCATGTTTATGGTCAATCGAAGTTTTTCAACACTTCGCCATAAGAATGATTGTTTCAAACATTCATTAATCTCATTCGCGAAAGTAGAGCGAGGTGTAACCGGTAAGGTCTGTCGGAAATCACCAGACAAAAGTAAGATAGCACCACCGAAAAGTTTATTATTGCCGTTTAAATCTTGCATAGTTCTATGCAATGTAGTGAATATTTGTGAGCCATTGTGCACTCATCCCAAATTATTATTGAACTCTTCCGCAACACTGCAGCTATTCCACTATTTTTTTTAATTTTACATATTGCATTTGGTTTATTATGAATGTCCAATGGCAGCTTGAATGTTGAATGTGCCGTTCGCTCACCGTAGCAAAGTAGCTGCAATGCCTGACGATGCAACTACTAATGCGATTTTCTGTTGCGACCGTCTTTTGGCAAGAATCAACAATATTAAAAATGTCTTACCGGTTCCACCTGGTGCGTCCAAGAAAAACAAACCGCCTTGTTCAGCAGCAACAGCCAGCATAATACGATCATAAATATATTTTTTTCTGCTGTCAGTAATGGCTCACTGTTTATGATAATTGTTGCTAAATTACCATGGTCATATTGTTTTTCTCGTTGTAAATCGGTGTTGACTAAGTCGGTGGCTGGGCGATCAGGTGTTGGCATACCATAATGATTAAGTGGTACATTGTAGCTTAGCTGCTAGAATTGTAGCTTATATGACACAATTGTAGGTTTAACATAGCAGCGCCATCTATTGATTACTTACTCAATCCATTCAACAGATATCGCCATCTGTTAAAGTCGTTTGGAGCTAACAGATAATTTGCAATAAAATAATATTGCGACTATAAATTAAGATGTAAGCTATCCTATCTTTCAAGTTGGATCAAACTGCACATGGTGAGCAAATTTGATTCAATTCGGTTAAGTAGTTTAGGAGTCCATCGCGGACAAACAACGTGACACGTAATTTATATATATTATTAAGAAGATATTCAGATTAAGATTACATTATAAAATCAGTGGTTTAACATAGCAGCGCCATCTATTGATTACTTACTCAACCCAGTCAAAAGATACCGCCATCTGTTAAAATCGTTTGGAGCTAACAGATAATTGTGAATGTCAAATAATAGACATTGCAATAAAATAATATTGCGACTATAAATTAAGATGTAAGCTATCCTATCTTTCAAGTTGGATCAACCTGCACATTGTGTGCAAATTTGATTCAAATCGGTTAAGTAGTTTAGGAGTCCATCGCGGACAAACAACGTGACACGTAATTTATATATATTAAGATAAGATATGGATGAATAGTGATCGTTAGTCGACTGCAAAAGGACCTTTAAACTTACATTGCACCGTCGAAAGTCGTGCACATCCGTAAGTATATCTTATTCAAACATAAGCATTTCCCAATACAAGCTGGGATTTCCTTCGCTACTTTTTAAGTAGCTTTTACTAATTTTATTTTAAATAAAAACATCATCCTATAAACGGATTTCTTTACAAACCTTATCAAATATAACTATATATTTCAATTCTTTATTGAGAATTGTTTAGAGAGCGGCCATTTTGTTTGTATGTACCGTGGCCGACACATTCGAGCATATCGTAATATCGATAACAATTACCGATATTACAGAAATTATGACAATTTGCAGAGTTTTAAGATTAACCGAAATATTTTTTTAAAAACGATCAAAAAAAAATATTTTCGTGAAACTTTTAAAAAAGGGCACAAATTTTTATGTTTTTTTCAAATATTTTTTTTTTTTTTAATTTCGCGGTAAAAGGTCAACGACAGCATATGTCTAACTTTTATATTTAAGTCACAAAAAGTAGTTTTTTATATTATCTATACTAATATTATAAATAGGTAAAGTTTGTGAGTTTGTGAGGTTGTAGGGAGTAATCTCTGGGTCTACTAAACCGATTTTCAAAATTCTTTTACCAATAGAAAGCCACGTTATATGTGAGTGTCATAAGCTATATATTAATCCGAAAAATGATAAGACTTTTTCGTAGTAGCCGGATTTGCCAAGTAAGTCGGAGAAAAACGGTCGAATGAAAACGTTTCTTACGAACGCTGCCTTAACGATAAGAGATTTATGATTGAGTTCTAGAGAAAAGTTGTAGAGCTTATTAATGTCTACAAAAAAGTTGCCAAATTGCCAAATTGGCATGCAAATATATACATGCATATGCAGTAAAAATATAACCCTTCTTTTGGCAGTCAGGAAATAAATCATAGCACTCAGTACTAACCGAACTACACTCATAATTTCATCACAAGTAAAAATGTTTACCGCCCAACGAAGTGGGCACGGGTCAGCTAGTATATATATATATATATATATATATATATATATATATATATATATATATATATATATATATATATATATATATATATATATATATATATATATATATATATATATATATATATATATATATATATATATATATATATATATATATATATATATATATATATATATATATATATATATATATATATATATATATATATATATATATATATATATATATATATATATATATATATATATATATATATATATATATATATATATATATATATATATATATATATATATATATATATATATATTATATTTTTATCGTCGTAAATTGATAATTTGGCCTTATGTGCGGCGGGATTGCATCCCGGTGCCACTGGACGGTTTGAGCACCGTTCGGCGAAGCCAATCGGTTGTGCATTCTGACTAATTGCTGAAGGAGTCTGGGGACTATGGAAATACACTGACTTCTAAGCAGCCGGGGTGGATATTGACCTGTTGTCAAGCCACTTTTGAAATGACCTTGGGCCACTCGATCCCGTGTGGCACTACGGGCAAAGAACGCCCAGGTCCGCGATAAATTCTAATTGAATTACCGCTGTAATACAACAGGTAGAGGTCGTGTAAAAGACTTCGGACCCGTAACCAGTCGGGAGGACGAAGGTATCCTGAAGGTTAATTCCAGGCGGAGATATCCTACCAAAAGCGGTAGTTAGGGGGCGAGGCTGCCAGCTTATATATCGTTATACCAGCCTGGGATGACTGGTTCGCCCGTTGTAGTCGACATTGCCCTACTGCCCAACAAAAAAGGAGTGTTCAGGGTTCATTCATGTAAGTTTTCCGTTTCTTTATTCCACCATAACTTCTAAACCCTAGAACCGATTAAGAAGTATGGGGCATTGTTAAAATCAGTATGTCATCCCGAGCGTCATAGGGTACCTTAACTCTCCAAATATCAAGTAAATAGTTGTCTAAATATCCAAATCTTCTAATGTCAATAAATTAACATAAATATATCGTGTTTATTGTCAAATGAAAGGTCTGATTGAGTACATTCTGAAAATATATATGTATCTATAGAAAATACCATATTTGGATAAATACATAAACCACAAATATTTCCTAAAAACCCGTAATAAAAACATTTATAAATACGGTAGTTCACTTTTTGTGGGGGCAGTCGTGTTTTGTATTGTTTGTAATATATTTACAATATATTTGAATATGTGTACGAAAGAAAATAAAAGCACAATATTTGTAGGAAAACGGCAGAAAACCCAAGCGCTTCACAATTAGGCAAAATATGGAGGTAGCAGGTTTGACGGCGTGGGTGAGATGTCCAAATTGGCCAGGTGTTGTTTGGTTAAAATTTACGGGCGTTTGGTGTTGCCCGATGGAAGGAAGAAAAGGTTGACGGATGGCAGATAGTTGCTGTATCGTTGCGATCTAGTGCGGCGCGAGCATTCGTTCGTTTGTGTTGTTTATTTTCGTGTGCGTGTCATGTCGTGTGTTTATTGTTTGGTAATAAAGTTTTGTGCATCAATATGGAACCAAAAAAGTGTACACACGTGTATGGAACCAAACAAGTTTTGTGCATCAATATGGAACCAAAAAAGTTGACATTGAAAATAGGAAGTTTCTGACTGAGTGAACCGAGATACTGGTTTATGGTGCCTGATAGGGTTAGAGCCATTCCAGTTTACCTCATACGCAACAAAACTGTTGCTATCATTAAAATTGGTAATTTAAAGCGACAACAACTCCGCATTTAAATAAAACTCAAACTAATCATCAGCATTTAAACAAAACTTTCCCACTATAGTGGACACAATCGCTCCTGACATTCCATGTCGTAAAATGTGCGAGCACGACAGCACATCAGCGTTCTCGCTCTACAAGAGATGTGGCGCATGGTGCCAGGCTATCGATATCGATTGATTCTTATATCGCTGATTACATACAAGAAAACTATTAAAGTCGACTATTATCGTCAAAACCCGGCTTTAATAACAAATCTAGAAAGAATTGCGAAATTAAAACGGATATTCTATCCTATTGCAAAATATTAATGTACTGAAATATTTTAAATTATCTGAAATGTCGAAACACAGCAATTAGTTATTGCCCTAATGGGGACATACTTAATAGGACATTGTCTTGAAGAATAATTAACAAATCCAGAAAGAATTGCGAAATTAAAACGGATATTCTATCCTATTGCAAAATATTAATGCACTGAAATATTCTAAATTATCTGAAATGTCGAAACACAGCAATTAGTTATTGCCCTAATGGGGACATACTTAATAGGACATTGTCTTGAAGAATAATTAACAAATCCAGAAAGAATTGCGAAATTAAAACGGATATTCTATCCTATTGCAAAATATTAATGCACTGAAATATTCTAAATTATCTGAAATGTCGAAACACAGCAATTAGTTATTGCCCTAATGGGGACATACTTAATAGGACATTGTCTTGAAGAATAATTAACAAATCCAGAAAGAATTGCGAAATTAAAACGGATATTCTATCCTATTGCAAAATATTAATGTACTGAAATATTCTAAATTATCTGAAATGTCGAAACACAGCAATTAGTTATTGCCCTAATGGGGACATACTTAATAGGACATTGTCTTGAAGAATAATTAACAAATCCAGAAAGAATTGCGAAATTAAAACGGATATTCTATCCTATTGCAAAATATTAATGCACTGAAATATTCTAAATTATCTGAAATGTCGAAACACAGCAATTAGTTATTGCCCTAATGGGGACATACTTAATAGGACATTGTCTTGAAGAATAATTAACAAATCCAGAAAGAATTGCGAAATTAAAACGGATATTCTATCCTATTGCAAAATATTAATGCACTGAAATATTCTAAATTATCTGAAATGTCGAAACACAGCAATTAGTTATTGCCCTAATGGGGACATACTTAATAGGACATTGTCTTGAAGAATAATTAACAAATCCAGAAAGAATTGCGAAATTAAAACGGATATTCTATCCTATTGCAAAATATTAATGCACTGAAACATTCTAAATTATCTGAAATGTCGAAACACAGCGATTAGTTATTGCCCTAATGGGGACATACTTAATAGGACATTGTCTTGAAGAATAATTAACAAATCCAGAAAGAATTGCGAAATTAAAACGGATATTCTATCCTATTGCAAAATATTAATGCTCTAAAACATTCTAAATTATCTGAAATGTCGAAACACAGCGATTAGTTATTGCCCTAATGGGGACATACTTAATAGAGCATTGTCTTGAAGAATAATTAACAAATCCAGAAAGAATTGCGAAATTAAAACGGATATTCTATCCTATTGCAAAATATTAATGCACTGAAACATTCTAAATTATCTGAAATGTCGAAACACAGCAATTAGTTATTGCCCTAATGGGGACATACTTAATAGGACATTGTCTTGAAGAATAATTAACAAATCCAGAAAGAATTGCGAAATTAAAACGGATATTCTATCCTATTGCAAAATATTAATGCACTGAAATATTCTAAATTATCTGAAATGTCGAAACACAGCAATTAGTTATTGCCCTAATGGGGACATACTTAATAGGACATTGTCTTGAAGAATAATTAACAAATCCAGAAAGAATTGCGAAATTAAAACGGATATTCTATCCTATTGCAAAATATTAATGCACTGAAACATTCTAAATTATCTGAAATGTCGAAACACAGCGATTAGTTATTGCCCTAATGGGGACATACTTAATAGAGCATTGTCTTGAAGAATAGTTAATTATTTCACTAATGTGATTAGTACTATGTACAATAGTAATATGTACAATAGTAAATTAGTACTATGTACAATAACTCGGTTAAACTACGTCCGTTTTTAAAAAAATCCTTCGCTTCTAGAAATCGCTATAGATTCTGATAACCTAAAATAAATTCAAATTGATAAATAATTTTGCTGCTCCGAATAATGCTCTTGGACATTGTACATATCAATTTACATGTAATTACATGCAAAGTAATGAAAGATTCATTCTTATCGACGATGTTTCTTTGCAAAAAAAACTCAATATCTTTGCCTTAACAAAAGAATTGCCTTCTCTAACGGTGTATTCAAATTTGTAAAACTAAAGAAAAAGTAGGTTTCATAGACTAAAAATTATTTACATAGCATTTCATATATTTTTTTAAATTTTATAATGTTTATTTTAACACCGATCTTTGTGTGGTGACGGTATCAAACACACTCAATAAGTGACTCGTATCAACAACACAATGTTTTTGAAGAGCTTGTTCTCCTAGAGCAATTAAAGCGGAAGATCATTTGGAACGTTATGAGATTAACCTTTGGCGTAACATTTGAAACCCTTCCAGAGAGTAACTCCCTTTATTGAGGGTATATTTACAGGACTGGCAATGAATCTCTTATGGTTTAGTGCTAAGTTCATTTAGTTGTTTTGGACTACCCTAAACATCGTAATATATTATAAATACATACAAGAAAGTAATTTGTTTTGTTTGTTTGTTTGTTTCTACTGTTTATTGTGAAAATTCTCAATGAGCGGGTTTATTATCATACGACAATCTCTTACAACCAACCCAAATATGGAGTGTTTATATGTATGTGTGCATGTAACATGTGTGTAAGTGTGCGTCTTGTTATGGCATTCGACCGACAGAATTGAAAATGCAATTCCGTTAATTTTATCCCAATGGAAAATGGTGACCCAGCCGGGAATCGAACCCGGATCCTTACAGGCGACCTAACCTAACACATGGACCGAAGTTTGACAACCCCTTCGGTTTCCTACCTGCCTGTTTTAATTATTTAATTTTTCATTTAAGTACTGTCAAATATTACTATGTATATGTCCATATCAATATCGAAAATCCATCGATATCGATAGTGAGGCGTGGCCGGGGATAGCGATCTCTATATCTTGTGCGAGGGCGAAAAGTGATGTGCTGTCGTGCTCGCACGTTTTACGACTCCGAATGTCAGGAGCGATTGTGTCCACTATAGCAGTGTTTAATGTCTTACAAAAAACGCCCGCCGAGCGAACAAGAAAAAACTGCAGAAGCAGCCTCGCGCGTGTGCCATCAGAAGCATAGATTTATTATACTAATAAATCTATGATCAGAAGCCACTTTGCGATCATTTGAAGCTTTTTTCCCAGGAACTGGATAAAAAATATATATCCGAACCCCACTACAAATTACTGGCTGACTAAACATTTAGTGGATGAATAGAAAATTAATAATTTCAAAACAAGACCTGAAAATCGCAATTGTTATTGTTGATTAAAAATCAATTAAATCGAAGACAATATAGGTTTTATATAAACCTATCTTCCCCTTCTCCAACTCCCCTGCACCTCATGTGCGAGTGTGGCCCGCTGATGCGTAAAAGGTACACCCACTTGGGTGGTCACTTCCTCCAACCTGAGGAGGTAAAATAGGTTGCGGTTCTTGAATGACACGAGGCTTAGCGCAGAACTATAGTAGGTGGCGAACACAATAGATCAGCAATAGTCGCAGTGTTACAAGGCTCATAAAGACCTTACGAAAGCCAAAAAAAAAAAATTGGCTATATACCACGTAATCTGATGATAGCTCGTTAAATTTTCATTATTTTACAAAAAATATATACTTCATTTGAACCTAAAAAATATAATGAAAAAAATAAAAATATCGACTTTATTGCCATCTATTGCCTTTTGCCCTTTGCTAATAATATCTTGCAACTAAGCTAACAGAGCAATGATACATGCGCGCGTTGTGAAAATAAAGATTATTAAACAAATAACTTACTCTGCGTATTTATTTATTTAGAATAACCGTATTTTTACAAACTACTATATTTAAAACTAAGAATACCCGAGGAGAGGAAATCGGGAGAGGAATGAGTGAGAAAGGGAAGAACTGGTTACTTCTTAGTAAAGTAATACTTTTTGAGAGTCTTGAATGATTCTCAACAAGGCAAGTTTCGTATATTTGCTGGAAGATCGTTCCAGTCTTGGCCCATGGACAAAGAAAGAGTAGAAGTAGAAATTAGTATTATGACGAGGAATTTAGAGTAAATTGTCAGAGGCTGACCCAAGTACGAGACCGCGGGAACTTAATGGTTCGAAAAGATCGTCGAGATAGGACGGTGTTGATTGGGAGAGTACACGATAGAGGAGAGCAAGTTTATGAACATTTCTGATTTGGCGTAATTTATATAACTTCTGCATTGTATTACTTTTGTTTAGTTTCCATAAAAATTAAAAGAGTAAATTTAGCAAATTCGCAGATATTTGATATTACATGTGGTACTCAGAATAGTATGACCAAATGACTAGAATGCCAGTAAAATTTGTTTTCAAAATATTTAAACTAGTACGGTGTAACCCCCCCCCCCCCCCCCCCGTAGATTATGGATTCGCCTAAATCTAAGCTGTTGAGTAGCTGTCTATTTCTAATGCTACTCAACAGTTTAGATCTAGGCGAAAGGAAATTTTCACAATTCCGAAGGTAAAAAGCACATTTGCCCGAAGACAATGTTTTTTTATCGCCCCGAAAGTTTACAACTCATTATGTGAAACCACGAAAAACGTGAAAAATCTTGTAACTTTCAAAGGTAAAGTGAAAAACTGGCTTTTATAGACATCGGGCGCTCAAAAACTGAAGATCTAATTACTACTATAGGGTGAATATTAAAAATATATATATTTCTAAAATTTTGCAATATTACATATTATTTTCTCATACATATTATATATTTCAATGAAGTGTTAATAGTCTGCTTATATTAGGTCTTTGAATTGAAAACTTCCATTTTTTGTGATATTGAACATTTATTTCGAAGCAAATTGGAAAGTGCATTTCATTCAATGTATTGTCCATCGCTAGCTATGACGTTCTCCCATCTTTCTAGCAAGAGACAGATTCCCCGGCGGAAGAAGTCTTCGTCCTTGGAGGCTATCCACGAATCCAGCCATTTTTCAATATCCTCGAAAGACTGGAAGCGCTGCTCGGAAAGGTCATGGGCCATTGACCGGAACAAATAGTAGTCAGATGGCGCAATATTTGAGGAGTACGGCGGGTGAGGTAGGATGTCCCAGCGAAGCGTTTCCAGGAAGTTCTTGACTTGCATCGCGACGTGTGGTCGAGCATAGTAATGCTGGAAAAATACCTTGTCGTGCCTTTTAGCGTATTCCGGCCGTTTTATCTTCACAGCATCGCTCAAATTCTCGAGCTGATCTCGATAACGATCGCCCGTGATGGTTTCTCCCGGTTTCAGTAGCTCGTAATAGATGACACCCTTTTGGTCCCACCAAATGCAAAGCATTACCTTGGATCCGTGGATGTCTTCGGCGTGGCTGTTGAGGTCGATAAGTGATTCACCGGGGTACGAGCGATATTTTTTGCGTTTGGGGTTCTCGTAAAAGATCCACTTTTCGTCGCCGGTGATTATTCGGTGGAGAAAACCTTTTCTTTTTTGACGGCGAAGGAGCATTTCACAAGTCATGAAACGTCTTTCTATGTCTCTTGGCTTCAACTCGTGAGGAACCCAATGCCCTTCCTTTTGAATGACTCCCATAGATTTGAAACGTCTCCAAACGGTTGAGGGATAAACATCAAGCACTTCACTTATCTTTGCCAGCATCAGACTCGAGTATGGACTTCAATTCGGCTTCTTCAAATTTTTGCTGCTGGCCTGGGCGCTCTTTATCTTGCACGTCGAAATCACCACTTTTGAATCGGAGAAACCAAGTCTCAACATTTCTTTCTGTCGGAGTAAATTCCCCGTAAGCCTCCAGCAGCAATCTATGCCATTCTGCGACAGTTTTCTTAAGATTAAAGCAGAAAAGCATTACTTCCCGCAAATGACGTTTTGTCGGCTCAAATTTCGACATCTTCGAAGCTAACAAAATTACCGTTGTTGACACTTTAACGAAATTACACAGACTGATAATTGAAGCCTAATGATGACGCTTTGACATGAAGTATTTTGCAATTTGGTAAATGACTAGAAATATAAATTACGGTATTTCTTAGGAAATCGAAGTTTTCGATGCAAGGTCCTAATATAATTGTATATATTATTACTTATTTTCCTATCTAAATATATTGAATATAATGTAAAGTTTTTTATTTATTTGCATACCTACATATATTTTTTTCTCTACCTTTTATTTTTAGTTTTAATTTGTGTAAAAAACACATTTGTTAGACTACCTCCTTTATTAGATTAAAAAAATCTTTGAAAATTGAAATCAAATGCGTCAGTTCGCGCGTCAACGAACAAAGTATATAACAGCACAGCCAGATACAGACCTTCTAGGTCTAGTTGGATTTTCGGATATGCTAGCATATTTATATACATAGAGCAGTGTTTTTTCGCTATACTAATGTTTATTTTTAACGATTCGGCATGTATAACAGCATGTATGTCCATGTCTTTTTTTTACATTACTAAATAAAACTAAAAATAAATAAAAATGCAATAAGGTTAAATGTGAGAGCGAAATGGGAAGTCCCGTAACGCTTTTCGCATAATTTGTTATACAATTTAGTGCATTGACGGCTCTGCATATGCAGAACCTCCAATTTACCATTTTATTACGATTGAAGTTTGTGCTTATTGGAGGATACTATGTGATATCGTTAAAAATATGGTATCCAAGATATTACATTAAATTGTCCATGATATCAAAGCCCTGAATGGTATTGATATTTTGGACGATCATGAGCGTCGTTTTGTTAATAGTCCGACAACTATCCTTGCTTTCACAGCCCAGCCTTTGTAGCCAGGTTTGTCAAGTAGGGTAAAAGTGGGATAGTTGCCCCAGGAGCCGTCGTCGAACTTTATTTTTACATAGGCGACAAGTGCAATCTTCGCGGTTGCCGCTCAAACACTAGAGGGGCAGGGGGTTGTACTTTGCTTATAAGTATTAGCTGCGACTGTATCATGTTTGCAAGTCTGTATCCTATCAAGACGACTGTAGCATTTTGAAGTATGGTGCGTCTATACTCCTGGGCAACTATCCCACTTTTACCCTATTAAAAAACTATAATAGTTACAGATTTCCCTGTATTCTTTCAATAATTAGAGAAGAAACATATGCAAAATTAACACATTTCTGGATGCAAAAAAGCTAAACCTATAGTATATATATATATATATATATATATATATATATATATATATATATATATATATATATATATATATATATATATATATATATATATATATATATATATATATATATATATATATATATATATATATATATATATATATATATATATATATATATATATATATATATATATATATATATATATATATACGTACATAATAATATAGAATATGTACATATTTAAACAAAACCTAATACCTGGTTCAAATAAGCATATCATACACTTTAATCAGCACAATAGTAAACAAAGCCACGAGAATTAGTGTGTTACGAGAGGCGCTCGAAAAAAGATTAAAATGAGTTGGAACCATATAAATACTGGCAGGCACAGCTACTACATCTGTAAGTTATACAAAAACAAAAACGGAGTCATTTGCTCTTGTCAAAGCGTGTTAACGAAAATTAAAAAAATCCGGATTTCGCACGTTAATTAAATACCATTGATTTTTTAAAAATATACGCAGCGAGTATTTCAAGACTTACGAGGTTAGGGATTGATGCTCCCCCATATCCTACGGTTGCAAGTTGCTGTGCTGAGTTTAGGCGTGGAAGAACCTCAACTAACCTTGACCCTCGCTTGGGTAGCTCTACGTCGGCAGTCACTGAGGAAAAAAATAATTCGCGGATCGTAGTGTCACGGTTTGTTTTATTGTGAAGAAGTGAAGATTTCTATACTTAGTGCTCATACTATTTTATATGATGGCTTAGGGATGAAAATGGGATCCGCACGCTCAGTACTCGGAATTCTTCAGGACGCGCAGAAAAAACTAGACTGAAGATTTCCCAACGCTCTTTGTATTTGTTACAGTGTTGATTCATATAACTATGGACGAAACTCTGCTTTCCCATAGCAATCTTAAAACAAAACAACAGTCTATGACTTGAAATTATCATCATCGAATTAATATAAGGCCAAATTCAAGGCCATTCCATCCGCAGGTAAGATCATGAGCTCTCTTTTTTGTGGCAGTCAATAGGTCGTTATGATTAAATACCTTGATCAAGGAGCTTCTAAAACGGGGGTTGGGTATGCTGATTAAATAAACAAAATGCGAAACAGAATACGTGAAAAACGAAAAGGCAAACTTGCTGAAATTGTTTTGTTTCCCTAAGATCCAGCACACAATGCCAGAGTTGCTATGACTGCCACTGAAGAAGCTGGCTTTGAAGTACTGGAACATCCTCCATTCTCATTGGACCTTGCCCCTAGTGATTTCTACCATATACCTATATTCCCTATATTAAAGAAACACCTCAGAGGTTGAAAATTTCAAGATTATGACGCGATAGTAGCCGCGGTGCAGGAATTGCGGTGATCGGGATGAAAAGTGTTTATGAAGGGTATTTTATGTTTATAAAAAAGGTATATCAAGTGTATGAACCTCAAATATGATTATGTCAAAAATAAATGAACATTTAATAAAAGTTAACCTCGTCCTACTCATTATCAGTTTTATTGAACGCCGAAGTAAATATTGTTAAATTGCGTAATGTACGTCTTTCGATTAGCTTCCTATTGTTATCGTGCTAAGACGACACACAGTGAACCGTAGACAATAGACTATAGACAATAGGCTGGGTAGACAATAATATGCATTATGGCTTTAAGGCTCGGTAACAGGCAACAGACACTTTCGTTATGTTGAGAACGACATTTTCATAAAAGATTCTGATATGAATTATATTTTATTTTGATTAAAAAAATAGAAACCATAAAATACGGACACATGCGAAATCAATGTTTGTTAAAGAATGTATTTCGAGGAAGGAGGTCTATGTTATAATATATACTGTAGATGAGCAATATATGATTCTACAGAGATTTTTTGACGTTGAAAAGCCTTTAAAAAGACTCCCATACTAAGGTACCGCAATATCCGCAAATATTTTATAATGTCTCGTGGTCCCAAGGGTTGCGGCGCGAAGTGTCGTATACATCCTGAAAATAGACCACTATCCAACGCTAAGTGCATTAACTTGTCTGTTTGCGTGATTAGTCATAGAGCAGAAAAGAGGTCGGATAGTAGACTCGAAATTCACTCCGCGCGACCAAAGAATCAGTAATAACTCCGCAAAGGAAAGGGTTACACAAGTGATTCTTGCGTCGTCGTGTAGATCTTGAGGTTTTCTAAAATCTGAGCTGAGCAGAAGCAATTAGGTCGTCAAGTAAAAATTTGTCCATGAAAGACGTTTTCACGCACAACTATATTAAGTACACACAGATCTTTTTGAAATGTTACCCACAAGTCTAGCGCCTTTTTAGTGAAATCCGCCTTATTGTCTAGTGTCTACATATTTTGGGCTGGCATTTTTGTAGCACGACGTTGTCAGACATTCACGCGGTCACCCATCCAATTACTGGCCACGCCCGACACATTAGAAAATCAAAGACAATTTGTGTTGACTATTTTAAATTACTTTATATCTTGTACATTTTATAAACACTAGATATATGCCATCTAATGCTATACTCATAATACTCAGTGACAATATAATGGTATCTATGATTTACTCACACATCTCTCAGCAAAACCTAGATATTTTGCGAGACTCAAATTGACTGAATTTTTAATTTAGGTGACGAAATGTGAACCGGTGATTCAACGTAGCTACGGACATACTACCAGCGAGGCCAACGTAAATAAGGAGGCTATAACTTAGAGCGAAGTCGTCGCCAATAAATGGATCGGGTGCTTTTTTATTGGTTTGTGCAGTGTTTATTATTGTATATTGAAAGTATTAATTTTGTTTATAATAGCGATTATAATTTCTTTTTAAAACTATTTAAATCCCGGCGAATATTTTTTATTTTTTCAAAAAGTCCTTCAAAACACCAAACCTTTATATCCGTTCAAATCAGTTCACTTTATTTTTAAAAATCTTTGCAGATTGTAGAAACTTATATACTAGAGTTAGACTATCATAATTAAATTAAGTTATCGTAATATTAACTTAAATTAATAAATAATGAAATTATCGTATAATTTTGTCCGTTTGACTTGTACTCGAGCCCACTATGCAACAGGTTGGAGCATAAATATACAAAACGTCGCATACATATACATATATACGTTATGTAGATAAGTGCGTCAACGATCATTTAATATTAGCGAATTACCAAACATAAACCAACGCTAGTTATACTTCTGGTACGAGACCCGGCAGCGTCTGTATGTCATTTCATCGACATACTATTCGAATATAAGATTCGAATTATTGATCATTTCAATTATTGACCTTTGGGTTATTATTCAAAAAGTACGTAAGAAATCGTTATTTTTCTTCATTAGAGTTCTTAATACTTGTTTACAATATACCAGATATTTTTTGTTACACAAGAGACCCAGTTATTATTACCCTTTTTATATTTAGAATCGTATGAACAATTTGAGGTATCACAAGATCATGGCCATTTTCTGGCTCGATTTACAACCAGGGACGCACCTTGGCTTCACCAATACGACCACGTAGCCAAATAAATATTCATGACTTGGAAATCTCCAGCACCTAAGAAATCCAAGGCAATTCGAACCCGTTATGAACATGGGATCCCTTTTCTGGGACAGTAAGAAAGGGTAATGTTTGAATACCTTGATCTTTAAACTACCAATACGGGGCTTTATATGCAGAATATTTTTTTAGAATGCCCAATGAAGTACCTACGTAAAAAACGACGATGCAAACTCGTGAAAGTTGGTATGTTTCACCGAGAAAACACCGCGGCGCACAAATCCTCAGATGCAATGTCTGTCATTCAAGATGCCGGCTTTGAAATACGTGAATACGAGTATCTTTCATAGTCACCAGAGCTCATCCATAGCGATTTCAATCTATATCTGAGATTGAAGGGATATCTGAGAGGACAGACATTTGAAGATGATGTAAAAGTAATCGCCGCGGTGCGGGAATTTTGAGGTGCTTAGAGGAAACCAAATTTAAGTTTATAAAAAAGGATATATCAAGCGTATTACCTAAAAGGTGATGGCGTTTTAAAATAAAATAGCATTTAATATAAGTTAACTGTAACATACACGTTTATTTGAACATCTTAATATTGCAGATAGATGGTCACCTTGATATTTTGGTAGATGGTGGATAGATTTTGTCAGTGCAAGACTCGACGACCGAAGAGAATTGCAGTATCTTGTTTGGCAGCAATTAATTCGTAATAAAACTATTTAAGCTTTTGTAAACAAAATAAGCCACTTCCATTATATAGATACATGGGTGGCAGAATTGCCGATGCACGGAACAAATCTGTAGCGAGCGTGTCGGGAGGAACATGAGCTAAACACCGAACCACCCGCTTTGTTAGAAAATAAAGCACGTTGGCAGTCCGCGGCACGACCAACAATTCTATTTCCAAATATTGTGTATAGTAACAAAAAGTAACTGTATCATTAGCGATTTGCCACCGCTAAGAAGCGCAAATAGGAAATGAATGAATCACCTAATTAGGGGATAAATCCTGTTGCGCTAATTTTAATACAACTGGCGAACCCGTCACCTCAGGAAGCGTTAACGATATGTGATCGTTCTGTTTCGGTAAGTAGAGCGTAGAAGACGTTGGGACGGTACAAACCTACCGTTCAGTAAAGCCACGAACCCGCCAGAGTCCAACTCCTTACGGCGAGGCACTAGGAAGGTAAACCAGTGGGGCCACCTAGCCCCCTGGCTTTCAGTTTTGAAAGGATATCTCCGTCTGGAAATAACCATCAGGATACCTCCAACCTCTCGACTGGTTACGGGACCGAAGTCGCTTGCGCGATTTCTATCTGCCGTATATTTAGTGGTGATTCGGTTTAAATCTATGACCAATGCCATCTTTTGCCCGGCTTTGGATCGGTGAATTCAGTATCAGGTAGCCATTCGGTCATTTCAAGAAAAAGTTGACGACAGTTCAACATCCACCCCCGCTGCTTAACAGAAAATATATTTCCTTAGTCTTCAGACTCCTTCAGCAATTAGTCAGACTGCACAACCGATGCGCGTCGGCGAACGGTGCGCAAACCGACCAGTAGCGCCGGGAGGCAATCTCCCAGGAGAACTGATCCACCATCCGTGAGGCCTGAGACGCGAGTCTTACCCGGGGTAGCCTTGCACACGAGAAGGCTTCTGAATAGGAGTTGAATCGTGGTTATACCAATCCGAAACAAAACCCAATGGATCTACGGCCCAAGCTGCACGAAACTGTTCGCTACCTATAGATGATGACCAGTTAAGAAAAAAAGATCAACATTGCTAAAGAACATAAACCAAAAGAATATTATTGCGTTGAATTAAATTTATTTTAATTTAGAATTCCAACTTAAACTGGTTATCTAAGTTAACATTCGCTAGTGTGAAAAAAAAACGGAAATTACATAGATAATGGTTTATATATGTCAGGTTTGGGGTTGTCAATAGCTGCGAGCGAAATCGCTACCCCGGGATGTTATAACAGCTGTTGTCGTCCATTCACCCCAGAATGAGCACAATGGCTTAGATAGATGATACAATCGACCAATCAAGCTCCGCGACATGCCCGTCAGAGGCACTCTAACTCCAAACCGCGAGGCTCTAAGAAGTGCTACTCAGTAAGGCGTACTGGCGCCATGGCTACCAAATTTGGATGAATTTCTCCATATTCCAGTCTGGTTACAAATTCGAAGTCCTTTGCGCGGCCCCTACCTGATGTTAGCGGCAAATCGTATCCGAGTTTATCACAAACCTGACGCGCCCTTTCCCGTCCGTATCGAGTGGCCTATCCCCGCTTCCTAGGAATCGTACGTTTCCATACTCCTCCTGCAATTCGTCTGCTGAGCACAAATCTAGCAAACCGGCCAGAGCCCAACCGCCCGAGATGTCAATCCTTCGCAAGTAACTCTCTGGAAAGTTTACTAGACGGGAGTTCCCAACGAAATAGGAGTTATTCGTGCCAAGCTTCACGGCCCCGTTTGGTCCCGAATATGTAATATAATATGCTTTTTGATTTGTATTATGGTTGCAGTATTTTCGTGGTGCAAATAAAACCATAAGTAGGTACCAAATGTCGATTGCCTCAGCCCGCCGCGTACGTATTGCAATTATTATGTGTGCTCGTTTCTAAAAGCGGTATCGGAAATTGCTTTCCTCTGTACCTCCATCAGCATCCTGTCGCGTAACAGTTCTCGTTCTCAAAGCCAAAATACAAGTCAATATCCTTTGACATTCAGAGTTGCGACAACTCAGAATTGCAATATCGGCACGCTGAACATATTTTCCTGTAATAAAATCGGGACAATTTGCATGTCTATAAACGGCATGTCCACATCCTCTCCGTCAAAATTTAAAGGTCTGTAATAGCATCCTATGTATAGGGATAGTTTATACTGGGTACATTAATAAAAGTACTAAAAGTATAATAAAAGTACATTAGTAAAAGGTACCAAGTGACTAGATCTTTAATTAAGGGAAAGTGGCTTCTTATCGTACAATTAAAATGTACCGACCGGAATGGACAGGACTGTTAGACTATTTTTTTAAAACTCTTTATACAGATAGGTCTAAGGGCGAGTTTTTTTAACTTCTCATTTTCCCTGCGGGCCCACTGTTGCCTGGTGGCAATCATCTTCAGGCAACCGGCTTAAAACATCACGTTAAAGTACGCAGGCAGACATCCAAGCAGTGACTTAAGGCCCCCATACGCGCTTAATATTTTCTATCTCTCCCCGAACCGTAGCATAACAAAGGGCGTCACGCTCGCACGCATCCCGCGCGAATACCATAAAATGCACTTTTTCCATGGGAAAATTGACAATATATGTAAAATATAATTCTTGGGAATTAGATAGCATTTAAAACAGATAGCTACTCTGCAGTATCATGGCTACACTTTGAATCGCATTTACTCGAAACTGACATTTTCAATTTGCAATGTTTTGTCATAACACGACAGTACTGTTTAGATATATTTTCTTGTCGAAGTAAGGAATGCCATTTCCGAGTAATATCGACTCAAAGCATATACAGGCTTTCGTTTTAATTTATTTTCGTAATAAATATAAATATCGAAAAACTGTCTCGGTTTGTAGCTCGGCAAGGATTTGATGAACAAAAATCAGATTTTTAATTACCGCATTATCAAGTCTTCACCTAATGGTATGGACTCTAAAAAACTGTAACCACAGAGCCTCACGCCGATAGTGGCCTTAACGCCTGTTACTTCTTTACTGCTTAATTTTCAGAAAACAGGGGAAAGTAGGAAAAGGATTATTTATGTTCAACTAAGTAACGGATATTCATTTTCTTTTTTCGGTAACAACAAGTCTTAGATTAAAAAACTGCAACATGATTTTCACCTTAGTTCTTTTACGTAAAATAATCTCATGTAATAGAAAATCTGATAATAACAAAAAAAACCTTTTTTTTAAATAAGAGATTTTTAATAACCGAAGACTATTGTTCGCGGAAAATAATAAACGACCTATTTAGTTTAGGCCTTTGTTATTGACGAAAAGCATTGTTTAAGTTTAACTATCAAATATTTAGTATATTTTTTCTTGGTAACAAAGGCCTAAACACAACAGAAATATGATTTTCAACTGTTCATTTTGTGTAGAATAATCATTTCCTGTATTTAAAATTCTCCTAATATCTAAAAACATTTTTTTAAGGAAAAAAATCAGTCCAAAATATCTCGATTTTTCTTGTTTATTTATATCTATTGGGGCCGTTGCCCCGTAATAATATATCTTGGGTTACTTCACTGGATACAGTGAATTATTCAAATTTATGGTCAGCTTCTTTCACTCTGAAAGGTCCGGCCAGTCAAGAAGTCTGATATTCAACTTAGAATTTTCCCTCTAATTTCGAGATGTTCAAGATTTTGCAGAAGTCGCCTTACAATAACTCTGTCGAAGGCCTCTTCGAAATTAAGATATATGGCATCAGTCCCATCCCAGTTCTCGGTCAAGCAGTTGAGACAAAGAAGTAATTGTGTGACAGTGGAGCGCATGGGAACGAAACCGTGCTGCTCATTCGGAACTATTCTATTTTGCGTTATAAAATCGGGTAATTTTGCTGCAATGATTATTTCCATGGATTTGCAAGCAGTGCGCTTATCTCCTTGTTTATGGATGTTTACGAATGCGTGTTTCTAGTCTGCTGCCAATTTCCGTGATTGATTGATGCATAATTGCAGCTACCGGTTTATTCAACTGGCTTGCATAACATTCCTACCAGAGTAAAGCCGGTAAGTTGTTTAGAGCCATTGCAGATTTGACGTCTAGCATTTTTAGGGTTTTTTCCATTTCCATCTTCAAAATGGTCATTGACCCTGGTAGCTATAGTCCTTTATTACCAACCGGCAATAAAAGAACATCGGGTTCGTGAACGTACGCCTTATCAAACTGCTTAACAAAAAAAAACGAAATCTCAAGAGGGTTGCTTGTGTTGGAGTCAGTCGCGCCGCTCTAGTTATAATGGGGTAGAAGCTTTGGACTGAAGTAGCATTTTGATATATCCACAGAATGATTTAGCTCCATTGTTATTTCTTTATTTCGATTCGAAATTTCGAAATCTGAAACCGTCTTGTCAAGTTATTTTATCAAAGATTTATTATCTGGAATAATTAATATATAATCACGATTATAGAAGACCTCAACGGCTGCAAAGGCGGAAAGGGCAGGCGGAAGGGGCACCCATCCCCTACCCTAACAGGGAGCTAACCCCACATATTGGGGTGTCTAGGTCATGTTGGAGCTGTACTGTCAGGCACGGCGGTGCAATAAAGTCGGTGGCGGAAGAGACCCTAGGGGTTCTACGGCAGCGCTCATAGTCCTAAGATTGGATTAGTGTATTGGCGTCAGGTGGCAACCGGCCGTAAAACCCCATAGCCACTTTTTATTCCTTGTCCATGAAATTACACAATATGCCAAATTAACACAAATACTATGGCGTCCCCCGTACCCAGAGAGAAGCTCAACTCGACGCCGACACAGCACAAGATCGTGCTCAGTGGAGGAGAAGGACAAGGAAGGCCGACCCCAAGTAAATTAGGCAGGGCCTAGGAAGAAGAAGAGTAGTTTTTTTCTCTCAGTTTCCTCTGGATCTTGTGATTTGTGAGACGAGTCAGTTGTTAGTTAATTGATATTGCCGATAAGAAAAATAATTTTTTTTAATTTTATAGATATTCCAAAGCTTTCTTTTACTCTTGTTAGAATATGTTTGCTAATCCAAGGTTTGTTGATTTCCTCGGGGAGTTTTTTCTCTAATGATAATGGTGTGTTTATCCAGAATGTCTGTTAATTGCATTTTGAGGCTTACCCAGTTATATTGTATTTTGAGGCTTACCCAGATGTATTGTATTTTGAGGCTTAGCCAGGTGTAGCAAGGTGATAAATTTCAGCTTGAAGATTAGTCATAATCGCGATATGGTCGCTTGTTTTAATATGTGACATGTATTTGACATCTGTAATAGCCGAAATTTTATCAAATATAAGGCCTAATATCCTTGGCCAAGTCTGTATGTCCATCCCCACTTTAACCGTTAGTCTAGGGTACGTTCGATGTGTAAGTTGCTGCGGAACCATTTTAAAATCTCTGCAATTTAACGAAACCCTGTAACTCAGCGGTATTAGGCCCGCTGTATTTGGAAAACGATTGGGGGATCGGCTCATATACTTTCTAAATAAAACAATTACCGCTTTTGCCAATACTTCGATCACCTTCGATACCGAGTTATGAAGACTGATTGATATATAGCAACTAACATCGTTTGTCTTCCTCCTTTATGGATAGGACATATGACTGTTTTTTTATGTGATTAAGAAATAAGCCCTGGACTTAAACTAAGGTTAGCGATATACGAGTGTGTGCAAGCGAGAATGATAGTCTTTATTCATTTTTAAGATTTTCATCGAGATGTTGTCACATCCAGTTTTTTATTGTATTTTAAATTATGAAGAACATTGTTTATTTCGATAAGGTGAGAGGGAGCGATGAAAAAAGAGTAGGGGGCTATGTTTTTTAACTAAAATGAAACTTCATTTGCGAGTTCCGCTTCCGTTCTCTGCATTGCTTGAATTGTTGTGTGCTAGTATAATAGAGCCGACATTAGCGTAAAAGTCATTTATGCGTTATGCGATATCTTGGCTAGCAGTAGAATTATGAATTATGCCTATTTTCAAATCAGTTATATTCGTCTAGTTTATTTTTGTCTGTAAGTCATTTCATTGGTAACGATTGATCCATGTCTCTTTAGAATTTGCCGTTCCACTATCTAGTTTTTGTCTGTAGTAAGCATATTTCCTCTTAATAATTATTAGTTTTACAAAGATTTCTGTATTTATTATATTTTTATTTGGTTATTGAGTCACATGGATTAGGCCGATTAGGGTGTGGTTGAGAGTTTATCCCGTATTTTTTATGCGGTTTAGGCAGGTGTTACACGTTCAATCTGGCATCAGTTCAGTCCGCGACCTTGGTCATAAACTGACTGATACACTGATAGAAATTATCAAAATGTTCGAAAATCCATCAGTTCAGTCCATCAGTCAACGCAATAAACGATCAATTTCCCGTCAGTGTGACCAACGTTCGGAGTGAACTGATGCCAGATTCAACGTGTAACAACCGTCTTAGAATGCCCTCTGTGATCCAAGGTTTGAGACGTCGTTGTTTTTTGAACGTTTGCTTTAATTCAGTGTTTTTTTTAACTATGTTATTTATTGTCGTGATTAAAGTTTCTGTCGCAAAATCATTGTCAGTTAAGCTGTCCGCCCAGCCAATTTGGTTAATGTCTGGTTTATATTTATAAAGTCCATTTGCTTAATTTTATTATGTAATTGTCTCTTACATACTTCTATGTATATATATAATTCAAATTAATATTGTCATGAAGTCAGTTATTTCTGTTTTGCATACAATACTTACGGCGTCACGTTTCTAAAAAAAATATGATCTGGAAAAGCAACTCCTCTAGTTTGTTGGTTAATGGACGAATTAAAACCACATTCGCCTAATAAACAAAGGCATTCCGTGTTGCTTTGAATGTTTTTCGTGTTCGTTATATCGATATTTAGACCTCTAAGTATGATATATTCTTTGCACATGTCTTAATCCTTATCTACCATTCTAATAATATTCTTTATCAAGGATTTCAGAAAAAGAGCAAGCAAAGGACGGATTATTTTATACGTATAGGTATATGACAGTAATAACCGTTTTATTTTTCAAAATGACTTCTAAGCAAATTCACTGTTACTTCTTGTACAACAACATTAATAACATTAAGTGTATTTTTAACAAACAAGATGACCCCATCGTTTTGTTTATAATTCCCTGTTGTAAAATGAGTATAGTTATCACGGTATGAGTGGGTGGATTGTCTTTTATCGTGCACTCAGTTAATGCTATGTCAAAATCAGCTCCCATATTGTAGTCGTATTCGTATGAATTGTAATTATTATATTGTATGTTAATGCATATTTTCCAAGATATACCAAGATTTTTAGTTGCAATGCGAGTAATTCGTGTTGTAAAACTCCCAGCTTATCAAAAACTCTTATTTTTTTAACAGTTAAGCCATTGGTTTTCTAGAATTTCGACGGCAAACATATGTTCTAGGTATCAATACAACGTACAAATTCACTTTGTAGGTTGAAAAAGACGTGTGGATTTGGCGGTTTTATCTCTGTAGCAGGCTTTTGGGATTTTACAGGCCCCGGCATGGATCTTGAGCGGTCGACAAAAGTGGTGGGGTTGGTTAACATTATGGGAGATCGTACTGCAAATCATACCCACCACGTTCGCCGATCAAGATTTGTGCCGGGGCCTGTACAGATGGCAATCCTATGAAACACAGTAAGCCCACCCGACATTATGTAGATGAATTTATTAAAGGCCAGCGAGCCATGTCTGACAGTCGATGCGAATTATTGGCGTTGAAATCCCTCGTCTAATAATGGCGGATGCGTTGCTGAGAACATATCAATAATATGTAGGTGGAACTATGTGGCATCTCGAATAGAGTTTAACCCGTCAAATGTGAGGCGTCCCATTAGGGATATAAAATTTAATATGTTGAAATGTGAGGCGTCCCAATAACCACATCATGATGGAGGCCACAGTCGCTGTTTGGGAAAAAATCCCTTAATAAATAGAACGCGCTTCTATATTTTATCGTTTGATGCCAGAAAATAGCCAATGATTCGTTACCATTACTGTATACGATAGTAACATGCGATAAAATCTGTACGACACATGGCAACTGTGCCAACTCGTGGAAAATTCCGCTTCGGCAGTGTGACATTTCGGTCGAACGAACGCCGCGCGGCTCGTAACTGAAATTACAATTGTAAGTGTTTTTAGTTGGATTTTACCCGTAAAAGTGAGTTATATGCATTCTAAAATTGTCTAGGAATGATAATTACCGACTGGAGAAGGCCATTTCCTTTTTTTCACGTAGTTTTTAGTAAATTTGTGAAATGTCGTAACACGTCAATGGCGGTCGAGATCAACATTTTTTTCGAAACGAACGAAATCTCGGGAGTGTAGTGTTTATTTCGGTTTATTTCGCTTATAAAATCGTTATTATTCAATGTAGGAGGTATATACTCAAGGAATTAGATGTATTTTGATATTTACACGTCGTTTACAAACTGACCACGTTTTCAGAGTTCATAGTTTGGCGGCAAAAGCCGAAATTTCGCAATGTGTATAGAGAAGGCTTGCATTTCTATCGATACAAAACAACAACAAAAATACGGAAAAAAATTTTTATTTTCGATATTTTTATTTTTGAGAAATTTGGTTATTTGAATATCGGATTTTATAGAGAAACTAAAATGCAGCTTAAAATAACATACAACTTTTTTTCAATTTGGGCTTATTTACTGAGGAAATCTAGGCTGTGTCTCACCATGCGGTGTAAGATCGTTATACCAGCCTGGGGTGACGGGTTCGCCCGTTGTAGTCGACAACCCAAGTTGTTAGTCAGAGTGCACAGTCTGATTTTGATTCCTATGGGAAACTGACGCACCAACCTAAGTCGGTGGAGGCCCCGTCGGATAGGTGTCGACCCATGAGTGTGACCAACCCTGAACAGAATGGGTCTTCGTGGCCACCTCAGCTAGGGCCCATTAACTCCCTCAACGGTCAACAGCGGAGAGACCGGACTATTCTTCTAAGGTTGGTCAGATTATCAACGATCTTGTATTATTTTTCAGATATGTTGCGCGCTTGCCGTTCCACGTCTATGCGGCCCCGTCTCGCTTTCGTCGCCGAGCTTCATAAGGTCAGTACTTATTAATTTAATTTTGAATTTTATTTTGACCTTACGGCGACTGCTCTTGAAACGACCATCGGCTACCCGATCGGACGACGACGGTGGACTGTTTTGTCCGAGTCTTCTGCGCTCACTTCACGGGAGATAGAATGACTATACGTTAAAACTTCCTGAGGTGACGGGCTCGCCTGTTGTAGTTGACGACTCTATTTGATCATTCGGCTACCCGATACCAGGAGATAGTTTGATACCAGGAAAAAATTTGGCAGTAACTGATAGCGGAGGCGCTTGGTCTGCCCGCTGAGTCAACTGCCCGGTGCGTCTTCTACGCTCATCCCGCAGCTGAAAGAACGATCACATATCGTTATACCAGCCTGGGGTGACGGGTTCGCCCGTTGTAGTCGACACCGTCCAACTATGCAGCTTTCCGGTAGCGAACGCTTTCGTTTAGCTCGGGCCAAAAGATCAATTGTAGGTAAACTCGCATCGCAGGTGAACAATTATTTTGACACGTCCAAGAGCAGCGGTTTTTAGCCATCAATTGTACACGACGAAAATGTAATATAATGTATTCTTCAAATCTAAACTAACATAAAGATTGCTAAGATGAATAAATGAATTAATGAAAATCTCTTTATTGCACAATAAAAAAAAGGTACAATGGCGGACTTATTGCTACATTACAATATCTTCCAGTCAACCAACACAATATCTTCCAGTCAACCAACCCAATATCTTCCAGTCAACCATCTCAATATCTTCCAGTCAACCGACAGGTGACTTTTTTGATCATTTTAAAGAACTGACCAAATTTTTTGTCGCTTGGTTGCCGAAAACTGTAAATAATCAACAAAATATAAAATACCAAGCGACAACAAAAACTACCCCAGCAGTTTGAGAGTGGGACTAATCGACGCAGGATTTTTTTATGATTCTAGTGATATATATAACTCAATATCGCCCAAATTGTCGTTTAGTAAATTTTTCCTTTCCACCGTCGATGTATTTATTTTAACCTATTGATATTTGGACATTTAGACAACTACTTACTTAATATTTTTAGATTGAGGTACCCTATGACACTCGGGATGACATAACGATTCTAGTAATACCGCAGATTTTTAAATTGGTCTTAAGCGTTTAGAAGTTATGATGGAATAAAGAAACGGAAATTTGTGGTCGGGGAATTTTCGATCACTACAACAGAATTAGGTTTTTGAAATTGAATTGAAATTTAGACAGGATGTGAGAACTAATAATATTGTTTTAATTTTCAGACGACCTCTAGCGGCGGCGGGGCGAGTAGCCGGCGCGCGGCGCGCGGCGGAGAGCGACGGGCGGCGTTTTGTTATTACTGTTTCATATAGAATAACGACGTTTCACTCGAAATTTTGTTGAATTACAAGGAATTTTGATGAAACTCCATTACTCGATTATATGTATCATTATATTTCAACGATGTAACGTGATGTGTGTTATGCACTTTTTTTTGTGATACATTATAAATTTTTATCAAATGTGGCAATTTTTAAACGTGCATGTACTATTTTGTACTGGATATTTAGTACCAATAAAAAAAAATTAAAGCATAAGTCGCATAAAAAATAAATGATAAAATCCAATCTCTTATATTTTTCTATGTTTCTTTTGTATATAAAGAAACGAATAATTGTATACCTAATATACCAACTGATGAAAGTTTTTATTTTAGTCGGTACAATTGTTTTGTTTATTTTTATGACATGTTTGTTTTATTTTTATCAAATGACTGTTACTGTAAAATTTTGTACTGGAAATTTATTCTATTTTTGATATTTCTAAATGATATTTTTAATATTTAGACAATGTAATGGTTGATTTTGTATAGTTTATTGACTTTCAGATTTCTAACTTGATTTAATTTTATTTTTGCCAGATATATGATATGTTTAAAATATGAATATTATAAAAAATGTATTTATTAATTGTAAGTTCTATACCCTTACCGGGTTTTTTGGAATAAATAAACTTTGAACTTTGAAATAAAACAAAAATGGTTTCTTGAGTTTTCTTCTAGAAAATAATAATTATTATACAAAAGTTGTTAAAAAACGAATATACCGCGTGAAGTTTGTAGCACCCGACGTTTCGGCGATGTTGCAGCGGCCGCTGTCCAGTCTACTCGGGACAACGGCGGCTGCAACGTCGCCGAAACGTCGGGTGCTACAAACTTCACGCGGTAAATTCGTTTTTTAACCACTTTGTATAATGCCTTTGCCATTATTATGAAATCAAAAACTTAACGCGTTTGTTTGACATTATAAATAGCTTTATAAACGAATTTACCGCGTGATGTTTGTAGCACCCGACGTTTCGGCGATGTTGCGGCCGCTGTCCAGTCTACCCTGGACAACGGCGGCTGCAACGTCTCCGAAACGTCGGGTGCTACAAAGTTCACGCGGTAAATTCGTTTATAAAGCTATTTATAATGTCAAACAACCGCGATAATCTTTGATTTCATAATAATTGCAAAGGCATGATACAAATGTGGTTAAAAAACCAATTTACCACGTAAAGTTTGGACACCAACGTTTCGGCGACGTTGCAGCCGCCGCTGTCCAGTCTACCCTGGGCAACGTCGCCGAAACGTCGGGTGCTACACACTTCACGCGGTAAATTCGTTTATAAAGCTATAATGTGAAGCAACCGCGATAGTCTGATTTCATAATAATTGCAAAGGCATACAAAAGTGGTTAGAAGTTTTTCGAATGTATTGAAAACTTGACGCTTATTAGATCCAATAACTAATTATTATACTCCAGTCACATTTCATAGAAGAAACTAGAAAATCACACTCCGAATTTGCCTAAACAAATGAGATCACACCGCGGCGATATTGCATAGACAGGCGCGCTGCCTAATTTTATCGATATTCGCGAAATCGCGGGGTGCGCATACCTATTTGTTTACGTAATTAGTATAGAAGAATTACCATATTTTGAGTGTGATTTCCTATAGTTTTTCTATGAAATGTGACTCTTTAGAGTATAATAATTAGTTATTAGACATATAATAAGCACATAATAACACAATATATTTGAAAAACTTTATCCACTTTTGTATTATGACCTGTCAAAGTTAATGCCAAATTTTCGTCACCGACTCGCAAAAGTTTGGATTTTTCTGTAATATCAGACAAAGCTGAAAGAACTGGTATGATTTTATAAGAAGTGTAGTGTAGTGGAAAAGTTATTATGAAAGAATTTCATATAAATAAAGTCCCTAAGTAGTCAGAAATACAAAATTTAAAAAAAAAAAAATTACGAGGAGACATCAAATTTTTCTTGGTTATTATGACTGAAAAACTAAATATTTTTGTATGCAAAGAAGTAAAACAAAATAATGGTTTTGGTAAAGCATTTAATAAAGAACATAACTGTAAATACAATTTCCGCATAGACTTTCGTATTTTGTGATAAAAACATCGAAATGATAAATAGGCGAGTTTTTTCACTTCGCCAAATTTGTAATTTGTCACCATTATTATCTTAATGATTTACGAGATAAGGTTATAATGTTTTATATGTCAAATTTCAATGCGATCATTTTACAGTTCTTCTTTTTATGATCCGTGTAGTGGTTTACAAGTTATGGTCGTTTTTATCAAGGTCGTCGATTTTGCGCGCGAAAAGGTCGCGCGCGAATGGGACGGCTGAATTTTATTCCGCGAGGAGAGGGGTTAACATCCACCCTCTCCGCTGAACTGCGGGCGACATTCAAATCGACATAGTAACAGAGAGGATATTGTACTGCCTAAGTCCATCTGACGAAGTACCGAAAGTAATTGTTATATTCCAGTTTCATTGTTTTAAATATGTAGCGTGCATCCGCTAGATACCTTAAATTTGACAATCGAAAAAACTCGACCAGGCATGCCCTTTATAGGCTGGTTGACATTAATAATGCTATGTATTATATCATGACTCGCTATGTATTATATTTAAAGTTTAAAGTCTTAAACTTAAATGTATTTGTAACACGCTTCAAAGTACAGAAATAAAAGTGTTGGAAGTCCACCTTCTCGGTAATTTAAAAGATTGTTCACGCTTGAAACATTTTAGTGTTACCGATGATAGCCTCTGTTTCTTCAGGAATTCAGTTTTCACTATTGGCGTATCTACGGAAAAGTTAAAGCTAGTCATGTTGGACAGTTTAATTTCTTTTTTTCTTAGCCATGAAATGGAGAGGGTTTGTCGTACAAATCTGTCGTATTTAGGCCTTTCACCAGGTCAGTAGCATAGGCCCGTTTCGATTGGAGATAAAATTCCTTACGTAAACCCGTAATCAGAGTGATACATTCTCGGACCCATTTATTATTTCTTTATTTAACTCTCAATTTAGAGGGCGGGCAATAGGTCAATTGTAACAATTTGCCGTTCTCCTCTTTACCTGAAAAGGGCGTCGTATTCAATACCCCTAATATTTTTTAGTAGTTGCTTCTTGAGCAAGTTGCAAGGTGCTTGTTTGAAAATTGTTTTTGATTCTTTCTATGTGTGAAAAGTGCCAAAATAAGAATGGGCAAAGATACCCGAAGAATTCACTAGAAAAACGAATTGCAATTGCGCCGACACGCAAGGCAGAAACGGCGCGTGCTAGGGGGGGGGGGGGGACACTAAATATTAGTACGAACTACGAACTGCTATGAACTCCTCAACGGTCAACAGCAGACACAGAAAAGTCAAAAGGCCGAAAGGTCGCTCAAAAAGTCGAAAAGGTCGAAGTCGATTTCGATTTTTGAGGGTTAAAGGGTGGCGCTAGGTTGGGGGGTGGGGGGGGTTGGTAGGATTTATGATATTAATATTCAGATGCTCCTAGCTAATTGACAGGAAAGTCTTGTGGTGACACAACCATTTTTTCTTAATTATGATTATGTTATGGGTAACAATTTATTTTTTTTATCTCATTTTTATTTTATTCTCATTTAATATTTTAACTTCCATTTTATTTTATTTTTTACTAATTTTTAATTTTCATAATTAGGTTTGACTGTCTAACTCTATTTTTAAGAAATTATGATCATCTAAACACTATCTAATTGTTTTTGTGATTATGTTATGGTTAACAATTTTATATTTTCAATTTTACTTTGATTGTCCAGCTTGTAAGAATTGATATTACCTTAGTGTATACATTCTCTTAAATTTTCTATATTCTTCATTACTTAGTTTTTTACATATTTACAACAATTTTTGGTTGTCAGTTTTTTTGCTACTGGTTTTTTGTATATGACATTGTAATTGAATAAGTCCATTTAATGTAGATGATTGTAATTTCCCAATAAATAAATAAAATTAGGACAATTACTTACTCGGACATTTTTTTATGGGGCCCCCAAGAAAGAGGGGGCCGTAGGCTATAGCTTTTTGCGTAGCTTATACTTAAATCTTGCACTGGCAACCGAGAAACCACAAAGTAATGAATAAAATTAAAAGTGTTTAGTGTCTAGCAATTGTCAACAGAAAAGACGTTATTCTGCAACGCGATTAAATAAGACCACACTGCCCAAGACGAACCCTAGAAAAAAATATGAATTGGGATGGGAGTTACTGCCAAGCCCACCATACTCGCCTTAAATTGCACCATCTGATTTCCATTTATTCCGATTGCTACAGCTAGCTCGCTGTTTACCTTTAAGCAATCATTGAAAAAGCACTTCCTTTCACAATAAATATTAATCATAAATTCTAACCTTTCCGTTATCCCGTCCCTTTCCTTACCTTATTTTGGCAGTTTATTTATTTACTTATTTATTTATTTATTTATTTGTTAATATATCAAAATATGTATGTATATACATATACATACATATAATATGTCAAACTCAAAAATTTATTTATATATTTACATTTTACTTTAGATTAGTTTAGATACACACACAATGTATATTATATGCTATAATTTCAAATTTAATTTTAGGCTATAATTTGTTGCCTACTCTTCTTTTCACACCAGCATGTTGGTTGACTGGAAGATATTGCTGTAGTGTAGCAATAAGTCCGCCATTGTACCTTATTTTATTGTGCAATAAAGAGATTTTCATTTCATTTCATTTCACTTTCTATGTGACAAAAAATATATAAATTTGGATGATATCCAAAATGCGATCTCCAAATATTTCGCTCAAAACTCAATTGATTTTTATCGATCCGGCATTAATATCCGGATCCGGTTGATGATAACATCATCATCCGGTGGTTGGTGATTACATCACTGATTAAAAATAAAAACTTGTTAAATTTTATTTGTAGTTAAATTCAACGCACTTAAATTCAACGCAAAAATATCTTTTCTGTCTCCCCAATAGATCCCTATAGACTTTTCATTTATCGTATCTGTGTTTTTGCTTGCCTAAATCGCTTACACTTAATTATCAATTTGAAATTTCGCAAAACGCTTGCTTTTCGCACTTTTACCAAAGAGAATAACCCCAAATATCTACATATATATTTTCATCGCAATTGTGGTATTCCATATTAAGAACGTATTCCAAATATAAGTGGGTATATTTGTGATAAATATAAAGTCGAAGACGCTGCCGTCGCTTATAAAATAATATGTTCATGGTCAAGTGCATTGAATTAAAGAGGGATACCATCCTAAATAAACATCACATCGCGTAAATAAAATAAAAGACATAATTAGAAATGTTATAAGATTAGTTAGACAAAGGTCTAAAGTTTCGTGAAGCTAAGTTTATTTAATAATCTTATCTATTTAATAATTCTTCTATATGTTTCGTTGTAAAACTCTCTGCGTGTTTTTGTAAACATCTGAGTCCGATTTTAAAATAACATATAAATTTTTTAAAGGGGTTAGAAATCTTTTAAAATAGACTAGCTGTTCTGTAAAATCCACCAAAATTTAACACCAAAAAATAAGAACTCCGGGAAATAATAAACAAAAGATTTTCTGCCGAACTGTAGAAAAGTGCCACACGAGTAAAAACTAGCAAAGAATTCAAATTGTCTAGTGTTCTTAACTCTTTGAGTCAGATGAGAGATTTTTTTTAATTTATTTACTATGGCGATTTTTACGATCCTCACAAGAAAAGCCTTTTTGAGGATTTCTACCGATTTTCGTGCACGGATTTATCGCTACAAAGAAACATTAAATAATGTCATAATACGCTTGGACAACCCTTCTACGCCGGCGACATGCAGATGCTGATAGCATTGTCCGGCGAAACCAATAGCAATTTATTTGGCTATCATAATACCGATAATAAATGTTTTTTTGGACTGATTGATCATAAAAACGTAATAATTATACTAATAACAATTATTATTGCCATCCACTGCATTTGTTATATAGCCTTATTACATCACAGAAATGATACGGAGAAATAGAATGCCATCTATTAGTCTAGCTGAACAATAAAATGCATAATTATTACGTATTGAATTCTGTATACAAAATAAACAATTGATTTCTTTATGTGAATATTAAAATTGTAAGAGCTATTATTTAAACAATCGTGTTATTATTTTACTTCTAGGTAGGATACCGTACAGGCGTGTACAGAGCGCCATTTATAGTGCGCCGCCATACTGCTATACCACGAACGCAGCCATATTGAACTTGAGCGAAGATTAATCAATAATTGGAACTATTAGTGCCATTCACACGTTGCGTTTCGTAGTAAAATTCTAGCTGCCAAAACTTATTACGTCATTGAGCAATCTATACGCTATATAATCAATGATAGAACCTATTGCGGTGTATTTGCGGAAAACTGTAGGCATTAGAATTCGAAAGGAAAATGGAGTGATATTATAGGTATCGCCTCCTTCTTGCAACCAGTTAAAATACGTAGCATCTAACGTTATGCAAATCTAACAAATGCAACCTTACTCAATGTCAAAAAGTGAATCGTCGAAAAAAGAAACTTACTTATATACATCCTTCTTCCACTAACTACAGTGGGTGATCAGTTTATTAGAGCCACTGTGAATTTTAGTACTAATTTGCATAATTTAACTATTTTATTCTCCTAAACCAAATGTATGTTTAAGTTTTTAGAGTCGTTTACTTATGATATGTTAAACCCAAATTTAATCATAAATCATTTTAGCCATCATAATCACAGGAAATGGAACTTACCGCGTAAAATACTTAAATTTACAATTTTTCTTCAAAGTTACACTTTTTTGTCATCACGGAGAGAATGTTGCCGGTAGGATAAGTTTTTCGTGTCATGATGACAACTGACTACGGCGGCTTGTAAATATTCATTAACTTTGTCATTGTATGCCCTCACTTCTTTGTAAAAAAAAGATATTTACTTGTTAATAGGAAAGACTAATAACTGGTGCTTTTTCCAACCCCTATAAAAATCGTTTTTAATTTTAACAGTTGTAGCTATGGCAAATATTATTCATATTTATCGCTTTAAAACTGACTGAGATAATCAATGGTTACATAAAGAAGATCAAGTCTTACCAATAAGGTTTTGTTTGTACACTTTGGTAAGGAACCCTAAAAATATCTTTTAAATTAATTGAAAACCAATATTTGTGGCCAGGCAACATAGGTAGGCATTAGTATATCATTTCTCTCAGTAGGAATATTTTGTATCTGCCTGTTTGGTTTTATAAGAGCGAAAACGAGTTTGCTCGATAGTGCAGTGCAGTAGGCTTCAAAGCAAAATTAATATGTAATCAAGTAAGCTTTGTTCGCTTTTATTTAATTACCCGCCTCACAAAACACTGTGCAGCCTCCCCAACCGAAGCTACTACCCTCTAATTAATATAAATAACCATATATTGTCATCGCTCCATTTTAACCTATCGCATGCATTGTATAGGATGACTAGATTATGCTTCGGCAGCAAGATATTTGCATTTGATTAATAAAACATTCTATAGGACACATTAAATAAATATTAAATTTTATTTGCAAATCAAAAAAAAAAATTAATTTAATTTCATGTAACAATAACGTTTAAAAAATCCTTATTAAAGTTCATCACAACACAATGGCTGCACAATCTGATTTTAACCCTTAGGGCCCTTCTAAACTGCGATTAATCGCCGTCGGAAAATCGCTCGAGAATCGCGGCGGACACAAATTAACATACAAGTTAACGATGCATTCTACATTAGGGCGATTTTTCGCAGCAGTCACCTGCGATTCACAGGCGGGTCCGATTTCAACGCAACATGCAGCGTTAAAATCGCAGCGGATAATCGCTAGTTCACTCTACACAAGCTATTTCTCGTCATGCAACGGCATCCTTTGCCCGGCTGTTCACCCAGGATTGGGTAGCCAATGGTAGTTTCAAGAGCAGTCGCCGTAAGATCCGCAACCACCCCCGCTCTATAGGAAACAGTACTGCTTCCAGACTCCCCCGACTGTTAGTCAGAGTGCGCAATCGATTGGCTTATGCCGCACGGTGCGCAGACCGTTCAGGAGAGCCAGAAGGTTGATTCCCAGGGGAAAGTAGCCATAAGGCCAGAGTCCAAGATCGGCCTGCTTTATATGATGAAGAACTTAAAGGAAAACTATGGATTGAGATGGGCCAGGAACTATTGGCTAATTGTACTTGAGAGGATTATCTGGGTGTACACTAAACATTGAATGAAATATTCCTGAAGTTAAACGATTTCTCAATACTGGTTCCACCCAAATGCGTTTTCTTCATTATCTCTAGTAATAAAAGGCGCTGCAAGAGCAGTGATTGATCATGGGCGGGTCTATTTTGAAGAATGAATAAATATAGCTGTAAATCTCGCGATTAATCGCTATGCGTGTAGAATGGTAGCCTGCAACAGCTTACTCAAGCGATTTTCCAACGTTTATTAATCGCAAGTGTAGAAAGGGCCTTAGAAAGCTAGCCATGCGAATTAAACTCACGAAAATTACTTTCTAGGGCACGCATACTAGTGGCTTATTCAATGAAGGCAACTTCTTTTGCATATAATTACATAATTGCTTTAATACGGAGATCGGCCGCCCGTGAGTTATCGCAACGGAAAAACCACCAATCGACGGTATTAGCATTCTAGCGGTTAAGTTATCAGCCTATTGATATGAGGAGAAAAAATTACAAATAATAATAATAAATGCATTAAAAAACAAATAAATAAATAGATACTAGAATAGAATAATGCGTACATCGGTAAGGTAAGGAATTGAACAAAGTAATAATCAGATACTATGGTCATGATTTAAATAAGCATTGCCAAAGGATTTTTTTTAAAAAGGTAAAAAAGTGTGCGTAATACCGCTGCCAGTTAATTTTACATTGAACAGTAAGAGAAACTTGGGAACTATAGAGAGATGACTATGACCAGTGTGTGCTTGACCAAAATATGAATGCGCATTACCAGCCTAGGAAATCCTAGAGTGCAGGTTTGTTCGTTAATGTGTCCGGGCCAATTTAGGACATGTCTCTCCAAAAATATGCGGCCTGGATGGCCTTGTCGTTTCCAGCCTCTTGTAGATCCTGGTGTGTGATGGATGTTGACATTTGCGGGCAAGACCGGAGGTGGTCTTCATCCTGCAACGTTCCACAGATGCATATTGAGTTCTCGGTGGAGCCCCAGCAAAAAAGATTAGCTCGGCATCTTGTCACTTTCACCTTCAGTCTGATGAGACTGCGCCAGGTGGTAAAGGGGATATGGGACCCCGGTGCTATCTGGTCCTGAACCTCCTTGTCAAGTGAAGCCCTCCATTGAGTTATGCGATTCAATGATTGACTGCGATGGAGTGGTTGTGTTCGGCTCATGAACGACTTTCGCGATTTGAGGCGATTGTTGTGTGGTTCTTGTTAGTGCAGTGGGTGTCTTGGGTCATCTATCACATTTAGGCGTTTTGAATCAGCCAGGTATGCAATACGTCGTGTGACAGAGTGCAAGTAGTGTGCTCCTTGAATCCAACTATCTTCAACACCAAAGAGGTTAGGTGGATTGGCCACATATTTAATAAAGTTGCTTGCTTGAGAAATGGGGAGATCATACTCCCCATTTAGGTGTATGGATACACCTAAATAGGGTATCCATACACCTATATCCATTTCTATTATGGGTAGAAATAACCTTAATATCGATTAGTTACTTTGTCAAACTCCGGCAAAAGTGGAGCAAGCATAAACGCAGTGGTAAAAAAAGCAATACAACTGTAACATCAGTAAGGAAACTGTTCGGTAACTTGTTTAAGAAATAAGACCTCACCTGGACTTCGAGTACTCATGCTTTGCCAAGGATGCAAATTGCATTTTTTGTATATTAAGTCTTTTGTTTGTACTCTTAGAACATGTTCCCCGCCTCAGAATAGTGTATGTCATTGTAGATTGTGGGATTATATTTTTGTTATTATTATTATATGTAATTTTTTTCCTCATATCGATGGGCTGCTTGCTAAGAATCAGATTGAGCAGTCTTTGTTTTTCTGAATAACTTTGAAAGAAGATTTTATTTTTTAACGTTTGTGACATAATCTAATTACATTTATTTGTTTATTAGGGAATAAAACATTAATATTTACTGAATGTGTCCTATAGAAAGTTTCATTAATCAAGTGTAAATATCTTGCCGCCGAAGCATAATTTAGTCATCCTATACAATTCAGGCGATATAAATAAAAAAATAAAATACAAACGGAGCTGCCATGGAATTCACCGACCAAAAATCGGGCCCATCATATATAATTATTACACTTCTGGGAGGTGAAGGGTGGATTCCGGACTTACGACCGGCGGTGGTAGGTTTAGGACAGCTGTCTTGCCACATGTGAGCGTTCACCTTACCACCCATTCACTCCCCCTTCGAAGCCATAGAATTTGAGATACAGAAATCGCAGTTTTAGATAATTTTTCTAGAAAGAGTTGATTATTTTCCTGGAGAGACCAAGATCTTTAAAAAGGTGAAACAAAGATTTAGCTGGCAGGCCACGAGCGCCTACTTCCACCGCGTGAAGGTGAACAGTGAAGCCGTTCCGGGTGACGGCATTTGCGAGGTCATGGTATTTATTTAATTTTTTCTCGTGGTCTTTTGGGATATTTGATTCCCATGGAACAGTTAACTCTACGATAAGAACCATCTTCCGAGATAGAGAGTAAAGAGTTATATCTGGACGCAGGGCTGTGCATCCGAGACTTTCAGGGAATTTATACTGCTTAGAGACCGAATCGACCTCCATAATCCAATCTGAAGCTTTCTCGATTATTGAGAAAGGTTTTGCAGTGAGATGTTTTTTGCCTTTAAAGCCAACCCGCACAAACTGTATTGGGGGTTTGGAGAATACTGTCAAACCCTTGTTGGCACGAGCCACTGAGAGGCTAAGTACCTCGCGAATAACAGCAAGGACTTTGTCGTGGCGGTAAGTGTACCGTCCTTGATCCAAGGCCACCTTGCAGCCAGCTAGAATATGTCTAGCTGTGCAAGGGGTCTTGCTACAAAGGGGACATGAACTATCCTCGGCATAGCTCCAACGAGCGAGGTTACTGGGGTCTGGAAGTGTATGCTGAAAGGCATTTAAATAAAATTTCAGCATCTCTGGCGTCCAGTCATACAACATTACTTTCCAGTGCATTGGAGGAGGAATGCAAAAGTCTCCAATTGTTGTCCAATCATTCTGGCATTGAAGGCCAATAGCGTGAGCCATACTATTGCTGTCGTAATCTCCCCGCAAGAGAGACTTCTTCAAGTCCACATCGCTCATGGTTGTACTGCCATACCCCAGACCAGTGCCATTCTGGCTGATTCCAGTAAGGAACTTTTTGTGGAAGTCAACGCGGGCTTGTAGATCATTTGACTTACTACGGCCACTTACTACGTTCTTCGATATTGCCGGATCCTTGGAATTGCTTAGAATCGAATTTTTGGTTATTCTGGAGTTGGCGTAGAGCAGAGAGGGCAGTTTTAGAGCTAGCCCAAAATTGTGTTTGGACCTGAAGAGTCGAGGGGTCAGCTGGTTTGGCTAAGGACAACCAGGATTTTAAACTAGCTGTCACCAGTGCATCCAGACGAGACATCTTGCGGTGTCGACTACAACGGGCGAGCCCGTCACCACAGGACGTTTTAACGATTAGTCGTTCTGTCGCCCTGCAGTGAACGTAGAAGACTTTGGACAGTATAATCCTACGTCCAGCTACGTCACAACCCGTGAGAGTCCAACGCCTTACCGCGAGTTAGCCAGGAATAAACCCGGCGGGCTCGAGATACTCGCGCCCTCACTTCCAATTGTGACCAGATTTCTCCGGTCTCTCGATTGGTTCCGAGTTCGAGGTCGCTTGCGCGGTCCTCTCCCTTATGAAGCGGTGAAACGGAGTGCACCGAATCTATCGAGGACCAAGGCGTCCTTTGCCCGCCTCTTACCCGGGATCGGATGGCCAATGGTCAATTTAAGAGCAGTCGCCATAAGGTACGCAACCACCCCCGCTCTATAGGAAACAATACAGTTTCCAGACTCCCCCGACTGTTAGTCGGAGAGCACAATCGATTGGCTTGCGCCGCACGGTGTGCAGACCGTCCAGGGGCGCCAGAGGTTTGATTCCCAGGGGAGACTAGTTGACCCAGTGTCCTACCCAGGATACGCACCCCATGCGGGGAGGCCGTCGGATGGGTGTTGACCCGTGAGTGTGACCGACCCTGAACACATGGGTCATCGTGGCCAACTCATCATGGGCCCGTTAGCCCCCAAACGAGACAGTTGGGTTTTGGTGAAATCGTAAATAAGAAAGGGCCATGACAAATGTGAAGTTAGATAGTTGTCATAGATCCAAGCCTTACGAGGGCCAGAAATTAGCAGTGCATCTATCTTTTCCAGGCAACTACTGAAATGTTCTATAACATGATCGCCAGAGAGGTCTTTTCCCTGGCAGGTGATTTTCCTGCCAAGAAATTTGAAGTGGGTATTTGGGTCTATAAGGGAGATAATAGAGCCCTTATAGACCAATTTAGGGTCATAGGACGTAAATTTTGTGCCTATGCGGGCGAGTCCAAGGCAAAAACATTTGGAGGGCTTCACTTTTATACAGCCTGACCAGTCGCAGAACAGCTCCACTTTCTGTAATAGCAGGGAAAGCTGCTTGGGGCTCCTGGTGATAAAAGTTAGGTCGTCGGCAAAAGCGAGGCACGACGATGTGTATTGGCCGTCTGTTTTAAAACGGTAACCCCACTTCTTGTCGAACTGAGTCAGGCTTTCCAGCAGTATATTGAAAACGATATTGAATATCGTCGGAGAAAGGCAACAGCCCTGAAACAGTCCAATTGAATATGATATAGAGCGGGTAGTCCATTCTTGCGTTTTGACATGGAACGTCAGACAGTTGTAGTAGGAGGCTACAATGTCACGCACCACAGGTGGGAAGTTGTACCAGCGGAGCGCAAAGTGGAGTAAACTGTGCCTAACTGACCCAAAGGCATTCTCTAGGTCGAGCCAGCATACATTGATTTGGCGTTCGTGCTGTCTCGCATCCTTAATGGCAGCAGCCAAGAGAGAATTGTGCTCAAGGCAGCCTGAGACGCCACGCATGAAGCCTTTTTGTACTGACACTCCAGGTACTCGTTCCGGTGCATGAATTCGCTCATCCTCATGTGGACTATGCCAAAAAAGATTTTGGCCACAGTATCTGTCAGAGCAATGGGCCGAGCGTCCTTTGGTCCGGTGCAAACTGGGACCTTCGGAATTAAGATGACTGTCGCTCGGCCGAAATTCTGTGGGACCACACCGCTATTCCATATATGTCGGAAGATGGATCCTAAATATTGCAGAAGGCAGGGGCACTTTTTATACACTAAGTAGGGAATACCATCGGGACCTGGAGTAGAGCCCGACGGCTTCCTTTTTATTTGATTTAAAATCTCATCTAGAGATGGGGGTTGAGAGGCGAAAGCTACTGTAGGCAGGTGCGGAGGTTTAATGTACGGAGGAGGGCTGTACGTATGGAGCCGCATTGGATCCTCATAAGTGGTCGAAAAGTATTCCGTGGCCATTTCTTCCGGAATTTGGATTGTGCCCTTAGCGGCAGACAAAACCTTTTTACTGTAATGGTTTTTGTCAAACCGGGATTCCTCTTTGGACTTGAGAAATGCTACTTTGCGCTTGTTGTTTTGCGTTGCTACGCTCTGTATCAGTTTGAGTATAGAGCGGTACGCGCGCGAGAAGTTGTGGCAGAGGGCCTTATCTCCGGCTTTCTTGGCTTCACGTAGCTGGCGACGAAGTAGCCGCTTCTGCCTACGGAGCTTTGCTTTGAATGCGTTTTCTCTGTGAACCGGGTCAACATGGGTAGATTTTGGGTAAACACCCGAGAAGTATTCATGGACCGCCACCTGGAAGGACGACAGTTGAACACTGGCAGGGGCATTACGGTTCACAGAGTGGTCAAGGATTGAAGTTAAATTACTATTGTGAAATTCCCAATTAAAATGGAGCGATGACAACGTATTATAGTTAATTAAATGAATTAGATGGAAATAGCTTTGGTTGAGAGGCTGCGCAGGGTTTCATGAGATGGGTAATTAAATAAAAGCGAAGAAAGCTTACTTGTTTAATTATTGATTTTACACGAAGGCCACTGCACTATCAAGCAAACTCTTATGAAACCGAACCATCAGATACAAAATTTCCACTGAGGGAAACGATAAACTGGAGGCGAAACCTATTTATGGAGCCTGGCCATAAATACTAAAACAAATATTGATAGTCAATTTAAAAGATATTTTTAGGGTTTTGTACAAACTAAACCCTATTGGTGAGACTTAGTCGTCTGTATGTCATAATTAGAGAGTAAAGGGGCAATTGTCTATTTAATCGGCTATTTGATATCCCAGTAACGAGAGATTGCGATTAGCACTCCTGTTATGTATACTGCTCCTACTGTTCTCCTCCTGGATACCTGTTATTTACGGAGCTCCTTGCTTAGCCAAACACTGAAACCACAATGGGATCCAGGCGATGGCTTTCGTTCACTTTCTCTCTATTTTCGTTCACTTTCCTGTGATATTTTGTCATATAAAATGTAAAGAGTATATTCTATCGATAAGAGGCATATTTTTTAGAATACCCATTCTGTTTCATTATGTTTCTGTTTTATGCACACTTACGATGACATAAGTCTGTCATTAGAACTACTAGTATTTTAGGCTAATGGTGCCAAAAAAAAAAGTGAAATAATTTAATTTATGTAATTTTTCAGCACAGCGCAATTTTTTAGCAAGCTACAAGAGTTTTTGACTTAAGTGAAGAACGAGAGAATACCATATTTATAATGAACAAAATAAATTAAATTAATGGCATAAGTTTCTAAAAGCCAACGTTTCGGCAATGTTGCATATTATTACAGCGGCCACACCGGTGAGCGCTAGGCGGACAGGCATGGACTCGCTCTGTTAGAAGAAAATAGAAGCACTTGTCAATGCAAACAGCTGAAGTTATTTTATCGCCCGGTAGATGCGCCGGGAAGGTAATCCATGCTATATGGATCGCAGTCAATGTGCTGCGTAGAGACCGGTCTGATCCTTCGAGCTGGATCCTACGAGCGTGCCTCGTAGGATCCGGCTCGTAGGAGCGTGCCTACGTAGCCTCCTTGTAATGTTTTTTACCTAACCTAATTGAACCGTAAGTTGGGCAAGCCAGATGACATAGAGTTCAACACTACCCAAACTGAAAGGAACCATTATTAACCAGCTATATGGATCTATTTGGATGGAGCGGACACAATAGAACAGGCTGTAAAGTTAATAGGTGATGTCCGCAGTATATGTCGGTGGGGGTTCATACGATAGGCATTGTATGGGCACCGGCGTATTGAGAGATGTTCCTTCAGAGGATATGTCGGAGGATGTAGTCGCTCTAACGGCGCAGCATCAGGTGATCAGCGAGATTCTGAAGCTACAATGGTGCCCAAGGCTGGACTCTTTCAATTCCAGTCAAATTTGCTGAAAATGCCAAGAGATCTGCTAGCAAAAGACTAGTAGCCTACGAGCATCAAGTGTTACGTTTGGTGATGAAATTGTGAAATCCAATGGATTTCTTCAATCTATCCAAGGCAAAGGTGCTCCTGCAGCGGATATGGCAGAGCAAGGTGGTTGGGATACGTGCATAATCAGAAGCATCATAACCGCTGCGTACAAGGAGTGGTGGCTAGGTACTTGCATATTTTCTTCGATGCCAGGATGCCATATTTTTCCAATGAAGGAATTTATTCGGTCGCTTATATACGAATGGATGACTAGGAGGTGAGTTAGATAGGAGGAGGTCGCAGTCAGCTTTTTAGCAAGCTGTACCAAGGTGGCTACTAATAATACGCTAACGATTCCAAAATTGGAGCTTAAGGCGGCAGATTTAGACGAGACTGAAAGGCATTGATTACGGATGTTTGCGATACAAATAGAGCCTTTGACGGCTGCAGTACCAAATTCAAGCAGAATCTTGCGCATTACTCGGTTTTGAATGCGGATAGATTGGTTTGTGTGGAAAGTCGGATAGAGACCGTCTGTGGGGTTCACAAAGTGTAATTATTCTCATAATTTTAAGCAATAATAGCGCAGGTTATTAATACAACAGTATCATAAGATACAGTGGGTTGCCAAATTATTAGGGACAGTACTTGTTTTTTGAATTTTCAAGTTTAAATTAATTTTGTGAGCAAATAGTGGGTGTTAGGTCTTGTAGTTATGTTGTTATTTATTAGGGTGTTATATTAGAACAAGAAAACAACATATTCCTTAGTCATAAGTATTTATTTTTTCACAAAAAGTGATGACAGAAAATTTTCAGAAAAATCTTAATATTTTGTAACGCCACCATTAGCTGCAATAACGGCTTTCAAGCGTCGGGGCATGCTCTCTATGCAGTCTGTTGCATTCTGCTGGAGATTGGGGCTGTGATGCCATACTCTTATAAGTGTTTCAATTAATTGCCGCTTGGTGGTGACTACTTCTTTGGCGACCTCCCTTTTTGTCAGTTCCCAGAGGTTTTCAATCGGGTTCAAGTCGGGAATTCCCCGGCCATGGCAAAACCCTCACGTTTTGGTCAGCCTGGAATGCAGTAACACTCCTGGCATTATGGCAAGGTGCTGAGTCGTGCATAAACACATAGTCCTCATCACCAGGGAACCATTCTTCAACCTGAGGTAGGAGCCGACTTTCCAGTACTCGCTTGTATTGGTCTTGCCTCATGGTCCCTTCCACGATGTAGAGGCGTCCCATACCCTTGGCTGAGATTACAGACCATACCATGATGCTAACAGGGTGTTTAACTCTCTCCACAAGGCAGTCAGGATGGAACTGCTCCCCTGGGCGTCGGCGGACGAATGAGCTTTTATCAACCATAATTTGAAAAGTTGACTCGTCAGAGAAGCAGACCTGTAAAATATTTACATAATCATAAATCGTTATTACTAATATCACAAGATAATTTGTAAATTATAGTTACTCGACTCCAGTCCTCAACAGTCAAATTTCGGTGTTGTCTGGCCCATTGCAGTCGCTTTTTCTTCATTGCCAAAGTCAGGCGTGGTTTTTTGGTTGGGCGATGACCAGTCAGGTTCTCTTCGGCCAAGCGCCTCTGGACAGTCCTTTTAGAAATGTTGATGCCCTCGTCCTTTATCATTGTAGTCAGCCGAGCCACACTCTTTTTACGATTTTGAAGACAGATGTCTCTGATTTTACGGTCGGTACGAGGAGTGGTTATCTTTTTTCTGCCACTTTTACCAATTCGGTCCGCTTCTAGAGGCAGTTTTTTATCTGTCTTTATTTTAATTCGGTTTACCACTGATTTCGAAACACCTGTAAGTTCTGCTACCTCTCTCTGGGAACGTGTAGAGTGGAGTAGTAAGGTCTGTATTTCCCTACATTTTCTTGGGGATATGTCTGAAGACTTGCCCATACTGAAATTTTTTTTTTTTTGGTTATTGAGGCGTACTATTTACCAAATTGAAATTTACACATTACATTTATCAAAACCAATCAATTATAAAACATTACTTACGTTTAGATAATATTGCACTGCAAAAACTTACAAGAAATGATTCCAAAAATTAATAATTGAGCTCACTCTAACAACCGTTTTCACCAAATGTGATTTAACCTCACTTATTTGACAGATAAGACAGACTGCCAGTGTTGCCACTTTATAAAACGAATAATAATGATATCAGCAGAAAAAATACAAAAGAAAACTACATTGGGATCAATTTATTTGCTCACAAAATTATTCTAAACCTGAAAATTACAAAAATCAAGTACTGTCCCTAATAATTTGGCAACCCACTGTAAGTTATGCAGTGGGTGGAGCATATTTTAAACAATACTTAGGCCAAATACTGGTTCATTAAAGGTAGGGGAGCAGTTAAAAAGGTACTGGGTATGACAGTCTTGCAGAAATTGCAATGTTTGGCCGCTAAGTCCTCATATGGAAGATTTACACAAGATTTATGCCGTTTCAATGTGTGTAGTAGATCAACAAACACAAAAATGGTCAACCTGCAGTGAACGATGCTGTAAGAATTGTCTCCGGCTGCCTCAAACCTACGCCCGTCCAAAAGCTTTATCCACTCATCGGCATCGCTAAACCTGCAATACATTGTGATGTCCTGGCTGATTCTGAAAGCCTCAATCACCTCAAATGGCAGAAGTCATTCTTGAGCAGCATATAACCGCTCCAAGGCAAACAATCTTTGAACTGCATCACCCAAGGGCTTCCTTTTGGTAAGGATGTAAAGGAACAGATAGCACCGGGGTCCTATCTCCCCTATACCACCTGGCATAGTCTCAACAGAATGAGGGTAGGTTAACGACAAGATGCCAAGCCAATCTCGTCCGCTGGGGCTACACAGAGAATTCAATATGCGACTGATGAAGACCACCTCCTATCCTGCCTGCAGTTGTCAGCCCCTATCACACACTAGGACCTATAGGAGACGAACGAGAAGCCCATCCCTCGCTACATACTTTTGGAGAGACGTGTCCTAAGCTGGCCCGGGTACATTAACGAAAAAACAAACCCGTTGATCGATTGGCTCATCTAGAAAAATCGTTCCCTTAAACAGGATGGGATTATTTCAGTCCTATTTCGGTAATCTTCAGGAGGAGGCGAAAGCTTAGGTACGGGGTATTTTTTTGTTTGACCCTCCGGGGTATACATTTGGAGCTGGCATACAATAAGACGGACTCTGTGATAATGGCTTTAAGACGTTTTATAGCCAGGCGAGGTGCACCATAAGTAGTTTAATCCGACCATACCACAAATCTCCGGGAAACGACCGTGGAATTAAAGAGGGCCATAAAATTATTGGGTGAGAACGTACCACCTCTTTCTCTATAAATAGCAGGCGCTTGAGAGAATTTAGTGAGATCTGTAAAGATATAGCTGTATTTATATACTGCTGAAAGAGAGGGTGCCTAGGGTTGAAACGCTGCATACTATCTAGCTATATTGAACGCGAAGCCTCTTAGACATGTTTCTCACGATGAGAGCCAGCTGACGCTGCAGGATATGCTCACGGGCTATCAATGTGATAATCCTCGCATAGGTGAATTTGACAATGGGGCCTCGCTTTGAGGAAGCAATGGCGTATTGAGTAACACATTTTGGAAGACCTGGATAGCCTACTCGCCAACACTAACAAACAACTTGGGTTGTCGAATACAGCGGGCGAGCCCGTCACCACAGGAAGTTTTAACGATTAGTCGTTCTATCTCCCTGGAGTGAGCGTAGAAGACTTGGGACAAAACAGTCCACCATCTAGCTATGCCACAACCCGTAAGAGACCAACGCCTTACCGCGAGATAGCCAGTATTGTTACCTGGCGGGCGACACTCGCGCCCTTACTACCAATTGTGACCAGATTTCTCCGGTCTCTCGATTGGTTCCGAGTTCGAGGTCGCTTGCGCGGTCCTCTCCCTTACGAAGCGGTGAAACGGTGTATACCGAATCTATCGCAGACCAAGGCGTCCTTTGCCCGGCTCTTCACCCAGGATCGGATGGCCGATGATGGTCATTTCAAGAGCAGTCGCCGTAAGGTCCGCAACCACCCCCGCTCTATAGGAAGCAGTACAGCTTCCAGACTCCCCCGACTGTTAATCAGAGTGCACAATCGATTGGCTTGCGCCGCACGGTGCGCAGACCGTCCAGGGGCGCCAGAGGTTTGATTACCAGGGGAAGTCCATCGCCCGAAAGTCCTCCCCAGGTTCGCACCTCATGCGTGGAGGCCGTCGGATGGGTGTTGACCCGTGAGTGTGACCGACCCTGAACAGAATAGGTCTTCGTGGCCAACCCAGCATGGGCCCATTAACTCCCTAAACACTAACAAACAGGCAAAAATGGCACACTAAGACCGCACCAATAGTAGTAGGAGATGCGGTAGTTATATGTGATAACTCATCACAGTGATTATGCTGGCCTAAATACAGGGTACTTAAGGTATATCTTGACAGATTAGGAAGAATCAGGGTGGTGGACTTAATAGTTAGGGGACAAGTTTATAGACGATGATCAGTGTCTAAGGCAGTGTCACGCAAAGTGTGTGCCGCGGCACATTGGCGTACCATGGTCATTAGTTGGTGTGCCGCGGGAAGTTGGTGTTATGGATAAGCCACGCTACCAATAGTAGTAATGAAATGTTCCCAAATGTCATGTCTGCCGATTCAGCTGTAACCTATAGACTGGGTATGAAATCCATTCTCAGATATCATATACCTTGGGCGTTTACCAATAAACGAGCAGGAAGAATTCATGGGGCTAAAAACTGATCGGACATTATAAGTAATATTTTCCGAAACGGAGCTAGCACATTTTTGGCTGCATATCAAAAATGAGTATCCACTGCTTTCAAAGCGTGCTTTGCAATTCTCTTACCATTTGCCACGACCTACTTATGCGAATTGGGGTTTTCAAATGTCACTACGATTAATAAAAAAAAATTGAACGACTGAAAGCGATCGTCGAAGAGATGAGAGCAGCCTTATCAACGATTGCTTCAAATTTGAATCGCCTGTGCTCAGTTATGCAAGCTCACATTTCTCATTAAACATCTTTTCATATTATATTGATTTTAATAATAAATAAATATTAAATAAATATTGTTTTTTACTCTTTGGTGTACCTCTAAAATTTCTTGATTTGGTAGGTGTACCATGGTCACAAAAAGTTTGCGGAACACTGGTCCAAGGTAGCTAAATTAGATATAGGTGAATAGGTAAAATTTCTAGCGATAGACTTAGCATTATTCAGATTTCTTATTTCTGATAAGGCAAGAGTGGCAAAGCAATGTGTCACTCTGGGGAATTACGTAAAACTAAATTAAAAGTAGATTATGTTATAAATGTAAAGGTTACTACGGGCAAACCTGTCACCCCAGGAACGTCTAACGATATATAATCATTCTTTCAACCGTTGGTTGAACGCAGAGACTTGGGACAAGACAGTCCATCATTTAGCTACGCCAATATACGCGTAAGAGACAAACTGATCCACCTGCCGTGACAGGGAAACAGTCCTTTCCAGGTTTGACCCTCGACGAAAAGGCTCATTACTGCACAAGAACCATTCACTGCCAAAATGACGGTCAGCTAGATGTTGGCCATCCTGAAACGGAGACGAAAACCATAACTCTGTTAAAGTGGTTAAGAACGCTGGAATTTGCACGACTGAAGTCAGACAAGGGTGATTTATTGTGGGGTGCGGGTATCGGCCGACGAGTGAAATGGGGCGAGACAGGCGAAGGTTGGTATGCCTAGATTTACAATAAATAAATAAATGTTATTAATTTAAGTTAACATACAATATAATCCTGTGAGCTGAATTAGCTAATGAGATCTCTCATGAGGCTAAGCATCAAATTGATTAAAGTGGCGAGTTTTGGCAGAAGAGGAGTGCGGTTATGGGTCGGAGTAGGGAGTGTCCCTCCGTTCGACCGCTCGGCGGACAGCTGACGTTTTCTTGATCACCCAGGTCAACGATTGAAAGATCATGCTAGACGGATCGCAGTCAATGTATTGTGTTAGGCGAGAACCCTATGAATTGAGGTCCTTTCACCCTACACCACTGAGGAGTTCTATATAGGAATACCTTCCGCTACCATCACCAGTTAAGTGACATCACATTTATTGGAACTACTTAGCGAGAAATATAAAATCATCCCTAACACGGCAGGTTGAAGTTTTTTTTTATATCCATCATCATGGAAAATATATGATTCACTATAATAGAGATTCTATAATTAAAAACTAAATATACACAATATTATCTGTCGGAAATCAGTGAAATCTTAAACTCTTTTTTTATCTTTTTGATATAATGATGAATTATTTCTGCATATCGCACAGGTAGTACGCAGTTTGATCTATTGTATCCTTACAGTATCTATTTATACGATAAATACCACAGCCTCACAAATGCCGTCACCCGGAACAGCTCCACTGTCCACCTTCAAGCGGTGGAAGTTGGCACTCGTCGCCTGTTAGCAAGATCTTTGTTACATCTCTAAAGATCTTGGTCTCTCCAAGAAAATAATCAACTCTTTCCTAGAAAAAATATCTAAGACTTCAATTTCCGCATCCCAAGTCTTATGGCTTTGAAGGGAGTGTGAATGGGTGGCAAGATGAGGCTCACATGTGGCAAGACAACTCTCCTAATCCTACCATAGCCGGTCGTATGTCCGGAGTCCACCGCTCGCCTCCGAGAAGTATAATAATAAAATTGTGATGGGCTCTATTCTGGTCGGTGAATTCCATGGCAGCTCTGTTTGTATCTATTGTATCTATTGTAAGTCAAAGTAAAATGCTATTTGAGTATTTCCTTATTGACGATTCGCTTTGTATTATTTTTAACTCCCTAAGTTAAGCTTGCACGGATGCAGTTTTCTCAATTACGTTATGCATCGATTCAGAAAATATCAAATAACGCCCGCTACTAATTCCAGGGAATTAGTAGTGGGTGGCAGGAAAAAAAATATATTTAAAAAAAACACTACTATTTTAAATAGTTACTTTCTAAGATGGTTTTCAAAAAACTAACCTAACCTACCGCCATATATGTAGGTATTATTGAAATGTTTTTAAATAAAAACCTAAATTAAACTACCGAAATTTAGGTGTTTGATCTTTAATTAAATGCCAATATCTCGATTATTTATTGAGGCTGAAAAAAGACTGCAGTTTCGGAATCAGCATCGATGTTAAAACATCAACAATGTACAAAAGGTACCAATACCTACTAGAATAATACCAATTCCAGAGCCTGCTTACATTACTGAGTTGTTATTTGTTATTGTAAACATTTGTAGGCATTTTTGGTATGTCAGTTTAAGGAGTGAGCTACCTACCTTTGAGCAGCGGCAGCGCCTGCAGCTCTACGTCCTGGTTGTTGCGGTATCTAGACGACCCCTGCGACTTTTTAGCCTTCTTCTTGAGCGAGCGCTTCGCGAAAGGGTCGATCCGGTCCACGAAGGTCCCGGACATGACGGCAAGGCCTGAGCGTCCCTTTCAAAGGGCAGCAGCAAAATTCATGTTATTACGGGCGCCGTGCCGCATCACCGTGCGCGCGTACGTTACGTTACGTAATTTTTAACCATAGCGCGGCCGTGTTTTGGGCGGCATCGAGGCGCTATGATCGGCGAAAGAACATACGAACGAGATAACAACACAAACTGCTCAATGCACAACAGCAACACACCCAACCAAGCCCGGCAGCCGACCAGCCGAGCCCGCACAGCGCAAACAACCCGCCGACAACGCTGGCCCCGCCGAAAACTCGCGACCGACACCGCAAATCACACCGTTTCCCTAAATAAATTCAATTAAACTCAAAAAGTTCCACAGCTACGTAGCGTGAAGTACCTAGATCTGAAAATAGATGGACATCGGCGGCGTTGCCATACATCACATCACAGACTAGAGAAGATCCAACTGGATAACAATCGCACACTATTATCGTACAGCACACGCCCTAAAAAATATCGCATATTATTAATCTACCAGAAAAATATCGTATATGCGTCGTCGACTGAAAAAAAAGACATTACTAAATATAATAAAACATTTCTAAAATCACGCCAAGAATCAATGAAGAATTGAGAACTTTGCTCAGGAAGAGCATTTTGCTGTGAGTTTCTTACTTTATACATATTGTTATGCATTTTCTTGCATATTGCTTATATTGTTTTGTGTTACCATTGCCACCCACCCACCCCCGTCGATCCGTACCTGGCAACAATATAGTTGTATATATATACAGCCAAAGTTGTATAATATCTAGAGTCTAGAGGTACGGAATTTTCGTTTTTACGAAATAGACATGTTTGCGATTTTTTTTACTTTATGCAAATTTATGCAAAAAAAAGTTTCATTATTTTTTTTGTTTCTGAAAAAGACTGTTTCTAAAAATTAAATACAATAAAATGAATCCTACTTTCATATTGGTCAATTATTTACCTTAAAACAAACTATAATGCATTACTCGAAAACTTCTCAAACAATCCTTTTTTCAGAGACCTTTCTCAAAATGAGCTGATTGATGAATATATTCACTTTCATCGCCCAATCCTTCAATCAGTAAATAGGAATGAAGATGCCAATGTCAGAACACATAGTGCCGGTAAGTAAAATATCGCTAATATTATTTATTAGCGGTATTTGACCTACCGTTAGATGGCGCAGCGCACTCAACGCTATTCAAACTTTTTTCAATAGATAAGATTTACAAAATTGAATATAAAAAACTGTTTTTCGTTTTTTCCATTTTTTTTAATCAAAAGTTGCTCAACTTGTAGTACTGACAGATTAATCGTCATCGAAGTTTGTTGCGGAATTTGCTGATATGGTCAAATTTCCGTAGATCAAACATTTATTTATTTATATAAGAAGAATAAATTTCCATAAAACATTGATTTTGGCCACAAAAATTACAGGATCCGAATGGCAAAACCTTAGCTTATTCTATTAAGTCACCCAAATGGGAGTAGCCCGTTGTAGGGTGGGCATGGATGTACCTATAAACCTTTTTAGGAGTTTAAGTTTGTCCAGGATTTGCTCATTACCGTTTAGATAGCAAACGTCTGCATAATATACAAAATCGTAAGAAGCTATAATTGAGCAATGGCTTGTTTGGCAATAGGTTAAAATATTTAAAGATCGAAGCCGTTCCAACGCATGTCGAAATTGACGGAGTTAACTGCGCTACTATTTTTTGTTTATTTATTTCATTCATTTTACTTATCAAAGGTTACATAGAAAAGGAATTACTTTCTAGTTAAATAAAGCGACAAGTTGAATCATCCCATCCCATGCAACCCGAGGCACGTCACACATCTAAATAGGCTTACGCCTGTGCCTAGATGTGCGGTTTGAGACATACGTATTTGAGGTTGCGAGCTGACATTAAAAGTTTATTACTAGAGATTAGATATTAAGTAGAGTTTGAGTACATATATAGTTTATATATATAGGTTATACACAACATAATAAATATAATAAAAATAAAGGATTAATAATAAAATAATTGATAAACTCATTCATCGATAAAATATATTAACCAAATTAAACCACAATTGATAGTTCCCTCTCCATTCCAGAGCGCGCCCCAACTTTAGTGGCCATTTATTAATTGCAGTTTTAAAACTCTCGATGTTATCTAACATTTTAATCTTCTTCTTTCTTCTTCTTCATCAGCGCGTATTCGCCCACCGTTGGGCATACGCCTTTCCAATCACTCTCCACCCGGATCGGTTGTCCGTTTCCCTCATCCAGACTGGTCCAGCTATCTCCTTGATGTCATCTGACCATCGGGCCGGTGGTCTGCCCACACTTCTTCTGCCTAGCCGGGGTATCCACTCCAAAACGCGCTTGCTCCACCGTTCGTCGTGTTGTCGGGCCACATGGCCGGCCCAAGCCCACTTCAGCTTGGCCACTCTTTGACCCACGTCGACCACCTTCGTGCGCTGTCTGATGAGCTCGTTTCGGACTCGATCGCGCAACGATATGCCAAGCATGACTCGCTCCATGTTACGCTGCACCACCTTAAGCTTGTATATCATCCCAGCAGTCAGTGTCCATGTCTCACAAGCATACGTCATAGCCGGTAACACACACTGATTATACACCTTTGTCTTGAGCGATTGGGGAATTCTGGACTTCAGCACGAAGCTCAGCTTCCCGAAGGCTGCCCATCCCAATTGTTTCCTTCGCTTTATCTCTGCCATCATCGAGTCCCGGCCGAGCTTTATCACCTGTCCTAGGTATGTGTACTCCTGCACCTGCTCCAGCGGTTGTCCATTCAATGAAATGGGATTCGGTGTGAGATCGGCTTTCGCCATAACCTTTGTCTTGTCCATGTTCATCTTAAGACCCGTTCGCAGGGACGCGTGATATAGTTGCTCCAGCATGAGTTGTAGGTCTTCGGCACATTCAGCGATTATAACTATATCATCCGCGTAGCGCAGATGATTGAGACACACGCCGTCAACGTTGATTCCCTTGCCACTCCAGTCCAATGTCTTGAATATATCCTCCATAGCGTTGGTGAACAGCTTAGGGGATATAACGTCACATTTTAATGCGTTTATCTAATTTATTGTACATTCAGGGTGTAATGTACCAAGCCTGTTTAACGAATAATTGCCTTATGTCAAGCACATGCAATTCGTTGAACAGCTGCTCTGAACTACATCGGAAAGGTTTTTTGTTACTGACTCTCAGTAAAAGCTTCTGAGCCTTAAGAAGGGTATCAAGAGCCGACTTGGTACAGGTACCCCAACCAATTAACCCGTGAATCCATAAACCCTGGCATAACGCCATGTAAACCATTCTCAATGTTGCCTTTGTCCATCGAAAAAAAAACACATCATTTTCACAAGACAAAATAGCCACAAAACCGTCACAGATGTGCGCGGTGGGTGCGACGGTTGAAAAAGAAACAAAACCATCCCCCCTTCAACCGTGCAGGGAAAGTTTTCCAAGTGCCTCAGAAAACAAAAATATTGTGTTTGCATACACAATGTGTATGGCCACGCCCGTTCTTTCGGTGTGTTTGTGTATTGTTTCGAAAAAACACCCGCAAGCGACCCCGCTATGTAGACAATAAAAAATGACATCAATACGCGATGAAAATAACCGTCAATATTACTGGAGACATTTAGGAACGTTATTTCCCTCGGCACTGTCATGTCACATCTTGTATAATATCGTACTTTAAAAATCGCATAAAGTACACCCTTGTAAAGTGGTGTTCAAAATAAACATCAATAATAGCACTATTAAATAAAACTAGAATAATGGCCACGCTTAAAATCCACCCCGCTAAATAACGAATAGGTAAGATATATTTTTTAATATGATTAATGAATGAAAGAAATTACTTGCGACATGGTTGGCGAGAAGGGACTCAATTTGACCTAAAAACCCTAAGTAGGCGTTGTTGCTAAGATACTGAGATAATAATAATAAATAAAAGGATCTCCAAATGAGGATTTGTCCAAAAATTTATAGAAGGCGGCGCCGTGTCCCCGAAATGTGTGAAGTGAGCGAGCATTCGTATGAAGCTCGAGTGGAAGAGTGAGGGAGAACATAATAATTTAGTATCAAATCACGATTTACCTGAGGGAGAAGAATAAAACGACATGGCGGTTGACGGTCGGGCAGTGTTGCCAAAGGCTAGCACATTTTCCTGCCATATTTGAACATAATATCCTAGATTTTCTGAGATTTTATTATGGATACAATATGGAGATGCATTCGCAAAACTTTTTGTAAGTGGCGTGTTGAGCCGCAGTCTCCTTATAACCGAGAATAAAGTGTCTAGAATTGCCTTAGTATATTATTATTTCCCTAAGAAATAATAAAAGTCTGACTTCAAAATCAGTAGGTACCTATGCTTGGAAAAGTTAAATTAAATAAACAAAGGAGATTGCCACTCTCTGGATCCACCCTACGATACCAATAAACCATATTGTCATGAAAGGTCTTTTTAAGTATTCTATTATTTATATGACAGCTCTTCATAATTCGTCGTGGGTAAAATATTATTACGGCAACAATTAATGTCGATAGTGGTTGGTTTGAATCGCGTCAGATTTGAGACGAAGGGTTGCAATCGACTCAAGCGGCGGGTGTCGCGTAGGCCATCCGCTGTTGTTTAGCTTTCGTTTCGTGGTGTATCACTTTTTTAAATTTGGGCATTTAAAAATATTTAGTAACAATACAAATAATGAGACAATAATAAGAATATTTGTTAATATAATTTAGTAACAATACAAATAATGAGTAACAATACAAATATTTAGTAACAGTACAAATAATGAGTAAAAATATTTAGTAACAATACAAATAATGAGACAATAATAATAATAATACCTATTTGTTTCTCATCAAATACCTGATAATAATTCAAATATATAAAACTCAAATACCACTAACACATTAGGGGTGAGATTTAGTTGTTGAATATAATTAAAATAAATATGTCACTTATACATAATAATATGCTACTCTCAAGTTTAGTGGTTGGTGGGCTAAGGGTCCATACAAATAGTAGCATTCTCCTTTGGGTATATTTTAAACTATCGAATCTTAATACCGGCATTATCGATTTAATAAAATATAAAATGATGCCCGGATGCCAAATTTTAACTCTATCGGATTAAGCGTGTGGGCGCTATATCGTGGCGGAATACACACAGCAGACAGACATGTCCAAAGATAATATAATAACTGACATGTCAACACAGACAGAAATTGTCTTATGGATATTTCCGTCATCTCGAAAAAGAAAATTTGCTCGTATAGAAAATTTTCCCTCCTTGTCGATTGATGGGCCAGGAAAGTAAAATACAATCAGCAGACGAATTGTTATTAGGTGTCTCTAGCCAATCAAAACGCTTCTTGCAGTAACGCTGTGGTAGCGCTCTTGGCGATGGTGGTGTAGTCACATGATCAGTGATGTAGTCCGCTGAACGCAGTTCAACGCAGGCAATTTGACATATATCTGACAGTGTATCTGACGTTTGACTTACTTGGTCACGTTAAAATTTCTTTGTGTTTGAGTCATTTGTGACGAGTGATAACTGACTGGTTATTTTTATGCTAGAGCCGTAAACAATGTCGTGTAATACATGCTCACGAAAATTCAATTTATTTACTCCCGAGGTAAGTCTAGGTACTATTTCGGTAGAAGTTTATAAAATTTTGAGGTTGGGTTTCTTCTTTTGCCGTAGTATTGAAAGCGCGGTAATATTGTGACGGCTGTTTTCGGCCCTTTTTAGCCACTTTGTTGCGATTGAATGTTATCCCAGATCGGTCCTTAGGTTATGTTAAGGTATATTGTTTTATAGTGTCTTGCGATGCGCTCGAAATCAGTGGAGAGTTTCTGAGATATAGCCCCGAGTTTTTGTAAATCTGCCAATATCAATATTAACAGCTCTTCATAATCGCTCTCTGAACAACGAAAAAAAATTTAAAACCCAAATCTGTCTTTATTTTGCAATTCTTGATAGATGTTGAAAGAACGTGGCTGTAGGTAAAGTCTAACACGAAATCTATTTCTATTTCTTCTGTTAAGAACCAAATTCACTATTGCCAAAACCATAGACTTGTCTTCCATCATCACTTCCATCTCCACTTTTTTTTTGACTGAGGTGTTATCCACTTAGTCAAAAAAAACATGAATTCAAAATAGAGTCAAATAATTTATGGCTCTTTTCACGACTTTCATTTATTATTTAAATGTTGATCAGCTTTTTGAAGAAGCCTTTATTCTGAATTGATTTAATATTGTCTTATAAGTTGTACGCCTTGGGGCTCAAAAAATAAAATGCCTTTAACCAAAGGAAGTCTTCATTCATGGAAAATCTATTATGTTGGCCACGAACCACGTATGCACTTTTGTATTAAGATTCTCTTGAATTGTAATTGTATGGAATTGTATTAGAATTGTATTTAATTCAATTATATTTTATTTCTCTCAATTTCAGCGAGGATGTCCATCTTGCGGATTTTCATATTGTGGAAAATGTTTGACTTATCCCATTCTTGTAGAAAAATACAACAAAATTGAGAAGGTAAGACAATATTTTGTATCTCACATATAATACACCTCAATAGCCATACTTCCGTTGTAACTATGAATAAGAAAAAAAATATTTTCACTCTCAAAAGCCATTGAGATGGCTGTCCCAACATGAATGGCTGCTTACTTTGAATAAAGATAAATGTATAGTTCTTCACATTGGCAAAACATTGATTATATAGCGCATTAGGTTGCTTGATGCCGTACTTCGATTTAGCAGCTAGGATTTTACTACGAAACTCAACGTATACATAGCACTCGTAGTTCCAAACATTCATTATTCTTCTCATATGTTCAATATGGCAGCGTTCATTGTATGGCAGTATGGTGGCGCACTATAGCTGGCGCTCTAAACAAGCCCATACGGTATTCTATCTCGATATAAAATTATAATATTTTAACAAACGAATTTTGAAATCATAGCTCTTATTATTTTAGCATTATTTACATATGGATGTGGTCTGCAACTCCTCCTGGGTTGCGATGCGAACTCCCACCACGTGTGCTGGGGTAGTTCCAACATAAACCCGAGGGGGGTAAGCCTGCACGACTTTATCTTAGGCAATGTACTCACCATCCTCAATAGAGGAACAGAACTTGCCTTCATAGACTCAAGGAGACAGGAGGTATTGGACATCACGATCTGCACGAAAGAAGTGGCCGACTTGGTCCAAGACTGGAGGGTCTCAGATGAACCCTCAGGCTCGGACCATAGGTAGATCCGTCTAACGCTTTGGCACTCCATGGAAATTCAGTGGACTTGCAACCCTAGAAATACCAACTGGGAAGGATTCGATAGGGACCTGGCTATCAAACTCACCACGGTTCCGAATCGATTCCACGCCAAAGGCAACTAGAAACGGCAGCACAATTACTGTCAAATGCCGTCAAATGTTCACCACATCATATGCAACTATAAAAAAACGATATGTACAGACGAGGAATACTAGAGACCATCATTGACTGGACATTGAGTATGCTATCAAATAGGAATCTGACCGTCTATCAAGGCGACACCTCCATCACGGGAATCCCAGCCAAGGGCTGTCCACAAGAAGTCATCTCCCCCTCTTGTGGAGCATCGTTGTAGACGAACTTCTAACAGATCTACAAAACCAAGGCTTCTCTGTCTACGGCTACGCTGATGACGTGTCCATAGTAGTAAGAGGAAACTTCCTATCAATACTTAAGGAGCTCATGGACAAAGCACTTAAGACCACTCAAGACTGGTGCCAGGCCAGAGGTCTGTCTGCTAATCCAAGCAAGACCAAGGCCATGATTTTCACCAGAAAACACAAACTCGAACCCGTTGAGTGTTTCAAGCTCTGGGATAAGGAGATAGAATACGTTACAATAGTCAAATACCTTGGAGTCTATCTAAACCCAAAGCTCAATTGGAAGCACCACCTCGAGCGCAAGAGAACGACCTTCTATGCCTCTTTGTGGACGTGCAAAAGAGCCATGGGAAAAACCTGGGGTTTAACCTAGGGTCCCCTTATGGCTCTACAGTGCAGTAATGCTGCCTAGTCTAACCTATGCTGCAATAGACTCGAGACAATAAACATGCTTAAAGCCTTCAACTACCTGAGGACTGTAACTGGCGTTATCAAGACCACCCCTACAGAGGGATTAGAGATGGCACTCTGCTGCCCGCCTCTGGACAAGCTCGTAATTCACTCCGCCAGAATTACAGCATACAGACTGAAGTGTTTGGGCGAGTGGAAGCGAGGAGGGCTCAATCATCCTAAGCTAAACCTCCTCCAAAAAAGTCCATTCACGCTGACCCAGGATTGACTACTGAAAAAAAAATCGGTAGAGAAATCCTATAAAATCCTAATCCCGCAGAATTCGCAGTGGCTCCAAAGCCACAACGCGGATGCCTGGTTCACTGACGGGTCAGGAACAAATTGACGTTTTGGGGCAGGTGTGTACGGATCCAAAACCAACCACAGAATCAGCATCCCCCTTGGACAATATGCCACGGTTTCCCAAGCCGAGGTATTTGCCATATTGGAATGCATAAAACTCCAAAGTTGACTTAAGGTAAGAAATAGAAAAATCCTCATCTGCTCTGACAGCAGAGCAGCACTGGACGCTCTGGATAAAGCCACCACAGAATATTCTGTGGTCTGGGACTGCATGCAAGAGCTCAACGAATTGGGAAAAGCCAACAAAATCACCCTAATATGGATACCGGGTTATCAAGGCATACCCGGCAACGAAGAGGCCGGCAGACTGGCAAAACTAGGCACACTGGAATGCCCGGTGAAGCCAGTTGTTGGGGTCCCCTTCGCTATAAGTGTATGAGGGTAAGAAAATCACCAGGGACTGCTTGGAGCAGGAACATCGGGCATCCGGAAACAGGGCCAGGGATGTCGCCACAAACCCGTGGAGTTGAAATAAGGAGTTGGATAGTCAGTGCATGTGCCTTATGTAGTTTAGCTGAGGTTCGAAGAAAACTCCCAGATCTTTGATTTTATTAACTCTAGGTAATACGCACTTAGGGATGAAGTAACCATTAATAAGGTGGGCCAAAGACCTTGTGAACATCATCACATGAATTTTTATTAATATTGAAGTACAGATTCTGAAGTTGTATCCATGCATAAACCATATCATGCTGAAAGAGCTCGCAGGCTACAACTATTCTAGTGGACATACATTATTTTACATCATCAGTAAACATTAAGAAACGAGCTGACACAGCAACTTTTGTCAAGTTATTGATGAACAAATTGATCGGTAATCGGTAAAGAAAACGGCTGGTGGTAGTAGAACGCCTGGGATGAAACCCATGTTGATGGTCTGACAATATACCACGAGACTGCACATGACATTTGTCTGATAAAGTATCCTTTTAGACCTGTAATTATCGATCTACACTTGGTCGCCGCTCCACCTTGCCATATGTCTCCATGATGTCAGCTAGGAAAGGGGTGGTGAAAAAGGAGCGATTAGGGGCATGGCGGGCGGCCGCCATAGCTTCTATTGTACAGCTTCAACGATAAAAATTAAGCTCTATCAACAAATTGTTGTTTCCAAAAATACTTTTACATTATTGAAATAATCATATATTAATTTTTTTAACAGGTTTGTTCAAAATGCAAGATGAAAGCGGACACTGCAAACCTAAAAGAAGCTGAACCCTCTACAATTTCACCAACGATCACTGAAAGGTTAAGAATATTTAATTTTAACATTTAGGATACATACTGAGGTCAACTAAATACTAGGACCAGGCAGTATAAAGCTCCCCATGTCGCTGCGTCACCCACCTTGTATGGGAATATTCTGAGCCAAATTTCAAACTAGGCAAAAAACCACAGCATGTCTATTAACCCGACTAAATCCCAGACAATTGTGATTGGCGGCCAAAAACTGTTGTCGTCGATCGATCTGTCTTCATTGCCACCAGTTCAAATTGACCACAATATCATAGAGTATTCAAGAGTTGTAGAACACTCGGGGTTACTTATCGACCAAATTCTTTTATGGCAGGCACAAACTAATGAAATCAGTGATCACATTTATTCAGGCTTTTACTGCCTACGAAGCTTGGAAAAAATCTACCAGCTAGTGTAGAGCAGACGTTAGTACAATCTCTGTTACTACTCATTCTATTCTGGATTGCGCTGATGTTGCATATCTCGATGTAAATGAAAGAATTCTTAATAAATGTATGCGAGAGGTGTTTAACCTGCGCAAATCGGTCATGTGTCAACCTCTCGGAATAGCGTGCAATGGCTACAGATTCAAAATCGCAGAAATCTGCAGGTTGCATTTTATCTATGTTGCACAATGTGCTCAGATCATTGTGTAACATGTGCTCCCACTTCACACCTTCTTACCTGAAGGATACAGTTAGGAAGTCGTGGTCTCCCACTTTGGTCAGTAAGAATAATATTCTCATTCTTTCTCTTTATGCGCAGCTCCCTCCAATCATCCGGCGTTCAATCACTCACTAGGTCTAAGTTTCTTGTGAAAAAGCATTTCCTCTCTCACTAAGTGTAGCCTTTCACACTTCCCATTCTTATTTTCCTTTGTCTGTGACAGTGATTCCCAAAGTGGTCTATATGGACCCCCAGGGGTCGATTTCAATTCGCAGGGGGTCCATGTTAGCGAGAAACAAAAATCGGGGTGCACGAGATGTAAATGGGGGTCCACTTTAGTGAACTCCATCTAGGCAGATCACCATAAGCATTCAGGGGATCCGTTGATGCTGTATCACTTCTTAAACAGATTTTGTATACAGCATAGTATTTTAAAATTATAATTATATCACGGAATGAAATCAACACTCAACTTAAATTGTATCACTAAAGTACGGGCCAAAGGAACGTTCCGATGGTGTAATAAACCGAGCTGTCAACAAGGATGCGGCTAACGTTGATATTGCCTATCGATGAATTACGCTTGCTCGATGAAACAGTATTATACATCTGCATTTATTATAGTACCGATTGCTATATTTCTTAATTTTTCGGTTTAAGTATTATTTTAGAATTAGAGTAATTAAATAATTACCTAATTATGTAAGTCATTAAATGAGTACTTAATAGATAACTGATTATCATAGCATGGCATATCATAGGTCATTATTAATTTCTAAATAGTCATTAGTAAAATGTTATCGTGACATTTTGTAATAATGAGTCCCACATATGTATATTATAAAATGCTGCGCTGATAAAACATTATTACTTACCTATCAGTTGAGCAATGGAGACCATATTTTCTAACCTGGAGCTATAGAAGTTAAAGGGTGATATTAACATGCTTTATACATAACATTTTGTCATTTTTTGACAAACTGAAAAGCGAACCGACAAAAGTTTAGATGCTCAATTTCAATAATATAATAATCTGATAGATAATCTGCGAAGGTTATGACACGCATCCCTACAAGCAGGTATTAAAAGGGGCGGGCCGGCCTAATGATTTATTGCCTCACCGGAACGTTCCTTTGGTCCGTACTATAGTCGACTGAAGAGGCCAGCGCACATGACTAACGAAGGAAGGTGCGAATGAGATATGTGAAAAAATTGCGCTTCAATGGGTATCTGTGCGAGCGAGTAGAATAAATGCGCCACATGAATGAGCAAGCGAGATAGTGCTACATGTGCACTTATGTGCGGCTTTCCCAAATGATTCGTACTTTAAGGTCGTGGGCGCTTAGGAATAAACAAATAAAAATTGTACATATTTTTATTTTTTACAACTGTCCACATTACCAAAAAACCCTATGTAGACGAGCAGTACTGCTCCAGCTGTCAAGAAACTTTTAATGTTAGTAAGTTCAGGAAAATTCAGGCAGGGGTCTACGGAAAACAGCAAGGGGTCTACGAGTCAAGAAAGTTTGGATATCTCTGGTCTGTGACTGTATTATTTTGTTTTGTATTATTGCTTTGTCTCCAAACCCTGAATAATCCAAACCCTGAACAAATGGCCACAGATAACTTTTTGACCACTTATGTGGATCCAATGCAGTTCCATATATACAAGCCTTTTCTGGGCAATACGCCTCCGCATCTGCCTATGGTAGCTTTCGCCTCTGAATCTCCATCTCTAGATGAGATTTGCACTCGGGTGCGAATCTCATTAGGTCAGAAAGCCGCCCGGGTCCCCATGGTATTCTTTACCTAGTGTATATAATAACCCCTGTATCCCATAATAGAAAGCATTCTACAATTTTTAGAATCCATCATCCGACACATATGGAATAGCGGAGTAGTCCCACAGAATTTCGGCCGATTAATCAGTTATCTTAATTTCGAAAATCCTAGTTAGCACCAGACCAAAGGTCGCTCGGCCCATTACTCTGCCACATATTGTGGGCAATTTTTTTTCCTTGGGCATAGTCAGGTTGTCATGTTTTTTTGGCATAGTCAGTTTTTTAATTTTGTTCGTAAATCATGTGACAGAGAGAGCAATAAATTGGACAGTATGCGAGAGAATAGCGCGCCAGTATGCTTTTCGGCAGCTCTCACGCCGGAAACGGTCGGCTGTCTGCCAGCGGAATGCGACCAAACTACGACTGGCCGGCTTTCAGTAGTGGTTTTGGAGGGGTCATTTTCGAGCGCGAAAGGCCTTTATAGGGCCATAGCAATAGTTTATTCTTGCGGTCACTATGGTTGGCGGCAAGAGATTGTTTTAGAGTGATCAGCCCGCCATTATTCAAGATTGTTCGACTTGTTCAATACAGAGTTTTTATTATTATTAATATTTTAGCTACTGAATTCCCTGTAAAGCCACCTCACTTCACTCTGTTTTTATTTAACTTCTTTTTAAAACTATTTTCAGGGTTGATATCGAGAACATTTCTTTAAAAATGCCAGAGAAAGCGACGGCACAAACGGGCCTTTCAGAAGAAGACAAAAAGCTGGTAGATCGATTGGAGGCGTTGAAGAGAGACCAAGCAAAACTTACCGAACCGAGCTCATCCAAGCCCAAGGTCGAGGATATAAAAGCCAGGCTAGCAATACTGAAAGGAGAGGATCCATCGATAGCTACGGCTCCTTCAAAACCTTTAAAAACGGTCGATCCTAGAAATGATGAAGAGAAAGTGATGGATTTGATGAAACAAATGATGGAAGAATGTAATATTGATGGAAATCACTCCAGTATGGATGAGGACTTGCAGAGGAGACTCAGTAATCTTCGTGGTGACACTCACATTGCGAAAACTATAGTCGAAGAATTTTCTGATGATGAAGATGATGAGGAGAAGCAGATGAAGAAAATTATAAATAAGGTTTGTACCAGTAAATACATGAATGTACCAAGTTGATCCCTAAGCTATAATCATAACATACTACCAATTAAGCTAAGTGCACAGATAATGTAATGTTAGCCTATTTCCTCGTGACTAAAACTGAACATTCGGAATTAACTCGAACTATTGTATTCGTAAAAGGCAACAAAACCAGCAAGATTTTATTCTAAGATAAAAAATAACCACACAAACTATAAATCCATGGCTCCAACACTGATGCCATATCATTGACATTCGATTCTCTTGATTTGTAAGACCATTAATTCACCTGGATTTTGGGTTGGCAGCCCGATCTGTTTCAGAGCCATCCGATCTGTTCCAAACATTTTGAAAATTCTACCACCTGTTGCATTATTGAGTGTTAGGATTGTTATTTTCTTGGTGTTTAGCATCTCCAGCAGTAAAGAGGATCAACGCTTTTTTTATTTTGTGATATGTTCTGCGAGCCTGCTTGATTTAATTTCATATTTTTACTAGCATTCCGAATCAAGTAATCAAGTAATCTCAGTAATCAAGATACAAATATTTCACAATGTGTATGAATTTCTGGTAGGCAATGATATATGTTCATTTCTAGATCGCACATCCGGAGCAACAATGGTGCAAATGCGAAAAATCGAAAAATGACTTGAATATATCCAAATTATTATAATAAAAATAGAACTCTTTTCCGTTCGACAGTTGCATAATTACAGTTATTTTTGATACTGCAGTAGAGATCATACCCTCCTCTTTCGAGAGATGAAACAAATATAGCACATCGATATGGAAACGCAATGATGTAACGGAATTTTGTGTCGATATTCTGGACTACCCGCTCTATACCATATTCAATTGGACTATTTCAGGGCTGTTGCCTCTCCCCAACGATTTTTAATATAGTTTTTAATATACTGCTGGAAAGCCTGACCCAGTTTGACAGGAAGTGGGGCTACCGTTTTAAAACAGACGGCCAATACACCTCGTCGTGGCTCGCTTTTGCCGACGACCTAACTTTCATCACCAGAAGCCCCAAGCAGCTTTCCCTGCTATTACAGAAAGTGGAGCTTTTCTGCGACTGGTCAGGCTGTATAAAAGTGAAGCCCTCCAAATGTTTTTGCCTTGGACTCGCCCGCATGGGCACAAAATTTACATCCTATGACCCCAAATTGGTCTATAAGGGCTCTAATATCTCCCTTATAGACCCAAACAATCATTTCAAATTCCTCGGCAGAAAAATCACCCATCAGGGAAAAGACGTCTCGGGCGATCATGTTATAGAGCATTTCAAAAGTTGCCTGGCGAAAATAGATGCCTTGCTAATTTCTGGCCCTCGTAAGGCATGACAATTATTTAATGTCACATTTGTCATGGCCCTTTCTTATTTACGATTTTACCAAAACCCAACTGTCCCGTCTAGATGCGCTGGTGACAGCTAGTTTAAAATCCTGGCTGTCCTTAGCCAAACCAGCTGACCCCTCGACTCTCTTCAGGTCCAAACAAAATTTTGGGCTAGCGCTTAAACTGCCCTCTCTGCTCTACGCCAACTCCAGAATAACCAAAAATTCGATTCTGTGCAATTCAAAAGATCCGGCAATATCGAAGCACGTAATAAGTGGCCATAGTGATTCAAATGATCTACAAGCCCGCGTAGACTTCCACAAAAAGTTCCTTACTGGAATCAGCCAGAATGGCACTGGTCTGGGGTATGGCAGTACAACCACGAGCGACGTGGACTTGAAGAAGTCTCTTTTGCGGGGAGATTACGACAGCAAGAGTATGGCTCATGCTATTGGCCTTCAATGCCAGAATGATTGGACAACAATTGGGGACTTTTGCATTCCGCCTCCAATGCACTGGAAGGTAATGCTCTATGACTGGACGCCAGAGATGCTGAAATTTTATTTGAATGCCTTTCAGCATACACTTCCAGACCCCAGTAACCTCGCTCGTTGGAGCTTTGCCGAGGATAGTTCTTGTCCCCTCTGTAGCAATACCCCTTGCACAGCTAGACACATTCTAGCTGGCTGCAAGGTGGCCTTAGATCAAGGACGGTACACTTACCGCCATGACAAAGTTCTCGCTGTTATTCGCGAGGTAATTAGTCTCTCAGTGGCTCGTGCCAACAAGGGTTTGACAGTATCCTCCAAACCCCCAATACAGTTTGTGCGGGATGGCTCTAAAGGCAAAAAACATTTAACTACAAAACCTTTCTCAATAATCGAGAAAGCTACAGATTGGATTGTGGAGGTTGATTCGGTCTCTAAGCAGTATAAATTCCCTGAAAGTCTCGGATGCACAGCCCTCCGTCCAGATATAACTCTTTACTCTCTATCTCGGAAGGTGGCTCTTATCGTAGAATTAACTGTTCCATGGGAATCAAATATCCCAAAAGACCACGAGTACAAATTAAATAAATACCATGATCTTGCAAATGCCGTAACCCGGAACGGCTTCACTGTTCACCTTCACGCGGTGGAAGTTGGCGCTCGTGGCCTGCCAGCTAAATCTCTATTTCACCTCTTTAAAGATCTTGGCCTTTCCAGAAAAATAATCAACTCTTTCTTAGAAAAATTATCTAAAACTGCGATTTGCGCATCTCAAATTCTATGGCTTCGAAGGGGGAGTGAATGGGTGGCAAGGTGAACGCTCACATGTGGCAAGACAGCTGTCCTAAACCTACCACAGCCGGTTCGTAAGTCCGGAATCCACTGCTCACCCCCCAGAAGTGTAAAAAAATAGTATTATGATGGGCCCGACTCCGGTCGGTGAATTCCATGGCAGCTCCGTTTGTATTTATTACAATGCCTTCAAAAAGTGAAACAATTATACATTCTATTTGGAAGGAACAATGACCTAACTGGATTTTCCTTCAATGCTCTCCCAATATCCGTAGCGGAACAACAATAATGAGCACACCTTATATTAAGGGACAATGGAAGAAAAATTCATAAATTGGATGTATAAAATGCATAATTGCATTTTATACATCCAATACACATACAATGTATAATTGGAAAAAGCATGAAATGCATAAAGAATACCTAAATTCCACTGACTATAACTTTAAAGAATCATCAATATAATCTATTGCAACTATTTAATGTTACAACATTGATAATATTATTTTTTAAAGGACTTATTGATTATAAATACCCATGTTTAGCCAATGATAACCATAAAAATATGCAATTATTAGTGCCATCTATTGCATTTTTATACAGGCTAATTAAAACGTCTATTATCGTCATCCGATAGTCTATTTAAGCATAAAAGCGCATATTTATTGCATATTAAAACCTGAATACCAAATAAAAAAATGATATTGATTGATTGATTAATTAAAAATTGAATTGATTAATTAAAAATTGATTTATGCAAATATTATTAAAATAATAAGAGCTACGACTTAAAAATTTGTTTGTTATTATATTATTATTTTATTTTGAGATATACCGTAAAGGCTTATATTTAGAATACCATATTATTTAGTTTGTAACTATAAGGGTCTTCTACACTTTGCGTTTCTTAGTAAAATCTTAGTTGCCAAAACGTAGCACGGCATTGAGCAATCTAATACCCTATATAAATCATTGCTAATACAGAACTTTTAAAATATATTTATTGATTTTAAATACACCTACCTAATAATTTTATTTTTATACATACACATTTTCTTCTACTTTTTCCTGTAATTATGTCATTCTCCATTAAAAGAGTGCGCTAAATTTGTTGTTTATCTTAGTATTGAAGAAACTTGACTGAAAGAGCTTGGCTAAGGGCTTGATGTTACCTATCTTCAAATAATAGACATATAATGCGTTTACCACACACCCGGTACATTTGTTTGCTCACAGCATTTTTTATTTATTTTCAGCTCACAGCAGAAGCTGCTCTCGAAGGTGATAATGGAGATAATTTAGAAGAGGAAGTAAAGGACGACGATGAGCTGCCTTGGTGTTTTATATGTAATGAAGATGCCGTCTTACGCTGTCTCGACTGTAGCGGAGATTTATTCTGCCGATCCTGTTATAAAGAGAGTCACAAAGAATGGAATTATCCGGATCACAAATCAAAACCATTCAAAGCCAAGAGAAAAGATTTAGAGTAAAGAGACTGTTTGAATGAATGAATTGAGGAAATATACAAGAAATATTATCAGAATTTAAATATATTATAATTATTTATATAATATTATAATTGCAGGGTTATGGGGAAACGATCAATGTATTTTTTTAATGTGAGATATTTATTTTATGAGTTTAAAATTTAGATAAAATGTATATTTTTCAAAAATCGTAACTTCGGTTTAGCGACAAAATATATATTTTTTTTCAATCAAACAAACCCTGGCGAAACCATGGTCATTTTTGAAGTTGACAAATTTTAAATAAGGGATTACTGAAGAAAATCCTAAACTGACTGTATTTCTCCGTGGCCCTTCAATTGTTAATATGCTATTCTATGCACCTGCAATGATTGTCTGCAACTTAATCAAGAAATAAATAAAGTGGTGAAGGTTCTTAACTAAGTTGAGTGCCACAATAATAACTCGCTTTTATTATTCCAGGATGTCTATACAAAATGCGGTGCTTAATGCATTTTATTTTAAACTAGCTGTAAGACAGCTAGAAGAGACATATTCCCCGGTTCCGCCGGGGAATATGTCTCTTGCCAGAAAGATGGGAGAACGTCATAGCTAGCGATGGACAATACAAGAATGAAATGCACTTTCGAATTTGCACTTTCCAAATCGCAAAAAAATCGAAATTTTCAATTCAAAGACCTAATATAATGCAAAATTCGAATCACACAATTTGCAGCTGTTGTAAATTTCAAAGGAAAATAAAAATTTATATGTAAAAAGTGCATACTTCATATGTTCTTCTACTTCAAATATTCATATGTACAAATTCATATGTTCAAATGCATTACTTCGACAAATATCATCCTTGCAGACTGAAAATGCGTTATTACACAACTCTCATCGGTTAGTGACAGTATCAATTTCACCAAAGACACTGCGACGAGTAGATATTTTATTATTTTCTTCTTCTATTTTATATTCGCATCTTCGAAGAAGTCCTGTCAATCGTGAGGTCGCCGTCATCAAATCACGATGAGGAGGACATTATAATGACGCCTCGGAGAGTAATAAGAATGCATTTTCTCGTCAATGTTGCGTTGAAGATTTATAAATGAAAAGAAATTCTCCGATGGCGGCTTACAGTGAGCACCTACTAAAATGCACCTAATGTCATTGCTTAGAAGAAGTAGCTTGTCTCTTTTTTGTGTCTTTGAGACTGAGGTATTTGTGAACAGGTGTAGGAGAAAAAGCAAATGGTACAAATGAGTATGTGAGTGACATTGTATATTCGTTGAGAACAGTATATTCGTTAAAACATTCGTACAATGCACAAATGTTTTCATGCATATGAGTGACTGGGGTAACGACCTGTTATAAATAAGCAGGGGTTTTGCAAAGAACTCTCTCACGTTAACAATATACGAAGGGACTCTACCTGGTCCAATAGCGCGAAATGATTTCAGTGTACTTAGGGTATACTGCATGCCAGTGTCAAAAAATGTTCATGCCTATCAACCCGAACGAATCCCAGCCTATCGGAGGGCAAAAACTGTCCCCAGACCTGACCCCTGGATTTCTACATCTGGAGATGTGCAATGGAATTAGTCTACAAAGCAGAGGTGCCCACAAGAGAAATTAGGAAAGAAGCCATTAGCGCTGCGTTCGAAACAATTAACCCTAAATAGCTAACATTCCTGAACTTCATAGATAAGCTAACCATTCGACTTTTTGACTATCATTTTTTTTTAAATGTTCATAATTTTTGTATATAGTTTAATCAATATTAGCTTATTTATAAGTAATATGGGATATGAATTAAGGATAATTAATGCAAAAAATAATATTTATTTACTTTTTTTGTATTAAATCACAAATCTTAAAACGCACATGTTTCTTTGAGATTAATAAGGCACAATACCACAGACTTATTAGGGAACTAGTCATAATACTCACAACGACTAAATCAGGAACTATTGGTGAAAACCAGCTATCACCCCTAAATCCCTTAATAATGATCTGTACGCCATAGTAAACACCTGTAAATATAAAATAAGCGATGCCAATTTAAAAAATAGGGTATGTTAACACCCTGGCATCTTCATGGGTCCCATCAAACTTGCAGAAGGCAAATTTGCAGACGGCAATCTTGCAGACGGCATTCTTGCAGGCGGCAGTTTTGCAGAAGGCAATCTTGCAGAAGGCAGTTTTGCAAATGTCAAACTGACGTTTCGAGAACCTAACCTAACCTAACAGAAAAACTTAAAACCTTTTCTTGTAATGTTTAGTTTGATGTACTAAATCATCCACTACAAGGATGCCGGTAAATCATGTCACTTCGATTTTAGGGAAAGAAAAACCTAACCTAACCTAACCTAACAGAAAAACTTAAAACATTTAGTTTGATGTACTGAAGGTTGCCGCCTGCGAGGTTGCCTCCTGCAAATCTGCCCTCAACAAATTTGGAGCTGTCAAAAGTGACATTTGTGCAAGTTTGCCGCATGCAAAACTGGCGCCCCCCTTCTTGCATATTGCTTATATTGTTTTGTGTTACCATTGCCACCCCCACCCCCGTCGATCCGTACCTGGCAACAATATAGTTGTATATATATGCAGCCAAAGTTCCCCTGGCGCCCCCCATCTTCATCACTAGTAATCACCACAGTTAACACTGTGGTATATATAATACGGAAATATTGTAAAAATCTGGCATATTTTGCAAGATTTTCACAATATTTTCGCAAAATACCTTTGCGAAAATTGAAAAACGCATAAGCTTTAACACCATCCATCAATTGATTTTGGCAAAATTAAACGTAGCGCAACGCTACGTTTTTTTTGATTTTGATTTTGGATTGATGAATTGATTTTGGCAAAATTAAACGTAACGTGCAATTGCATTGAAAATGCATTTGCACGTTACAAAAAAGTATCGTTCAACGTAAAGTCGATTTTCTAACCGGAATGAACTGGCGCCTACCCCAGCAACAAAATGCGAGGCATCTTATTGGCCAATCACAACCGAGGATCAACCAATCAGAAGCAGCTAAATATTAGCATTTTGCAGCATAACCAATATGAGGAATATTTTTTAACAGTACACCAACATTATAATTGTAAATCGTCCATCATGTCTGTTGTCTATCAGTTTTTCTCGAAAGGCAACTAATATCTCAATTGTTTATTTCTGTATTAGATTTAATGCTGAATAAATAAAACTGCATGAGATCTTTTTATTAAATTGGAAACTCAACAAATTAATACTCAACTTGAACTCGCGGCCCGCCGATGTTAATATGCTCACACTTCGGTCTGGCAGCCATCGAGGAACCCACTTTAAAATGTTCAAAATTTTACTATGCATAGCTGATGATATTATAATATATCACATATAAAAAGTCCGAGGGTTTGTTATTTCATAAATTGGAGATATTAATCGGCGCATCGCCGATGTTATATTTTTTAAAGTATGCAGTGGTCGAAGCAACCGCATAAATTTTGGGCAGGTACATGAATTTGGATTTTTGTTGTTGGGTTGGCTTGGCAGCTATCGAGAATCCCACTTTTCGAGCTTCAAAATTTTACTATATATAGATGATGACATTAGACATCGCGTATAAAAAGTGCATTAGGGCGTTATTTCTTAAATTGGAGATATTAATTCCCAAACTTGGCCCTGCGCATCGCCGATATTAGTAGGCAATGGTCGAATCGGCCTCTCAAACTTTGATCTGGCAGATATCGAGAATTCCATTTTTGGAGCTTCCAAATTTTATACATAGCTGATGATATTAGATATCACATATAAAAAGTGCATTAGGGCGTTATTTCATAATATAATCAGCTATGTACGAGTATAGTAAAATTTTGAAGCTCCAAAAGTGGGATTCGACGGGGCCCATGTGATGGGTCTTTTCGTTTTTTTACGATATCCGGTTGTAGTGAATATATTTTCAAACAATGCAAGACACCCTCGCCTCCACTTTTAACAGTTAGTCCAACTACATAACTATGCTTATAACTGACCTGTGAAACTGTCGGCACACAAGTCTAAGAAATATCATTCTTTTTAAATAACACACCCTGAACTGTATTTTTTTAATATATGCATTATAAGCAATATACATTTTTTTAATATATTGAAATATTTTTCTCTTTAAATCATATTTTTCCAACACCATTCGGATGTTAATTTAGATATAGGAAATAACCATAATGATTCAAAACATGTTTTATTTAACATGCCTACTTACTTACGAATTCAAAAGTTAAACTGCGTCTTTCGGAAATGCTTTCTTTTGTACCACTAAAGCGTTCAGATCTAATTTTGATCCATTCGACCCTTTCAACTGGAATTCCACTTTGCAGACATATATTTGTAGTTAACAACGCTATATTATTGAGAGAGTATCCAGTAAAGCCTAGACATAGATTATAAAGTACCTACCTACTATTTAATTAGTTTAGTTAGTTTAATTTTACATAGTTCACCCCATAACTGCAAGAAAAAAGATAATTATAGAATCGACATTAGTATACTCTGAATATACATCATAAATGAGAGCTTCTAAAATGGCCAAACTTTATGTTCTAAGGTAGGGGAGACCGGGGCTATGGGGCCACCTTAAGGGAAATCGAGAAAAATATTGTTAGTTTTAAGGAATTTTGATATCGCTCCTAGACAAAATTAAATTTCAATATGTTGACTATCACCCTGAATACCTCATAAGGGGAAGTTTTCAAAGTGTTGATACTTAACAGCTAAAAACTATGAACACTGCAAATGGCCTCATTACCCCATGGTATGGGGTAATGACGCCACCCCTGGCCTGGTTACCCCAAATAATTATAAATACAAGTTTAATCAAAGAAATAAAGTTTGTTTAATTAAAGAACATTACAAAAATCGCAAATATAACATTTTGCCTTTTCAGCGCCACTGCAGTCCTTGTGCGCCCACTTTCCACAAATTGTGCACCTGAACCAAATTTCACGACTTTTCCCATATTCGCCACATACAAGGCAAATTTCATCATCGGAACTCTCCTGATCTTTTAAACCTTCATCGTCGAATACGATTTCAGTTGAGGTGTCTGATGAGGAGCTACTAAATACTTTCTTCTTAACTCTCAATAACTTCTGTTTCTCTACTTCCTTGTTAGCTTTCTTTTCTTTTTTCAAACTTTTCTCAATAAGCTCGTCTTTGAGAGGTGTTGACGTTAGTATTTGGGATGAGCCTTTCTTTCGGAGATGTTTTGTAATCTTCTTGATCCTCCTTGGAATATGTGTTATTTCAGCCACTGTGGTATGGGGTGACTTGTTCCAATTTGAAGGCCCGGCGACAACTTCCTGATTAGATGGTTCAACGATAACATCCTGATCTGATCGCTCGGAAACAACGTCTAAATCTTCAGCAGGAGGTGTAAATTCGGTCTCATCAAAAACGTATGGATTCAATGGAAAAATACCAGTACACTGGAACCCTTTTAGAGCTTTGTCTACGGAAGACACTCTTCTATAGGCAGAACAAAAGATAGAAGCAATGTCATATTGTACGACTCTCTCATACTGCTTTGTCTTTAGATGAAGGTCTATCTCTCGATTAATTGCCTTCTTCAGAGGTCCAAAAAATACAACGTCCAGGGGCTGGGTGCGATGGGAGGTGTGCGGTGGGAGTGATACCATGACAATTCCATTAGCTCTACAGAAATTGTAAGCTGATAGGGATACATGACTCGAGTGATTGTCAAGTACCAACAAAACTGGTTCCTGTGTTGAACATTTAACAGTCTTATGGAAGTGTTCGAGCCATTTTACAAACAAATCTTCGGTTATCCAGCCAGACTTAGAGCAAGTGTAGATGGCATCTGGAGGCCCATCCTTCTCCAGCAGAGGTGTCATTCTTTGACGCTTAAAGATGAACATAGGCGGAACGTATAACCCTGCAGCACTGAAGCAGCAAACCACCGTGGTATTTGTTCCTCGCTCAGCGCTGGAAATAAGACCAACTTGCTTCTGACCTTTTTTGGCCAGTACTTTTACTGCACTCCCAACTGTATTAACACCTGTCTCGTCACAGTTGAATATTCGAGATGCCGGAAACTTGTATTTACCATATACTTCTTCGAGGTTGCTGTAAAATTTTGACACGTCAAGCTTGTTAAATCCCAGTATTCTACTGAGGCTTGTGTGCTCTGGCTTTCTAAGTGAAATGTCACCACAGCGTTTCAAGAAGCCAGAGAGCCAACCCTCACCGGCGAGTTTGGTAGTTTTGTTGAACTTATTTTTGATGTTATTAATTTCAGCAAATTCATAAGCAATTTGCCTTATTTGAGTTGTTGTCACACCAAAATATAATTTTGCCAAAATTAGGACATGAGCCTTTAGTTCTTCTTCTTGTCCAGCGCTGAACACTGTTGGTTTACCCATATTGGGGCCTTGTGGAATTCCTTTTTTTAATTGGTTTCGAAGAGAACTCCTCGGAATGTTAAAAGTCTTCGCCACACTTTTGACACTTCTGCCGTTGGCCACTTGAGCACAAGCCTCTGTCATACATTCCTTGCTCCAACTGGCTTTATTCGTCTTCCTCTGATAATTTCGAACCATCTATGAAAAGGGAAAAAAACACGTAAAGCACTTTGTTTCCTTTAATCCACAATATTGGGGTAATCAGGCCATCCCTGGCCTCATTGCCCCATTTTGGTGAAGTTTACAAACATATGGAAAATATAACCTAAAACTGTCATTGAAGCAATCAATTGCATGCTAAATCATGCTGCAATATGCTATTATAAAGCATACATTGTTTGATCTTAGTATTACCAATCAAATTTTTCATATGCTTACTTTTGTAAAAGTCCGACCTTAGATGGAATGGCGGTATTTTGATTTTTCGCCCACGAAACTTTTATATCTCCTCACATGAACACGGCCGTCGTCGGACTGTTTAATTATGCCAATGAGAGTTGGTAGCACTGCATATAAGCGGACTAAAACGCGCGGGGTTTGAATTAAGCGGGTGGCCTCATTCCCCGGGGTGGCCCCATAGCCCCGGTCTCCCACTGTATTCTATGCAAAAATCAATAGTTTCAGGGTTATACATTTTTTTCGTTTTTGTTTTCCAAAATCATATTTGTAAATATAAAATATATACAGCAAATTATAAAATAAATATTTTTAAGCTATTGCATAGCTTTTATCGCGGGCCTAGGCCAGCGCGGCGACCGAATGAAGAAATTTTTTAACGAAAATTAATGATTTTAAACTGATAATTACGTCTAAACGAGTACTGCTTACGATTCCAAAAAAATATATGTTAAACAAGAACATTTGCCTAATATTCTTAGCTTTGAATATTTTAGATTTTGTTTATATTACATAGAGTAATTAATTTGTGAAATTAGGTCTAACCGAACGCAAAAACGACTACTACGCAAATACTATCTGGCGTATTATTATGAAACCTGCACCATTTTAAAGATAATTTAATTATCTATCTTTTTATCTACGAATATTTTCGAATAATCCGTTTTTTTGCTTTACCGAATAAAAAATTCGTGCGCGGCGCTCTATCGGAAGACGTTTAAATTATTCCGAATCATTTGCTTCCGCAGCCGCAAATGATTCGGAATAATTTCAACGTTTTCCGATAGAGCGCAGTTATCTGATATCAGAAAAAATAAAATATATAAAATAAATTAATAATTATAATTGCATAAGTTGTTAAAAATGCTATGCAATAGCTTTACCGCGGCAGTCCCCGAGTGCCACACGTATTTTTTTATCTTCATCATGGACCTTATGAATAAACCGTACTTTAGTGGAAGAAATAAAGATATAATTTAAGGCAAAAAAGAAATGCCAAGGAAACAAGTTGGAGATTGACAAAATTAGAAAATAAATTAGGTTTTTGATAGGAATTTATCTTGATTTTTTCATTAAAAACTACTTCATTTTATTGACTTTCTAACGAGAGTTATACATTCTGACATTTGTATAACGAGGTTATACACTCTGATAATTTGCAGGTTGTTGCTTTTTGTTATTCATCTACTTACATTGTCGTTCATAATACCAGTGTTGACATGTGTTGTCCGTTGATTGAGCAAGTGTCATCATAACTTAAATGTCGCCTAATGCAGATTACAACATAGAAACAGGGATAACATTTATTAAATGAAAGTAAAGTAACGATAAACTATCTTACCAAAATCGAATAGGTACCTAGCTACAATAGAAATTCAAGTGGGTTCGTTGCGTGCTCCTATGGGAAGCTAAAATCTTTATATTTAAAAAAATCATAGGAAAAGTCGACCGATAATAAACATCTGAGTAAACGAATTTGCTGACACGAAGGTTTTTGATCCCGTGTGCCGCAAGCTTCGCACACATCTTATTTCGTTCCGTCATTTAAAAAATGCGCCATGAGTTCTGGGAATTAATATCACTAATTTAAGAAATAACGACCTCACCCTATTTTTTATATGTGATATATACTACCATCAGCTATATATAGTAATGATGTCAAATATCATCAGCTAATTATCTATATTAAAATTTAGAAGCTCAAAAAGTGGGATTCTGTTATCTGCCAGACTGAAGTTTGAGCGGCCGTCTCGACCATTGCCTCGACATAGGAGATGCGCGGGCCCAAGTTTGTGCCCCACTTTTTATATGTGATGTCTAATATCATCAGCTACATATAGTACACTTTTTAAGCTCCAAAAGTGGGATTCTCGATAACTGCCAACCCAGCAACCAAAATCCAAATTCATGCACCTGCCCAAAATTTCTGCGGTTGCCTCGACCACTGCATACTAACATCGGCGATGCGCGAGCCCAAGATTGTTTAAGAAATAACGCCTTAATGCACTTTTTGCATGTGATGTCTGATATCATCAGTTATGTATAGTACAATTTTAAAGCTCCAAAAGTGGGATTCTCGATATCTGCCAGACCGAAGTTTGAGCGGCCGCCTCGACTATTGTAAACTAACACGGTGATGCGCGGGCCAAGTTTGGGAAATAATATCTCTAATTCAAGAAATAACGCCCTAATGCACTTTTTGTATGTGATGTCTAATATTATCAGCTATGTATAGAAAAAAAAATAAGCTCCAAAAGTGGGATTCTCGATATCTGCCAAACCGAGGTATGAGCGGCCGCCTCGACTATTGCACACTAACATAAGCGATGCGCGGGGCATAGTTTGGGAATTAATATCTTTAATTTAGGAAATGTCCTCTATCATCAGCTATGTATAGTAAAATTTTGAAGCTCCAAAAGTGGGATTATCAATATCTGCTAGACCGAAGTTTGAGCGGCCACCTCGACTATTGGAACCTAACATCGGCGATGCGCGGACCCAAATTTGGGAATTAATATCTCTAATTTAAGAAATAACGCCCTAATGTACTTTTTCAATGTGATGTTATCATTTGTTATGTATAGTAAAATTTTGAAGCTCCAACAGTGGGATTCTCAATATCTGCCAGACCGAAGTTTGAGCGGCCGCCTCGACTTGCTAAATATGACAAGCATAATTTGTATTTCCCGCGTGAGCTTTAATATTTATTTTCAGTTGTAGCATAATTCATGCGTTGTCATTGGTGGACTGAAATTGGCTTGCTTATGTACGTATGTTTAAATACACCGTTTTCTGGCGCCATCTTCTGTCACCCTGTCACCCATTTTCTAAGTGCACGGGGGGTGCGTTTTTCAGGTTTCGCCGGTGTTTCTTGAGATTGGGGTACATTTGCAGTCAAGTATGTACACAATTAAGTAATTCTATGTTTAATGCATGTCGTATTTTACCATAACTCCGGCGAACTGTACAGTTTCGGAGCCACAAAACAGATGGAATACTGAAACCGCATGCTTGACAGTTGCAATGTTTGATGCAGTCTGCAAATTCCTAAAACTTCATGATTATTTTGGGATAGTTGTTATCTTGACTATGTATTAGGTGTTGTTTAAGTGTATTTATTAAGTTTAATACCCTTTTAGACAATTCTATCACAGTTTTGATTAATTTCGTATAAATTAAGGACAAAGGGTGATATTCGCATTCTTACAAATAATTCTGTTATAAATTAGATATGGATAGGTAGTGAAAGACCCAAGATACAAATTAAATAAACATTTATACCGGAATATATTCTATGTAGCAAGAAATTCAAGAACCAAAATTAGATAAAAATGCTTTTCCTGTGAGTATCATAGTAGGATTGTTATGAGTATCATAGTGGGATTCCTGTGAGTATCATAGTGGGAGTTATCATATGGAGATTTACTGAAATGAAAAATCTTTTAACAGTTTCAGAGTTAAAGAACACTCTAAATAAACTGAAAACTTTTTGAGTCTTACAAGTTTTTTTAATAAAATTTGGAAAAAGTCCCTTAGTTGATGTTTTGCAGAGTTATTATTATAAGGTCCAGTGTAAAGTGCCTTTACCTGTGACTGGACCTTAATAAGACTGGCTGAATTTGTGATCTTGACTGAATCACTTTATTATAAAACGCAATCTTCTTTTAAATTTAGGTTAATCTTGCAGTACATTGTGACTACCTACCCCTATTACGTCTCTAGTCCTGTTGAATTAGATAGATAGAGATTGTCAGTGCTGCCGACCACCATTGCAGGATGTTATAACGATTTAGTTGTATTGTTACCCTGGGGTGAGATGCAAAGACTTGAGACTTTGACTTAGACATAACTACCCAGTAGAGTTCTACCTCAAATAGCGAGGGCACTGGCAAACCAGTGGGACTTCTTTGTTCCTCGCTTACCAGCTTTGGTAAGACTACTCTTTCGACGGACTAGTCATCGCTTGAGGTCTCTTGCTTGAACTTATACATGTTGTAAGCAATTAAGACCTGTGGCGCTCTTTGCCGACAGTTGTCACTGGGATCGGGCATCGAATGGGCCATTTAAAGGTATGTGACAGCAGGTCAACATCTACCCTCTGGTCTTAGGAAAGCACGTTTCCAGACTCACCTAGTAATCTGCTAGTATCTATTTACTTATTCAGGATATACAATAAAAGCATTCTATTTTTTTTTTTTTATTTTTTTTTTGTAAAAAAAAATAAATTAATTTCTGTATAAAGACGGGACAATTTCCAGATGCCTTAGGGACCTCTATAATAAGACCCATCTTCAAGAAGAGAAACCATCTACGTTATAGTAATTACAGACCTATATCCATATAATCCGCTATAGACAAAGTTATCAAAGCCTACATCGGAGATAAAATATAAAAATACTTCTAAAATCACGACATAATCGCGGCAAATCAACACGGCTTTCTAAAAGGCAGAAGCACTACTGGGCTGCTATCTAAATTTGCAAATAGTGTAAATACAGCTCTAAATGACAAGAAACATGTGATCATGCTCTTAATAGACTTTTCTCGTGCATTTGATACCTTAAAACAGTGAGTTTCCGAAAGTCTATGAAGTAGCAGAATAAGGGGAAATGTATCGAGACTGCCAACAAACTACCTAAGCAACAGACACATGGTTGTTTGGAGATAGTACGATCAGGCACTACTCAGGGAAGCATTTGCGACCCAATACTGTACATCATGTCCACAAACGCGATCAGCGGGATGGCTCTAAAGGCAAAAAACATTCCACTACAAAACCTTTCTCAATAATCGAGAAAGCTTCAGATTGGATTCTTTAAGCAATATAAATTCCCTGAAAGTCTCGGATGCACAATCCTCCGTCCAGATAGAACTCTTTACTCTCTATCTCGGAAGGTGGCCCTTATTGTAGAATTAACTTCCATGGGAGTCAAATATCCCAAAAGATCACGACTACAAAATAAATACCATGATCTCGCAAATGCCGTCACCCAGAACGGCTTCACTGTTCACCTTCACGCGGTGGAAGTTAGCGCTCGTGGCCTGCCAGCTAAATCTCTCACCTTTTTAAGGATCTTGGTCTTTCCAGAAAAATAATCAACTCTTTCCTAGGAAAAATATCTAAAACTGTGATTTGCACATCTCTAATTCTATGGCTTTGAAGGGAGAGTGAATGGGTGGTAAGGTGTACGCTCACATGTGGCAAGATGTCCTAAACCTACCACAGCCGGTCGTTAGTCAGGAATCCACCACTCACCCCCCAGAAGTGTAATAATTGTATTATGATGGGCCCGACTCCGGTCGGTGAAATCCATGGCAGCTCTGTTTGTATTTTATTTATTTTAATAAGATACAGGAATGGGCAGGTAACAATGGGCTGATAATCAATGCTGAAAAGACTAAACTTATGCATATCAGGTCATCGCAGGAAGTAGCTCTGCACTTAAATTCCATATGCATAACTGTCTACTTAGTCCATAACCGGACTGTCGGTGTGAGCATATAAAAAAAGTCAATGCTGAAAGGTATCTGATGACCTGATAGTTTTACCTTTTTAAAGATCTTGGTCTTTCCAGAAAAATAATCAAATTTCTCCTAGAAAAATTATCTAAAACCGCGATTTGCTCATCTCAAATTCTATGGCTTCGAAGGGGGAGTGAATGGGCTTGAACCGATTTAGAAGTGTGGGGTATTGTTAGAATCGTTGTCATTCCGTGTATCATACGGTACATTAACTCTCCAAATATCAAGTAAGTAGTTGTCTAAATGTCCAAGTGTTAATAAAGTGCTTAGGGGGCTAACGTCCCCAGGGGCCTAAATGTCCAAGTGTTTAGGGGGCTAACGGGCCCATGATGAGTTGGCCACGATGACCCATGTGTACAGGGTCGGTCACACTCACGGGTCAACACCCATCCGACGGCCTCCTCGCATGGGGTGCGAGGCCTGGGTAGGACACTGGGTCAACCAGTCTCCCCTGGGAATCAAACCTCTGGCGCCCCTGGACGGTCTGCGCACCGTGCGGGGTTTGCTCCAATCGGTTGTGCTTTCCGACTAACAGTCGGGGGAGTCTGGGAACTGTATTGTTTCCTATAGAGCGGGGGTGGTTGCGTACCTTATGGCGACTGCTCTGGAATTGACCATTGGCCATCCGATCCCGGGTAAGAGGCGGGCAAAGGACGCCTTGGTCCGCGAAGATTCGGTGCACTCCGTTTCACCGCTTCATAAGGGAGAGGACCGCGCAAGCGACCTCGAACTCGGAACCAATCGAGAGACCGGAGAAATCTGGTCACAATTGGAAGTGAGGGCGCGAGTTCTCGAGCCCGCCGGGTTTACTCCTGGCTTACTCGCGGTAAGGCGTTGGACTCTCACGGGTTGTGACGTAGCTGGACGTAGAATGTACTGTCCAAAGTCTCTACGTTCACTGCAGGGCGATAGAACGACTAATCGTTAAAACGTCCTGTGGTGACGGGCTCGCCCGTTGTAGTTGACACCGCAAGATGTTAATAAATATATAGTGTTTAGTCTTAGTGTCAAATGAAAGGTCTGATTGACCACATTCCATAAATATGCATTTATCTATATGAATAAATATGGAAATTGTGAGGGACCACCCCTCACTGCTCGTGAGTGAGGAGGTGGTATCATCAGGGGGTTTTCTCCGTAGTGAAAGTCGTTCTTGATGATGCTGAAGTTATTTATTGAAGAACGTAGTTGATGAACTTTTGTTGACTTGATATGTAGGACGAAGTTCCTACAAAATCACAAATATTTCTTAAAAAAACCTTGAAATAAAATTAAATATAAAAACAATAGTTCACTTTGTATTTTTTATTAAATAATGATTTTTTTAGATACAGTTTTGAATAAAATCCAGCTAAGCCTAAGGCTTACCTGCTGGAGATTATGATAGGGTGACTTTCAGTGCGACTTTAGTAGCCACCGTAACCATATTATAATATATATGCTGCAATTACATTAGTTAAGATTAGTCGGCACAGAAAGCTCTTGATAATATTTACATGAAAAGATGAGACGTACTTAATGCTAATATATTATGTATGCGTGTATGAATCTTATTCGTTTCACTTTCACTTATTTTAAAGCTAACTATTTTTAATTCTTTTTCATGTTTTTTTGTAATTTTTTTATTAGTTTTTAAATGTAGAGGTTTTTTAAAGCTATTGCATAGCTTTTATCGCAGGCCTAGGCCAGCGCGGCGACCGAATGAAGAAATTTCTTAACGAAAATTAATGATTTTAAACTGATAATTACGTCTAAACGAGTACTGCTTACGATTCGAAAAAAATATATGGTAAACAAGAACATTTTCCTAATATTCTTAGCTTTGAATATTTTAGATTTTGTTTATATTACATAGTGTAATTAATTTGTGAAATTAGGTCAAACCGAACACTAAAACGACCACTACGCAAATACTATCTAGCGTATTATTATGAAACCTGCACCATTTTAAAGATAATTTAATTATCAATCTTTTTATCTACGATTGTTTTCGAATAATCCGTTTTTTTTGCTTTATCGAATAAAAAATTTGTGCGCAGCGCTCTATCGGAAGACGTTTAAATTATTATTCCGAATCATTTGCTTCCGCAGCCGCAAATGATTAGGAATAATTTCAACGTTTTCCGATAGAGCGCAGTTGTCTGATATCAGAAAAAAATAAAATAAATAAATAATTATAATTGCATAAGTTGTTAAAAATGCTATGCAATAGCTTTACCGCGGCAGTCCCCGAGTGCCACACGTAGTTTTTTTTTAATATATGTGGGATTAGCCAATTCAATCTTTTTTCATAAAGGTTGCCAAAAGAAGGGACGAGTAGCCGTTCATTTTTTATCTGTCTATTGCTGTGTTTATGTTAAACATAAATTTGGAATTAGTCAGTCTCGAAATATTGAACTGTCAATCTATAAATAAATAGTACATTAGATGGTAATATGCCACAATAATTGAAAAGTTCTATCTGGCCGTTTCTGAATTTATGTCGAATCTTGTTTGGAACCAGGGTTGTTGCAAATATCAGCATCAGCGGATTATCAGCATTGGTTTCAATATCAGCATCTGCATCAGCATCCGCATTAATCAGGCTGATTTTATTGTTTGCTGATATTCTGCTAAAGTTTGCTGATATTCTGCTTTGACACAACCTTGAAAGGCGAAGCTTAGCTCTAGCCACATACGCATGCTGTCATTTCCGCCGGCAAGTGTTATTAGCGAATAATTATTCAGCAGTGCCGGAATTATATATAAGCCTTCCCGTAATCGACTGCAATCTGAAAAGGCAGCGTAGCTATTGCTTTTAAAATATAACTTACCTTTAATAAAATTTCAAGTTAGGTGGTTAACCGCCAATTGTATTTTATTTTTGTATGTTAGGTAATGGTACTTTACCTATTCAAAATGTAAGAAATACTACTTTATATAGAAATAGTAACCATTTGGTAGCTACTATCATTTACAATTAAAACAGAGTCAGTTGTAATTAGAACAATAGGAAATTAAATATAAAACAAAATAACCTTGATCAACAATAATAATAGAAAAGGTCTAATTATTATCTTTAATCAATAAATATAAAATAACCAAATTTCACAATTAATTGGAAAATTACATCTCATTGCTTCCAGTACTTATCTCCGGGACTCCTAGCGCTAGCGCAACTCTAATTGTTTGAATAGTAATTTGGTATTCAAAAGTCGCTCTGCTGTACAGGCATGTCATAAAATTAACAGCAATCGCGTTACAATGATTCGACTGAATTTTTAGGAGTGCTCAAAAATCACTGTTCTTAAATTTTATTCTCACGACAACTACAAACATTGATAACTGTTACATACCGTTCACTATTTCTGGTTTGCGCAAAATAGCCGCAGTCAAACATTGTTGCTGCTCCTTTGTCATCCTCTGCCGTTTTAGCCTCTGTGTATTAGCCGTTTTGAGATTTCGTTTTGAATATCAAAACGGCTAAAAAAAAAAAATTGCGACAAAACCACCACAAGCCGGCTATGCTCACGCCGCACACTGGGCAAAAGAGCCTATTTACGGGGATAAAAATATTTTTGTGATAACTAATAATAGCATTTTTAGTTATCACAAAAATGTTTAAAACAAAATAATAAAACATTTTTAATATTAAGAAAGTTGATTACTGATCATTTGATTGTATGTTTTAAGTACTTTAAGCCTATACAAATTAAAAAGTATTGTTTTGTTTCTTATGTGTTTATTCAAAATAAGAAAAATATTAGAACCTTGCATTGACAACTTCGATTTCTTAAGAAATACCCGAACTTATATTTGTAGTCGTTTACCGAATTGCCATGTTAAAGCGTCATCATTTCATTGAAAAGTCAAAAACGGTAATTTTGTTAGCTTCGAAGATGTCGAAATTTCAGCCGACAAAACGTCATTTGCGGGAAGCAATGCTTTTCTGCTTTCATCTTAAGAAAACTGCCGCAGAATGTCATAGATTGCTGAGAAACCAAGGACTGTGGAGACTTGGTTTTTCCGATTCAAAAGTGGTGATTTCGACATGCAAGACAAAGAGCGCCCAGGCCAGGAGCAAAAATTTGAGGAAACCTAATTTGAGTCCATACTCCATCAAGATTCGAATCTGACGCTGGAAAAGATAAGTGAAGTGCTTAATGTTCATCCCTCAACCGCTTCGAGACGTTTAAAATCTATGGGAGTCATTCAAAAGGAAGGGCATTAAGTTCCTCACGAGTTGAAGCCAAGAGACATCGAAAGACATTTCGAGACTTGTGAAATGCTCATTCGCCGATAAAAAAGAAAAGGTTTTCTCCGCCGGCAATGAAATCACCGGCAACGAAAAGTGGATCTTTTACGAGAACCCCAAATGCAAAAAATATCGCTTGTACCCCGGTGAATCACTTCCATCGACCTCAACAGCCACGCCGAAGAGAGACCCAGATATTGGGCCATCCGACTACTATTTGTTCCGGTCAATCGCCCATGGCCTTCCAGAGAGGATATTGAAAAATGGCTGGATTCGTGGATAGCCTCCAAGGACGAAGACTTCTTCCGCCGGGGAATCTGTTTCTTGCCAGAAAGATGGGAGAATGTCATAGCTAGCGGACAATACATTGAATGAAATGCACTTTTCATTTTGCTTCGAAATAAAGGTTCAATATCACAAAAAAAAACGAAGTTTTCAATTCAAAGACCTAATATAAAATTATATTGAAAATAAGATAAAATTAAACTTATTAAACATACTGGAATCACTTTGTTCTTCGTCGTCATCAACCTCTTGATTATATTCATATTCATTTTATTAGTATACTGGTATACAAGTCAGATACAGATTAGCAAACATCCATACAGATTAATTAGCAAACAAACATTTTTTTTATCGTAAAGAAAAAATAAACATAAAAACGAAAAAAAAACACAAGAATAATGTAAAAAGAGGAAATACAAGACAAAATGCAAAGAAATCATTAAACACTTTAGGCCCCAAAGCATTTTAGACTTCACTCGAGTAATATTCCTCCAGTGAGTAAAAAGCCTTATCTGTGAGGTACCTCTTAAGGCGTCTCTTAAACACGTCAAAAGATTGCGCCTGCCTAATGTGCTCGCTGAGTTTATAGGCTAGCCTCTCCGACTTGAAAAATGCATGACTTACCGAACGCAGCATGCTACGGGATCTTGTTGGATAGTAGTGATGCACACCATTCACTTTAAAATCGGCTAGATTTCTGCGAACGAACTTTCATTATATAAATCAATAGCCGCAATTGTAATCATTATCATCACTTTGTTCTTCGTCATCGTCAACCTCTTGATCAATAGCCCTTTCTGGAGAAATATTTTCTAAATATTCGGCAATTGTAATCGTTGTCATCACTTGGTTACTGAATGTATTATTGTTCTTTCCTTTTTGATGCCGCTTAAGTAATTATAGGTTCCGAATTAATTAGTATCCAGTGAATAATATCTGTGTTAGTATCTTTTCTACTGGTTTTTCTTGAGTGAAATAGTCTAACGTTTTTGTAGTCTTTCTAGCTAGTTTCCAAAACATCCTCTGAGAGCTGGCCTACAGGCAATGGCAAAGAAGCTATAACGTCGCTGCCAAGGATTAGTAGCTTATGCACAGAAGCACTCATTTTATACCATCCATATAGTTGGATACAAAGCTTAGCTGTATCTAGACAGTAAGCTTTAAACGTTTCTATGTTTATATAATGGAAACTTGAAATCGCAACCAAGATATTGGCAAATCTGCTGATAACATTTTCGTCCAGGCCTGTTATTTCAGCTGAAGCCTTTGAGTTTGTGAAAAAAATTCTAGCGTTTTATACACAACGGATTTTTGAAACGAGCAAGTTGGTTTGACTTGAGATATAACATTGTATGCTGGGTATAAAGATGCTCCTCGTGATTTTGCTCCTCTTTGAATTTTTAAATAGTCTCCCTTACTTAGGCTTGCTTCAACTATGAGAACCAATGCTTCTTATGGCGTATACGCAGTGATCTTAGAATTGGTTAATCGTTGCATTTTCTTTAGCTTTTTGGGTGAAGCTTCTAACACTAATTTCATAACTTTTGCAGTTCTTTTTTTCCCAGACTGGAACAAGCTAGATTCAGCCGCATATGTAAGCTGCTCGGGAGAAATATTCTTTATGAGCGATTGAACACTTCTTTTTTTAATACACAGAAAATGTTTTTTTTGGTCTACCTTTTCGTTAATTCTTTTGTAGCGTTTGACTGACTTCACGCAATCGAGGTAGCTTGATTTCTCCTTCTAGCCACAGTGAATTTTTTCCAGAAACTTTTCTTGAATGTGATGACTCTCCTTACATTTGTCTACAAACTTCGTTACAAAAACCTTATCTAACGTCACATTTGTCATGGCCCTTTCTTATTTACGATTTTACCAAAACCCAACTGTCCCGTCTAGATGCGCTGGTGACAGCTAGTTTAAAATCCTGGCTGTCCTTAGCCAAACCAGCTGACCCCTCGACTCTCTTCAGGTCCAAACAAAATTTTGGGCTAGCGCTTAAACTGCCCTCTCTGCTCTACGCCAACTCCAGAATAACCAAAAATTCGATTCTGTGCAATTCCAAAGATCCGGCAATATCGAAGCACTTAATAAGTGGCCGTAGTGATTCAAATGATCTACAAGCACGCGTAGACTTCCACAAAAAGTTCCTTACTGGAATCAGCCAGAATGGCACTGGTCTGGGGTATGGCAGTACAACCACGAGCGACGTGGACTTGAAGAAGTCTCTTTTGCGGGGAGATTACGACAGCAAGAGTATGGCTCATGCTATTGGCCTTCAATGCCAGAATGATTGGACAACAATTGGGGACTTTTGCATTCCGCCTCCAATGCACTGGAAGGTAATGCTCTATGACTGGACGCCAGAGATGCTGAAATTTTATTTGAATGCCTTTCAGCATACACTTCCAGACCCCAGTAACCTCGCTCGTCGGAGCTTTGCCGAGGATAGTTCTTGTCCCCTCTGTAGCAATAGCCCTTGCACAGCTAGACACATTCTAGCTGGCTGCAAGGTGACCTTAGATCAAGGACGGTACACTTACCGCCATGACAAAGTTCTCGCTGTTATTCGCGAGGTAATTAGTCTCTCAGTGGCTCGTGCCAACAAGGGTTTGACAGTATCCTCCAAACCCCCAATACAGTTTGTGCGGGATGGCTCTAAAGGCAAAAAACATTTAACTACAAAACCTTTCTCAATAATCGAGAAAGCTACAGATTGGATTCTGGAGGTTGATTCGGTCTCTAAGCAGTATAAATTCCCTGAAAGTCTCGGATGCACAGCCCTCCGTCCAGATATAACTCTTTACTCTCTATCTCGGAAGGTGGCTCTTATTGTAGAATTAACTGTTCCATGGGAATCAAATATCCCAAAAGACCACGAGTACAAATTAAATAAATACCATGATCTTGCAAATGCCGTAACCCGGAACGGCTTCACTGTTCACCTTCACGCGGTGGAAGTTGGCGCTCGTGGCCTGCCAGCTAAATCTCTATTTCACCTTTTTAAAGATCTTGGCCTTTCCAGAAAAATAATCAACTCTTTCTTAGAAAAAATATCTAAAACTGCGATTTGCGCATCTCAAATTCTATGGCTTCGAAGGGGGAGTGAATGGGTGGTAAGGTGAACGCTCGCATGTGGCAAGACAGCTGTCCTAAACCTACCACAGCCGGTTCGTAAGTCCGGAATCCACTGCTCACCCCCCAGAAGTGTAAAACAAAAATAGTATTATGATGGGCCCGACTCCGGTCGGTGAATTCCATGGCAGCTCCGTTTGTATTTATTTATTTATTTATTTATTATTATTAAAAGCTTATTAAAAGTCAAAAATGTTTTTTTTTCAGAATTACATCACAATGGCTTCAAACATCCTCCTAGATGGAAATACCGGCAGCCCAAAGAAGAAATGGTGTGTTGCAATAAATGAACCAAAATTTCCACCGAAATCAACACGCGATTCTCCTGAATTCAATGACCGCTTGAAATGCATCTCGGATTTCGAACTGAAGTTGAGAAAAGCGTTATTCAAATACGAAATGCAAGATGTAAAAAAAATGAAAGAAAAAAAAGATAAAGCGAACTTAATGAAAATTGCAACAATCAGGTCCTGCAAGGAAAATGTGGAATATGAGTTGCATCGCCGTTTCATGGAAAGCTACAGATACACCAAGAATCCCCTCTACGAGTCACAGACATCAACTTTAGAGGTTATGGCCGAATCGGTCTCGGCGCAGATGACAGACCTGTGGGTTTCCACTGATTTTTTCAAAAAAGGAAGCCTGCTGAAATTTTCTGTTAACAACATGACGAGAATCATGCTCGAGGATGCCATCAATTCAGAGTACCGTATCCGAGAGCTTCTAAAGTGGGAGGAGTCGGATGTGTCTGATATTGAATAACAATAATTCGTCTTCTAAGTGCCAATTTCTGAGTCCCTCCTGTTGAAGGATCAAAGCAAACTGTGATAGCAGTAATTATTATTAATGCTCAGTATTGGTTATTGGGTTATTATGACCCTAAATGTTGTGAACTTTTGCATTTTAGACAGGATGTTACAATATGTACTATATGTTTAAGATTAGAAATGTAACCCGTAAGACTGGTCAATGGACAATATGTAATGAATGATGAGTGAAGAGGGCCACCTCCGATTTAAATACGGTTTATAAACACTCATAAGGAGGCTTCCATATACCAAACAATACTGTGAATATGAAAAAATGCTATCTTCTGAGATTCCTCATCTCCCGTGCCTTTTGTGGAATTACCTATGCTTTTTCGTTCTTTCCTTTATGCTCCAGAGTTTTACCTGCTAAAGTCAACGGCAGTTGTCGCCGTGTCTTGTTTATAAAAAGATCTAGAGGTGGATGGCTGATTATAATATCTACTTTCTCCATGCACGTCATTCTGACGCACTCCGTGCACTGACGTTAATCGCCTATCACCCTTCAGCTTTGTAAAAAGGCCACGGTTGCTTCTTGCATTTTATCTTGATGTGCTTTCCACAGTTCAGTTTGCTTTCAAGTGTAATTCCTAAGTATTTAAATTCTTGTGAGAGCTTTAAGCAGTGGCACATCAAAGAGTTTTCATGCTCAAAATCCATTTTTTTTCCTCTTCGTAAAGCAAACTAGCCATCATTATATTTGAAACTGTACCTATTTATTTACTGTGATTTTCAAAATATTGTATTGTTTTTTTAAACGCATTACTACTTTTTTAAAATGCATCAATACTTAAGTTATGTGGTAGTAGTCGAAGATTCATATTTGGTCTACTTTAAATCAGTCATTTGATTTACTAGGAAATTAATGCCAGTGTAGCGTCTTTTAGCCAATTTCTGGAGTTATGTGGAAATAACCAGTCAGAATGGAAGCTTGGTTTAAATATTAACCACCGTATTAAAGAGTGGCCCTCTTGACTAAAATGTCATTTTATTTCGTCGTATAAAGCTCACAATTGCATATCAGACTAAGAGTCCGATTCGCAAAGGGTCCAAATGTATTTAAATGTGTCCTTTTCCATGTGATGTTAAGCGATGGCACTAACTATTCAAGCCCCGCGACTTCGATATCGAAGTCGCGGGGCTTGAAGGGTTAAACATCGTAGCTGAAACGGTCTAACTTTCGGTAATGAAACTTGTTGTACTGAATACTAATCAAACTCCGCCGTACTTGAATGAGGCTGTAATCTATCGGTATCTTTGAATTTACCCTATTATTGGTTTTAAACCTACATAGAAGAGTTTGTCCATGACTAGAGTCGCTGCCATATATATATTTAAGTACACTATCGTCCATTGTTGTTTGTTTAAATTTATTCAATTTGCTTAAAATATGTAAAAATATATTATTCTAATATGAGTCAAAGGATTAAGACGAAAACTTAAACTACATTAGTGGAAATTATCCTAAATTTGATAAGTGCGTTACCAAAGCTAATCCTTAAGGAGTGACTTCAAGACCCTGACAAGCCGATGGACGTTTTTCGTATTATCCGTGTTATATCCGCTTGATGTTCGTCTCGGAATCTGAACTGAAATCGGAGCTTCTGAAGTGGAAGGAATGAGACCCTCCTGTTGGAGGATCAAAGTGAACTGTGATAACAGAAATTATTATTAGTGTTCAGAATTGGTTATTGGGTTATTATGACCCTAAATGTTGTGAACTTTTGTATTTTAGACGGTGTTACAATATATGCTATACATGTGGTATTACTGCACGGGCATTTTTTTTGTGTTTAAATCAGTACAACGAAGTAAGCAACTTTAAAAAAAAAAATTTGAGAAAAACTAAAACAAAGTTTTTTCTTTAAAAAAAAAAATTTTTTTTTCAAAATTTGTTTTTTAAATATTATGAAAAGCTATGATCACGATGCACTATCTAGAGGTTGGTAAAATGTTGCTAATATTGTTTATTTACGACTTATTACCTACCGCTAGTTGGCGCAGCGCGCTCAAACGCTTCTCAAACATTTATTTAACAGTCAGCATCTTCAAATTTTCAAATTTAAAAAAAAATATATCAAAAGTTGCTTACTACTTTGTACCGATTCACCCACGGAAAAAAATGCCCATGCAGTAATAACACCCCGTATATTTAAGTTTAGAAATGTAACCCGTAAGACTGGTCAATGGACAATATGTAATGAATGATGAGTGAAGAGGGCCACCTCCGATTTAAACACGGTTTATAATCAATCATAAGGAGGCTTCCATATACCAAGCAATACTCTGAATATTAGAAAATGCTATCTTCTGAGATTCCTCATCTCCCATGCCTTTTGTGGAATTTTCTATATTTTGTCGTTATTTCCTTTATGCTCCAGAGTTTCAACTGCTGAAGTCAACGGCAGTTGTCGCCTTGTCTTGTTTATAAAAAGATTTAGAGGTGGTAGGCTGATTATAATTTCTACTTTAACCACCGTGTTAAAGAGTGGCCCTCTTGACTAAAATGTTATTTTATTTCGTAGTATAACGCTCACAATTGCATATCAGACTAAGAGTCCGATTCGCAAAGAGTCCAAATGTATTTAAATGTGTCCTTTTCCATGTGCTGTTAAGCGATGGCACTTTAACATATCGTAGCTGAAGAGGTCTAACTTTTGGTAATGAAATTTGTTTACTGAATACTAATTAAACTCTACCGTACTTTAATGAGGTTGTAATCTATGAGGTATCTTTGATTTTTATCTCATTATTGTTTTTAAACCTACATAGAATAGTTTGTCCATGATGAGACTCGCTGCCATCTATATATTTAAGTACACTATCATGCATTGTTATTTGCTTTTATTCATTTTAATATTTTAATATTTTTTTCTCGTTCCATTGTCAATCTATGTACTGAACTCTTGACTAAAATGTTATTTTATTTCATAGTATAACGCTCACAATTGCATATCAGACTAAGAGTCCGATTCGCAAAGAGTCCAAATGTATTTAAATGTGTCCTTTTCCATGTGCTGTTAAGCGATGGCACTTTAACATATCGTAGCTGAAGAGGTCTAACTTTTGGTAATGAAATTTGTTTACTGAATACTAATTAAACTCTACCGTACTTTAATGAGGTTGTAATCTATGAGGTATCTTTGATTTTTATCTCATTATTGTTTTTAAACCTACATAGAATAGTTTGTCCATGATGAGACTCGCTGCCATCTATATATTTAAGTACACTATCATGCATTGTTATTTGCTTTTATTCATTTTAATATTTTAATATTTTTTTCTCGTTCCATTGTCAATCTATGTACTGAACTCTTGACTAAAATGTTATTTTATTTCATAGTATAACGCTCACAATTGCATATCAGACTAAGAGTCCGATTCGCAAAGAGTCCAAATGTATTTAAATGTGTCCTTTTCCATGTGCTGTTAAGCGATGGCACTTTAACATATCGTAGCTGAAGAGGTCTAACTTTTGGTAATGAAATTTGTTTACTGAATACTAATTAAACTCTACCGTACTTTAATGAGGTTGTAATCTATGAGGTATCTTTGATTTTTATCTCATTATTGTTTTTAAACCTACATAGAATAGTTTGTCCATGATGAGACTCGCTGCCATCTATATATTTAAGTACACTATCATGCATTGTTATTTGCTTTTATTCATTTTAATATTTTAATATTTTTTTCTCGTTCCATTGTCAATCTATGTACTGAACTCTTGACTAAAATGTTATTTTATTTCATAGTATAACGCTCACAATTGCATATCAGACTAAGAGTCCGATTCGCAAAGAGTCCAAATGTATTTAAATGTGTCCTTTTCCATGTGCTGTTAAGCGATGGCACTTTAACATATCGTAGCTGAAGAGGTCTAACTTTTGGTAATGAAATTTGTTTACTGAATACTAATTAAACTCTACCGTACTTTAATGAGGTTGTAATCTATGAGGTATCTTTGATTTTTATCTCATTATTGTTTTTAAACCTACATAGAATAGTTTGTCCATGATGAGACTCGCTGCCATCTATATATTTAAGTACACTATCATGCATTGTTATTTGCTTTTATTCTTTTTAATATTTTAATATTTTTTCTCGTTTTTCCATTGTCAATCCATGTACTGAAATACATTCCTTGTAACCGAGGCTATATCTTTTAATCGTATTAGACTGAACCGGAATTGTAAACTGCTGCTGTGTATAAATAGAGCGCAGATATCACTCCTGTCTGCTACACTGTTGGTCGAAACGGCACTAGAGCGGACTTAAAAAAAAAATTTGGTTTTTCTCTATTTTCTTTATGGCAATGGATAGATCTATTATTCTTAGCAATAGTCGACCTATGTATTTTTTTCCTAAACTTTATACTTTGGGCATAAAAAAATATTTTCAGATATTTTATATGGGACGGATCAAAAAAAACTGAATGCTTTGTCTGCGAAACCTTTTTTATCTTAATCCTTGTCTCCTCTACTATCATTCTGCATATTAAAAAAATGTCACCTTGCTAGATGGATGGCTCGGAAAAATGATAAATAACAAATATTTGAAAGCATATTTGTTAATTATCTTCGGTTATTGAAAGCCAAATTTTACGCGGAATAGTGAGTAAAACGATGTAAAAGACAAAGTTGGTTCCTAAGTCTGCCAAAGTGCCGTTTTGACCCACCGCCCGACAAGCACAAAAGCCATAGAAGTGCCGAATATAGCTTTAAGCTGATTAAAAGTCATATATAGGCGTTCAGATTAACTCTCAGCTATGTAAAAAAGTCATTTAACCCTTCAGGCCTCGGCCCCTCAGCCGATTAACAAGTTGATGTCCCAAAAAATTTTAGTAAAAATTAGTTAAAAAATTGAATTATGACACTGTCTCACCAAAACATTAATTACTGCCAAGCCACTGTACCCATAATTAAAATAAAACATATTAACATAATAAAACATAATCAAATAAAACAAATTAAATTAAAATTAAATTAAAACGGGACCGTCATTCTGAATCGTATTGTGGCCGATATCGGCCAATCGGGGCCTGAGGGGTTAAAGCAATTTGGCTTATATTACCTTTTAGTCATAATTTTATCGTATAAAGCCTTTTAGTCGAATAAGGGTGGTATAATCGCTATAAAGCATACTAATTTATAACCATTTTATAACTAACAGCTGTATAGTAGTCGAATAAATAACCTTTATAGAACTAACAAAACAAAAGCTCCATTACCCTTACTCCACCAAAGGCTGTATAATGGTTACAAGACCCACCCTTATACAGCTAGTCATATTTATTTTATTTATTTATTTTAATTTAACAACGCATTTACAATAAATATGCATCGCAAATATTCATGTCAATATTTAATAGGTATTAAAAATTATTAAAATAAAAATAACAATTGAACACAGCCAACATGAGCATCAGCACTTACATTAGCATGTAAGTGCTGATGCTGCCCAACTAAGTGCCAGGACTTGTTCCAGGGCAGCAAGCTCTCTAGATTTGTATTGACATATATTCGGCAATTTAAAAAAAGAAGAAAAAAAAACATATATTACCATATATATATATATATATACCATATATATATTACCATATATATATACTACCATATATATATATACCATATATATACCATATATATACCATAAACATATATATATATTACAAATTTAAGCTAATAAACAAAACTGGAAATATTTAAAAAAAGAATACGGAAAATAAATCATCGTGTTAAATAAGATAAAATAAAAAAATACAAATAATATTAAACAATAACAACCAAAGTTATTGAATAAGAAATAGTAATTAAAAAGTCAGCGAAAATATTAAAAATAATAATAAAAATTGTCAAGGATAAAATTTAATGATTGAAACTGTCTGGGTATATTAATATATGGATATTTTGCCAGGCGTCATGTTTCAACCAGGGGTCAATTTTGGCTTTAAAATAAGGCTTTTTTTTTTCTTTTATCCTTATCCTTAATCAGTCTTGCGACTATAAAAGGATTTGTTGCCAGCAGCAAACGTTGTGATGATGGTGGCCAGTGCCACGATCTTCTCTTTACATAACCTGGGCTCTCTTCAGTCTCTTCAGCAGGTTTGTGGAATGAAGCAATTTAGCGATGAGAGGGTTTGGCTGCAGTGCCAGGCGCTCGGCGTGCTTTACTTTCAGCCGTGCAATCTCTGCGGCTATTGTTGGCATGTTGAGATAGTCATGGATCTCCTCGTTCTTTGCGTACCAGGGCGCATTCACAATAGAGCGCAGGATGCAATTTTGGACTCGCTGTAAGCAGAGTATGTTGCTCTCGCCTGCCACCCCCCATAACTGGATGCCATATGTCCATATCGGTTTGAGGATCGAGTTGTAGATTAAGAGTTTGTTGTCGACCGACAGCGTAGAATTCCTACCCATAAGCCAATACATGTTTCTGTATTTCATGTTGATCTCAGGTGATCTTTCCATGTGAGTCGTCTATCCAAGTGGAAGCCGAGGTATTTGGCGCAATTGGAATGTGGTAGGACATTATCGCCGAGTTTAACTGGGGACAGTCTTCCTTCCGCAGGGTGAAGGTGATGTGGGTCGACTTTGCCGCACTTTGACGCCATTTTTGTAACCAGTGGTAGGTTACAAAAATGGCGTCAAAGGGCGGGGGCATGGTCAGGCAATTTGAGTTTTGAAATTGTCTGACTATTCCCCTACTCCCAGCATCTGTCCGATGCTGGGTTTGGCGAACGGTTTAGGGAGTAGCGCAGGTCGCACAGATCCCCTAAATAAGGCCAGGGGACTATCCTTCTCGAGGTTGCCGCCTGTTATTGACCAAGTGCCCTAGGTAAGTGGTATAACAAAAACCCCTGGCCGGCACTCAAGATCCTAACCCTCAGTCACATCCCAGTCTCCTCAGCCAATCCCACAGTGCCGAACCAGGCGGCACCAACCTACACCCAGGCCCACACAGCCTCTGGGGCACTAAACCCCCCCCACAAAAGTGTACCACACCTACCAAGGGCGGGTAGTGTGTGCGTTATCCCATCAGCTCAACTAAACCAAAAAATGGAAGCACAAGTCAAAGATAATTTACCCCAGGAGGGTACCACAATCCCTTCCAAGGATAGTGGAGAATCCCTCACCGAGCCCAGCTCGGTCTGCCCCTCATATTCTGGGGGGGGGGGCAACTCGTGCCACAAAACAGGTTCAAGCCTGGACCTGTCAAGCCTCAAAGAGGCAATACCACTACCAACACCAGACGCTGCCGTTGTGTCACAGTGGACCTTAATCGCTCACAAGCACCCTTGCAAAAGGGGGACCACTAACACAACGGCAAATACCAAAAGCAAAGGGCAGGAAGGCAAACCGGAACGCAGTCGCCTTAATAGGCGCGCGAGAAGGAAAGACTTCCAGCCCAAAGTAACCACACCACACACCGATACAGGCACCGCAGCAGCGAGAACGCAGCGCGAACCTGTACCGGCCACAGTGGCAGGACCACAACCAACACCACCACCACCACCCAGTCAGTCGAAGAGACGGCAAAACCCGAGAGGTTTTCGCAGTAGGCGGAACGCTGCGAGGGCTCCCACTGCTCCTGAAAAGGAACAACCGGGGACTGGGGCTGGGCCAGACGAGAAAGTTTCTTCGAAGCGGGCTCGTCTGGACGAGACCCAGTCTCCTAGAGGGGAGTCCAAACGCGCGAAAACCGAAGCGAAACCCAAACGGGCGATGAGTTACGCAGATGCGGCTCAGTCGCACATGAAGGTGGCGGTCATCACTTTCCCGCCGAGAGACCTGTCACAGGCTCAAGCAGAGCAGCTTAGGGAGACTATCGACGATAGCATCCTACAAGCTGTACTGTCTCCACCCTCCCCGAGCGCGCACGCCCGCATCTTTCCGCGGACGCCCCTTCCTGATGGACGGGGTATTAGCGATGTGGTGTGAGGACGAAAACGCGCTCAGCTGGCTGGAAAACGCAGTCATGACAATGGCATCACCCATACCCAACACCACCCTGGCTGTCATCAGGCAGTCAGAGATGAAGAAGAGGCTCAAGGCAGGGCTTCTTATCCATACCCGTATTACGGACGCAACCACACTACACAGAGTCCTCTGTGCCCAAAACCCGTGGTACAAAGTTGACTCGTGGCAGTGTTACGACATGTCTGTGGATGAAAAGTCTCAGGAGGGTGATTCAAGAGAAAAGGTGGTGCACCTAATTCTTGGAATCCCTGAAGACCAGAGGCAAATAATCCTGGACAGAGACCGCCGAGTAGCCCATATGTCGGGAAGTGGATACATCCGCTTCTTCCCCACAGAAGAGACCACAATGGCCGAGACAGCAACCGAAGCGGCGAATCCGGAACCCTCCACCTCTGCCCCCCAACGGAGGGGCAGTGACGGAGGAATGGAGACGAATTCGCCACTGCGGATTGAGGGATGCACCAGTGACGAAGATGACGTCCTGCGCAGCCCATAGCTCCCTCTCTCTTAACGTCATCCAAACCAACCTCCAGCACAAACAAATAGCGGCGGCCACCCTACGCAGAGTGCTGGAGACGAACAACCAGACCGTCGCCATGATCCAGGAACCCTGGATCAGAAACAACAAGATCTGCGGTCTAAACAGCATCGGAGGTAAGTTAATGTTAGACACCTCTGTTGAAAACCCAAGAACATGCATCTATGTGCCAAAATCTTTAGCAACCACTTTGCTTAACCAATTCTGTTCAAGAGAACTAACTGCAGTGAAACTCACCACAGAAAAACAAACTGTCCTAGTCCTAGCTTCAGTGTACATGCCGAGCGAGAGCGAAACTCCTTCAGGAGAACTAGCCAGACTGGTGCAGCATTGTGAAGCACACGACTGGGATCTGATCATATCTGCGGACTCCAATGCCCATCACTCTCTGTGGGGAAGCAAAGACACCAACAGAAGGGGAGAGTCCTTAGCAGAATATCTATTTCAAACAAACCTAAACATTATAAACAGAGGTAGGGAACCTACATTTGTAAACTCTAGGTACCAAACTATCATAGACATTACCTTGGCAACGGACGCGGCGGCCAGTTTGATTGAGGGATGGCACGTATCAAACGAGCCATCGTTTGCAGACCACCGCCGCGTCTGTTTCCAAATACGGTACAAGCTAACAGACCCTGTCCCATATCGTAACCCCCGTAAAACAGATATTACAGGGTACACAAACTTGCTAAACAAAGCGCTAGGAGACAAACAACTAACTAACGCAGCACTTAGCACAGAAAACATAGAAACAAACGTACAGATCCTAACTACAACCCTGGCATGTCCTGTTGTAAAACCTAAAGACCCAGGAAAAAGCTCATGGTGGGGGCCAGAGCTGGAAAGGCTACGTCGAGGACTCAGGACACTCTTTAACCGAGCAAAAAATACCAGAACCAGTGAGGACTGGAATAAATACAAAATGGCACAAAAACACTACAAGAAGCGGATCAGATTCCGGAGAACAGAATCCTGGCACAACTTCTGTAGTAGCATAAACTCAACGAACCAAGCCGGAAGAATAAAGAAAATCCTAGCTAAAGGTGAGCCCAACCTCCTAGGCTCCCTAAAAAAGGAAGACGGCACTTACACAAACACAGATGTAGAAACCAGCTCAGTACTCCTGGAAACACACTTTCCTGGATGTCAAATCACAGAAGATCCTGAGTGGCCGGACGAAAACTACAGCACACCAACAACCCAAGAATGGGAAGTCGCAAACAAGATAGTAACTGCGGACAAGAAATGGGCCCTGAAAAGCTTCAAACCATTCAAATCCGCAGGCTGGATGGCATTTTCCCAGCACTACTACAATGGCAACCAAACCATGCAACAAAATACCTACTACCAATCTATAGGGTCTGCATAGCCTTCAAATACATTCCAAAGGCATGGAGAGAGGCGAAAGTAGTCTTCTTACCGAAACCGGGAAAGGAGGAAGTCACACGCCAAATCCTTCAGACCCATCAGCCTAACGTCTTTCTTACTAAAGACGTTAGAAAGACTGATGGACCGTCACCTAAGGGATGGGGCACTAAGAAATAAACAACTACACCCACAACAACACGCCTACACAAAAGGAAAAAGCAACAGAGTCGGCACTACACATGGTGGTGCACAAAATAGAATCGGCTCTAACAAATAAGCTGTCAACACTCGCCGCCTTTATAGACATAGAAGGCGCTTTTGACAAAACCATGCACAACAGCATAAACCACGCCCTACAGGTACTTAAGGTGGAACCAGTCACCATAAAATGGATCACGGAGCTGGTTAGCAAAAGGGCGGTCCAGATAGTGATGAATACTACCACAAGAGCAAAGGTAGTTAAAGGATGCCCCCAAGGGGGGGTCCTATCACCACTTCTATGGAATATAGTAGTGGACAGCCTCATAAAAACACTAAATGAAAGGGGCTACACTACTATTGGTTATGCCGACGACCTAACAATAATGATAAATGGAAGCGCAGAAAACATGCTATGTAAAGTCATGCGCTCAGCTCTGCAGATAGTAGAAAAATGGTGTGACGAACATCAATTGTCAGTAAATCCGAAAAAGACAGAACTCATCCTCTTCACCAACAAGAGGAAGTTACCAGAACTACAAGTACCAAAATTATTCAACACCAAACTCTCCCTATCAACTCAAGTGAAATATCTGGGAGTCATCCTTGACAGTAAACTAAACTGGGCGAGTCATATCGAGGCCAAAACAAAGAGGGCCTGCCTAACTTTTTGGCAGTGTCGGAGACTAATGGGGAAAAAATGGGGTCTCAACCCAAAAATCACACTCTGGCTGTACACATCAGTCATCAGGCCCTCGCTGACTTATGGATCAGTTGTATGGTGGCCCAGAACACAACTGACCACAGTAAAAGCAAGACTCCAGAGCCTACAACGCTTAGCGTGTGTAGCAGCCACTGGATGTATGAGAACCACACCATCGGCCGCACTAGAGTACCTCCTAAACATGAGACCTCTGGATCTTGTCATCCAAGAGGAGGCTAGGGCAGCCGCTCTAAGACTAAGAGCAAATGGACCGTGGAAACAAAACACAGAAACACCACACTCAAAAATTCTGAAACGGGTTTTAGAAGAAATTCCTCTTCTGGACGCACCCATGGACAGAATAATATGCCATCATGTCTTTGATCGTAGATACAATATCCAACTCATTGCAGAACCAGCAGATCACTCTGGTACAAATGAAGTAAGGATATACACAGACGGCTCCAAAACCACTCAAGGTACAGGAGCCGGCGTCTTCTCAAATGATCTAAACATCAAAATATCAACTACCCTAGGCAACTTAAATACGATCTTCCAAGCAGAATGCATTGGCATCACCAGAGCAGCACAGGCAGTCGCAGCCAAAGATGTCGGAGACGTAAGTTTGAAATTTGTCTCCGACAGTGCCTCCGTGCTACAAGCGCTAGCAAAAAATACGATAACCTCAGTCCTCGCACTGGAATGCCACAATGCGCTTCAATCCATTGCAGGGTCAAATAAAGTGACCCTGCAATGGATTAAAGGGCACAGTGACTCACTGGGCAATGACGCGGCGGACGAACTGGCCAAAAGGGGATCAAAGGAAATAGTATATGGACCGGAACCCTTGATGCCCATTCCCCAGGCCCAAATAAAAACATGGCTACGCAGGAACACCGAAGAAACCCACCTCACAGAATGGAAAAAAAACGCAGGATGCAGGCAAACAAAGAACGCGGTTCCGGAAGCGTCCAAAAAACTTGCCCGCAACCTCACCAGATTAAAAAGGGACAAAATCCATAAAGTCATAGGTACTATGACAGGCCACTGTTCCCTAAACAAACACCTGTTTACCATAGGTGTGACAGACAGCCCTCTATGCAGAGGATGCATGGAGGAAGAAGAAACGCCACAGCATGTGCTCATGGAATGCAGGAGCGTGGCAGAGCAACGGGCAAGAATACTACAATCTCCAGCATCTCTCCCGGAGGCCTGTAGCAACCCAAACAGGCTGCTAACCTTCTGGGACAGCCTGGGTTGGCTGGAGTAACATAAATGGAAACATGAGCCACGCACAACGGCCCAATCAAGAGGCCAAGTGCGGGAAAAAGCCCAGTCAAACTAACTAACTAACCAGTGGTAGGTGCTGTCTAGTTGTCGTTGCAGTATGGTGCTTGCAGTCTTGGGGTTGGTATCGCTGGCTAGGTAGGCAATGTCATCAGCATATGTTGCAACTGTGATATCCTCCGATGCCGGCAGGTCTGATGTAAAGATGTTGTAAAGAACAGGGCGTAGGACCAATCCCTGCGGTACCCCTGCTGCGCTATTAAGAAGGGTGGATCTAGCGTCCCCTTGTTTCATCTGGAAAGATCTATCAGCCAGGTAGGACGCTATGATAGGAAACAGAGAGTGTGGTAGGCTCTCTTTGGTTTTGGCGAGTAGTCCTCTATACCACACTCGATCAAATGCCTGTTGCACATCTAGAAAGGCAGCTGAGCAGTACTTTCTTTGCTTAAGAGATTGTCTGGCAGTATGGTACACTCGGTGAACCTGTTCAGTAGTGGAATGTGTCTGGCGAAACCCGAATTGATGTGTTGGGATCACGTTACAGGCATCCATGGCCGGTTTTAGTCGCTTAAGCATTATCCTTTCCCAAAGCTTAGAGAGCACAGGAGTGAGGCTAATCGGTCTATATGATGTCGGTTCATGTGCAGGTTTGCCAGGTTTATGGATCATTATTACCTGAGAAATCTTCTAAAGAGCAGGAAAGTATGATGTTCTGAAGATTGCATTAACCCTTCGGGCCTCGGCCCCTCAGCCGATTAAAAAGTTGATGTCCCAAAAAAAATTAGTAAAAATTAGTAAAAAAATTAAATTATTACACTGTCTCACCAAAACATTCATTACTGCTAAACCACTATACCCATAATTAAAATGAAACATATTAACATAATAAAACATATTAAAATAAAACAAATTAAATTAAAATAAAATTAAAACGGGGCCGTCACTCTGAATCGTGTTGTGGCCGATATCGGCCAATCGGGGCTTGAGGGGTTAAACAGATATGCGAGAAATGTAATGCCTTTTTTTGGCAGTTCTTTTAAGATTCTTGGAGTAATTAAATCAAAGCCCGGGCCTTTTTAGGATCCAGCGACCTTATTTCCTTCGCAATCTCTCTCGGCGAGGTTGGTGTAATTGGCAAACACATCTGAAAATCGCGGTTTAATATCTCGTCTATATCTGATTCATCAGTTTGACTATCGTTTGGTTTAAACACATTGCCAAGATGAACTGCAAAGGCTTCTGCTTTTTCTATATCGGTTCTGGCCCAGGAAAATTGTGATCTAATTGGAGGGAACGATTGTTGTGTTTTGTCCAGTATTTTGGTTCCCCTCCAGAGGGAATGATTGTTGCGACCTGATGGAGACATCATTTCAAGATTTCTCTTAACGGCGGTGTTACTTAGGAGTTGTAGCATAGTTTTCAGCTGTTTTGCAGCTTGGTTGAATGCGGTTTTATCGACAGTGAGGCGTGATTAATGCCACATTCTCCTTAGGCGAGGTTTATCTTTAATTTTTTGTCTGATGTCTAGAGGCAGTGCAGAGGCCACTGCAGATGTATCATCAATATTCAGCGAGTTTTTTCCACGCAGCTACTTGTATCAGATTGGTTATGTACTTACAGCCTTCATCAACCTCGCTCTGTGTCTTGAGTGAAATGTTTAGATGAATTTTGTCTTTGAGGTAGGATCGAAAGCTCTCCCAGTCAGTTTTGTGGTTGTGCAAGGACTCTGCCTTCTCCTGATCGATGGCTGTAGTACATAATGTTAATATTACCGGTGTGTGGTCGGAGGATCCGTCGAGACTTGATTCTATACTGGTATTGAGATGGCTGATTCCTTTGGTCACAAAGAAGTCCAGGAGGTCAGGCAGCTTGTTGGGGTCAGAGGGCCAGTAAGTGGGGTGACCAGTAGAAATAATTTGCAGGTGGCAATAGTCCAGGCAACTTTTAAGTTTGCGACCTCTGGTTACCGTACAACGTGAGCCCCAGAACGTGTGCTTGGCATTCCAGTCTCCGCCAGTAATAAATCGATGTCCAAGAGTCTCAAAGTAGTTAATGAACATAGTTTCGGTAATCTTATGTTTCGGTGGACAATAAACAGCAGATAAAGTGATTGCGCCTATGCGATCTTTCAGTCTGACAGCGGACGCTTGGAGGTGGGGAGTTAAGTAGGCCTCTAAGAGTGAGTGCTGAAGGCCCGATCTAATGACCAGCGCTGCTCCGGCGTGTGCCCTGCCATCTGGATGGGCAGTAGGGTACACGTTGTAGCCTTGGATTTTAAAAGAATTTCTTTCTGTTGCGTGAGATTCCGATATCAAAACTATGTCTAGCTTGTTCGTGGTGATAATGGATTTGAGCTCATGGATGTTGGGTGACAGTCCATTTATGTTCCAGGTGGCTATGCGTAGTGACGCCATTACGTTAATTTGTTTATAACGGTTGTTAAAAGACCTAATAAGGTCGTTATTTGTTGTAAGATAGAGTATATTTTCCGCTTTGTTTTATGATTAGATGTTCTATAGTAGAATGTTGATGAGTGCTGCTGTCTTTCGCAGGTGCTTCTGGAGTGATTTCGAGGTGGCGCCGTAGTGTTGCGTCGAGATAGGTTCCTTCTGTATGATGTTGGGATTGATTCGGTATATGAGGATGTGGATCTATAGCAACTTGGAGTCTGTTAGTATTAGCAGTGACATTTGGTTTAGGTGCTCTATTGTTGGATTTTGTTTATCGGGCCAAAATTTCTTTTTATACTTGGCAACCTTTATAGTTTTCCGGGTGTTCACAGTAACAGAGGGCGCATCTAGCAGGAGTGTCTCTATCCTTTTTGTTGCAATCTGATGTTTTGTGTCCCTCACCACATTTTACGCATCTGTAGGACCTCATGCAGTTATTTTTCGAATGCCCGTATTGTTGGCATCTCTGGCATTGAACTATTGTCTTTGGCTTTTTGGGGTCTTCAATTTTAACACTCTGGTGATGGATGTATTTAATATCTTTAACGGATTTGTTATTGATACCTGGTTCAATATTTACGAAGAATGTTGAGGTAGGTATTTTGTCAGGACCGTATCGATCATTGATGATCTCTCCTCGGACTTGGTTCCCTGTTTATTCAATTTCCTCGATAATGGTATCATGTGGAGTGGTGTGGTGGAGATTTCTGATGACAATCCTTTAGCTTCTCGTGTCCTTTCTGGTAAAGGTGTGTCCAATTAGTCCTTTCTGCTTTATAAGTTCTATTATTTTTTTGTATGTATCCGTTGAGTCTGCCATTATGAGAAGCAAGTTTTTTTTACGATTCTGTATTTGAAATCAGAGGAGTTGGTGATGGATTCAATTAGTTTCGTTAGTTCGTTAAGGTCGTTAAAATAAGACTTAGGCATATACATTTTTAAAACTTCATCAAGCATATTAAGTATCCTGGGGGCTATGTATACAAAATGCCTCTGTCATGTGGTCTGCATTCGAGGGACGTCGAAATGAATAGTTCAAGATTGCCGCGTGCAGATTCTTTGTTGCGTTCTTATTGCAGTCTCTAAATTAGTTTGATACTCACAGAGCGCCGCTATCACGTAGAGTTGTGGTACGTCTAGCACATTATATTCTATGTAGAGATCATCTGACGAGTATTTCCAGGGCTTTCTGTTTATAATTTTCAATACTAATTTCTGAGCTCTGATCAAGGGCTCCATGTGAATTTTCGCTGCACCTTCCCACCCTATGATCCCATAGGTTAGGATGGATTGGCATAGCGCATGGTATACTACCTTAAGTGTCCTTTGGTTCAGGATGCCTCTAAGGTCTTTGAAAACATACGTGAGTTTCCTAAATTTTGCCGACAGCTCCATTATGTGGGTGCTCCATTGTAACCTATATATTTAATGATATCAACTTATAACTATATATAACTATAACCTATATATAACTATAACCTATATATCAACTTATAATAATAAATATACCTATATATTTAATGATATCAACTTTAATAGGATTAATTCAACTACAATTTTCGAGGTTAAGACAATCTCTGTGGAGTTTCAGAATATGCTTTTGTTTTGGTTGAGCTACACTGGTGGCACTAAATGTTATGTACTTATTTTTTTTGCGCGTTGAGTGATAGTAGTGCACCATCTAGCCACAATATTACCTTCTGGAGGCCCAGAGTTGCTTTTTTAAAGGTTTCTTTCCAAGTTTTTGCTTTGAAAAGTAGAGCGGTGTCATCGGCATAAGTAACAACTTGTACACTAATAGATTGATTACAAAGTTCATTAATATATTGTAACGTATATTGCATTCTAATGGATAGAAAAACTCGGAAAAGTAGAAAAGTATGTTTTATTTCCTAGTATTCCAAAATGGTTACATTGTAGTAAAAGAGATATTTTTGTTTTTAATATGCAATGCATGAAATGATAGATAAAAGGAGATGAATTTAAATGAGTTAAAAATTATAATTAGCAATTGGAGGAATATATATATTAGAATGAAGTAGTGTAGCATGAGACCTGTCAAGGTCGGCTAGCAAGTTTACAGTCTATAGAAGGCGTTATGGGGGAGGTAAACGATTTCAAACGGGGAAGGGGTAAGGACGAGGTCCTCCAGTGACGATTCCCCCGAGGTTTCCGCTCCAGGAATCCTGCAGTCTTCGGGACGATCGGGATAGTCGTCGGTATCGCTGATGTAGGTTGGTCGCGCTCGTTCGAACGGCGGTGAGCAGTCGGCGGTTTCGGCGACGACGAAGAAGAAGAAGGTTCTTCCGGAGGTTCAGGAGCTTCCCGATATCGCACCCCACCCGATGATTTCGGCTATGGAAAGCCGGCGTAGGTGAGATCGTCGAAGCAGAGACCGGCGAACTCAAAGACACTGCGGGCACGGCGATAGCAGTCGGCCGCGGCGAATTCAAAATTATACTCGAGATCCCTGTGAAAGGATCTGGTTAAAGTCATCCAGATTTCCGCTGGAATAGGAACAGGAAGCTGGGTCTGGGACGACACCCAACCTCGGCGTATCTCCTGCCGTTCCGATAATCCAGCCATCCGCTATCCCACAACACGGTTTCACCGATCGACACAAAAACACAAGCAAGAACTCACCGGAATAATATGCGTAATCCCACTTAAATATTACACGGGACTCCTTTCCGGGATCTCTAGTGCCCGAGACGGCTGTGGTTTTTTGAATTAACAATTTTATTCTTAAACTGGGTAGATAGCGAACGCATGCCGCCCAAAACCGGCTTACTTCCCGCAAATTTTTGAAAACCTATCCGGCGTCGTATTTTAATTTCTCTATGGACTTATAATTTCCAGGGATTATGCACCTAGTTCTAATTACTTTTTAATTTACCATTGATTATATATTTTTAAATATTGCCCGGCATATGTAGGTAGGCAAATTGCATTATTGCATCTGCTGTTCCCATTTCGTTTCTGAAACCAAATTGGTTTTTTGAAAGTATATTATTGTTGTCTAAAAAGTCATTAATTCTTACTTTTATTATTTTTTTAAATATTTTTGAAACCGAACTTAGTAGAGATATGGGTCTGTAATTATTTACATCCGTGGGGTCACCATATTTGTAAATTGGGATAATATTAGCAACCTTGCAACGTTGTGAAAATATTCCTTGCCTAAAACTTTCATTAATGATATAAGCAAGAGGCGTGGAAATAAATTTCTTAACGAAAATTATTGTATTAGAATCGATTCGTCCAATCCAGCTGCAGTACCAGTTTTTAGAGTACCGATGACTTTAGAAACCTCTCTAGGTGTTGTTTGAAAAAGATGGAAATTATGTTGTAAAGTACATAGTAATATCCTCGGAATTCAGTAAATCATCTATCGATATATTGTTATCGATCCTTATTTTATTTCCTAAATTTTAACCTACTTGATTAAAGTGTTCATAAAAGAAATCTGCTATAACTTTTGGATGCTCATCAACATTCTTAAGAATTTCCTTAACTTTGATCTTATTGATGTCCTTCTTAGCTTTTTGTTTACCTGTAATTTCTGTGATAATCTTCCATAGCGAATTGGAATCATTTGCTGCCTCTTTTACCTTGGTTCTGTAGTATTTTTGTTTTATGTGTTTTATTAAATCGTTGCATTTATTCCTGTATTGTTTGTAATACCTGAGAACCAATTCGTCCCCAACTACACGTTAAGATTATTTTTAATCTTAACGTGTAGTTTGACTCTTTTTCTTAAGCAGAATATTAGTCCATCTGTAATCCAGGGTTTATTTTTTTGTGTGGTTTTCTATTTATTTGTTTATAACTGGTGCATTGATTTATGTAACCCACTAAAATATCTATAAAATTGTTTGTAGCCTGGTCTACATTTTTATCTGAGTCCACACAAAACAGACCATTTCTCCTCCTGTATCGATTTAATTAATAACTGGTCAATGTAGTTTTAAAAGTACATTTTTCACGATCACTTCTTTTTAGATGCAACTATTTTTTTATGCATAGTGTAGTCGGATAGTGGTCCGTGACTGAACTCTGATAAATGATGGATTTATAGCAAGGCTAGATCTTACCATGATGTGGTCAATACAGGAAGGATTGACGGAATACCTGGTTGGCTTGTCAATAGCTATCTTTAAGTTATGTATTGCCATTAAATCAAGGTACTGATTAATTGGTGAGGAATTTGTGTTTAGATTATTTTGATTTATATCTCTTACCAATATTAACGTTACTTTCGTAGGAAACGATTATCGGCGCAATGTTTTTCTTTTTTTCTACATTATGTTTATGCACACGTATGTCAATTGTATGCGCTGTATGTTTCCAGAAATAAAATAAAATAAAAATAAAAATAATATTTTATTTTTTTAAACTTTGAATATTTTTTTAATAATAGGTCTAGCGAACATAATAAGTCATAATTCTTTGTGACAGAAGGAGAAAGATAGATTGCGATAAGGCAGATATTATTAAAGATATGATATTATTGCATCTGCAATTTGTATTTCTTCAACTGATGCATGTAGCGCCTCTCGGATATAAACCACAACTCAGTCGTTCTGTAGCTTTGCTAATTTCGTATTGTAAACTAAGAACCCGTTTAAAGATTTAGGATCGTAGTCATTTTTTAGCCAGTATTCAGACAGGACAATTACATCAAAATCAGTGCCAATCAGTTGTCAAAGTTTTTACAGATACTACGAATGTTCATTGCAAATATGTAATGGTATTCTTCTTATTGGTTATATTTTTAATAATATCTGGATCCCAGGTTTCAAGAGCTTTGTTGATATTTGGATTTTCTAATAGATTGTCTAAATCACCGATAGATTTTTTGAAAGCCAGCAAATGAAAATGTTAAGTGTTTGTATCAAATAAAAAGAGAAGAGTTCGATAACGTTATGTCCAATGGCATTAAGTTTATTTATAAAGATATGATAAAATTTAGATGGGAAACTCTCGTCAAAGCCAGCAGCAGCAGGATAACACAAACAGAGCAATAGTGTATTACAATAACACTCGCATAGAAATATCAAACTAAGATTTTCCATCGATGAACCTACAGTGTAATAATTCAATTTATAATAACTAGAGCAGTGAAAATTAAAATGGTCATCGTATGTGTAATAAAATGACGTGTAAATAAAATAATAAAATTTAAAATATAAGAAATTGCAATTTATATAACAATGACATTGTAAAAACTCGTCATTTTTATAAATATAGTAATCAGAATTGGATTAAATATAAATATTATTAAGATTATCAACGTATATTATTAAGTTTGTTATTTTATTATCTAAAAAGGTCATTTACCCATATAATAAAGGTCATTTACCCATAAGGTTATTTACCCATATAATAAAGATAATAACACCGGAAATTAGTGACCAGACCATTTGATGATATTTTACTACAGGATGTACAAGCAAAAGATATCATTAAACAATAGCTAAAAATCGCTTTCTTTAAAGACTGAAAATGCTTTTGAAAAAACCGTCTGATTTTCGGACAAAATTTTACTTGATTCTACCCAAACATATTTATAATTTTCTCGACTGCAGTTTTCTTAGCTTGCGCTAGAAGAAATTTAGTGCGGTTGGTGAGGTGCTCAGACAGATATATAGGCTGTGGTTTACATGTAAAATCTATACTGTTAGTGTTCAACTTATCTTCCTTTTTACTGGATCTATTAAACATTTTCACTTTGTCTATAATAGTATCTCTTCTCGTGTTGTTAGCATATTCGACAATGATTGGTCTTGGCGTAGGTTTGGACGTTTTTCAAAGCTTCTTCTCATAGAGATGACGTCATTTGCTCCTGCTTCGGCATGGATGACTTGTATAATCTTAGTGTGTATTTGATTCAGATTTTCAGTTGGTTTTTCAGGTATTCCCCGAATCTCTATACTGTTTTGCAGTCGAGTTTGTTCCATAGAGTTGAATTTTGATTCGATAAATCCATTCTTTTTTTAAAGCTGTATTTTCATTTTCAATAGTATCCAGTTTTAGACATTTTGCTTCCATGTTTTTTATTTTGATTGCGATTTCGTCGTACTGATTGGATATCTGTGCGACACATTTTAAAATTTCTTCATTTTGGTTCAATATATTTTGGTTGGCTTTATTAATTTCAACGTTCTTCTTATTGTTTTCGGAGACAACTGCTTGCCAGGCATCCATCATCGTTGTTCTAAAGATTTCTATTTTATCTTCCACAATTTTCTCCAAAATTATTGTGCATTTTAAGAGCAAGAGCAAGAGCAAGAGCATTAAAGAGCAAGAGCATTAAAAACAATAACGGACCAAGGATATTCCTTGCGGAACACCATATTTGAGAGGCGCGGGATTACTATGGATAGTACCTATTTTTGTTATTTGCTTTCGACCTGACAAGTAACTCTTAAACCATTTTAGTGTGATCGAGGTAACACCTATATCCTTAAGCATGTCCAAAAGTTTGTTGCGACTAACCGTGTCAAATGCTTTTGTTAGGTCAAGGAATACTCCCAGGCATTTGTTCCCTTTGTCTACTGCTTCCACGACAAATTGGGTAACCTCGGCTATGGCTTTGCTAGTTCCTAGTCCTTCCCGAAATCCATACTGATTTGGTGATAAAAAATTATGTATGTTTAGATACTCTGGTAATCTTTTTTTTGCCGCTTTTTCTGTTAATTTGGAAATACAGCGTAACAGGGAAATAGGTCTATAATTATTGACACTTTTTAACACCGTTTTTGAGAATAGGTACAACTATAGACGTTTTTAAGTTGCTTGGAAAGATACCCGTAAGGAAGCTTTGATTTATTAACCAGCTTATCCGTGCGGCTAGTTGCTTGTGAGCAGATCTAAACAATTCCAAATTTAGTCCATCAATCCCGGGAGCTGAGTTGGGCTTTAGAGTACATATAGTTTCGCTAACTTCCTCGGCGGTAGTAGGACGTAGATAAAAAGATGCAGGGAAGTTTTTTGTTCGCGTATGGCTACTTGTTGTGACTTTAAAATTTTCAGATATCAGTTTGCAGCCTACGTTCGACATAAACTCTTTTACATAATTTGCCATGGCGTACGGCTCTGGTTGAAGAATTAATACACCTTTATCAGTGCAAAGCTCGCTGATATCATACTTTGGTGGAAATATGTCCGTCGCACTTTTGATAGAGGTCCATATTTTCTTATTATCACCATGTGATACTTCAATTTCGGTTTTATAGAATTTTTCTTTTGTTGTTTTTATAATCCTAGTACACCAGTTCTTGTATTTGATAAATTATTTTTTTAATGTCGGAGTCTATTTCGTTCGTGAATGCTTTTTACAAGTCCAGGAGTGATCCAAGGTTTTCATTCTAGTTTTTGTGTGAGATTTTTATAATTACCTTATTAGAAATTTTTTCAACAAGTTTACTGAATGTATTTGTAAACATAATCGAGGCTTGATTTACAAAATCCGTATTATAAAGTGAAGTCTAATCAAAATGTTCAAGAGTAGCAACAATATATTCATAATTTATTCTAGATGTTATAGTTACGGATGTTTTTTTGAAATTTGATTTATAACCGAGCACATTAAAAAATAAAACCTAGTCCTACTACTATTATAAACGCGAAAGTTTGTAAGAATGTATGTATGGATGTTTGTTACTCTTTGACGCAAAAACTTCTGAATGGATTTTGATCAAACTTTATACAATAATGTAGCTTACACATCAGAATAACACATAGGCTATAATTTATAAAGATAAATAGTTTTCTATCATCATTATCACAATTTTCCATCATCACGCGGGTAAAACCGCAGGGCGCAGCTAGTCATTAATAAATAAATCAGTTATTGCAGCTTTATTACTGTTCAGTTTCTACCTGATCATTTATGATCTATGCAAATAGCTGTATCTTGAGATTCTTTAGTTGGTTTATTTATCAAGCACTAGATGACCCGGTGAACTTCGTACCACCTAAAATTTATTTGATTGTAACTCTTCATAAGCGTTTATTAATCCTAATGAACTTTCCAAATCTAATTCATTGAAATCTATAATATAGCCGAATCATGTACGGGTTGAGTTTCGTTTGGTGATTAAATTAAAGTCGTTTGTGATTGAAATAAATTCAATGTATTTAATTTACATGATAATATATAGGTAAATGCAGTACACATTCAACACAAAACATTCTGGTAAAATATATTTTTCGTTTTGTTTTCCGGCGCGTAAATAAACAAAAATGATGGCTTTCCGACCGATGGCTTGGCGAACACGGGACATACAGTTGTCCATACGCGAAATACGGAAATTCCAAGTTAATTCCGCAAACTTCCAACACGCGTGATTTGTCATCGTGAAGGCCAGACGCAAGGCGAATCTAAATTCCGCAAGGGGAATCTAAATTCATAGCGACCTGTCTGATACTGAGATACACCTCGTTTGAATTCCAACAGCGAAAACAGCCATATCGCTTAAGTTACGTATTTGCATATGTAATTTATCGAGTTGATGAAGTTGCAGTATTCCACATTGATTTGCGCTTTAAAAGCCTTAGAAAATAAGGCACAATCTAACGATTGACCACTTTTACATCTTGCCCTTTGACCTTTTCAACTGCAGATCGCCCCTTGCCACAAATACGAGGACACCATCATTTTGTAGGTTTTTGTTTTTGGTGTAATGTGCGACATAACCTTTTATAGATTTAGGCTGGTAATGACTGTTTATCCAACATTCGGTTAAAATTAGTAATCCAGGTATGTATATATTCATTATTTTATTACCTTTTTAAAAAGACTGCTAGGATGTGTTCTAAACGAGAATTACTTTCATATATTGAAGGAGGAAAATCGCTTGAGAAACTATCAAGAGTCCTAAAAGTAATTATTAAGTTTCTGCAGACAACGTTTGTTTTATCATCAGTGATATTCTAAAGCATATTATTCCCTCGTTTAATAAACAATGGACGAAGCGTTTCGAAACAGGGAATATTTTTTAAAGAAAAGGTTTAAAGAAAGGTTATAGGAAATATGAAATGATGTTACACATTTCCTATAACCTTTCTTTCCAAACATGGTTTCTTTCCTTTCTTTCCAACAACTGAAAATAAGAAACAACTAGAACAAGAAAAGAAAACTCTGGTACATGATCGTTATCGCGAAGAGATTGGTCACCGACAAACCACGACGAGTAAGTGGTAATATCAATGAAGGTAATAGTGCTTAATTTTTTTTTTATAATTCAAGCTGTTCTGCTAAAATTGCAGGAGTGGATGTAAATTTGATTAAAGGACTTGGCATGATTCTAAAATTGAAATGCTCTCGATCAGCGACAAATGAGGACGTATTTTATAATAATAACTCTTCTGTTGAGTATAATAATTAGTTTTTGTACATATTACATTTTTGTACATTTTGTAGTTTTGTAGATTTTGTGTATTTTATTATTTTGTGTATTGTGTATTGTAGATTTTGTACATTTTGTAGTTTTTTAGATTTTATAGATTTTGTACATTTTATAGTTTTGCAGATTTTGTAGATTTTATAGTTTTTGTACATTTTGTAATTATTGTTAGTTAAAAAAATTAAGTAAGGGCTACTTCTGAGGATTTTGATTTTTCTTTTTTTTGTTATTAAATCAAAACAAAAAAAAATAAATACGTGTGGCATTCGGGGACGGCCGCGGTAAAGCTATTGTATAGCATTTTTAACAACTTATGCAATTATAATTATTTATTTATTTTATTTTTTCTGATATCAGATAACTGCGCTCTATCGGAAAACGTTGAAATTATTCCGAATCATTTGCGGCTGCGAAAGCAAATGATTCGGAATAATTTAAACGTCTTCCGATAGACCGCCGCGGACGAATTTTTTATTCGATAAATCAAAAAAATCGGATTATTCGAAAAAAATCGTAGATAAAAAGATAGATAATTAAATTGTCTTTAAAATGGTGCAGGTTTCATAATAACACGCCAGATATTATTTGCGTAGTAGTCGTTTTTGTGTTCGGTTAGACCTAATTTCACAAATTATTTACACTATATAATATAAACAAAATGTAAAATATTCAAAGCTAAGAATATTAGGAAAATGTTCTTGTTTAACATATATTTTTTTCGAATCGTAAGCAGCACTCGTTTAAACGTAATTATCAGTTTAAAATCATTAATTTTCGTTAAGAAATTTCTTCATTCGGTCGCCGCGCTGGCCTAGGCCCGCGATAAAAGCTATGCAATAGCTTAAAAAAGAAGTACCCCATGTGAAGCATTTTATATTATTTTATATTTGTGCAAAATTTTAACATTTGATCTTTCTAAATAAAAAGGTTATCGAATTTTGACCAGAAAGAAACTTTTATTTTCCACAGTGCGGCGGTCACGTAGGTTACGTAGGTAGGTAGGTCACGTACCTCGGCATATTGATAAACGTTATGAGAATTAGGGTAGTGAATGACTACAGCTAAGCCATTGGTGGTTTGTCGCTCCGTCCCTGTTCGCCGTCATGCAGCACCTCTGCCTTGAGTCGGTCGGCCAGGGCCTTTCTGATTTGCAGCGAAGGCCCTGCCGCAGCCATTTTCTCTCCCGCGAGTATCATCTGAGCGGTACGCGCGGACTTTGGCCTCTGCAGAGGAGTGGAAATCTCCAGCTGCTTGCCCCTCGCTTGCTTTTTAAGCGCTAGCAGCTTGTCGCGCTGCTGCTTCAGGTATACCTGCCGCTGTTCGATCTCTTCAGGCTGAATATTCTGGAAAAGAAAATAGCTCAATTTAATTAATTTATTTATACAAAATTATACATTAGCATTACACTAACACTAATACCTGTATTAACAGGACATTAAGGGCACGCATTAAAGTGTATTTTTTTATTAATTGGACTATTTAAATATTATTTTATTAAACTTGGATTGCTTTTAAATGTTACTGTTTCTCCATCCAAAAATCCGAAATACTATATTATTTAAACAAAATTCTAGTATAACAAATATTCACCTTATTAATTATTGCTGTTTCCTGAAGGGATTTGCCATTAGATGTTCGGTCCTCTGTGGTACCTTCTCCTTCGAGAATACTCAAGTTTTCGTTGAGCATCGCCGAAATATTTTGCTTTTGCTGGATGTTATGGTCCACAATCGCCGGGAAGTAGTACTTCTCGATTTTGTCGAAGTTCTCCTGTAGCGACATCTTCTGATTCTGAATTTCTTCGGCGTCTGGCTTAATAACTACCTCATCGTCGTCGTCTTTAGCTTCTGCTAAAGCGATTCTGAAAAAAAATGTGTGAAATTGAAAAAATTAGAATTTCCTATAAAAATAGTGTACATTTTGTTCTCGGGTGTTGAGTCCGATATCGATATATAGGACTAGACTTCAGACTAGAGTTTAGCGAAATTGAATCCCCTAAGGTCCATCACCTAGCCCAAGAGAACTACAATAATGTTAAGATAGCACCGCCCCATCCGCAAATTAATGCAGGCGCGAAGCGTATTGAATTAACCCAAGAAAAATTAAAAATAGATTTTGATGAGATACAAGTTTCTCCCCGTTTTTGAAGATTTAGAACCAGAAAAACGAAAAAAAAAATGTTTCTCCGGCTGTTTGAGTAATTGATACCTCGAGACAGAGTTGTCCTATTTTGAAAATTCTTCCGCTAATATGTTTTTGACATCAATGGGAAGAGCCTTCTCATGGAATGAAAGTGAAAGACTTGGCAAATAAAAGACAATATCCTGTCTAACTAGACCGACGAACCTGTAAGAGTTCAACGCCATACTGCGAGCACAGTATACTGTGCCGCGAGGCACTATGAAGATAAACCAGCGGGCTGACCTCACTCCCTTATTACGATATTTGTATGGATTTCTCCATCTTCCAGACTGGTCCCAGATTCGAAGTCGTCACTTGCGCGGCCTCTACCTGATGTTAGCGGTAATTCAGTTCAAATTTATCGCGGACCGTGACGCCCTTTGCCCATCAATATCACACGGGATCGGGTGGCCGAAAGTGGCTGACATCAGGTCATGAACAACCTTTGCTGCTTAGTAAACGTACGTTTCCAGACTCCCCCGGTTATGCGCCTGAGTACACAAGCTTACTTCCAACTGTAAGCTTACATTGGGTAATAAAGCACGATGCTCAAACGGCCCAGTATCTCCCGGGATGTCCCCCCAGATCGGAACATCTGATCACACCTGTTCACGACTGGGCCATACAGCCGCAGGCAGGGTTTACAAAATCCTATCCAGGTTAGTCCCTCTTCGAGGAGGCTAGCGGATAAGAGCTGAACCTTGCATCGAGCCGACCTTGGAAATTTCTTTCTTTGTTCTCATTTTAAATTTCTACTTATTGGAATCTTTTTTAAAACCTCTTAATCAAACCCGAAGCCGGCGAAGCGTTCCACGCGTCGCGTCGCTCTAACTATATAGGCTTCTAATATCGCCGTTTTTAATTTAAGACATAGATAAATTAATTATAAGGTGTTTAGTTCAAATCTTTGAGCGAAAATAAAGTTCCCTATAAGTTCCGATATATTTATTTTAAAATACTCTTTTTTCAAGGTCAATAAAAAACTTGAATACAATATAAAGGTCGAAAAACACAAGACTCATTTTCGAAATATCTTCGGTTGAATGCGGATGGAGTAATGCGGTTATATCCGAAAGAATCAGATAGTTCTCCGGTGATATCAAATCTCTCAAAGGGCCATTTATAAAAAAAGCGAGATACTTCGAATCGAACTCATTCGCACACCTTCCTAAAATCTTAGTACCTACCGTCTAATTCCCAAAATATGAGATATCGTACCCTCACATAGAAAATCCAAAATCCGGACTACCCACGAGAATCTCCCAAGATACGAAGGTCATGTAGGTTCGGTACATACATTTTGAATTCCCTTTATGAACTTTCATTTGGCCATGAAATTTATACGGAGATAAAACGTACCACGGAAAATTAATAAAATTATATACGGCTTTATCATATTATTATAAATTGTTAAACAAATACATCAAGGAACAATAAACGTTTCTCTGCGAATTTAATAATTGAAAATCAGAGAGGCATTCTGATCGGAAGAGTGGAATATATAATTTTCAGATGGCAGAAAATAGTAGAAGTGTAAATTGGAGTATATTCCTAAATTAAATACAGAGAGCCATTAGCTCTGAGAAAAACTATAAAAAAATAACAAAAGACAGTTTCTCTTAAACATTTCATTTATCTTTTATCATTTTATTTTTGGTGCTCGGCTTTAGCCAAGAACTAAACCGCAGCAAAATAATGGGCTCGATTGCGTTTCTTCGTGAACTAAAATCGGAAATTAGTTCGTGTGAAAGAGACAGGGCAATACGCTAGAGCGGAGTGTGAGATAACCGGTTGTCACTTCAAATCTTACACCGCACGAAATATGCTCGAATTTATTCGGACGAGTATAAGTTCGGCAAATAGTATTTATCGACCATCGTTCGTTTCATATTCCGCTCTAACGTTTTGCTCTGTCTCGTTCGCTTGGACTAATTTTAGTTTTAGTTCACAAAGAAACGCAATCGGGCCCATTATCTCGTAAATGATCTGTTAATTTTTAATTTACAACAAAATCAATCGAAAAACATTCTATTTTAATAATAAAATTTCTTTGATTTTAAAAATATCGTAAATTCGTAAAATAATAAATATATTATTAATAGTATTTAATCCGATGGACGACGCGAGTGGAGACAGCCCGCGCCACCTAGCGGCACCGGAACGAGCCACTAGGAGAGGTCGACGATGCTACGAGCCTGTGGGCAGAGGGCGTTGCCGTACACCATCGAGCGACGCGCCGTACACGACATTGCGCGCGCGCAGACATTTTGGCGCGGATATTTGAATGAGCGCAGCGTTTCAAATCAATTATATAGGTACTCCTTTTTAATTTAAGGGATACATACATACAAACCTCTACGAAACGTTAAAAACTCTTTTAGAAACAGTATCCATCAAGATATAATATAACCTTAGACCCGACACAGAATGTAACCTGACCGCCTGTCCGCCTCACGGACACCCTCAATCTTAGAGGACGACGTTACAACACGGGATATACCATACCCTGAGGATTTTCCGACTAGAGCTGACGGCGCCCCGTAAAAGTTGATTTCTCATTCCTTATCTCAAGGCCAATCGCCAGGCGGAGACCGTTGCCTTGCATTTGTGATTTGTGCATCTTGACCACCGGTCCCCACGAATTCGCGCCCTGGGTATCTACTTTCGGATCCAAATAAATAATTACATATTATTCGTGAGATTTATGCCAATATTTAGGAATTATCCAGCACGCTTACGAGCCCACAGTATAGGCAATAAATTATTATAAACGAGGCACGTAGCACCGAGTAAAAAAAAGTCTTTCGCTAGTTAGTTTTATTCGTAGTATAGTTGAGCTGAATAGATGTTGCATTTTAACCAAAGGGTTTAGTAGCTTGGAGCTGCCATATACAAACTGATCTGAAGCCATTGCTAGCTTTTACAAAAGTACTGGTACGGTATATTATACTACTAGTTTATACTTGCAACTGAAAGGTTAAGATTATTAGGACTTACTTTTTAACTTCTTCCATGATGTAGTGTTGGTCGGTCCAATCGCTAGAGTGTGGAGTTTGTTGATCGATCGTCTCTTCCTCGTGATTGTGCGACACTGCTCCGTAGCGCTTTTCTATTAATTCCAAAGCCTACAAAACATGCAATATCAATTATACCAGACTTTGATTGAACAAATAGTCACAGGCGTTACCGCGGCGTGAATACATGCAAAATCAAAAGACTTTGTTTGAATGTTGGATCTGATAGAACTCACAGATTGAGGCGTTGTTGTTTCATGGAATTTTCGCATCGGTCATTACACCAGGCCATTACATCAAAATATAATCAAAGCAAAAGGTATAAATAAATACAAAAGTTTTATCTACAAGATACCAACAACCTTCTGCACATGTTTGTGCAGAAGGTTAATACAAAGTTTTATTTATTAAACTTTTATCTTTATTATATATTATATTTCCGGATTGTTCTTAATCAGACCATTTATTTGACATTAAACACGATATATTTATGTTAATTTATTGACATTTGGACATTTAGACAACTACTACTTAATATTTGGGCAGTTAAGATACTCTGTGACACTCGGGACATACCGATTCTAACAATATGACACACTGCTAAATCGGTTCAAGCGTTTAGAAATTATGGTGGAATAAAGAAACGGAAAACATAAATAAATGAACCCTGGACACATAACACTTCTTTTTTGTTGGGCAGTCATGTAAAAATGAACCCAAACGGCGTTATAGTATTCACATAAGGACTTCTTAAAATAACATTGGAGAGATGAGGGTATTGTGTACCTAAGCATGAGTCTCAATATTACGAAATCAAAAGTCATAAAATCGTGATAATGACGTCTTATAAAGCATTGATTATATAGGGTATTAGATTTCTCAATGCCATAGTACGTTTTGGCAACCCTTCTGCGCCGGCGACATGCATGTGGCGCCGATAGCATTGTCTGGCGAAACTAATAGCAATTTATTTAGCCATCTAAAATAACATTGGAAATTCATGGTTTGATTTTCTAAAGGACTGTTTGATTATAAACAAAACGCACTATTAAACCAATGATAACATTCAATTATTAGTAACATCTATCGCATTTTTATATAGGCTGATTACATAACAGAAATAATATGTAGATATTATAATGATATATTGGTGTACATCCGCTCCTTGGGAGTCAATCATCGAATCGTATACCTTAATGAAGGGCTTCACTTGGGATAGCACCGGGGTCCTATCTCCCCTACACCACCTGGCGCAGTCTCAACAGACTGAGGGTGGGTGTGACAAGATGCTGGGCTAATCTCGTTCGCTGGGGCTACACAGAGAATGGGGCTATATGCATAGTGGAGCGCTGCAGGATGAAGACCACCTCCGATCCTGCCCACTGTCAACCTCTATCACACACCAGGATCTGCAAGAGGCAAACGATAAGGCCATCCAGGCCGCATATTTTTAGAGCGAGATGTCCTGAAAAAGCCCGGACACGTAAAAAAAACAAATTGTGTATTATGATTTAAAAATTCGATTTTAAAAAATACAAATATTATCTATTTATTTTGAGATATGAGGATAGGTGCTAGTAGCATTATGATTGACAACGTTGGATATTTCTCATAGGTTTCCTTCTGTGAAAATATCTCTGTGCAGTAATACCCTTTATGCGGCTCTATATGGTAATACCCTCTTCTCTCTATAATTCATAATATTACAGCAATTATGATCCTACGAGATGATTTTTTCTTGATGATCCAACGAATACCCAGCAAATACCTGGATTTGGAGCTCAATATTCTTCTGTCGCATCATCCTAGCAAACATTTCGTAGTCATTAGCTGCCCAAATCTGCTCAAACAACAGTCTTTCGAAGTGAAGCGTCGATCGATCCGATTTCTTCGACATCTCGCAAGCCGCTTCGAACTGCTCCGGTGATATTCCGATGTCCTCCATATAAGACCCCAGCATAAGATCTACCTGAAATAATTATATTCAAAGTTAACGAGGGAAATGTTAAATATTACCCCATATGCTGCAGCCGAAATTGTCATGACATTCACCTCAACCAAATTGACACCTCAACCTAATTTTTACACCTAGGCTTTCTCTCAATATGGCCGGTTACAGGAAAAAACAAGTTTCAAATTAATATATAGATATTGCTTAATGTCTTTAAATTTTAATTGTGCATACAGACCTAAAAAGCCCCGTTAGATGTGTAAAGCGCCATTTGTTAAGCTGTTGTTCTTTAATGTTTTATTTCTTAACTCCAGTGACAATTAATTTGTAACTACATTTTTTGTACAAGAATTAAATACATAAAATAAAATGTTTCAGCAGATTTAAACTCCTGATCTCGCAAACTCCTTCCGGTAGCCGCAGTGTGCCCTTATCGATCTGAAATCCCTAAAAAAAAATACTCACCAAATTTTTATAGTCCTCGAAAATAGTCTTTTGCTGATCGTCGTTTTGTTCGTTGATTACATCTGTTGGCTCGAAAACTGAAACAATTTTAAATATAATCCATAGATTTATAGAATTTGATTATAACCTCCACTTTTAGAGAAGAGGAGATAGATTCTTGCTTAAATTTTGAATAGGAATATTTGAATCTTTCAAGCAATTAAATATAGATAATCGAGTTATAGTTTACTCCTAGGCTATACTGCGACATACATTACTTTGAGGCTACTTTTTAATTTCCAAAAAAAATGTTTGTGTGTGCCCATGAAGCTCTGTACTCACTGAATCTCAGAAATTACACGAGCAATTAGGATCAAATTACGAGATAACAGCAATTTTATTTCCAATTAGTGTTTTTCATTTTTTTTATATTATTAACTCGTTATTACTGATCATAGAAATTTAGAGAAATATGATTTAGAATTCTGTAAACAATGTCTACAATTGTCGCCTACGTCTTTTCGATATCTTCATTTGGTTTTGAATAAAAAATGTTATAATCTGAAATGTTATTAAAAAATAGCATGGCTCCAACTCAAAGTTCCAACTCAAACCAAAGTTATTGAGGGTCAAATTAGTAAGCATGAACCACAGATACATTCACCGTAGACAAGGATGTGGGGTACACCAGTGAGTTTATTGGAGTTACTATCATATTCCTTTATTTTTTTCATGAATTATAAAAAAAAAAAAATAATACATTTACAGGGGTTGGACAAAATAATATGATACCTTTGGGTAGATTAGATAATAATTAGCTTTGTGGAGTTTCCGCCGTACTGTTCTTGTCGACACGGGACTCCTTAGGTGTGTGTTGACCTCTGCTGTCACTTTTGTCGCGGTTGCTTGATGTAGTCTAGTAACAATTATTTTTAATGTTCGTCGATCTCTGTCGGATAACTTTGGTTTCGCTCACTATTCCTCTTTGCTTATGATGTTTTTCCATATTTTGTGTATACTGAAATTACCGTGTATACTGTCGCTCGTGAAATGTTTAGCAGTTCAGCTATCTTCTGCTATCTTCAGCTAATCACTGTACCAACCTACTTATCTTAACCAGTTCACAATATATACATGCAAGTAATTTGTAAACTCCGTGCGCATTACTGGTTGCAAGGATGTGGGAAAAATATTTCTATTTCTACATAGTTTTGTGATGGGAACTATAAAATAGCTAGGTCTTTATGCAGTGAAAATTGGCCAGCAATTTATACAAATATATTGCAAGTAGGTACTACTTTTTTCATACTTATTCCAATTTCCTAATAAAATCTGATTTAATCATTTTTTTAATGGTATTTAACAGAGTATTTTTAATACGAATTCAGGAAATTGATCATTTTACTGTGGACAACGACGTTTGCACCATCGCCGAAACATCGGGTACTTCCAGCTTCACGTGGAAAATTCGTTTTTATCCTTTTTATATGTACAATTTCAGCCAAAATAGGGAGAACTTAAATAATTTATTATAGACCATGCAGCTGAAACACGACAGTGTAAAAATTTTTGGAGTACGCTCTGACAAGAAATTCAACTGGCAGGTTCATGAAACTTCTTACGTCAAAACTATTGTTTGAATACAGCAACTGTACATCCCTACAGCGGACAATCTTACTAACCCAAACGCAATTGTAACAGCCTACTACATATGTCTTATTGAGTCTGATGTGGATTTGAACTCCTTATGTGAAAAGCGTCGAGCTAAAAGAGATGCATTCCACACTGTGCGATCCACTCACATGGTACCAGAAATAGGCACAAATACTTAAAATTTCATTGCTCAAGGGTCAGCATTGATAGAGACCTTGACTTACGCAACAAACTCCCTAACCACATTAAATATATAATTATAGTTTTAAAATTTAAGTGCTGTTAAAATTACCTGCTTCTAAAATTTTGTTTTCGTTTTAAGAATTTGATTATTAAGAAGCTACTTCTTTTTATATTTCGCTCTATAATCTTTTTTAAAAGTATTATTTATAATATCTTTTGAAAGAATTGATATGGAGGATGATGCTTTCATGTAGAAATTAAAATAATAAAAGATACGAAGCAGCGAAGGACTTCTCTGATTGGACTAGGAAATGTGTATCTTTGAACTAGATGTATATATGGATGTGCACAACTTTCGACTGTACTATGTAGGTTTGCTGGGAGTCCCTTTGTCACCGGTGAACGATCACCCTTCACCATCTATATCAAAAACCAAGCTTATGCTATTGCTTGCTAAAATAAAATCTCTCCAATATAGCCGAATTAAAGCGAGACACAATAAATAAATCGCATTGATTAAATCAGCGAATGCAGTTTCTTAAATATAAGATGCCAGTTCGAAATATTTGAAAATTTCGAATGTATCCACTATATAAAAAAGACGATTCAAGGATGCCACTCTCGATATCAGTCAGCCATTAAGTCTAAATAAAAGAGCTTAATATGCTCATTAAATTATGAAAGAAATCACACAAATATTTGTTCTTGATATAGAAATGAATACCTGATACTATATTATATTTACAGACGTTTTTATATCATTATAGGAAAAGGCAGCAACATAAAAAAAGGATTAAGTTTTTTGTAATATCATTTGAAGGATTATATATTTAGAAAGTCCAAAAACATTTATGTTCAATGAAATTGAAGATACTAAACTAACTAGTATCTTGTGTTTTATTTTCATAAACCTAATCTCAATGAGTTACTTTTCCTTGTGGATATGCTACGCCATTGTGTGAACGCGATTTCTGCCGTTTTCAGTTTCACAGATACATCCAACCAATTAACGTAGTTGTTGTAAATGGTTTCTTACCTAATGAATTATCTTCGACGAAGGTCTGTATGGGAATATTCCACACGGGTCCGTGAAGAAACTCGACCAGGGAGTCGAAGACCCATCCGCTGTCCTCCATCTTGAAGCAGTGGAAGTTTGCATATGAAAATCTTGGCGGAATACGGCCAATTGTAACACATTAACTCACACTGATGACAAGCGAGACACAGTGATTGTTTGGGAATAGCGTCGCTATGGCAACAGACAAACAAACACACGGAGGAAGTAAAGGGGAGTGATCCATTAAATTGGCGGCACATTCAAATAGCTGCAGTTTTCCGATACTCACTGGTATTTTTCGATATTAATTTATCAAGTAATGGAGTGTGTTTATTATTTCGATATTTAATCATACCCTTCTGTAAAAACACCATTAACTGTGAAGGATCACGCATTCTTGTAACTTTTTTAATGGCACATCTTCTAATTACCAAAATTTAACAATGACATTTTCATATTGTTACATATTTGCAAGTAGGGGAACACAGGGTTTTTTTGTCCTCTACTCCGTACATACGTAGATATTATGTTAAAATTAACCAAAATAATACAAGAACAAAGGTTTTAAAACTACCTATATACAATGTAAAACCATACAATGAAAATCGTTTAAAAATGTTGATATTTTAAAACCGTTTTGAACCTCTTTTTATCGATATTTCTCTCCGTATTTCCCAAAAGATATAGAAAAATATTCAAAAAAACTTTATCCATTTGGAACTTTTGATATTTATCGAACTATTCTAATAACATAATATGTCATATGTCTATAATATATATTTATATTCTATGTATATTCTTGTTCTATGTATATATTTATTTATTTTAAACGATAACCTGGATTATAATTAAATCTAATGCAGTGTAATGTCCGCTCTAGCGCAAGCCTAGCGTCACAGTAGGTTAGTTCTGTCTACTGTGCTATAGCGTAGCGTAGTGGAGCGACATGCAACATCGTATTTAGCATACACAACTATGGGTAAATCTTGCTGTGGGTTATTTTCTTCGATGTATTTGTAGGTATAGTGTTTTTCAAGCTATTTTTTGTAAGATTCCTTAATAAATCAAATCAAAAGTTTGGGGTTAAAAATGATTGTAATTATTCCTTTTATTTTGATTAGGTGCGATGTAATTTTTAGGGTTGTAATCCTCCTATTGCCATCTACCGATTCGTAAGCGAACTAGTAGAACATTCATCAGTGCGAAGCAATATAATGAATTTCTTTTATAGTGATACCGTATTCCCGTAAAAGATGGCAACAGGCGTTTAAAATACATGTGGTGATCTGTAACGTCAAATCATTGAATTACACTATAAAATCAATGGTCAAATCATTGATTTTATATTTTGAATTACACTATAAAATCAATGGTCAAATGTAACATTTAAAATACCCAAAATATCTTCTACACATTTTAAAGTTTTGTACAAAACAGCTCCAAAGAGGTAGGTTCTAATATCCTAGTTATAGATGTTCATAGCAATAATAATAGAATTCTCTCCCAGCAAATAAATTCCCATTACATAAACATTAGGTAGTACATAAAAAAGGATATACCATTTGATGATATAACAAATCACTATAATATATTTCAAAACATTTCAGTAGAACGTCATTTCGAATGCTGTGGAATTAACTTGAAATCAAATGATTTAATTATTCTCTGTATCTATAGGGTACCTAATGGAGACATAGACTTGTTTTTTAATAAATTAAGTATGATTCTGGAAATATTAATCTTCAAAAGGGTAATAATAGCCACAGATCATAATATTAACCTAATGGAAAATAAAAGTAGTGTCAGAAGATTAAAATCAATTCTAGCTCAATATCGCATGGAAATCACAATCAATTCACCAACCCGAGTTACACTTACTACTAGTACGTTGATAGACAACATATTTACAAACTTACCATTACATTTATACGAAAGTAAAATAGAGTCACTCGGAATATCCGATCATGAGGCCATATCCATGAAAATTTTCAATGAAGTTAAAAAAATATTTAAAAAATGTTTTCTAAAAACGCGGAAAAGGATTTTTCCTAATAAATCTCAGTTGGATTTTAATGAACATTTATCAAAATTAGATTGGAATGGAATTTTCGATCAGAACACTGACAAATCTAACTGGTTTTCTAGTTTTTTGAAAACTATAAAAGATGTTTTTGATAATACTTTCAAACATAAAAATGTGAATTTAAGATCAAATTTAAAACTGAAATTCATAACGAAGGGTATTAAAGTGTCATGTAAAAATAAACGAAATATATATTTTTTATTAAGAAAAAATAAACGAGATCAGAATGCAAGAGACCACTGCAAACAATATAAAAATAGACTAAAAAAAGTCATAAAGCAGGCACGGAGAATGGCAACAAAAAAATACATCGATGAACAAAAAAATAAAAGTAAAGCAATTTGGAATATTGTAAACCTTAACACAAACAGAAACAACAAACCAAAAGTCAATTTCGAAATATACACGGAGGACAAAATTACAATAAATAATCCTGAACATGTAGCAAATGAATTTAAAAAATATTTTGTAAATTATCCAACGAAAATAAACAAGGCTCAATGTAACAATAATGAATTTCGTTTCTACTTATCAAATGCAAGACAAAATCCAAATTCAATATTTATGAAACCCGTCACTAGTAGGGAAATAGAAAATATAGTAAAAAAATTGAACAAGAGTCATTCTGCAGGGACGGATGAAATTCCAATGTTTGTTGTAAATAGGGCAATAGATTACATTAAAAACCCCTTAACGCAGGCTATAAATGCCTCTATAGAAAGTGGTGTTTTTCCCGAAGAGTTAAAATTATCAAAAGTGATTCCACTCTATAAAGCAGGCGCAAGAACTGAAACTGGAAATTTTAGACCAATTGCAATTTTGTCTTCTTTCTCAAAAATCATAGAGACTATAATTAAAAATAGATTAATTGCGTTTTTTGATGCAAACAATATTCTTAGTGAAAGACAATTTGGATATAGACGAAACAAGTCCACTACTAAAGCTATCGAGGATTTCATATCTTATATAAATGACAAACTAATGGACAAGTACTACACCTTACGTATTTTTTGCGATTTGAGTAAGGCATTTGATTGCGTTAGGCATGATATTTTACTAAACAAACTAAATCATTATGGAGTGAGGGGAGACTGCTTAAAATGGTTTGATTCATATTTAACAAATAGGACGCAAATAGTGGAAATTACACAATTTCAAAATCAAAACATTACAAAACACTGTTCGATCCCTTTAACTAATAAACTTGGAGTCCCGCAGGGTTCCATTTTGGGCCCTATTCTATTTTTAGTATATGTAAATGATTTACCAATGTATTTCAACGATATAAATGTAACGATGTTTGCTGACGACACTAGTTTAATTGTTGCCGGTAAAGATATGGAAGAATTATTGATTAACGTTAAAATTAATCTATTCAAACTAAATAGTTGGTTTGAGAGCAACAACCTCACACTAAATGCGTCTAAAAGTAACTTCATACATTTTACAAATCATCGAAATCGGAATAAAGGTTCGCCAATAATACTTTCAATTAATAACCCTGCCATTCCTCAAACTCATTGTACTAGATTTTTAGGTGTTCATGTCGACGAACTTTTAAAATGGAACTTTCACTGTGAAAACCTCGAAAGTAGGTTAAGTCGGGCATGTTATGCTTTAAGTATTGTAAGAAGGTCTTTGGATGAATTGCAAACAAGAAATGTTTATTTCAGCTATATTGAAGCTATCCTAAGTTATGCCATTACGATCTGGGGAAATTGTTATGCTTGTCATAGGGAACCCATATTTATACTCCAAAAGAGAGCAGTGCGAATAATTGCAAAGGTGAAAAGGGAAGAGTCATGTCGACCCATTTTTAAAAGGCTAAGAATCCTCACCTTAACCTCACTCTATCTCTTTAAGTTACTAACTGAGTTTTTTAAGAATAAAGAAACACATTATAAAAAGTTTTCAGATACACATACTAAAAATACGAGAAATAAATTAAACATTTTTATACCATGTATTAAACTAAACACAGCAAGGCAAGACAAAAAATACTCAGGGCCATATTACTTTAACAGGCTACCAGAAAGTTTAAAAACTATTCAAGTGGAAAGCTTATTCAAAAAGTTACTTAAAGAATTCTTATTAGACAAAGCTTTTTACTCGATCGATGAGTTTGTTAATTTTAAATAATTTTTCAAATTTTTTGGTAATTTTTTTGACAATTTTAAGTAGCATTTTTTAATTATTCTGACTTTTTCTGATTTTAATTTCTTGATTATTTTTATCAATTATTTTAATTTGTGGTTTTAGTAAATAAATCTTAAAAATGATTTGGATGCCCTAAAAGCAATAATGAAGTAACTGTATGTACGTGGTGATAAATTTAAATATTGTAAAAACGAACTGATATACTGTAATTTAAATGTACCTAAATATTAAGTTTCTACAATCTGTTAAGATTTTTTGGAAATAAATTGAAATTGAAATTGAAAAAATTGAAATATGTTTCTGTTTCTTGCGGTATGAAAAAATAATTAAAGCTTACAGAAGCAGTAGTGAAAAGGCCACGTTTATGACAAATACACAGTGAATGAATGAATGAATGAAAAACTCTTTATTGCACAATTAAAAGAAGGTACAATGGCGGACTTATTGCTACATAACAATGTCTTCCAGTCAACCAACATGCTGATGTGAAAAGAATGGTAAGCGAAAGTTAAAGTACAATAAAATATAATACATAGTCATAGTCAATTCATCTTTATTGTCAGATAAAACATTTATTATATTTATTGTATTCAGTCTGAATAATTGAGTTGAAATTAATAAAGTAACAAGAAACTTGATAAATACATCTAAACATCAAGCCAAAAACTTTTAAAATTAGTAGACAAATTAATTTGGACATCTTGAAAATAGATAATCAGGCATATTCAAAGTTGCGATTTACTAACGAAAATATCTCAGTCGACGAATATTGGCATTGTGTAAATACAGTGTGAGTTTTTAATTAGTGAAATTCTGGTAGTGGGTGAATCAATACGATGAACTAAGTAACTTATTTTTTGAAAAATAGTATAAAAAGCTATTAGCACGATGCGCTATTTATTGGTAGGTAAAATACCGCTAATATTTTTATTAGCTGTATTTTACCTACCGCCAGATGGCGCACCGTGCTTAACGCTTCTCAAACTTTTATTTAATAGATACAAATTACAAATTTAACAAAAAATACGTGTGGCACTCGGGGACTGCCGCGGTAAAGCTATTGCATAACATTTTTAACAACTTAAGCAATTATATTTATTTTATTTTTTCTGATATCAGATAACTGCGCTCTATCGGAAAACGTTGAAATTATTCCGAATCATTTGCGGCTGCGACGTCTTCCGATAGAGCGCCGCGCACGAATTTTTTATTCGATAAAGCCAAAAAAACGGAATATTCGAAAAAAGTCGTAGATAATAAGATAGATAATTAAATTATCTTTAAAATGGTGCAGGTTTCATAATAATACGCCAGATAGTATTTGCGTAGTAATCGTTTTTGTGTTCGGTTAGACCTAATTTCACAAATTTATTACACTATGTAATATAAACAAAATCTAAAATATTCAAATCTAAGAACATTACGAAAATGTTCTTGTTTAACATATATTTTTTTCGAATCAAAAGCAGTACTCGTTTAGACGTAATTCTCAGTTTAAAATCATTAATTTTCGTTAAGAAATTTCTTCATTCGGTCGCCGCGCTGGCCTACTAGGCCCGCGATAAAAGCTATGCAATAGCTTAAAAAAACAATAAAAAAATACGTGTGGCACTCGGGGACTGCCGCGGTAAAGCTATTGCATAGCATTTTTAACAACTTATGCAATTATAATTATTTATTTATTTTATTTTTCTGATATCAGATAACTGCGCTCTATCGGAAAACGTTGAAATTATTCCGAATCATTTGCGGCTGCGGAAGCAAATGATTCGGAATAATTTAAACGTCTTCCGATAGAGCGCCGCGCACGAATTTTTTATTCGATAAAGCAAAAAAAACGGATTATTCGAAAAAAAATCGTAGATAAAAAGAGAGATAATTAAATTATCTATAAAATGGTGCAGGTTTTATAATAATACGCCAGATAGTCTTTGCGTAGTAGTCGTTTTTGTGTTCGGTTAGACCTAATTTCACAAATTAATTACACTATGTAATATAAACAAAATCTAAAATATTCAAAGCTGAGAATATTAGGAAAATGATCTTGTTTAACATATATTTTTTTCGAATCGTAAGCAGTACTCGTTCAAATGTAATTAATCAGTTTAAAATCATTAATTTTCGTTAAGAAATTTCTTCATTTGGTCGCCGCGCTGGCCTAGGCCCGCGATAAAAGCTATGCAATAGCTTAAAAACTATTTTTATGTCTCCGCTTTTGTTATGATCAATAGTTGCTTACTTCATCGTACTGATTTACCCACTACAATGATGTCACTAATTAAAAACTCATCCTGTGTAACTACCAGTGTTTCAACAAACATCCCCACTTAGGGTGATCGTGAGTTTGGGGGCAAAAACGGGAGGGGAAATTCGCTCCCATTTAGCCCTCAGCGATTTTGTGTGTTGTGTGGAGGGGTTTTTTGTTTTAATTTTCGTGTGTCAAATCAGACGACTTATTTACAATAAGTAGGTATACCTAGGTATACTCGCAGGAAGAAAATAACCCTGATTGGACGGTTAGCAGCGGCAGCATCTATATATATAAAACAAAGTCGGGTTTGTTAGAACACTTATAACTCGAGAACGGCTGGACCGATTTTCATGACTTTTATTTGTAGTATTTGTCTCCGACCCGAATAACAGAATAACTATTAAAAACAAAAATTGGAAAATTGTCGAAAAATTAAGACAAAAGAAAAAACATTTTCCCATACAAAATATAAATCCGTGTTTTTCTCATGGTCAGTTGTACGTGGTATGTTCAAGTGTCGGCAAATCATCCGCTTTATTTGTTCTTGCGCCTGATAATAAAACAAAAAATAACGTATATCACAAGGTGCTTCAATTAAGAGAACTTAACCGAGTGCTGCACAATATGTAAATAGTTTAATTCAATGATGTCTTGCTGACACGCGATTGATATACTTTTTTTTTGTACTTTTATATTTCTTTTTGTGTTATTATCCTAATGAAGTAGTGAACTTAATATTTATTTTGTATTCATTGTATTACTTTCATTAAATCATAAATTAAATTCAGCTAATCATAATTAAGCTCAGCATCTGTAAAACTTCATTCATTGACTGTTAAGCGGTACGAAGTTCGCCGGGTCAGCTAGTTTCTAATAGATCAAAGGGGTTGTCTCAATGGTAATTCTATTACCGCACATTCAGATATAATAAGTCCTTGGCTACTTGTCGGGCAAGTCTTGGAGTGACACAACCGATTTTTTATTTTTGCACACAGAGATGACAATGAAACATACATTTCCGTATATATGTTTTCAATATTCTAAATACTTTCTGTCATTATCGAAACTTGGTTGAATTGTTCTGACACGGAGGATTTTACTTCTTTTGATATTCGTTTCAATGTATTATACCTACATACTAAAACTCCAGTACCGCACGAAACAATGTTCAGAACTAAGCTATGATTAAAAATCTTTTTAAAAAAATTATAATTTTATACGGCGTCTTTAGACGGGCATCTACATTGCGCCGCCATACTGTATACCTACCACAAAAGTCGACTTATTGAACATAATAATACAACGTTAATCAATTTTTGGAAGTTTGAGACCCATCTACACGTTGCCTTTCTTAGTAACATCCCAGTTGCCAAATCGTAGTACTACGTTAAACAATCTAATACGCTATACGTACGGAGTATTATTACTGCACGGGCATTTTTTTGTGAGTAAATCAATACAACGAAAGAATCAACTTTTTATTAAAAAATTGGAAAAAACTAAAAAATAAAAAATATATTTTTTTTTCCTAATTTGTTTTTTTAAAAAAAATATTTTAAAATAATATGAAAAGCTATAATGACGATGCGCTATCTAGCGGTTGGTAAAATGTCGCTGATATTGTTTATTTACGACTTATTACCTACCGCTAGATGGCGCAGCGCGCTCAGACGCTTCTCAAACCTTTATTTAACAGTCAACTTTTCAAATTAAAAAAAATCTAAAAATATTTTTTTTCTGTTCTGAGGTTTGAGCACAGTAAAATATATTTTTAGTAAATTAAATTATTTTGATATATCATTATAGTATCATGTTAACACTTATTGCCAAATTAAATAACAATATCTAAACAAAACAAAATGGGTTTTAAACAAATTTTCCCTCCTTTCCTGCTTTCAGTGTTTATCATTAATGTTTCCTTCTATATTATCGATCACAGGGGGCTGACGGGCTTCTTCCTGCCTCAATACAGTAGCCTGTAGCAACACAACAGTGTGAAAGACGAGGATGGATGCTGGAAAAGAATGGGCGATTAGTGGATCTTAAAAACTAATGATTCATGAAATTAGTTTTATATCGATTTTTCGCCTGAAAACGTTTTCAAGATCAAGATATATGTTGAAAACGTAGGTACACTATTTTACATATGTAGGTAATATAGGCATATTATTGTACGCCATTACGATCTGGGGAAACTGTTACGCTTGTCACAAGGAACCCTTATTTATCCTTCAGAAAAGAGCATTACGGATTATTGCCAGAGCTAAACATATAGAAACATGTAGACCTATTTTTAAATGATTGAAAATCATGACTCTCACATCACTTTACTTATATAGGCTATTATTAGATTTTTACACCGAAAAGGAAAGTTACGTAAAATTTAAAGATATACATAACAAAAACACCAGATACAAGAATAATTTCATTCTACCATGCGTGGTTTTAAACGCTGCTAGGCAAAGTACCCAATTCTCAGGGCCTTATTATTTTAACCGCCTACCAGGTAGCATAAAAGACAATAGCAATCTCAGAACGTTCCAAAAACTTTTAAAGGATTTTTTACAACCAATACGTTTTACTCTATCGAGGAATTTATAAATTTTACAAAATGACTTTTTTTTCAGCCCCTTTATTTTAATGTAATGCGTATACTGATTATTTCATTTGTTGATTGTTTTAACTTGAATTAATAATTTTATTGTTTGTTTTAGATATATGGTATCTTATATTTAAATGTAATTACAATGTATTTAGATTCTTCTTGGGCAAAACATTATAAAAATTAGTCTGATTGATTATGTGATTATTGATGATTATTGCTTGTGTTTGATCATTTCTGATAATGATTATTTTAATTGTTTATAGTTTTAGTTTTACTGATTGCGCCTTATATAGCTTCTTCTTTATGAAGTTTCTTCTGAAACAAAATGTTGTATGCTCTCTGGGCAGTTTGTTAATTAAACATTGTATGTTTTTTAATAATTCCCACAATAAAGAACTCAACTCAATGTAGGATAGAGCACTATAGTTAATCGATTTCTCTGTTTCTTCCTTTCCTAGCTCAATTAACCATTCCGTCATAATTATTCTTCATAGTTTGGTATCTAAATTCACTTTAAATTCCGCATTGATTCTGTTCTGTGTCGGACCGCATATTCGAATGAAAATTGGTATTTTATTAGAAGAGTTGAAATGATTGAAATTAATGGTCCTCTATGTCTCACAGTTTGTATACATTTTTATTAAAATATTATATTGAAATAATACCAATGCAAGTGTGGCTTAAAGGTGGTTTCTTCTACAACCTACACGTCCAAAATAAAGCGTGTCTCCTTTGTGACGCAAAGGTGCAAATGAGGGTCCGTAAAGTTCAACGAGTTTATTCGGGCGTGAATTTTATAACGAGGGGATGTTGGTCAGTCGGCAACTGTTCTCACTACGGTCCGGACACTTGGGCCAAGTTGCCTCCGTCTGTAATAGACCGCATCTCTGACCACTTTATTATTATAATGTCATATAACTTGTGCCTACCTTCTCGATACGGCGACAAGCCACAGACTTATGGCCGGTTCCAGATTGTAGAGCCTGGTGATTTTCAGAAAACTATGTATTACAGTTATTAAAAAAAAATGCAGGGACAGGTAAAAGTCGATTCCGATGGGGGTGATATTTGTATTTTTACACATGATTCTGCTATAAATTATATATGGATGTGTAAATAAAGACCCAAGATACGATGTAAACAGATGTTTACATATACCGCAATATGTTTTATGCAGCGGAGAAATAATTGTCGAAATTCGGAAAAAAATGCTCAAAAGACTTTTCTTGTGAGGATCATATAAATCGCTATAGAGATATAAAATTTGTAGCATTTGCTTGTTTGTCACATTCATTTTTATTGTCGGAGATCGGTGCGAATTGAGTTAGCATCCCGCATTTCCAAATGCACATAAAAACACTCACATGCATATACATACTACAGTTACACACGCGCACATACGCGCACACACCCTCACACAACACATATACACGCTGTCCATCGCACAAACACCCACATACCAAATACACCCAGATAATTATTTTCTCTTTGTATTGCATTGTTTAGCATATTTTGTAATCCGTATATCGCAAATAATTTAAAACATCACTGGCTTTATTACCGTTATACATTATGATTATATGTTATTTTATATGCTGTATGATTTCAATAAAATATATTTTTTTCAATATATTTAAATAATATATGTATATGCATGACTATATTTTGTAACGTGTATTAACATTAAATTTATTTACATATTACAACTCCCCCCTTCCCATCTCCGACATGTGTGTTTATTCTTCAAAAACAATGTGAAAATATGTAATTGGCTTTGTCATTGAAATTTAATAACTTTATATCTAATGTATTGAAATGGCTATATGTTTCCTGAATAATAATAAAATAAATAAAATGTTTGTTTTTTGGACTTTAGTTAGAAAATTCCCCTAGAATTCGTTTTTTGAAGGGTAATTTTTAAAACAAATCCTCCCCCCCCCAGTACGGCCGGCACCATGGGTTTAGCCTTGGAGTCTACTGGTCTACATAACCTAAATACGGCCTGGGGAATAAAGTCTACAGTGCTTTCATAAATTATACCACATTTGTAATTATCAATTTGTAGATATTTATTATTTTTTTTTCTTTTATGCGAAAAGAATTCAATCAGGAACATTCTTGAAAATGCTCAGATTGTATTACCCTATGCAATTGTGCCACAAAACTACGATAGGTGTCCGTTCCATTTATTGTAAATCCACAATTTCACCGTGCGATGTGTCAAAGGACATTCCATTCCAGGCCATCGACTTTGTGTCATATCTATTATCGATGAGGTAAACGTAGGCATTTGAACCCTTTATAATATGAACCATCGGTCACCGAGCGATTTCATGATTCTGTCTACAGGATGATCTTAATCTCTGTGTAATATATATTTTTGTAATAAATATTTGTATATATATATATATATATATATATAGGTATATATATATATATATATATATATATATATATATATATATATATATATATATATATATATATATATATATATATATACATATATATATATATATATATATATATATATATATATATATATATATATAATATATATATATATATATATATATATATATATATATATATATATATATATATATATATATATATATATATATATATATATATATATATATATATATATATATATATATATATATATATATATATATATATATATATATATATATATATATATATATATATATATATATATATATATATATATATATATATATATATATATATATATATATATATATATATATATATATATATATATATATATATATATATATATATATATATATATATATATATATATATATATATATAAAATATATATATATATATATATATATATATTTAGAATTGATAAAATAGATGATTATAAAATAAATAATTATAAAAGCCACTTACATCGTGACGAAGGACTCCCTAGATGGGATTCGGGAATGCTTTAGGTGTTAACGAGAATGATGAATGTCTCTCACTTGCGGAAAGAGAAGTAGGTTTAGTTGGGCCCATTTTACAACTAGTAACGCTCCTTATTTACACGTAAAATCACTCGTATTACAGTAAGCAACCATCCTTATTTACACGTAAAATCACTCGAATACTTATTATTTCAAGGGAAATAATAAGTATTCGAGTAAGAGAATTCATTGTGATTTTTCGATTAAGAGAATTCAATTAAATAGTAAGAGACGATTCATTGTGATTTTTTTCATTGTTTTTGCTTTAATTTGTCTTTAATAAAGACATTTTATGTTGGTTTGCAAAATGATACGCTTTGTTTTTGAGATGTGGATGAAGGGCGATCGTTCGCTAGCGATAAAGGGATCCCATTAAACCTACATTGCACTGCCGAAAGTGGTGCTCATCCAGGCATACATCTCATTTAAAATAAGCATTTCCCAATCCAGTCCGGGAAAACCTTCCAGCTATGTAAGTGGCTTTTATTATTTTTATTTTTTCATCAAAGTGTCATCCTTTAAACGAATTCTTAAAAAAAGAAATTTTACAAAAAACCAATCAAATATTAACAATATTATGCAATTTTATCTTATGTTTTGAACTCTTGTAAATATCATATAGCCTTAAGTATAAACTTCTCGACCAGAAATTACGATTTATATCTTATTTCATGGCAACGAGCAAATGAAGTATTTTAGTTTTATTTTCATTTAATGGCTGGCTGATAGCGAGCCCAGCAATGGTATATCGTCCTTTTAAAGAGTGGATATATTCGAATTTCAAATCGAATTTTCGGTATGTCATTCCGCATTTAAGAGACGATTCATTGTGATTTTTTTCATTGTTTTTGCTTTAATTTGTCTTTAATGAAGACATTTTATGTTGGTTTGCAAAAGGATACGCTTTGTTTTTGAGATGTGGATGAAGGGCGATCGTTCGCTAGCGATAAAGGGATCCCATTAAACCTACATTGCACTGTCGAAAGTGGTGCTCATCCAGGCATATATCTCATTTAAAATAAGCATTTCCCAATCCAGTCCGGGAAAACCTTCCAGCTATGTAAGTGGCTTTTATTATTTTTATTTTTTCATCAAAGTGTCATCCTTTAAACGAATTCTTAAGAAAAGAAATTATATATATATATATATATATATATATATATATATATATATATATATATATATATATATATATATATATATATATATATATATATATATATATATATATATATATATATATATATATATATATATATATATATATATATATATATATATATATATATATATATATATATATATATATATATATATATATGTTGTAACAGGTTGAGTGTCTTCTATTGTCAAGTGAAACTCGATTTTACCTAAAGTGTTGGTGACCATAATTTTATCAGGGGAATTGCATTTTACAAAGACGAAACTACTCTATTAGTATTAGTAATAATTTTTTAAATAATACGTTTTAGAAAACTTACAATGTAATTTACAATTTAATTGCCTTCATGTCAATTATACACATACGTTATAGTCCTCATGAGCTCTTTTTCTAACGTACAGAGGGGATTCGCTTTGAAAATTATGAGAAGAGAAAAGAGACGGCTTTCTTTACACGACTACTCAACAAAAAAGGAGTGTAATGTATTTTTTATCTATGTATGTTTTTCGTTTCTTTATTCCACCATAACTTCTAAACGCTTATACCAATTATATAGTGTGTAGTATTATTAGAGTTGATATGTTATCTCAGGTGTCACAGGGTACATTCACTGACCAAATATCAAGTAAGTAGTTGTCAAAATGTCCAAATGTAAATAAATTAACATAAATTTATCAACAGGTCGACCCTATGTCGGCCGAAACGTGCGTACGTTCACAATCGTGTGCCCAACTGACGTACGAATGTGTGGGAGCCTACGCGAAGCTTCGAAGTTCGCGCACTTTGTTGTGCGTCAAAAAACCGATACAGTTCGGAATATGGCGAATGCATCCAAAACTTTGCATATACCTTTGCGACTGTCGTCCTACACTTGGGGGCTCGCGTGTTCGTGCGAATGTGTGGGACCAGCATATACGGCATATACCTGGGCCGCCGACTACTTTTTGAATAAAATTTCTCTAAAAACAGTTTTGATTTTGATATATACTTAAGATATAGTTTAAAAAAACGCCTATGGCCGAAACAATGAGGTTTCTCAATGGCAAACTCCTGACCCCCGAAGGATCGATCTCACCCCCCTTTACCCGCCGGGATAACAAAATCCGGCGTCCCTGTACTGTACTGTAAGAAACAAAGTAGATTCAATGTGTATTTTAAAATTGTGTTATTGAATGTTTTATTAAAATTCATTACTAAATATACAAATAAAAAGTTGGTTGTGTCATCCTAAGACTTTCCTGGCAAGTAGCCATGTTCTAATAGCATCTGAATATTAATTTCAGCCGGCGGATGAACCCGGTTGGGTTCCGTTGCAATTGCCTTGGGCAGCGCGGTTTGTTCCTCGGCTAAACGCTGACAGACGGCGTTAATATTTTAAATAAAATACTTATACAGCGAAATTTAAATATTATTAGTGTAGCTTGTATAAGAGATATTAAACCAAAATGTAATTTCGGCCCAACAATGCGTCTGTGTACCAATTTTCAAGTCTATAAGTCTAATATTTCGAAGATGATATATGACTGCATTGCCCACTGGTGGATCGATTTTAACCACATTTTTTTCCACTCATGCTATGACCAAATGATGCCTTCATGCTAAATTTCAGCTCAGTCGGATTAAGCGTTTGGGCGCTATCGTGGAGGAATACATAACACAGGCAGACACACAGACAGACTTTAACCTGGAAATGATCTTAATCGTCTCAGGGGGCTCAAAATAAATATATCCGTCTTCATTTCGGTTTTTTTTTTGCGAGTTCACAATACTTTCCCTCCTGGTCAGTTGGTGGGCCGGGAAACTAAAATTCATAGTAGATATTAATCGAGGTTGATATGTTTGCTATGTGTTCATCGAGATATGAAAATGGCATTTGGTGTATATATGCACATATAAATAGGTACAAAGATTTCCAATAATTAATTAGTAATTAGGTTATGAATATGGATAATATTCGGTTGAATAATATTCTGCTGTTGGAAAGTGACAATTGAAACACCCGTAGGACTTTATTAGAGCGTCAATTTCACGGTTAACTTGTTGTTATGCGTATAATATTGCCAAAATTAGTAGGCAGCGGCCAGAAATTTGCTTTATGATGAATTAACAATAAACAGAATGTCTCATACACTAAACAGTATGTATGTACAGTATGTATTAAAACAAATTCGATTAAAATATATTTTTTCTGATGTTCATCAAATAAAACTTTTAAAACTGTTAAGTAAATTATGCTGTTCAGCACACCTAAGATAACCTGGCACCACTCGAAGTTCCTTGTAGAAGTAGATGAAATATCACTAAAACTATCCTGCGCCGGTGTGCATTAAGTTTGGAGTTAAGGTCGTAATCTACGTTATCGCGTCAAATTTTGACTTCCCTAATCGCTACAGGCGGATTTTTTTGATTAGAGTTGTTAAATATATAACAAAAATCACTTTTCTGTGCATTTTGCTTTGTATTCGTATGGGTTTTTCCAAATGTTCATGATTATTCCTTTGGGTTTCTGTCTTCCTAATCCCAATATTCTTTTTCCTACAATAATACCTAACCTATAAATCTATTTGACAGTTCGCTGTCATTGAGTAATTTAACAAACATATATGAAGAATTTCAGTGTAGCAATACTAAAAGAAAACTGAAATTCATTAGTAAATTGAAATAAACTTAAATAAGTAGTAAACTTAAATAAACATTTTATTTAGATTTTATGGTACCTATTAATTAAATATGTTATTTACTCGATCAAAAATATTATTTTTCTTGTTTGGAGTCTAATTCCACGCAGGTGGGAAGCTGTTGAAAATATGGCATGGAGGGGAAAGCTCGTCTTCGCGCACCGGCAAAACAAAGGTGTGCTAGGTAGGGATTAGTCCTCGTCAGAGTCGGTTGTCTTTAAAAAAAAAATACATGTGGCACTCGGGGACTGCCGCGGTAAAGCTATTGCATAGCATTTTTAACAACTTATGCAATTATAATTATTTATTTATTTTATTTTTTCTGATATCAGATAACTGCGCTCTATCGGAAAACGTTGAAATTATTCCGAATCATTTGCGGCTGCGGAAGCAAATAATTCGGAATAATTTAAACGTCTGATAGGGCACCGCGCACGAATTTTTTATTCGATAAAGCAAAAAACGGATTATTCAAAAAAAAATCGTAGATAAAAAGATAGATAATTAAATTATCTTTAAAATGGTGCAGGTTTCATAATAATACGCCAGATAGTATTTGCGTAATAGTCGTTTTTGTGTTCAGTTAGACCTAATTTCACAAATTAATTACACTATGTAATATAAACAAAATCTAAAATATTCAAAGCGAAGAATATTAGGAAAATGTTCTTGTTTAACATATATTTTTTTCGAATCGTAAGCAGTACTCGTTTAGACGTAATTATCAGTTTAAAATCATTAATTTTCGTTAAGAAATTTCTTCATTCGGTCGCCGCGCTGGCCTAGGCCCGCGATAAAAGCTATGCAATAGCTTAAAAATATTGTTCTAGTAAATTCGATGTAGTAAAAACGGATTTTTAACCAAAGACCCTCGAGTTCTCCGAGATTAAAGGAGACATAATACCTCGGAACGACCGTAACTAAAGAATTTAAGATTTATGATTTTTTTGAAAATATATAAGCATTACTTTAAAAAAAAATCTAAGCGAATCCCTTGATAAGGAACCAATTTACAATTTAGACTCAAAAAGTTGCTTATTACCTTTGACTTTCAGGCTTTAAACTGATTTTAAAAACTTTCAGACGCGATTACACCTACTATGTAAGTGAATGATTTTTATTTTAATTTCTATATGTTAATTCTTTAGCGTCGCGCTTAGCCATATTTTTTATTTAGGCCGTTCACGTTTTATTACAAATAATTAAAACGTGAGAGCGCTCTGAGAGTTACGCTTAATATGTTTTGCCACTAACACCCTTATACCACCACTGCGCAAAATAGTTATTCTGTGCTAGCGCTGCGATAGAAAATTTAGTATGCACCCGGTCGCCGGCGCGAGCTGACGTTGAACCGTGCCTGGCGCTTCGTCAACGCTGGATTTTTATTGATCAAACCCTACAAAATTGACCACGCCTATTTCTTCGCGTGTCCGCCCATTTCGGATATTTTTCTGAGGTCCTATGTCGCCTTAACCAGAGCCGGATGAATTGATACGTCGCGTCATAGTCAGCATGCATAATGTGTTCCCCCCTTTTATGCGGCATTGAACTTCTCATCTGCGCGTAGGCGCGAGACCTATTTAAACACGCTTTTATTACCTTGACCTGTATGTATCAATCTATCAATTAACGGAATATTGCAAGTCGAATTTCAACCACTTCTGATTGTCGTATCAACATGAAACTTGGATTATGTGTACCTAGTTCTGATGACAATACAATAATATGGTAGCATAGGCTGATCTGATGACGGGGGCGGAAGGTAGTCACAGGAACTGCATAACGAAACAATGTATCCGAGTCTTGTTTGGGCTTGTTGGAATCGGCTTGAGATGCAATATGGTAATGAATGATTTCCAGGGTCTGATGATGGAGCCGGAAGGTGGCACTAAATTCTATAACGGAACAACGTATCATAGCTGTGTTTGGGCTTTTTAGAATCGTCTTGAGATGTACTCTGGTTTCAAGGGTCTGATGACGGAGCCAGAAGGAAGGCACTGGAACTCAATAACGAAACAATGAATGCTGGCGGAACTGCATAACGAAATAATGTATCCGAGCCGTGTTTGGGCTTGTTGGAATCGTCTTGAGATGTACTCTTATCATGCATGAATGATAAGAGTACATAAGATAAAGACTAAGAGTGCTTTTTAGTCTTATCACGTTTAGTGATAGTACTAAAAGCGACTTACTGTAAGCCATATTCGTAATTAACTATACTATTTATTTGAGTGTAAAAGTGTGGGGCGCTTTTTCTTTAAATCAAATCATCATAATTCTTCTCAGGGAAATATTTTTAAAAAGCATCGTTATGAAATACTATGTACCTAAACAAATGCTAGAAAAAGCGACCTACACGTTTACACTCAATAATATAGTGATTTACAAACATGGTTTACACTAAGCCCCTTACGGGGTAAACAGTGATGACAGAGTGGTAATTAGTTTTGTTTTTGGTGCAGTACCTACTTAGAAAAGCGTGTTTTTTTAGTTTCAAAAAGTATTATTTTATTATTTCGTCAATACCGAGGAAGGAGGAACATGGAATCAAACTCTAGATTCGCTTCAGTGATTCGTGTTTTTTTTATACTTTGTATCCTCCTTTTTTTGAAATTCCGTTATAACATTATTTTTTTGTTTTTTTTTTAGATTTTTTTATGAACTGGTGAAGATTCTAAAACAAAGATGGACAAAGATTTTGGAATGAAGATACATTATTAATGAGGCAAAGGGAGAACCTTTTCGTTTAAGACGTATCTTCACCTTTCAAACATAGCGTGCATTGTTAATACTGTCGACAGGAATTCTCAATGTTTATTAATTTTCAACGTCAGTTAAATCACACCGAATTGACTAAAACTAAAAGAAATTAAACACCATTATTTAGTTCACCCCATTAGTATTTATAGCATAATTTCAAACGCAATACAATATTTTCTTATTTCGTAATCCTTGCCATGAGTTTTGAAAACCTATCTTATTCTAATAGGGAATCACGCGCTCGATATGCTAATAAATTTTTCAACTCCCATTTATAGCATTTCGGTTAATCCTTTAATAGAAACATTAAAACTAAACAACATTTTGAAAATCAGTTTAGCCAAAATATTGTTTTATATTAATATATGTAGATTTACCTTTACTATAAATCAAGTATTTAAATTGATATAATTTGAAATGTATTTTATTAGCAACCGCCACCCCCTTTAATGAAACGTGGCGTTGTTCCAGCTAATATTAAAGTTTCTTCTTCGTCTTCTGGAAGTCGAATAGATATGGTATGGTCGTCTATAACTGTGTAAACGTAGCGCCTATAATTCAAAACGTCCTTGAACTTTTTATGTATATCAACGTCTAACAATTCTACTATGGACGGTTTCACGCTCTCTATACCCGCTTCTTCTGCTACTTCGTTATAGTAGCTCAACTGAAAACAAATGAAAACTATAATTAATAACGAATAGGTACTAAATATTTGGAAATCTAACAAGTCGATTTCCAAACAAAATTATTTTCGATGCTAAAGAAGAAAATATCAAATTTTTAGTTCCCACTAAAAAGAAATCACCATATAATTATAATTCCGTCAAGCGATTTTTATATATCGGCGATGTTTCTAAATAAATCATTACCAGTTTCTAAACAAACACAATTTGGCTAACATATATTTCAGCAGTCCGTGGATGTCAGACGAACGCAACGGTAAGTTTACACGTTCCCGCCGAGCAATACAAGCGGGATGACATGACAATTAACCAAACAGCAACTAGGGTTGTCGACTACAGCGGGCGAGCCCGTAACCTCAGCAAGTTTTAACGATTAGTCGTTCTATCTCCCTGGAGTGAGCGCAGAAGACTTGAGGACAAAACAGTCCACCGTCTAGCTCCGCCGCAAGCCCGTAAGAGGCCAACGCCTTATCCGCGAGATAGCCAGGAGTGTTACCCGGCGGGCCTACACTCACGCCCTTACTTCCAATTGTGACCAGATTACTCCGGTCTCTCGATTGGTTACGAGTTCGAGGTCGCTTGCGAGGTCCTCTTCCTTACGAAGCGGTGAAACAGTGTTTAACGAATCTATCGCGGACCTTTGCCCGGCTGTTCACCCAGGATCGGGTAACCGATGGTCATTTCAAGAGCAGTCGCCGTAAGGTCCGCAACCACCCCCGCTCTATAGGAAACATTACTGCTTCCAGACTCCCCCGACTGTTAGTCAGAGTGCACAGTCGATTGGCTAACGCCGCACGGTGCGCAGACCGTCCAGGAGCGCCAGAAGGTTGATTCCCAGGGGAAAGTAACCATAAGGCCAGAGTCCTACCCGGGCTCGCACTTCATGCGTGGAGGCCGTCGGATAGGTGTTGACCCGTGAGTGTGACCAGCCCTGAACAGAATGGGTCTTCGTGGCCAACTCAGCAAGGGCCCATTAAGACATAACTAACCAAACAGCAAAGTGGATACCATTAAACGGTTTTAGGCGTTTAGGCATTTTACGGGCGATACGGGCGGGCCTTTGAGTGGTGAATTGAAACACTTTAATGAAAAGTACTTCCCCGGCAAAACGTCAGAGATAAAGTGCCGGTTTTTAGTTAAAGAATAATTATAAAAAATATTAATATGATATATATGTATCCTTATGAATTCCCGTCTGTCTTTGCAACAATTTATTATATATATTTGTATGAGTTTAAACTGCATACAATTACAAATCGAAGAATGTCAGAGACATAGGAATTGTAAAATTATTTTAAGGTATTTAAAGAAACGATAGGTGAATGATGTAATTAATATCTGTACATAATGAAAATTTATATTTGTAAATAATGAATACGTTATGTTTCCTGGTTTTAAATTATATTAATAATATTATTTTATTTATAGCAATTGAAAAATTATTTCATCGAACTCTTCAAATGTGATTTACATAAAACTACTTTACACATCGTTTTATTTTTTAGTCGACGATTTAACTGGTAACCAAAACGAATTACAAGATGAGACAAGTAAATATTGTGTGTTATTTTCTTTTCTGCATGATATTTAATTTTACTTTTGAAACAATTCAAATGTCGCTCTTTAAATCGCAGAATAGGCGAATAATGTCAAAAACTTTCATATTTATTAAAAGTTGAAAACGTACCTCTCGATTTCTAAGAGTGTGATATTCCTTCTGTCGATTACGATTCAGCAATAGCAGTTCCTTATCTTGTTCGTTAATAGTCTTAAGCATCGACTCCTTAGATGGCAATTTAAAGCCATTTACCAGAGCTTTTACACTGTAACGAGCCTACAACAACAAATAAATTGTATTAAAAATATTCATTGTTATGGACTAATTTATCTAATTCCCTTAAACTTAATTAACTTAGATTAGTTGGTCTACATAGAGTGTTTGTCAACTATTGTTTGTCAACTTTTTTGGATTAACGGGCAAAATAATGTGCCATTGGGGGGCGGGCAGTAATGTTGGGAAATTTATTTCTTCCAGATAAAACTCGAGGGGTTTGAGGGTGACCCTCCGAAATATTTTCGCCTGAAAACCCGGGGGGGGGGGGGGCACCTGGTTATTTTTTTTTGGAAACTAACCAGTTTTTGACAGAATTTCGAATATACTGCTGATATTTTAGTCTAATTTATATGATAAAGGTAGAGACATTTTATTAGGTACCATTACTTGAATTTTTGTATTTAATATAGTATATTCCATGCAAAAATGCGTATTAGTCTGTCGCGTAAATTTAACAAAGTATTTTACAATTTGCAAAATAAAACGGTGTTAGTCTGTAAGAATATTTTTATTTCGTAGAAATAATAGCTTTACCTATCTCTCCCATCACTCTATTTGGATTATGGATATTACTTAAAAGATTACTTTATTATTAGTAATAGACAGAGTAAGTTGACGAGTGTACATATTTGCCTTAGGTTATTCGCTCTGATCTATTGTCGTGGGAATATAACGTCTACATGACACAGTTTCTGTTATTTATTATTTGTTCCAATTATAATTTATACGCTTTTATTCTGTATTTCCTTGCCTTTTGTAAGTATTATTTGTTTTCTTTTCTGTGCTCTTGTTTGAGGTAGTCGATGTCGCGGGCGGGCGTTGGAAATTCCGTAATTACGTCTCGACGTGACTCGCGAAAGTGCCACCTAAAGTTGGCTATGATCAAGCTGATTTGTTATAAAATAATTTTATTATAAGAAAGTTTATTTATCATGAATTTTCGGGTGAGTTTTATGGCTGCTAGTTCTTAATCTGTAAATAAATACATACTGACCTGTAAATCCATAGCACGAAAGACTAGCACATTTTTGAGTAGGCAGAAGACAAACATAGTCGGCTCATTGGCATTTACAATATGTCTATACAGTGGATATACTCGAAATGTGCTAATTTCCAGTTTGCACGACTCGTCCAAAAATGGCATATGGTACTTGTAACCTAAAAGATAATACTAAGCTAGTATAGCAGGTACTGGACTCGGGTTTGTTTGCGTAGTAACTTTCTAATAAACATTGCCTGTCAAACTCATAGAAATATTCCGAAAGAGTTTTTTTATTCGGTTGATGCGTTTGAAGGTATGAAAATATATTTATCAAATCGGTTAAACGGTTAAAAATACGAAATTATTATTCAAATCGGTTAATTCGTTTGAAAGCATGATATACTATTCAAATTAGGTAGGTCGTTTAAAAGTATAATAATTTATTATGTAAATTGGTTATCGTGTTTAAAAGAATGATATATTTATCAAATCAGGTAATATGTTCAAAAGTATGATTTCTTTTCTAAATCAGTTAAATGTTTATAATATTTAATATTTTTAAAATGGGTAATACGATTAAAAGTATAATATATTTATTTTAAAATTGGGTAATGCGGTTAAAGTATGATATATTTTATAAATCGGTTTATTAGTTTAAAGTATAATATACGGCATTGATATAAACGCAACTAAATGATATAAAGCTGTATTCACAAGAAATATTAGACATTTTGCCACTACTACAAATATTAATGCCATTAATGACACTAAACTAGGGATAGGCTGCATTTAGGGTAACATAGGAGGTACCATAGAAGAACATCTCGACTGCAAACCAATGCGGACCATTTATTTCAAATCTATCAACTAATCCAGTCGATAGGAATACCTACTCTTGGTATAATCAACACTGAGTATTCCTACGTCCGCAGTATGTCAGAATTCGCATTCCCAACATAGTCCTCGTTATACGGCTAACCTTAATGCTTTCACAAATTTTGCTTGTATCGAACGTAACTCCCGTCTTCTATCGAACGTAAAGCCACTCTCCTATCAAACGTAATCCCCGAAAGCGATATTCTTTGTAGATGTGCTCAAATCCATATTCATAAGTCTTTTTTTGCTGGTTTCTGACGAGTCTCCATTAGATACGAACGGTTATCCGTTTTTTCCAAAAGAAGTAGAAGTTGTTTAGTAGGTTGTTTCGTCATCCGAGTTCGGTAAAGTTACTGAATATTTTAAATATAACCAATTACTGTTCGTTATTTAAAATAATGACTTTTTTTTGGTGACGTTTCTGCCCATTTTTTATTAAACGAGGGAATCAAATGTCGTTGAATATCTCTGACGATTAAACAGATGTCTTCAAAAACTTCATAATTTTCTTGTAAAACTGTTGATAGTGTCTTAAGTGTTTTTCGTTTAGAATAATTGAAAGTATTCATTTTAAAGGTAACAATATAACTGATTTATACGCAACAATTGAACATCTCTTTAATTACTACTTAGAATTGGTTATAGTGAAAAAATGTTTCGACCCTTGATATATAAGGATAGGTAGATTGAATTTCGTTGATTATATTTCTACACGAACAGTGAGTGTAAATATATAAGATAAATGATATGAAATAACAAAACAATCCGCAAAGCTACTGATAGTAATAATCTACATTTGAAACCACAATAGATAGCGGTTTTCCGTTTTCTGACTTTAATTACATTTTTTCCAACAACTTTGGAATTCGCCAATATTCGCCGCTAATTCTTATATCAACATTAAATTTAAAGCGTGGACAAACGCGTGTAACTGTCTAAAGCCTCGATGAACTTAAAGGATTAATTTTTTTCTTATTTAATTGTTCAATTATTTACACGTAACCTGAACAATAACATTAAAAACGAATAGTTGTTCTAAACGTCCATAAGATGAGATTTTGATAATTTTCGAATACCTTGTATATATTTATAAAGATTTAACAAGAAATTAACTTTTAAACTGATGAAGTAAGCAGACTTGACATACAGACATAAAAATAATAAAATTTACGCATTAGAAACAATATTTTTTATATGACATATAAAATGCTCAAATTATAGTAAAGTTTGATTCTTTCATATTTATATACAATTAAAAAAATATATGTTAATAGCGTCATCGGTAAAAACGATTTCTGATAAGACATTGTACCATTTTCCATAGTTCTTGCATACGTCGGATATCAGTAAAACCTTAATTATGAAGATAAAATAATATACTCGCCTGTACAGAATATAACGGTGTCGATACTTTCCTCGGTGTCGTCTACGAAGACAACCGACTCGTTTTTTATATTTTTTACGTCTGGTTTCATATTTATCTCTGAAGGAAAGGTGCTCAAAGGCTGGTGACTTGCATGATGACTCCAGAATACGGTCTTTGCATGCTTGACCAGATCTATTGCAATGTCCTCTCCGGATGGTCCGCCACCGATTACCATGACATTTTTTTCAGAGTAGTTTTCAGGCCGTCGATAGTGATGACTATGAAGGATCTCCCCTGGAATAAAAGAAAACCCAGTCGGTTATTTATACACAGTTTGATTAAAACGAAGCGACCATTATTCGTCTATTTAAAAAATATGTATTTATTGATCAATTTTGTTTTTGTCTTCTTCAAGATACAATATAACGATATAACGTTGTCCTTTATTTTTTTAATCTTAGAAAATAGAAAGTACTTGAAGAGAAAGAGTGATGAATCAGGTGAATCCGTTGAAAGTTGTAGCACTGTGGTCTTGTTTTTGGTCAAAAATGAACAAATAAGATTGACTTGGTGCATTGTTCTGATTTTAAATCCAAGAGATATTGGTGCATAATTCTGTTTTTTAAGTTGGATATTTTAAACAGTCTTCGTAAATCTTTATGATGATTTTCCTTACCGACCATATAACCTCTTGGGAAGAATTCTATGTCCTTGTCATAGTAAAAACAGTAATATGAATCTTCACATTCGACCGAACTTGACGGGCTTTGCCGCCTGTGGCTGCTTCCATTGGAGATTGTGCCTTTGTAGTAATATCTAGCCCTACACTCACGCATGTTACATGTAATTATGTGTAAAAGCAAGTTTATGGCAGCCGCAACGTCTCGTTAACGATTCCTTGCAGACATTTGCGGAACTGTTTTTGTAGACAAAATAATAGGTAAATGCTCAATAATGTCATAGGTAAAACGACAATAATCATAATGAATAATCAAATATTATCAACTTATTACTATATGCGTATGCAACTTATTACGTATGTTTTAACATAAGCGTAATAGAGGTATCTTAGAGATAAGATTATATTTTTCGTAATAAATATGTACCTACATTAAATGTATTGTAATCGAGGTGGTCTGTCTTATATGTGTGATGAGCTAGTGTTTAACTCTATATTCGAATATTCTTGGTTCAAAATCTCGTATTCTCATTGGCAGGTTATTAAAAAGTTTAAAGGCCAAATAATCAAATGAATTTTGGATCATAGTCAAACGGACTTTGGGGAGGGCTATGTTGGCTTTGCTACGAGTGTCATGATCATGTACGTGCACACTCGTGTATGTTATTCTAGCATACACTAAACAACTGAGAATTTACGCTGATGCCATAGTAAGAACTGTGTATTTCCTGAAAAGGGGCGCGCAATGTATGTCCCTACGTACACCGGCTGACGTCCTCATCGCCTGCTTTTGGCGGACGAATGCTCGGCTACTGTCCGTGGCATTCCCCCAAACAAGGATAGCATACGACAGCCTCGAGTGGAAACCTGCATGATACACGCTCAAAGCCGTACTCTCCCTGCTGGGAAATTGAATTCTTCGAATAGCAAATACCGCAGACGATAGACTCTCATTAATATATCTTATTAATATAATATACATAAATTATTGATGCGAGCTTCCCAATTTAGATTATGGTATATGGTCACTCCTAGAAACTTTGTGTCCGTGACAAAATCAACGGCTATATTGTTAATACTTGCAGAAACTTGATTTTTAGGCTCACCTCGACAGCCGAATTGAATACCTATGGTTTTCGAAGCATTTATTATTAAGTTGTCGTCTCGAAGCCATTTAGTTGCTATTTGTAAACAGTCCTCAATTGTATCAGGGAGAACGTTTTTTTTCTATCTTTTACTAAAAAGCTAGTATCGTCTGCATACAGGATTGTTTTTACTGATAACACCGCTTTAGTAATATAATTTATAAAGAGTATGAACAATAGCGGCCCTAAAATAGATCCATGAGGTACTCCACTTGTAATATATCTCGCCTGTGACCTAACTCCTCCGACTTCAATTAATTGTTATCTATTTTCTAGGTATGATTTTAAGTGACAAGGGGTTTTCTCGTATCCCATAACATTTTAATTTCTTGGTAAGTAAACTGTAGTCTACTAAGTCGAATGCCTTCGATAAGTCAAAAAAAATATTGACAGGATTCGACGATTCATCCATGGCGTTTAATATAAATTTGGTCAGTTCACCAATAGCCATTCCAATAGACATTTTTTCCTAAATCCAAATTGACTTGCTGTAATAACATTAAATTTAGTAATAAAATCATAATATATCCTGTTATACATATTTTTTCTGGAGAACCGGTAGTATCGAGATTGCTCGATAGTTGTTTGGATCTGTTTTGGGACCTTTCTTATAAACAGGAATCATTTTTCCTATGTTTAAGTGTCTATAAAATGTGCCTTTCTTTAAACAGCTGGTAAATATCGCTTTTAAGGAGGGTAATAGCTCTGGCAAGAAGAGTGGGACCAAATATCACGTGAAGCTTTCAAGTTAATGCTATTCACGAAATTCAATGTCCTTTTATATGTAATAGAATATAAATATAGGGACGCTTCGACTATTTTTTTCAGTTTCCAAATACAATTATCGTTTAAAATATTACTATTTTCAGTTGTCAAACGATTAATCGCATTAATATAATAGTCATTTAGCATATGTGCAATATTTAGATACATTCTATATTAAGTCAAATACATTCTCTCTTTGTTTTATATTCCCACATTCCTTATTTATAATGTTCCATGTGGTTTTAAGTTTATTTGAAGATTCGTTAATTCTTCTTTAATGCTTAATCTCTTAGCAGTTTTAATTACGTTTTCATATGTTTTCTTATACTTGATGTAAATAGATTGTTTGAATTAAATGATTTTTGTAGGTCATGCAAAACCTGTAACCTGGCATGTGAGACTTTGATGCCTTATGTAATTAAGGAGCTGTTTTGGTATTTCTTAAGATTCGTTGAAGCTTTGGTTGAAAAGCCGCATCAAAATTTATATTAAACATTCTGAATAATTTAGAAAAATAATTATCTGTATATGCTTCCATGGGTTGTAAGTGTTGTTTTGCCAATAAAATCTATAATGTTTCCAAATTCCTAGTGTTATACTGGTGTCTATACACACACTGATTCTTTCTTTACTTTTGTGAGTGAAGTTTTCGCACTTGATATTAACGATTAGAGTCTGTCTTATGCGTTGTTTACACTGGTTCTATGGTTTCTACATTAATGTAAAATCTAACGCTAACAAGGAATGGTTTTTATCAAATAGATAATAAAGAGGGCAAATTTATTTAAGGGTTCCTGAATAGGGTTACCGGGGGTACTCCCGGTCACAAAAAATCCCACCCAGGATATTTGTGTTGGGACTTTATTTTTGATTTTTCGCTTTAATTCGCCTCAATTGGAGGCATTTTATGTTGCAAAAGGATTAGCTTGTTTTTTGAGATATATGGATGAATAGTGATCGTTCATACGAAAGATTTTAAGTTTATATATAGTCGAGAAGTTTATATATAGTCGACTGCAAAAGGACCTTTTAAAGTTACATTGCACAGTCGAAAGTCGTGCACATCCGTAAGTATATCTCATTCAAATATTAGCATTTCCCGATCCAAGCTGGGATTTCTTTCGCTGCTTTTTAAGTAGCTTTTACTATTTTTATTTTAAATGAAAACATTATCCTATAAACGGATTTCTTTACAAACATTATCAAATATAAGAATATTATACTCTTTTCTACAATGTTTCTTTATATCTTTCTAATAATTTACAACTTTATACAAGTTTACTCTATTTTGGTAACATTATACAATCTTTAGTATAAACTTCTCTGCCAGAAATTAAGATTGAAGTTTCTTCTTTCATTTCATTGGGCATATGGAGGTTTTTTATTTTTATTTCGATTTAATGGCTCGTTGATAACAAACTCAGCCTAATTGTATCATATTTTAAATGTTGGAAGCATTTGAAATTTGAATTATTTCGTAATTTCACCTTCATTTATAAAACGGCTTTGCCGAATGCCGAAGTGATCAAAGCGTTTTATTTTTGATTTTTCGCTTTAATTCGCCTCAATTGGAGGCATTTTATGTTGCAAAAGGATTAGCTTGTTTTTTGAGATATATGGATGAATAGTGATCGTTAGTCGTTTGCAAAAGGACCTTTTAAACTTACATTGCACAATCGAAAGTCGTGCACATCCGTAAGTATATCTCATTCAAATATTATCATTTCCCGATTCAAGCTGGGATTTCCTTCGCTGCTTTTTAACTAACTTTTACTATTTTTATTTTAAATGAAAACATCGTCCTATAAACGGATTTCTTTACAAAACTTATCAAATATAAATATATATATATATATATATATATATATATATATATATATATATATATATATATATATATATATATATATATATATATATATATATATATATATATATATATATATATATATATATATATATATATATATATATATATATATATATATATATATATATATATATATATATTTTTTTTTTCAAATTGAAATTATGTTTATTACTAAATAAATGAAATGATAAAATAATGAAAGGGCACTTATCTGGTCTGTGGTGACCCCAGGAGTGACTCCACGCCTTTTTCTTCTCTTCTTTCAGTGTTATATATATATATATATATATATATATATATATATATATATATATATATATATATATATATATATATATATATATATAATATATATATATATATATATATATATATATATATATATATATATGTTATATATATATATATATATATATATATATATATATATATATATATATATATATATATATATATATATATATATATATATATATATATATATATATATATATATATATATATATATATATATATATATATATATATATATAGATATATATATATTTATATATATATATATATATATATATATATATATATATATATATATATATATATATATATATGTTATATATATATATATATATATGTTATATATATATATATATATATATATATATATATATATATATATATATATATATATATATATATATATATATTATATATATTATATATATATATATATATATATATATATATATATATATATATATATATATATATATATATATATATATATATATATATATATATATATATATATATATATATATATATATATATATATATATATATATATATATGTATATATATATATATATATATATATATATATATATATATATATATATATATAGATATATATATTGAAAAAAAACCATACATATTTATTTATCATACATAGTTATTTATTTATTAGAAGAACCATACATATTTATTTATTTATTACGCATAAGAAAATTAAATTTTATAATGTTAGTGTGATATCTTGAAATCGGGTTTGAAATTCGTGGGTCAACTTGGAAATCAAAGAAGCGTATTTATCCGCCGCCGTCTATGTGACATCTGGTTGCTCTGATAGTGTTTTTTGTTGTAGCTGTTGTTCCCAAAGCCCAAGTTTCATTTGTGATCTTTCCCTTGTAGACGAGTATTAACGTCATTTAGGTGGCCTGTTATATCGACCAAAAACGCAAACCCACTCCTTATCTTCAAACTCTGGGATTGTTTTAGCACGAGTCAGCCATCTTACTTCTGCATAAAATGTAACGTCATCATGCTCAGAATTCAAAGACTTGAGAAATTGTTGGAACTGACGGCGATTCAACCCCTTCGACTTAATGAAGTTCACTGTTTTGACGACCACATTCATGACATGGTCCATTTGAGGTCCGTCGGCGGGCCGCAAGTTGTCACTCGGCGGGCCGGATGCGGCCCGCGGGCAGCGGGTTGGCCACCCTTGATTTATCTTAAATGCTGGAGGGGATGTCAAGTTGCCAATGTCAAGTTTTGCCAATGTCAAGTTGCCATTGTCAAGTTTTTGCCCCGGCTCGGGAAAAATGGGCCGACCACTCATAAAATCTTTTCTTCTACCGTTTTTCCGATTCTTTGCCGGAAGCCATCTGCGTAATTTTCAACGCTTAAATGCACATAATTTAATTTTCAGCGCAAAATTTTATACATATTCCCTTATTTCTTAGAAATAAAAAATCACAAAGTGTCACTAACGTGATGTTGGGTTTTCAAATCCAAACTTTCAGAAACATGTTCAAAAATTGACACGCACCTCGCTGAGAGAGCTACCAACTAGAGAGAAAACAAAACGAAATAGGTAATATACAGCCCGTGAAATTTAAAAATAGTCGTTTCATTTTGATAAAACTTCTCACGGTTCTCATTTTTTTACATATTTGGGCACAAAATTGACCCGGCTCTCGAATCCGTCTTTATTACTGTGACGTCGCAATTCACGAACCAGCCCTTTAGTCGATTTTTGTAATGTGTCAGATTTCTTTTTAATGTAGTAGAGGTAATTTGCCATTTAGTTAGTGTATCAAATAAAATATAGTAATCATCGGCAATTGTATATTATTTAGAAATAAATAACTCGATAACAACAAGTTTACCGCGTTAAATAAATCTACGAATGCCTAAATCGAAAAAGTTGACAACTTACTTTTTTATGCATAATAACATGTAACCGTAAAATGATATCTTTCTGTAAAATATCGAAAAAAATAGGTAATGGAAAATATTTTTATATAATAATAAAAAAGTTCTTTACTTTTTTTCACTCCTATATATCTACGTAATCATCCCTTGAAATAGGATTTTAGCTACACTGACATTTTAGCAATAGACGACATATATCTGCTGAATGTTTAATTCTCCTTTCGCTGTGTGAATTTTATTAATTTGTAATTTTTTGGTTCGAATGTAATATTATTCGTCGTACGCTTGATGATGAAATGCTTGATCATGAAAAAACCCTTTCCTATTTGTCTCTATAAATTGTAAAGGTATATTGCCCTCCTAAAATAAATGTCGCTTAAAACATAGCGAACGACTTCTGTTGTAATATCCTTAAAATAGTTAACGAAATACCCAAATAACCGCATAAAGTTTATCCTTGTTATGCTTTTAACAGTACAATAATAAAAACCTTTAAAGTTGTCCCATCTGTGTACTTCGCCATAATATGGCTCAGAATTATAGCCGTTACATACGAAAATGGAATCGAAGCTTTTCGTTTCCTCTTCTTTGGTCACCATATTTTTGCTTGTTAATATCCATTGGTCACTAACCCTCGAAACATGTGTAACGAGGTGTCGAAACTGCAGAAAACAAATATTATGTTCATTAATCGTTGCCTTATGGTTATAATTTTTTAGTTCAATTAAATTAGGACTTTTATTATAAAACAACGCGAAAATGAAGCACGAGTATTATAATGAGAATATCCCAATTGATAGTGACTCGATGAATCCGTAATGGAAGAATGCGATGTAAAAATCCTTTCTGAAAAACGGTGCAGATTTAATTGTCTCTGTAACACTTTTTTTTTACCCACAAGGCTTATGCCTTTTTGTGAAACCCGCCTTGTTGCCTATAGGCACCATTTTCTAGGTGGGCATTTGTAGTATCACGCGGTCAAACACTCAGGCGGTCACCCATCCCAGTATTGACCGCGTCCGCCTCTGCTTAACTTCGGTAAAAACGAGGAGTACCGGTGTTAACGGAGCTACGGAGGCTACAACTGACGCATATATTTGTTATTTAGGTTCATTTAACAACACCAATTCGGTTAGATGAAAGTCAGGTTTCATGTTACTGAAGCTTATTTTTCTTATGAGAAATACGCAAAGAAATATCTATAAAACTATCCTAAATAAACAAGGATTTTGAAATAGCGATTTCGAAATAACGCCTTCCACTCCCAACTTGTGAGTCAATAAGCTAATAATTCATTAAAGAGTTTGGAAATTGTTCAATATTCATTAGGTTTTCAGCAAAATCCACCAAAACTTTTGCCAAAAATTTCATCCAAAATCAGCAAGCGATTATTGACTTATTGTGATAGCCCTGAGACGCGCCTGCCCCATCTACATAGATAGAAGTACACGTCTTATCAACGTTTCACGGAAATTTATTCCATAATGAGGTTGTATCCTAAATACTTGCCGCTTTAGCACACTAAGAATATTTACAGTTATCCATATAAATTATATTAAACGCAAAACAAAATAATACTACGCCACAGACAAAGGAAATAATGATGGGAAGGTCAAAGCTATATTTGCTGAGACAGGTAATGCTTTTTTAGAAAAAACTTAAGCCTAAAGAATCGAACTATCAACCTCGCTTCGCTCAGTAAAATAGGAAAAAATAGGAACCTTCACGTATTTCTTCAAGTCCTCCTTGATAGCAAAGTTCTCGAGGTAATCGCGTATTTCCTGCCCACCGGTAAAGGTTGGTGGGTCGTTACCTCTAAAATAGCCAGGAAACGCTATTCCTTGTTTAGGGTTATTCGTCCTGTAAAAATAGAGATTACGGAATTTGTTTAAGAAATGAATTTCTTATTTTTACGCTTGGCAACAACTAAATGATCGGAAATCTACATACTATTTCGAAATAAACTAGTAACGCGAAATATATTGCTACGTGAACACTGTTCTTTAAGTATGCCAGTTAGTAAGGCGTTTACTAAAAAACAATTGTATAGTCAGGCAGGTATCGAATGGTTTCGTACTGCTTGGGCCATAAGAGCGATTTTGTTCTCGAATCGGCCCAACTAACGATTCAGCTCCTCCTATTCAGAAGCCTCCTCGTCTGGAAGGCTACCCCAGGTAAGACTCTTGCATCCCAGGCCTCACGGCTCGTGGATCGGTTTCTCCTGGTAGGATTGCATCCCGGCGCTACTGAACGGTTTACGCACCGTTCGACGACGCCAATCGGTTGTGCCCTCTGACTAATTGCTAAAGGAGACTGGAAACTGTGGAAATATACTGTCTCCTAAGCAGCGGGGTAGATGTTGACCTGTTGTTGAACGACGACACTTGAAACGACCTATAGGCTACCCGATCATGTGTGTCCCTACAGGCAAAGGAAGCCCGGTGCATTCAAATTGAATTAGCGCTGTAATACAACAAAGGCAGAGGCCGCGCAAGCGACTTCGGACCCGTAGCCAGTCGGGAGGAAGGAGGTATCCTGAAGGTTATTTCTAGACGGAGATATCCTTCCAAAACTGGTAGTTAGGGGGCGAGGCTGCCCGCTGGTACCTTTCCCGGTGCCTCGCCGTAAGGTGTTGGCCTCTAACGGGCATGATGAGGCCCGTTAGAGGCCAAAACAATCTACTGTCTAGCTCAGTCTAGTAGATTGTTTTGTCTTGTAGCAGATATAAGAATATCATTTGAATTAATTATGCATGCGAAAAGTAGCAAAATGATGATCTCATAGGTGTTTGCCAGAATCATTCGCATACCATTTTTTTGCGACACATTACGTGACATACGTGACATTTTCATTGTACTCGATCTAGACATTAATCATGGGAAACACATTTGTAAACCGTTCACACGCTAAATTTGTATATAAGCCCATACAATTGTCATTAAAGAAACACTTCGTCATTACGCTGCCTTACGAGTAGATCATTATATACGGCGTTAGCATAAGAGAAGATCAGTATCGATCCTGTATATCGCGAGAAGAAATAATAAACGAGTCAGAGGAACATATCTTTTACTCAACGATCAATATTGAAGAACCAACAACATTGGGGGAACTGATGACAACCACCAAACCCAATAGTCTATAAGTATTCTACGTTCATCCCACGACTGAAAGAACGATCGAATATCGTTATACCAGCTTGGGGTGACGTATGACTACATTGACATATGAGCAGATTTGGAAGTTTTTGAACATTGATATGACTATGATCCAAATCATTCTGCACAATGAGTTGTGCGTCAGAATTTCATTTTGATTGAGGGCCAATTAATTGAGGAAAATTTAATTAATTAGGGCTGGTTTAGCATGCAATTCTTCGACGGAGTAATGTCGAATGCTGTCATTGACATCATCTCGACTCGTATTATATATTATATCAGCTTGAAAGAAACTGTCAATTAGAAGTTTGGGTCTTTGAGGGTAGTCTTAAAATTACCAAAGTCGTTCGTTCTGGCATGTTTGTAAAATAAAACGGTCGGTCAGAAATAATAATATCTGTATGGATTTGAATTATCGTGGTGGAGGTTATGCGATGTTTTGAGTTGACGCTACGGATAGCGTCAACTCAAAACATCGCATAACCTCCACCACGATAATTCAAATCCATACAGCGCTCGGAAAACAAACGAGGTTTTGAAGCAGGAAAATATCGAGTTGATGGATTATCCTCCGCGCCGTCCTGAGTTGAGTCTTATTATTTTACATTTGTTACTGTCTGATTATTTTACGTTTGTTACACATAAACGATTATTTTACATTTGTTACGAATAAACGACACCTTAGTGGTAAACTTTGGCAAAATATCTTCCATAAAAAGAAATCGAATACCATTTTAAGCACATTTATCAATATTTTTTTTCTGGGACTTTAGAAACATTACAACAACTGGATCAATATCAGTACATAGGGTATTATTATATTATCCTTCTTTAAGTGCCATCTCCTATCGGAGGTCGGCGGTCATTATGGCCACTTGGGCCCGTGAGGTTCTTCTTTGGCCAGGTCTTCGGCGGCCTTTTATTTATCCTTGTAGGATTAATTGAAGAAGTTAGTATTTGTCACCACGCATCATGTGGCCCATGTATTGTAATTTCCTTCTTTTTATGGTCTTCAGTAATTCCAATCCTTTGTGCATTCATTGCAGCACCGTCTCTATCCATCCAAGATATTTTCAGTATTCTCCTGTAAATCCACATATCGAAAGCTTCTAACCTTTTACACAAAATCTGGGTTAGTGTCCACATTTCTACTTCGTACAGGAGGACTGAAAATATGTAACACCGCAGTAATTATTTTAATGTTTTAAAAATATTATCTTCTGTTTAAAATTCACTTGACACTCATAAGTGACATAACTATTATAATTATAAAGCTAAAGGAACAAACAAAAACTTAAAAAAATATATTTTTAAAACGTAGTTTTTTTTTAATAAATACATTTATTCTACAATCACTATTAAAACGTTCTTTATGCATATCGCCAGCGTTAAAAATGGCTTTTGGCTTTACTACCGAGCTCTGACAGACTTTAGTTTCAAATATTAATTACTTCGTTTCACAAGTGAAAAATAGTATTTTGAGCTACAAACTCTACTACCAGATGTAAAAAAAAAACAAAATATTTAGTTCGAGGAGCATGGATAAATAATAGACAATGTTTAAAAGTTTTATTTCAATTTGTAAGTAATATAAATAGATATTTTTCATGATGAACAATAAATGGGAGTTCCCTGAGAAGATTTGACTATGAGATTTAATATAGTTTTGCTCATAATGTGATCAAAGTCTAGATGTCTTCATAACCTTCGTTTTTTTTGCCAAATATATTTTCGATATAATTGCCAAAAACACCTTTACTATCGCAGCAATCTTTAAAACTGGTTTTACGATAATTCGTATTATGAACTGGATTTTCCTAGTTATACTTTAACACTGACCCTTTTGGCGACGTCTTTGTTTATAGATCATTTTTATCAATTTCCACCATTAAACAATATATTTATAATAATCCGACTCGCAAGAAACGACCAAAGACCATTTTTATTATTAGTATGTAACTAGCAACAAAACAATCAATGGCTGTATTATAAGGATTGGAGGATGTTTGACAATTAATAAATCACGCAAGGCACCATTTCCAGTTATATAATTGTATTGTCATTGAAAGTTAGTCTATAAAGCGGACGATAAACGATTCGGTTATCTGTCGTTTTTCTTTAACGGTCAATATTTTTCTTATTTGATAATTAATTATTTATTTCCGTTTTTTTTCAATTATAATAGTGGTCGTTGAAAAATAAATGTATTATGTGCTTGTTAAAAGTGATTTTATTTGGTTCTGAATTGAGACCACTCTTCTCTTATCACAAAAAAATAAAATGTCACTTTTAATATTAACATCATAAATAGCTGTTAAATCTCTTACAAAACAGTATAAATGAGATAAGGAGTCTTCAAGGACGGCACCCCATTTCAGGTATTTTATTTTTCATCATTGAATAAAAGATCTAATGGTGAAATGCTTCGATGGAATATGGAATTTGGAAGTAATTAACATGAACAAATAATTTATTGAAATTTAATTTTTTGGTAATATGTTTCTTTAAAAAAAAATAATACACACACATTAGAGTAGGTAAATTATAGTGGTCCTATTGCCAAGTAGCAATATCTTACGACTATACTGCCAGGTTTATTGTGACATATTATATTTTCGTTAACAAATTTATATATAACGAGTGTTATTAGTGATAAGTATTGGTCATAATAAATGAGTTTATTTATTACATAATAAACATAATGAAGAAAATATAACAGAAATTCATGACATAAGTCAACTCAACATCGATGGTAGGAATGGGATATAAGGACAAGCTAAGAGACTGGTGGGTGGTGGGGCGTTCATACTTAAAGTCGCCTTTTAAACCCAAGCCAAGATGTATTAAATCCGCTCAGGTTTCTAAGTTGTTTTAGAGGCAAAGCCACAGAGTTCTACATTAGGACCGACCGCACTGCATATGACTCGGACATAAAAGTTTATGAATGCCAATAATATATTTTCCTAAGAGATTAATGGTAGGGCTACTATAGTCGAACACAAAACATGGGAATTAGTGGAAGCAAAGCATTTCACGGAAAACACTTGATTTATACAATACAAAAAATACGTGGTTACAGTAGTCAATTTCGATTATTGTGGTATATCCTGAGACTCATCTTAAAATATTTTAGTGGTAATAATACCGGTGGTCGTATATATTCTAAACCGTTTGAAACTAACATTGTATTTTAAAGGAGCATATAATAGATATTATAGAACATAATTTAAAACTAACGGAGATATTCCCATTTTGAGGTTTTGGTGTCATAGGAAAGTAAGCGCACGCTTACAGTGTATGATAAACATGCAGTACTTAAAGATAGGACAGCTAAAATATTAATAATACACGCAGTCCTTTTTTACCTGAGGTTTTTATATAAACTGCTAAATATAGGTGTCCCGTACTCATCAGCTTCTGTTTCATCCGTATAGTTCCAAACTCCGCCTATATTTCCAGAAGCTTCGTAAGCCACCACTTCACTGACCTTAGCTTCAGCTTTCAAGTAGCGAATAGCGCAGAGCCCCGAAGGACCAGCGCCTATAACACCTACTCTCATGACGTTTGAAACTGACTGATTATCACATTAACTAACAGTAACCAGTAGCCGCATCCTATATTAGACATGTCATTTGCCCAGCTATCTGGGCGATATCTCGATTCAGAGGTATGCGACATTTGGTACTTAAGGTAAAAGTCTCTGCGGACCCAATAGGGTTTCTGATATATCAATTTAAAATTTCAATTACACAGAAAATACTCATTCTAAAATTCTGAAAAAAAAATGAGAAGACTAATGGAGAGTGGCTTCATATAAATGTTAGTAGTTAGGTCAAAAAAGTAACATTTTCCTATTAAAAAAGGTGAAACTTTTAAATTCACCGATTAAATAGGGAATCCAAAATTTGGCAAGAGTATACAAGATTTTCGAATAATAATTAGCCAGGTAAAATAAAATCCTAGAGAGGCATACACCCTTGTTAATGAATATTTTGTTTCTAGAAGTCGCTGGAATGTCTAAAACTCAAAGGCACTTTTGCCTTAATATTTCTCACCTTCCTAACATTTCATAGAAACAAAATAATCAAAATCGGGGCCTCCCTCCCCTTAACGGGGGATATATGCGAAAGCGTAAACATAACACATCGAAAATCAAAATAAAAGGTAAATTGCAAATGTTCAACTATGTTATAAGAAGGTCTAAAGCTTCGTGGGATTAAAGTTTTATCTATACGGAAAATGATCCAAAATATCTTTGTGATTTTTAGCTAAGGTTTTTAAAAAACCACATAGCTAAGCTATTTTATATGTCACATCGCTTTTCCACCACGGAGTTTTATTAGTTATCACGCACGTTATAGTTCTGGAGGAGTCTTTTTGCAACATAGCGAGGCTAGGATCAATATTGGCCGTAGCAGAGAACGTCGCACTTGTGTGTTTTTAGAGTGGGATAAGGCAACCGAAATTTTTTATATTTCTAAAGGTTGTTCTGTGAATTTAATTTAAAAAATCTAAATAAAATACAACAATTATTAAAATTTATAAGTTAGAAGTGGTTATATGTAGATATACGTGGTTAAGAATAAGGAAATTCCAAATTTAAATTTATAGTAACAGCATATTAGTTTTTTTTCACTATAATAAATATTAATTTTACTTGTTAAATATAGTAAATAAACTGCAATTATGCAGTCTGGATTTACTCGCGGTTGACACAGGACGCGTCCCGAATGTACTCAATCGCCGTTTCCGTATTAGTCTAATTATCATGGAAAGCAAAAGTTTTGATAATCTGGAGAACCGGTCAATAATTTGGAAAGCGTAGTTTCGTGTCAAAGATTATTACTGAAGCAGCAAAGCGACAAATATGGGAGAACGAAATAATATCTTATCCGGCCCTATTGTCATCCTCACCTGCTCAGTGGTTCTTTTCAGAATAGCTGGCGGCGGCGACACAGGGGTCGTCGCGGTGTTCCCTGCTAGACAACAAACGAGGCAATAACGACCGAGCTTAGGCGGTATAACCTAACACCCAGTAGTGCAACTATCTGGAAGAGGCTTCAGTGGCCTGGGGAGCCAAATACTTACTCTCCGAAAGTTCTGGTGCAGAAGGCAACGGAAAACCACTGCACTATTTTCACTAGTACTCAGATTTATACGGATCAAAAGAAGTATGCAGAGCTGACTGCCAACCTTTCTAGTTGGAGAGGCATCCAAAGAAGATGAAGAAGAATAATTAAACACGGAATACCATTAAAAGTATCTAAGATTAGCGTATATTAATACCACGTCAGTGATTTTATTTCAACATTATCTTATCCTCTAACGGCGGGCATAAAAATACCAACATCAGGAATTGTCTGACGATGTGTCTGATATGAATTAAAAACCATCAATATTTCATATTTGAACTCGCCGTTACTGGAATCGCCCATCGACCTCAATTCCTTTCACATCCCGCTTTGTTTAACGAGTCGAAAGAGAGCGACCGTTGGGCTGCTAATTAGAATAATTAAAGACTGATTTCCCTATAAAACTTAAAATATCTACTTACCGACCATAGATAATCCTTTCATTCGTCCTGTTGTGAGATATATGGTCTATCTCACACCTGGTTACAGCGCCTCTCTTAATTTTAATGCATTAGACCGCCTCAAAACGTAATGCATTATTAGAAGTGCATTTTCTCACGGTATAAAATCGACTGAGGGCGAACGCATGTTGGACCGGACCTGGAGGGGACCGATAAACCGAGAATACTTACACAAGTTAACTAAAGCGATGACTTGGTCGTCTCTATGGCATTTCGTTGCCGATGAATTCCACTCACTTATTATATAACATGCTAATTATAATGATGATGGCGATAACTTAGATAGCCAGTTTGACACCCATGGTTGCAAACCGCTGACGTTGAATTTTAAAATCTGGTTTCTATTTACGTCAAAGATAATAAAACTTGTTGTGGAGGTCGATGAATTTATTCTCTCTTTAATTATATAGAGGCACTCAAGGTGAAATTAAGTAGAAACTTGAATGTTTTAATATTACTTATCTTTTTAAACCAAGCTTATTTTATAGATTTATTTTGTCGGGAGTAAAATCTATTATCATAAATGTCAAGTCGAAAATCCACTATGGTTTAGAAAAATGATTCTCTGAATGTTATGTGAAAAAATATCGAACTTAGCTTAATAAAACTATGACTATACTAGTGACTATAATGCAATACCATCTGGTAGTTTTTGGTGGCGTTTTTTGTTTCGATTTGTTTTTAATTTTATGACGTACTGGGTTGAACGACTTATGCCTTACCCTGCTATCACTGTATAAAAACAATAGTTTTTTATCTCAGCGACGCTTGCTCGCTTGCTCTTGCAACAAGTTTTGTATGTGTCCGTACCAGGGTTGTTGCTGATGCAGGTTTTTGTAATATCAGCGGATGCTGATTTTTTTATATACATATAAGCTGATGCTGATGATTACTTAAATAAAATTTATCCTACAATGAAATTGTAATTAGAAGGGATAATATTATTAGGCATTTTAAATGTAAAGTCAGTTATACTACTTCTGTGACTTTTAATTATCAAAACAATCTTCTTACATTTTGAATAAGTTAATATTACCTAACATAAAAAAATAAAATATAATTGCCGGTTAACCACCCAACTTGAAATTTTATTAGGGTAAGTTCTATTTTAAAAACAATAGTTGAGCTGCCTTTTAAGATTGCAGTCGATTACGGGAAGGCTTATATATAATTCCGGCACTGATTAATGATTGTTCGCTAGAAACACTTGCCGGCGGAGAAGACAGCATGCGTAGGTATGCGCTTAGATCTAAGCTCCGCCCTTAAGTCATGTCACGTCACGTGCAGAATATCAGCAGACAATAAAGTCATGTCACGAGCAGAATATCAGCACTCAATAAAAATCAGCATTGATAAATGCGGATGCTGATGCAGATGCTGATATTAAAACCAATGCTGATAATCCGCTGATACTGATGCTGATATTGGCAATAACCCTAGTCCGTACCTTATGGGTCGAGTTATGCTCAAGCCCCAACCTCTCTAATGGATTTTCGATAGATACCGCTCTGAGCCGCGCCCCAGTGGAGCTGCGCCTAGATTGAAAAGCATACACGACGCCGTAAAGTCACTGTACAAAGTAAATAAGCAGGATAAACTCCTAAAAAATAAAAACCTTTAAAAAATACCATTCAGTCAAGCAGCATAGGGGAGAGTCGGATAAAGGCGCGCGGGTAATAAAATCGCTTGCACTCAGAAACGTTTAACATTCAATAAATTGTCTTAAAATAAGGTGATATTCGTAAATTGTTGTGTCATATTTGAGATGTAATATTAGAGAGAAATTCGTAAAATATTGTGCTATAACTATTATGAACATATATAGTTAATAAATAAATAAAATAAAATACAAACGGAGCTGCCATGGAATTCACCGATCAAAGTCGGGCCTATTATAATACCATTTTTTACACTTCTCGGGGGTGAGCAGTGGATTCCGGACTAACGGCCGGCTGTGGTAGGTTTAGGACAGCTGTCTTGCCACATGCGAGCGTCCACCTTAACACCCATTCACTCCCCATGGAAAATAATAGATAGAAATTCGTAAAATTTTGTGCTAAAACCTTTATGAACACATTTTTTTTTCTCTTTATTTGAAAAAACAACAGATTTACATCAGTCTTACGTACTAGAGATAATATTACATTAAGTTATTTGATATAAATCTAAAAACGTTTTCTACTTATTGATAATTTACCTATTTTGTTATACTCTTCTAATACCTTAAATATTTTATTTTAATTTCAGTTTGATGTTTTTTTTTTTTTAGTCCGTTATTTTTGCAGAGGCGAGTTGCTTGAATTGTGATTTACTAAGAAGCATACCATCAAAGCAATTAACAATTTTCACATATGAGTGCATTATACGGGGCACCGGCGAGAATAGAGCGTTATTGGTTGAACGATGCGGCGGGCGGAAGACATCACAACGACGAGTTTTGTGGGTCGACGGAAAGTTCAGCGGGAAACAACTGAGCAGATCAGGGCAGTCGAGTTTATGGGTAAAGAGTGAATTAATGAGGAGAAGATCTGTAAGAGTACGTCTTGTCTTCAGAGATTGACATTTAAAAAAGTGAGTTTGGGCGTTGTAATCGGCGAATTTTATTTCGTGAAAGAATTTAAAACGCATCCACCTCAGAACCGTTTTCTGAACTCTTTCAATGTCCGAAACATATTTTTCATAACATGGATTCCAAATCACGCTGCCAAACTTTAATCTACTCCGGGCAAGCGATGTAAACAGGAGCATAACAACGCGGAAATCCTTGAAAGGCTTTGTTACCCTCCAAATGAATCCCAGCAACATTTGGAAGTCATTAGCTCGATATGAGTATTGAAGCTAAGTTTACTATTAAATGTTATACCCAAGTCGGTGAATTCAGAAACTATTTCCAATTTATGCGCGTTAATATCATATTGGTAATGTGTAGGCCGATGAGATCTAGAGAAAGACATGGTTTTGCATTTATTTAGGTTTAAATACAGTTTATTCGTTACGCAATATTCTTGTAAATTTATTAGCTCGGCTTGAATATCATAGCAGTCATAAGCAGAAGCAATCGTATTGAAAAGTTTAAGGTCATCAGCATAAAGTAAGAATTGCGATTTCCTGAAACATTTTCCGATGTCGTTGATAAACAGCGTGAATAATACAGGCCCTAAATGGCTTCCCTGTGGCACACCGGAGGTGACGTCGATGGCTTTCGACAAATGTCCGTTTACTTGGACTAATTGAGATCGATTCGATAAGTATGATTCCATCCATCGTAGCAAGGAACCGTGAATGCCTAAACGATATAACTTCTGCAAGAGCAATGAGGTATTCACTTTGTCGAAAGCCTTTGAAAAATCTGTAAATATCACGTCCACTTGCTTGCGGCTGTCCAGAGCATTAGCTATGTAGTTTGTATATAGCAATAAGTTAGTGTTAATTGACCGACCGGCAATGAAGCCGTGCTGCTGTTGTATTATGATATTTTTGTATGCGGATGAAACGCTCCGAAACACGAGGTATTCTAATAGCTTGCCAAAAATGCTCAGTTTCGATATAGGCCGATAATTTTTGACTTCGCTTTTATCTCCCGACTTAAAAATTGGATTGATATGGGCCGTCTTCCATTTCTCAGGATAAACGCCAGTTCGCACAGATTCGGTAAAGATATATAATAATGGCGGAATAATTTCCGGGGAGCATCGTTTAATAGAAAGCGGTGGTAGACCGTCCGGCCCTATCGCTTTACGCACGTCTAATCGATCAATATAATTTTTTATATCTGTAAATTTGATTTCCACTAAGGCGAGAGTAACCGCACATGAATTATCGTCAGTGGCTGGGGGAGAAACGGCGGCGCGGAGCGCCGACGCAGATCTCGCGGCCGGGGACGCATCCCCCGCGCCTGTCCCGCTCGATGGAGAAACCGGTTCGTAAACTGAACTGAAATAATCCGCAAATAAATTACACACAGTTCGACAGTCGGATGAGGTAGTGCCTCTGAAGGATATATTTTTTGGTAGACCCCGATTAACTCGGCTGTTATTAACGAACGACCAAAACTCTTTAATATTATTTTATAGCATTTTAATATTATTCGCGGAGCAACAATACACACAGAACCCTCCTACTCAAAATGTTATAACAGGAAAGGACCGGAAGAACACTCCACCCGAAAGCGGCAGGAAGGTGGTGTCACCGAGGTGCAATGGCGACACCGGAATTAAGGAGATGGCGATGTGCAATGCCATCACTAGGATTATCTACCCCGAACGCCCAATAATCAACACACGTCTTAAGTGCCTCCAACGAGGCGTTTATTTTAATCATCACAATCAAGCCGTCAACGAGAAGCTAAAGGCAAACATCGAGATAAATGAGAGAGAAAGTACAAACCGTCGCGAATCTAACCGCCGTGTTTCGAACGCAAAACGTCACCACAAACAACGAAAACCACATCGCAGCGACTTCTCAGCAGAGAGCTTTTCATCTTGTGCCACGGCAGTCCGGAGACTGGTGGTGAAGGGGAAGGTTTCAACTGAGGGCGCCGCGACGCAGTACGAACTCAAAACACGAAAAACTAGCGCGCTCACACGACCGCTTCCAGCGACTTTCCGGACGGGAGCCTTACTTCCGGTGGCTACTTAATGCAAAGTAGGTCGGGGGAGGGATCGCCGGTGGCGTCCAAAAGCGGTAAACGTGCGAAAATCTAATGTGCGAAACACGACACAATTGCAGCTCAAGCGCCGCCCGCGGACGTCAGCTCGCGGGGGCCAACGCCGGGCGACTGGAGAGCGATGCCCCCCGCCGGTGTGTATATCGGGCGGTCGGCCCGAATGAAGGAGACAGCGGAGACAAGAGGGAGAGGGGCGATCGCCGCCCGGCGACTAGTATATATAGGCGATAGGATTTAAGCGTAACCAATTCACTTTGTACACGACTTTGGAATTAAACAACATACTGCAATTTGAATATCGATCGCGAGTTTCATTCTACGGCAGAAACCCTCGCGACACAACGAGGATATATATATATATATATATATATATATATATATATATATATATATATATATATATATATATATATATATATATATATATATATATATATATATATATATATATATATATATATATATATATATATATATATATTTATAAATATATATATATATATATATATATATATATATATATATATATATATATATATATATATATATATATATATATATATATATATATATATATATATATATATATATATATATATATATATATATATATATATATATATATATATATATATATATATATATATATATATATATATATATATATATATATATATATATATATATTTTTTTTTTTTTAAATGTTTTTTCTTTAAAAAGGTTTAAATTTTTAAAATGGGTTAAAATAAAGAAATGTTTTAAATAATACATTCTAAGTATCATGGTGAGTAGCTATCAGATGTAATTACGCCTGATAGCAAGTCGCCACAATTGATACAGTCGCCCTGAGCAAACAGTGTCGAAACAATGAAGTAAAATTACCTTTAACCGCACTTTTATCATAATTTGATTATTGGGATACTTTATTTTTATTTTATTTGGTTTAGAAATAACAAACACAAAAGGCAAAAATAATAAATATTTTTAAATGAGGCTAGGTTTGTGTCGTGGATTGCTAAAGCCAATAATGAATAATTCTTAAAAGAAATTTGCCGAATTACCAATAAAGAACTGGCTTAGAAAGCAACGTTCTACCCATAGAGTCTGTTGAACAGCGTATACATGTAATACATTCACTTCCAAGTTTGCAAAGTAACAAAATTTATCGCGTATTGTATTTTTTTATTATAAATAATAATATGACGCCGCGATCATAAATGAACTAGTATGGCTTGAGGCACGATGCGCCCTGGGAATTCGAAATATTCCGCCGGTCTTACTCAATCGGTAAGTATGTACATACATCGTACAACCCCTTAAAGAGCGTGCTCCCATGAAAATGTCGTATCCGCTTCACTATTCCACTCTTTTACGTCTACCTTCTTTGTTGGCTTAACTTTACCTTAAACCATGTATATTTATTTTATTATAAATCGGCATTGGTTTTAAATAAATTTAGCGGTGACTTCTAACCCACGTTTAGCGCTACATATACCTAGACCATGGGCGCCCGTAGCATTTTTCCTGGAGGGGGCAATTATGGATGAAACTCTCCCCCACCTACACTAATTACAGGCGAAACCTCAAACAAATAAATAGGATAAATATTTCTCTAAATGTAGTCGTCGAGCTCCCAAAAGTATACATGAGGGAAAATGGAATGGTCCTAAGAATAACATAACGATTTAGATTGCATGAAATAGCGCCACAACACGGAGAGATGATTGGACCTGACTGACTTTAGCGCATAGCAATTAAATATCAATTTAAAATTTGCTGAATACAAAATTACAATTTCTTTTATTAAACTAAACAACGATTTTCTAGCATCATTGATCAAAAAGAAATGTACATGTCTCTTTTGGCTACGGCGATAGAAGGTATAAAAAATATTAAATAGGTACCCAAGTAGGTTAGCATTTGTGGAGCAATATTCTTAAAAAGTATGTGTATTAGGAGAAGACACTAAAAGAAAGAGAAAAAATTGATTAGTAGCTGTTCCAGTAGGTTAGCATTCGTGTAACTAGCGATTTACACTCGCAGAAAGCGGTTTCTGCTGCTTAGGTATCACTGGTTATTAGTGCCCCAGTAGGTTAGCATTGTGTATATCGAGGAACCCTATATATATATATATATATATATATATATATATATATATATATATATATATATATATATATATATATATATATATATATATATATATATATATAGAAATCCTTTTATAGGATGATATTTTTATTTAAAATAAAATTAGTAAAAGCTACTTAAAAAGCAGCGAAGGAAATCCCAGCTTGGATCGGGAAATGCTAATATTTAAATGAGATATACTTACGGATGTGCACGACTTTCGACGTTGCAATGTAAGTTTAAAGGTCCTTTTGCAGTCGACTAACGATCACTATTCATCCAAATATACCTTTAAAATATAATACCTTTAAACTTACATTGCACCGTCGAAAGTCGTGCACATCCGTAAGTATATCTCATTTAAATATTAGCATTTCCCGATCCAAGCTAGGATTTCCTTCGCTGCTTTTTAAGTAGCTTTTACTAATTTTATTTTAAATAAAAATATCATCCTATAAAAGGATTTCTTTACAAAACTTATCAAATATAAAAATATATATATATATATATATATATATATATATATATATATATATATATATATATATATATATATATATATATATATATATATATATATATATATATATATATACATACATATATATATATATATATATATATATATATATATATATATATATATATATATATATATATATATATATATATATATATATATATATATATATATATATATATATATATATATATATATATATATATATATATATATATATATATATATATATATATATATATATATATATATATATATTGTTAATATTTGATTGGTTTTTTGTAAAATCTTTTTTTAAAGAATTCGTTTAAAGGATGACACTTTGATGAAAAAATAAAAATAATAAAAGCCACTTACATAGCTGGAAGGTTTTCCCGGACTGGACTGGGAAATGCTTATTGTTTAAACGAGATGTATTCTTGGATGAGTACCACTTTCGACGGTACACTGTAGGTTTAATGGGATCCCTTTATCGCTAGCGAACGATCACCCTTCATCCACATCTCAAAAACAAAGCGTATCCTTTTGCAAACCAAAATAAAATGTCTTTATTAAAGACAAATTTAAGCAAAAATTTGTGATTTTTTTCATTGTGCATTTCCCAGTCCAGTCCGGGAAAACCTTCCAGCTATGTAAGTGGCTTTTATTATTTTTATTTTTTCATCAAAGTGTCATCCTTTAAACGAATTCTTTAAAAAAAGATTATATATATCTTAATATATATAAATTACGTGTCACGTTGTTTGTCCGCGATGGACTCCTAAACTACTTAACCGATTTGAATCAAATTTGCACACAATGTGCAGTTTGATCCAACTTGAAAGATAGGATAGCTTACGTCTTAATTTATAGTCGCGATATTATTTTATTGCAATGTCTATTATTTGACATTCGCAATTATCTGTTAGTTCCAAACGATTTTAACAGATGGCGTTATCTATTGAGTAATCCATAGATGGCGCTGCTATGTTAAACCTACAAACGTCATAGTCGGCCAAGCGTTATTCTAAATTCAAAATATTGTGAAGGTAATACAGTGAAATTATTCCTGCTTTTTAATTATTTGTGCTTCATTGTTCAAAACTCTTTAATTAAAATATATACATGTAAGTATTATCACATAGTCTTAATATATATAAATTACGTGTCACGTTGTTTGTCCGCGATGGACTCCTAAACTACTTAACCGATTTGAATCAAATTTGCACACAATGTGCAGTTTGATCCAACTTGAAAGATAGGATAGCTTACGTCTTAATTTATAGTCGCGATATTATTTTATTGCAATGTCTATTATTTGACATTCGCAATTATCTGTTAGTTCCAAACGATTTTAACAGATGGCGTTATCTATTGAGTAATCCATAGATGGCGCTGCTATGTTAAACCTACAAACGTCATAGTCGGCCAAGCGTTATTCTAAATTCAAAATATTGTGAAGGTAATACAGTGAAATTATTCCTGCTTTTTAATTATTTGTGCTTCATTGTTCAAAACTCTTTAATTAAAATATATACATGTAAGTATTATCACATAGTTATAAAAGTGGAATAACTGCAGTATAGGAACCTCTCTCCAATTTTTTTCATTTTAATGCTAAATCTGGAAGAAAATTGTGTCGGTCGCTATAAATAAGCGAGATATAGTCATTCAAAGTTTAAATTTTAAAAACAGGCCAAAATAATATAATATAAAAATGGATGTTGGTATATCTGTATGCCCGTCTGTCCGAGTTTAATAGACTCCGAAACCGTTTGACCGATCACCATGAAAGTTGGCATATATATGTATTTTTTCATGGTTAAGGTTTTTATATATATCCGCTTTGTTGCAACTTTCAACTAGACGGCGCTGCAGCACACCAACTTCTATGCTGCTCAACCGATCGCAATGAAAATTGGTATACATTGGTATTTGAGAACAGATATAACACGGGCAACGCCGGGTAATACCACTCGTATATATATATATATATATATATATATATATATATATATATATATATATATATATATATATATATATATTTTAATATTTGATTGTAAATGTGTAAATTATTATTTTTTCAAATTGAAATTATGTTTATCACTAAATAAATGAAATGATAAAATAATGAAAGGGCACTTATATATATATATTATATATATTATATTATATATATATATATTATATATATATATATATATATATATATATATATATATATATATATATATATATATATATATATATATATATATATATATATATATATATATATATATATATATATATATATATATATATATATATATATATATATATATATATAAGTAGCTTTTACTAATTTTATTTTAAATAAAAACATCATCCTATAAACGGATTTCTTTACAAACCTTATCAAATATAACTATATATATATATATATATATATATATATATATATATATATATATATATATATATATATATATATATATATATATATATATATATATATATATATATATACTACTCACGTCATCGCTGGTATCACTTGCGTACACATTATACACTTACGTAGAAATCTTGGCTTATCTTGTAAAGTTCTGCGAAACATGACATTGTTTTTGACCAATACGATACATTAAAAAAAGGTCAGTGAAGGGGCAAATGGGAGTAAACTTTTTGCAATTACCACACCCTATCATTCCATAAAACAGTACCTTTTCAGTGTTTTTGAATCCATAATATTTCTGATTTCCCAGAATATACATAGAGGTAGACCGACAGTACCTTCAATTGAAGCTATTCTGAGATAGATAGCGATATGTATCTATTATCAGGTCGCCGCCTGACTGCATAAGCCAAAAGTATATGTTAAAGGTGGCGGGAGCTTGTTGCCCCAGGCACAGCTTAATATCGCAAGCAAAAAATATCTGTCAGGGTGCAAGCTCTCTGTGCCCGTAAATTTTTCACAAGGAGTATTTTGTGGCCATTATTGTTTATTTGTAATCTTTATCTATACACATCTTGTATTTTAAAAACGATTAGTATTAAATATGTGTCGTTCTAGACTTATGTCTCAAAGAATATTTTTTTTGGATTCTAACATTACCGAACACTGTTGTCTAATAGTAGCAAAAGGTATAATGCCAGATCGATATGAGGACGAAACTGGCAAAAAGAAAAGGGCTTGAGATACTGCTGCGTTGTGCACGTGCTCTTATTTTTTTGAAGTTCTTTACTATTTCTCTATCCTTTCTTACAAGTAACGGGGAGGAAAACCGAGGAGTGTCAACATTTTTAGGTTCGGGTATTGATTGATATATGTATGTGTTTACTAATTAGGATCTATTGAACTGCCAAGATGTGTTGCCTCATCATGGGGAGCTAACGGGCCCATGATGAGGTGGCCACGATGACCCGTGTTCAGGGTCGGTCACACTCACGGGTCAACACCCATCCGACGGCCTCCACGGGGTGCGAACCTGGGTAGGACACTGGGTCAACCAGTCTCCCCTGGGAATCAAACCTCTGGCGCTCCTGGACGGTCTGCGCACCGAGCGGCGCAAGCCAATCGATTGTGCTCTCCGACTAACAGTCGGGGGAGTCTGGGAACTGTATTGTTTCCTATGAGCGGGGGTGGTTGCCTACCTTACGGAGACTGCTCTTGAATTGACCATTGGCAATCCGATCCCGGGTCAGAGCCGGACAAAGGACGCCTTGGTCCGCGATAGATTCGGTTTCTCGAACTCGGAACCAATCGAGAGACCGGAGAAATCTGGTCACAATTGGTAGTTAGGGCGCGAGTGCCGCCCGCCAGGTAACATACCTGGCTACTCGCGGTAAGGCGTTGGTCTCTAACGGGTTGTGGCGTAGCTAGACGTCGGATTTGTTATGTCCAAAGTCTTCTACGCTCACTGCACGGTCGACAGAACGATGAATCGTTAAAACGTCCTGCGGTGACGGGTTCGCCCGTTGTGGTTGACATCTCAATATGCCAAGATGTGCATGAGTCTGAAGCGAGGAGTCAACTTCCAAAATAAAGTCATCTTCACTTTTCGTCTCGATCTCTCGGACTAGTTCCGCCTCGGAATACTCATTTCGTTTCAGACTAAATCTCTCGGACTCGGATTCGTTTATTCTTAAATGGAGATCTTTCTTCGAGAATGTAATCGAGATCGTTTACATCATCATTATCCGAAAACATTTGTTCATCTTCCGCTCCAGCCGTCGCACCTCCCGCATCTTCATCATCTTAAGTATATCCTCTTCCTACAACGAAATTCGAATTTTCGTGTTAAAAATGTATCAAGTTGGATTTGTAACAACCCTGAAAATATTGCAGCTTGTATGTGTAAATCACATTAAAAAATCGGTTGTTTTACCGCAAGACTTTCCCGGCAAGTATCCAAAGACTGATTTCATCTGAAAATTAATTTCATAAAAAAAAATCGACGAGCGCCTTCTCTTGAGCGCCAAAAGCCAAGCGCCAATATTTGATTGAAATGAATGGCGGAATTTTAATATTATTAGTGTAGCATGAGATATTCTAACCGACATTTCACATTATATTTTGGCCCAAGACATTCCACCACAACCTTTAAATTTTTTGCTATGACCAAATGACGCCTGCATGTCAAATTCAAGATTTTTCGGATTACGCGTTTGGGCGCTATCGAGATACATGCAGACAGACTGACAGACACACAGACAGACTTCAATCTGGAAATGGTCTTAATCGACTCAAAATAGATATTTCTTCACCATCTCGAACAAAAAAAAAAAATGCGCTTTCACAATACCTTTCCATCCTTGTCAGTTAGTGGGCCGGGCAATGTCACGTATAGCATTTTAAAATAAATGTATAAATGTATGTCGCCTATGAAATGTATTTGAATGGTCGAAATAGTCAAAATCTTTTTCGAATTGTAATTTTGAAATAAATGTATACATGAATGTTGCCTATGAAATTTACTTGTATGGTTACACTTCTATGGTTGTATGTTTACACTACTAACACTTCGCAACAAAAAAAATATTTTCCAAAAATATGTGGAAAAAAGGCAATATTTTTGATGATTCTTACCGATGGTCGGAGTACAAAAAGGTCTCTTTTTTACGATCATACTATAAGTCACTGATAGATAGTGGGAAGTTCCCAGTGTGGTTCGCAACTTTAAGAAAATGAAGTGTTATCAAATTCACGAATATTATAATTAATATTGGACGAGCTGGAGTCTAATGCCAGAAACAAGCACTTAGTATTTCACGGGGTGCCTGAATCCAGCAACGAAAACCTACATGCAGTCGTCGTTAAGATATTACGGGAAAACCTAAAAATAACCAGCCTCAACAACTCGGATTTTGAACAAATTCGTAGGCTTGATCCCCCGAAGACTGCAGCTTCGAAGCCCCGTCCTGTCATTATTCAACTATATTCGAGAAGCGATCGTCAACTCATCTGGTCGTCAAAGAAGCAGATGAAAGGATCCGGCTTCGTCTTAACAGAATTCCGGACGCCCGAAAGACTGCTAATATACACCGATGCGAGGAAGACCTTCAAAGCGGGAAATAGCTGGACACGGGATGGCAGTATCTGCGTACGCTTTCCAGACGAATCGCGGCGAACCATTAAAACAAAGGATATTGACAAAATATTAAAAAAAAAAATGTTTTGGAAAAGGACACTAGGGATGGTCAGGAAATTAAGTGGGTGATGCATGCGAAAGCGTCATAAAACACATTGCATAACCAAAATAAAGGGTTTCATTACAAATTTTTCAACTAAAAAAAAATACGTGTGGCACTCGGGGACTGCCGCGGTAAAGCTATTGCATAGCATTTTTAACAACTTATGCAATTACAATTATTTATTTATTTTATTTTCTTCTGATATCAGATAACTGCGCTCTATCGGAAAACGTTGAAATTATTCCGAATCATCTGCGGAAGCAAATGATTCGGAATAATTTAAACGTCTTCCGATAGAGCGCCGCGCACGAATTTTTTATTTGATAAAGCATAAAAAACGGATTATACAAAAAAAAACGTAGATAAAAAGATAGATAATTAAATTATCTTTAAAATGGTGCAGGTTTCATAATATTACGCCAGGTATTATTTGCGTAGTAGTCGTTTTTGTGTTCGGTTAGACCTAATTTCACAAATTAATTACACTATGTAATATAAACAAAATCTAAAATATTCAAATCGAGGAATATTAGGAAAATGTTCTTGTTTCACATATATTTTTTTCGAATCGTAAGCAGTACTCGTTTAGACGTAATTATCAGTTTAAAATCATTCATTTTCGTTAAGAAATTTCTTCTTTCGGTCGCCGCGCTGGCCTAGGCCCGCGATAAAAGCTATTCAATAGCTTAAATGTTATACGAATAGTTAGATTAGGACCCAAAATGTTTGTCATTAAAATTTCATTTAGTAATCTTGTATATTATTATGTTAACCCCTCCTATCGCGGGGTAAAAATTTAGTCGTCACTTCTGCCCGGGACACTTTTGCGCGTGAAGTCGATGGCCTTGAGAAAAACGACTATAACTTTTAAACTACTATACGGATCGTAAAAGGAATAACTGTAAAATGATCGCATTGAAATTTGAAATTTATAATATTATAACCTTATCTCGTCAAACAATTAAGATAATAATGAATAAATATTTTAAAAGTTGGCATTTTACGCAGCGCGGAGCGCCCTAACCAATATTGGTTAGATACAATTTTAGCATTTGTAAGCGTCTAACCAAAAATGGTTAACTCAAATAGGTAGGGTTAACCTTTCAGCCGCCGGCCCTCCAGAAAGCTATTATACGCCCCGCGCCAGCCTGTTTTGAAAAGAAGGGCGAGCGCCGCGCTGTGTTTATACTAAGTATTTTCCATATTACCATCATATCGATCAAAACTACTAAATATCTATCAATGAATTGCCTAACTTATTTACTAGTTAACCTATTTATCAAAATTTGACAGTGATAGCCAAGGTCGTTTGATCAGAATAATGGTTTATTCAAACGAGTATCATTTTCTCCCGAACGTAAATAAAACACCCACAATTAATTGTTTGAGCATATTTTTTCACTTTTTTTTTAAATTATCAGAAAGCTAAATAAATTCTCTTTAGAATAAAAATAAAATCGTATAACATTATAGTACTAATAAGTAGTGTAATATTAATTTCAATATGTCAATATTTTTGGTTTTACTTTTTCCGGCGGAGTTTACGTGACTCAAAACATAGGCTGTTTGTAAACGATCGATATATTATTTTAGTTAGACTCTCTGTAATACCTCTGAAATCTTGAAACTAAACATAACGGCTACCAAGACAAAGTTTTACTAGGTAATTACCTATTAAAATCCCTTTTTATCCCCAACTATATACCCATTTATTTCGTATTTTTAATACCAATTTCGTTGAATAGCTAGGTAGCTACAAAACACTACCCAGAAACAGTTTTCTCAAAGTAATTAGTAAGGGTGTGTTATGATTATCCATAAAAATATAATTTTCGAAAAATTTCATCAATATCATTATAGCTATTTTTGAAAAAAAAAATACCTAGTTATTTTCCAATAAAATTAAAGTATAGTAAAAATATAAGTGTAATTATTATTAATAATATTAATAAGGGAATATAGTATAATATATATATATATATATATATATATATATAATTAAAAAAATTGTACCTAGGTACTTCCTGGGTAGGTACTTTTTTACTTATAGATTGCAACTATCCCACATTTTGTGTAAAACCATCATTCGTAAATAAATAAAACAGGTGTAAAAGAATTACACCGTTCATATTTTAGCGCCTAATTTATTAGTAGCCATGCTTCTAGTAACTGACTATAATATACCTGCAAAAGGCGATTCAAAAGGCCACTCCTTTTTTTAGGTTACTCAAGTCGAATCGTAATGTCTAACATCTGTTTGTCACTTCCCACGCGACCGACCTATACAATGACGAAGCCCTATGAAGGTCGAAGCATCGATATCCCTGCGTTGGGACCAAGGGTCTGTACTCTGTTTCCAAAACTTTAATCTGCAACAACTCTTACTTCGTCAATCATTTCTTTTAAATTTGTCCTTTTTAATTAGACACCGTGTCACATTTGGACTTGCGTTAACGCATTAGAATCATTGTCAACGTTTTAAGAAATAAATTTTCATTAGAGTTACTTATTGTACTCATCTATATTTACGAACACTAGCGTATTATTAGTCTACTGATTATTATTTTTCATCATTGTAAACAAAATATTTCACCAGTAATTATTGTCGTGATATTTTGAGATTTAGTTATTTCATAATTTTATAATAATTATTATCTTGATTAAGTAGATAACAAAAATACAAGTTACTGTTACCGTTTTAGATTTATTTTACTATACGAATATAAGACAGGTAGTCAATGACGATTGTTTGATAGTGATAGTTAAGTACCAATAATAAAGATAAAGTTTACATTCAAAAATGTCAACATACCTTACAATTATAACTCACCAGGTTGACTTTCTGAGATGACACGAAATATTCGGCAACTCAGAAATAATGTCCATATAAAATTTAGCTTAAAAGTCTGAAAGAGATCAAGAGCAACAAATAACATCGTGATTTATGTCATGTAAAATTTATTAAAGAAAACATTTATTCCCAAATAATTCCACTGACCGCTGGCAAATGAAAGTCCTAGAAATTGCATGGATACTATAAACATTACTTTTTAACTTATGGTTAGTAGTTTTAGAATTATAAATAAAGTTATTTTAAAATATTCATATTATAATTTGAAACTATGATCTCAAGTATATTATCGAGTTCATTATTTGATTTAGTGTAAAAACAATTATTTATTCGTTATTGTCCGTAGCAAAAACAATAATATGTACAAAAATGTTGTATTTACTATTTATGGCTTTAATTGAACTTCATTTGTTTCTCAGTACGATGACAGAAGGTAGGTCTACTTTTGTAACTCGATTTTGACGAACTTTTACACAACCAATTATTTTGAAATTTTACATACATAAAAAGTTCCGATGACAATACAATATTCTATAGTTAAAATAATAAAATACATGTCGGGTGTTTGAATACCTACAACATTTTAAGGGGGTTATTATTTATGAAACATTGACAAGTAGGACTGCTAGTATTAGGATTATAGAATTATAAAGCACCATTGATAATGAAAATATAAAAATTACTCACAAAAAGCAGTAACTTATACTTACATATTATATTTAAAGCGACCTGATTGTAGACGAAAATAGACAATACCTTCTAACTAATAGAATACATTCGTAACCAAAATTCTTTTATACCCTTCCGAGACTCATTGACATGGTTATCTAGGCGACTATTTTGACCATGGTTATCTAGGCGACTTGATTGCGTTGGACGTGATATTTTACTAAACAAACTAAATCATTATGGAGTTAGAGAGGACTGCTTAAAATAGTTTGATTCATATTTGAAAAATAGAACTTTAATCGTGGAAATTACACATTGTCAAAATCAAAACATTACGAAACACTGTTCGATTGCTTTAATTAATAAATTTGGTGTCCCGCAGGGTTCAATTTTGGGCCCTATTCTATTTTTAGTTTATGTAAATGATTTACCAATGTATTTCAAAGATATATTTCCAGCACAGCCAGATACAGACCTTATAGGTCTAGTTGGTTGTACGACTTCGCCTCATTTCAGATATGCTAGCACATTTATATGCATAGAGCTATGTTTTTTCCTCTATACCAATGTTTATTTTTAAAGATTCTGCATATAAGATAGTATGTATGTCCATGTCTCTTTTTTTGTACATTACTTTAACAGTTTGGAAACGCGTGGTCTGGTGGTTAACGCTGGCGATACCGTTACATGTCAAAATCATAAATACGGACTTTACGAATTGCCGCAGATCCTTGCTCGCCGAAATTGCCTATACAATACTGTACCTGTAATCTCTCTTTGGAATTCTCAAATCAAAAATCTATGACATCAAGGAATTTTAAGACTCAAAAATGAAGATACAAGTTTAGTATTTATTGGAGAGTAAAAGACGTAAGCTTGATTCTATACATAAAACTATAGTTAAAAACTTTAAAAAATGTATACTCCATTTTTTTAATATTTAATCGAATACTTTTTGTTTATGTACTTAAAAAACTGTTAAAAATCGTGTGCAGGTTATTTTTCGAAGACTTTTGTTACAAAGAAAAGGAAACAATAAAAAATATATATATCCTCGGAAATTGAATATCCTGTGAAACAAAGTCTGAATTAAAAAAAAAATATAGCGATATAAACTCACTTTTTTATGTTAAAAAATCTTTCGTTAAAAAAATAAATAAAAAAAACTTTCTTGTAATCATTATGTAACAAATATAAAACATCCTCTATAGTCGCGATGTGTTTGGGCGTTGCTACAGTAAGTTAAAGTTTTCCAGGAAATTACTTGTGAAACGTCAGATTAATTTAAGTATATGTAATCTAGACTAAATTTCTAATAACATGATAATATATAATTTATTATAAATTATTTGAAAAAATACGAGATTTTACTCAATAAACGGCTTGCTCGTGTTAACTGTTCCAAGGAACCGGCATTGAATCGCGAATAATACCTATGGTTACTTCCTATTTCGGAGAATTGAAGGTTTATATATGATAATAATATATTTAAATAATATTAAAACAACATCTACTTACATTATTTCTGGTATCCACAACACAAATCACTTATACAGATACTCTAGGAACGTCTTTAAACGTTGCCGTCCGAAGAAATTATGATGTACGCATTTCAGGGTCGGTTTAGGCATCTCAAAAATGATATTTTGTAAACTGCGATATTTCTTTCGGTTGCTAGTTTTATTGGCAAGCGGCTGTACTTAAATTTATTACGCTGGTAGTAAACCATTAGGTAGAAAAGAAATAAAAATCAGCGCCGCATCTGCTGTCACAGACGGTGTGACGCCGGCGCCGAGGGACAAAAATCGTCTGGCACAGCGTATGTGACGGCGGCGCTCTAGGAGTTAAGGACCCAAACTCGCTTTATGATTTTTAGATTACGTTTTTTTAAAATAGCATTCGGGTCGTGCGGGGAAAGAAAAATGTTTGGGTAGCACAATGGGATTTTCAAACTGCACCCAGTGGTTAGTTCCGCTATTAAATATGTGTTTGCAGATCGCCGATTATTCTCGCTCAACGATTTTGACAGCTTTCGTATTCCAAAGTAGGCTATTTCGGGGGTTTCGTATTCCAAAGTAGGCTAACCCACAGCTGCATTCGATTTTATACACACCCGGGGTTCACAGTAGTATCCTTTACAGGTCTCAGCGATCGAGCTATACATCGGGATCGGTTTGAAGATCGTTTTTATATTGAATTTGTTTAGCATCTTACTAAGTTCATCGGTCGATCCGTTCACGTATAGTAAAAATGCTTGTGAGCTGCTCGGTTTCTGAGTTTATTCGTTATTGGATCATGTGCATGTCTCATAAAATTATGCGTAGGTAAACATTTTTTCCTAAGGACATCATTGACATGTTACATCTGCGGAAAATACATACTCTTACATATTTCTATATGTATTATTGCTACAATTTTATAAATAAAAATTAAGTAGGCCTAGCAACGGTGTTGTCGTTTAACAAAATCGTCTTGATCGGGCAAAGAGGCCTTACTTCAAAGTTTGAATCTAATAGCATGAACTCCTAATTCCTATTCCTATTAAAAGCCTATTTCTCTAATCTAGCTAGGCATCGCTAGCGTTACACGAAATGAGGTAATAATACGTAAGGGGGCTCTCCGACTACTGTAATATGAATTCGAGATACATTCCAGTGGCGCTGTGTTCGTATGTTAGGCGGTAGGCGCCCACAATGCGCCGAAGACCACCCTATGTGGCTTAATCAAAGAAGACTTTCATCCCCCAAAGAAGATCTAGTGCGGCAAAATTCGCGTTGACACCGCGTCGTTGCGCGTTGCCGTCGCGCCGACAGCCACGGGGTAGGCATTTTCTATGAGGCGCCGCACACTGATACCTCAGGGCCAAGAAATTATCCAAATTCCATTCTGCGGTAATAACAAAAAAAACAGTTTTGTCACCCCGAGACCTTTTCAGGCTAGTAGCCAAGGACTGATTTCATCTGAATATTATTTTATATTAAAAAAACAACAATGATCGCCCTCTTTTAGCAGGCACACGAACCCACTTAGGTTACTTTAGATTTAGATTTGATTTAATTTTTTGGCGGATTTTTTACATTATTAGAGCAGCCTGTATATGATATATTCAAACCGAACTTTCACAATGTTGTTTCGGCCCAACAAGGTATCTGTGAGCCAAATTTTAAGTCCTTAAGTCCAATATTTCGAGAGTATTATATATGACTAGTGTACCCCCCCCCCCCCTAGTAGAACGATTTCAACCACAATCTTTTCAACTCTTGCAATGACCAAATAATGCCTGCATACCAAATTTTAGCTCAATCGGATTAAGCGTTTTGGCGCTATCGTGGAGATACACACATAAACAGCCACACAAATAAACAGACAGACAGATACACAGTCAGACTTCAATGCGGTAATGGCCTTAATAGTCTCAGGGGACTGATTTTAACTCGATTTTTTTAGCGCTTTCCCAACCCTTTCCTTCCTGGTCTATTGATAGACCGGGAAACTGATATTGGAAACCCCACTCTAACTATGAAATTTTCTGTTGAATAGCCGGGTTTTCTCATTTATGGATTTCTCTAATAATATGCGAGATTCTTTAAAAAACATCACTAGATAGTGTCTTTGCCATCAAGTGAGTTCTGTGGTTATATTGGCTATTCCGAATTTTATGCCAATAGCTTCGAAACCGACCGAGATGTTTAATCGACAGTGAGATACAAACAGAAAAACATACGGACAGACGACGAAGTCGGTGGTCACCAATAGAGGTTGAAACCCTTAAAAACAAAAACCGCGAGAGAAAGCCTTGAAACTATGTAAATGTGGCAGTACCTAAAGAGATGAATGTATGTATCAGCTTGATTCTGCGTATGCTACTAAACTGCTTATGATACAAACTATAATAGAAAATAATAAAGACCTTGGCCTGTGGAGTATATTTATGGCGTATCCAGAGAAATTTAATTGTTCCGTCATGTTTTATTATTGCGAATACAGATCGTAGCCACTGTGCTCCGAAGAAATAATTCCACTGCACGCTTTGGCGAAAGATCCTTCCGAAATCCTCTTAGAGACGTGTGAAAAGTGAAAATACAGCTCTCTCGGTGATATTGCCACAGCGTTCCAACTCCATATGGGAATGCCTTCTTTGCTGATTTAATTTTATCTATTATGGACGCGGCTTCGTCGGCAGTAAAGTTTCTTTCTCGATTACAGATTAGATTTTAAACTTTCATTAAGGATCTGCGCCATGTAAACCCGAATTATATAGTTTCGTAAGACCACAGTTGTTGAAATATGATGTATTATGTAAATTAAATTACATACAGTTAGATACACGTCAAGTAGGTACATTCAAATTAAGTCTCATTTTGTTAAATTTTCAAATACCCGGGGAATATAAACGCTTTTTCTGGGATTATGTTTCCACCCATTTAAAACATTTGTCGACAAACACAACATGTTTTTTTCTCAAAGGCATTAATTTAAAGCCCTTGGGTAGATCAGTTTTTTTAATAAAACTCATTACCTTTTTGTACTTTATCCGTTATTTATTGCCATTTTTTGCTGAATTTTACTGAAAAACTAATGAAATCCGAAATACTTTAACTCTTTTAAGGTGTTTGTCAACTTACTGACATAATAATAAAGATTACTCCAAATCATAAACCATTTTGGCTCGTTTTTTTATATCTCTTTGCATATTATTATTATTCATTAGATATAGAGGATAATTTTATTTATTTTATTTATTTAAAGCAATGCACATAATAAGCGACAAGCGTAACAAATTATATTTAATATCTACACTGCACTAAAACCCACAGCAAGTTGTGTCACGCTTATAGTGAAGATCGGTCCCATGTCGCCCAACTAAGTATGAACACTTGTTCTAGGGCAGACATATTAAACAAATACTAGTTTTAAAACAAAACATAATCAAAAGAAAAAAAAGTAGTTTAAACAAAAAGAAAAAAAGCGAAAATGGAAAAAAAACATTGAATTAAATATATGTAAATATGATAAAAATAAAATATGTAAATATATAATTATAATAAAATAAAACATTGAAGTAAAAAGATAATTAAATACACATATAAATAAAAAGTCACAATAAAATTATAATACCATTAATAGTAAAGTTTCTAAAAAAATTAAATAGTCACAAAGAAAAATTAAAATAATAGAAATAGTCACAAAGTGCAGCCAAACAAAGCTAGATAGTTGAGAGTTCTTGGTGTATTCTGTACCTTCCTGGCCCAAGCATCCACGACACCAGTTGTTTCTTAAAAATTGGAATGCTCGGGCTAATCTTTATACCTGCAGGTAGGATGTTATATATCCTAGGACCTAGATAAGTGAAATTTCTTTGGCCAAATGATGTACTTCTTCGGGGAACTGCAACGTAGTCACTAGTGGCACGTCTTGTGTGTTTAGTTTGCTGGGATTTAATTTTTTCCTTAAGAACGATCCGACCTAAAATCATTTTCACATATAACATGCGCACTTCTAAAACATGCATTTCCTTAAATGTGAGATCTGATGCATACGTGAACGGTTTTCTTAATATTATTTTGATCAAACCTTTTTGCGCGACAAGAAGTGGTTGAAGAACCGTTTTCGCACATCCTCCCCAACCAATAATGCCGTAGTATAAAATGGACTCACATAGCGCATAATATGTCAATTTAATAGTACGTCGGTCTAATATGTTGCGGAGATCCCTAAACACGTAGCTAAGTTGTCTAATTTTTGTGGATAAATAATCAATATGCCCAGACCACCGTAGGTTGTTGTCGATTATGATTCCAAGATATTTAATAGAGTTTACCCTTTCTACGTTCAAACATCGGCAGGTCAGCTTATTGTCACAGTCATGTATAACCAGATGAAGATTTTCTGGTGCTTGTCCAGCTTTTGTAGCACTAAATGCAACAAATTTGGTCTTGCCGATATTAAGTGTGAGCAAAGCCTCATCTAACCAATCTTTTACCAATTCCATCTCGTGATTTGCCATTTGAAATACTTCATGCCAATTACTGCCTTGAAAAATAATTACTGTGTCGTCAGCATATGTGATAGTTTTATTTGTCACTAGATCGCATAGACTATTAATATAAACTAGAAACAGGATCGGTCCCAGAACACTGCCTTGTGGTACGCCATAATTTAAGTTTCTCAGATTGCTATTAACATTTTCAATGCACACATATTGTTTTCTGTCAGTAATGTAACTTCTGAACCAGGCTAATGTCTTGTTTTTCGCTCCTATATCCTGTAGTCGCTGTATTAGACCGTCATGTGGGACAGTGTCGAACGCCTTTGCTAGATCTAAAAAGACAGCTAAACATTTTTCACCTCTGTCTATACAAGATGACACAGTTTTTGTTAGCTCGGCCAAAGCATCTGATGTACCTAGGTCCTTAAGGAACCCAAATTGGTTTTTAGAGAAAAAATCGTTCGAATTTAAATATTCTATTAGCCTTTTCTTTGTTACTTTTTCAAAAATTTTGGACAGTGTGTTAAGCAAGGAGATCGGTCGGTAGTTTTGAATGTTCGAATGATCACCGCCTTTGTAAATTGGAATTACTTTTGCACATTTCAGGCACTCTGGAAATATCCCTTGTTGGTAGCTAATATTGACTAGGTGACAAATGGGCCCGATTATATAATCAATAGCACTTTTATATATAGAAACACTAATTCCGTCCATGCCCGAGGATGACGAATTTTTTAGTGAAGTTATTATTGTTTTTACTTCTTCTTCAGTCGTTTGCGTCAGTTCGAAGCTAACTCCGTTAGAATCTAACTTAGTGGAGGCTAACTTCGTTTTTTTACCGTGGTCTGAAATTCCCTTGTTGAAGTTAAGTTTATTTTTGGCAAGTTCTAATCCTACCTTAGAAAAGTGGCTATTTATGAAATTTGCCATTAGCATTGGATTATCTCTAGAAAAAGTTTCGCCTCCGGCCTTAATTTCCTTAATTGGTGCCTGCTTACCAGAATCCATGGACGTTGCCTCTTTGATTACAGCCCAAGTTTTTTTACAGTCGCCTTTAACTGCCTCTAGTTTATTTTTATAAAATCTTTCTTTAGTTGATTTAATGATTTTATTGCACATATTTCTATATTTGGCATATTTTTCCTAGAGAATTAAATTTTCTGGATTGCGTTTAGTTGCCGAGTGCAGCTTGTCCCTATTGTGCAAGCATCGTAGAAGACCGTCTGAAATCCATGGTTTAATTTTTTGCGATCTGTGAGGTATCCTAACATATTTGTAGGATGTATTCTTTTCTATAATATGTGTTAGCGTTAGTGTAAAATAATCCACAGCTTTGTTTATTTCAGTCGCATCATATAAGAGATTCCAATCTATTTCGCTAATATTTCGACATATATCAGGTAGGTTTATTATTTTCTTTTTACTTTGTAAATTGTTAGTTTTATTGTACGGAGTTTTACCGTGTAATTTTATGCATATGGGATAGTGGTCAGTTACAGCACTTTGATAAATAACCGAGGATATATCTTTATTAGTTCGACACATGAAGTGATCAATACAGGAACTCATATTAGCAATTACCCTTGTAGGTTCGTTTATTTGAGAGCGCAGTCCATGTAGTAACATTAAATCCAGATAATCATCTGCTTGCCTGTGTTTATTACCTGCGATGGAGATGTTTACATCGCCTCCTAAGATTAGATTTTGTTTAGAAGAGTTGTCTTGTAGAATCTGGTCAAGATGTCCAAGGAAGAGCGAGATGTTAGATGTAGACGGGCTTCTATAAAGTGCGATGATACTAGTTGTGTTGTTTATATCGAATTGGAGGCAGTTAGCTCCTGGGATTGTTATTTCTTTTACGGATGTCTGACCTAACGTTTCCTTAAAGTATATCACAATACCATCATTCTGCAGGTAATTTACCTTACTTGTGGATGATACGTATCCCGGGATAGGTTTTACAAGTGGTGATTTTTTTAACCATGCTTCGGTCATGATGATAATATCAAAATTACAATTTAGGTCTTGGAGGGTAACTAAGAAGTTATCGAAGTTTTTCGTTATGCTTCTTATATTAATGCATATTATTTTTAGAAATCCAGGACCACCCAAGATGGCTCGACAAACTTTCGGGTTGCTTCCGTTGTAGGTATGGAAAGAATCAGAAATAATTGAGTCTATTATGTCCATAATTTTCGAAAAAAGGTTCTACCGTAGTGAAATTTCTTTTGTAAGGTTGCAGGATACTTCTAGTTTGCGAAACAATATCAATGTGACAATTTATGTAATGAATAAGATAGAAATGATGAGTATTAAAATTACGTAATATTAAATCAATATCGGTATCTATATATATAATAATAAAATTATAATTTAATAGTCTTGAGTTCAATAAATAAATAATAAAAATAATAAACATGAAAACTTCGAATAAAATGCTATTATGGCAAGTATGTAGTTCATGATAACCATAATTCATGGCGCTTACGAAATCATGTCGAAATCGTTGAAAAATAATTGTCTTTTGCAGCATTATCGATAGATTATCCAGGATATCAAATACAATTATTACTTTGAAGCTAAAAAAGAGGCGGTATTTTTGTTTTTAATTTGAGTATTATTGTCAATATTACCATCAGCTGATAATACCGTCGAGAAAACGGATTCGCTATTAACAATAAATGACTTGTGGCCGTCGCCTTTCCTCATAAATACCTGCCCCGAATTAACCCATACGTATTTAATATTAAATTCCTTGGCTACTGACTTCGCTTTGGATAGTAGGTACCTGTTCTTTGGGGTCAGATCCTCACATACAAATATGGGATGAGGGTTACCAGACATACCAATATCCGCGGTACACAATTTATTGCTGTGAGCTATGCATTTTTTATTGTATTCTCTTGCGGCTTTGATGACGTTGTTACGGAACCCAAGAGAGTTAAACGTGACGACTATTGGGCGGGGTTTGGCATCTGACTTCTTAAGACCGGTTCTCCTGATTGTGTCGATGTCATCTCTGGTAACGTTTATTTTGAGTACATTTCCAATGCTATTGATGATGTTGACTGCATTTTCTCCAGCTAACTCTGGAACACCTCTAATTTCAATGTTTCGAGCCTTTAGATAACGGTCATGTAATTCAAATTTTTGCTCCGTGAGAAGGATTTTATTCTGTAGTTCTTGCATCAATTTTCTCTCGTTTTCCAGTGTTTCTACGCGCTTGTTTAGTCCAGCAACTTGATCAGATAAAAAATCCACCGAGTTTTCGAGGGCTTCGTTACGATTCTGCAGGGCTGTGACTTTTGCTTCTTGAATAACAAATCGCTCCTCAAAAACTTGAAGTATTGACTTCTTAAATTCCTTATATCTTATGTCTAGCAATGATTCGAATTGTTCTGAATTAATTGCCAGGCTAGCAGCGCTGTTTTTCAGCATATTCAGTTCCGTAACAGCTGTCGTGGCTGCATTTAGCGTCACCTGCTTTTTTTGTGTTTTTTTCTGAGTAGTGGTGCCGGTAGAAGTTGCTAAGGTTGCATCCTGGTTAGCGATCGGTGCGTGGTGATTAGTCGGCGTCAATTACATAACTACACAAGTAAACCTTACCTTATCTTAGAACTTATATTGATATTTGATGTTATGATTATATTAATTATTATATAGCATACGTTAAGACTATTTTATTGTCTATTAATTTAAATATTAATATTTTTTGTAATAAATAATTATATATTTTTTGTATTTTTTTTTTCTGTGGCATTTTTTTTCAAACTGTAGAATTTTTCATTTATATTTGATGTGATTATAAAAATGGTTATTAAGCATAGTATTAGTGTATTTGATTATATAATAATTTCAATATTTATGTTTTTGTGTTTTCTGTTATTTTTTTTCGTTGTTTTAATAGCCATTATAAAATATCTTCTTTAATCTACCTACGCATTTTTTTTTGTATTTTTTTTCTTTTAAACGTGTATGAACATTTGGCCTCCATTTTACTCTGTTTAAAATATTTGCCTTGGAACGAGTTGTTACTTATTTGGGCGGGCGGCATAGGATCAATAATCAAGTGATTATCGATAAAATAAAACTTGAAAACCAATAAATCCACGGTAATTTATGTTATACTTATATGTATAAGCATGACAAAAATATGCCGAAGGTTTATTAATTGTTATGTTGTTTTTCTCCTTGTTTAAAGTGTAGATTTTACCAATCAATGATATTACTTACGTTTCGTGATATGCTTGTTGTAAACTCTGTACCATATTGCTATATAAAAAAATAAATACAATTTTGGTTATGCGATATGTTGTTTTGACGCTTCCGCATATATATCCAATCCAATGAATGATACATTTGGATCTGTACTTTCAGCCGGATATCTTCTATTTGGAGAGGATTCGGGCGTCTTAAGGTCATAATTGGTTTTGATAAGTATCTTAGCAATGGAGCCGTCATCACTGGAGAGAATTCTCAAACTGAGTGCAACGATAACCTTGAGATGCCGCGGACCTTCGCCGGGGATCCACGTAAATTAAAAAAAAAATGTGGATGAAAGATACATTTTACCTCGGCAAAGGACAATATGATTTTTTGTATGAAAAGTATACCCAGAGTGTAAACGGCCGGCCGCACACTCACGGTTTCCGTATTCCATTTCCGAATTCGTTTTCCTGGCGCACATGGCGCACACGTTTTTTTTAAATTTTCCGTTCGGAAATAATTCCTGGCGTTCGTTTCGGAATTCAGCCCGTGCGTTCGTAATTCCAAACGAAAAAAAAACGAATGGCGTCATACAGAACGCACCGCTCACATACATTTTGTGTGCGCCGCCGCACACGGACGGAAATTCCGATTCGGAATCGCTCCAGCGCAGTGCCTAGCGGACCAGAGCCTAGCTCACGAAATTTCTCGCGTAGGCCATCACCAAGCTCATCAAATGACATATTGACATGACATATTGACATTCTGTAAAAATAGAAGAATACGTGTGTGTGTGCTTGTAATTTTTGCCCTCTTGAGATATCATAGACTCTCCTTTATTCTCGAAGTATTCAATGGATGTACCCAATTACGACAATTCCTCTTCTTCTTGTGAAGTGACAGCAAATATTCAATAGCAATTCGTCGTCATCCATATTGCCGCGAGGAGTCCCTCTAAGTACTGGCAGTAATTCCAAATTCCAGTAATTAAAGCAGAATTCCAAATTCCAGTAATTCCAGCAGATTTCCATATAAACGGCATCATGTGAAAACTGAAAACACTCAAACTTCGGCCCAGGCGCCAAATCTAGGCTGCCCACTGTCATCTTTATCTTGCTTATTTACTGCGTCTCTTTCAGGGAGCTAATGGGCCCTTGCTGAGTTGGCCACGAAGACCCATTGTGCTCAGGGTTGGTCATACTTACGGGTCTACACCCATCCGGCGGCCTCCACGCATGAAGTCCGGGCCCGTACCATGAAGTTAACCCTAGGAATCAACCTTCTGGTGCTCCTGGACGCGCACCGTGCGGCGTACACCAATCCATTGTGCACTCTGACTAACGGTCGGGGGGGGGGGGGGGGGTGGCTGCGGACCTTATGGCGACTGCTCTTGAAACGACCATCGGCTACTCGATCCTGAGTGAACAGCCTGGTAAAGGATGCCGAGATCCGCGATAGATTCGGTATACACCGTTTCACCGCTTCGTAAGGGAGAGGAACGCGCAAGCGACCTCGAACTCGTAACCAATCGAGAGACCGGAGTAATCTGGTCGTAATTGGAAGTAAGGGCGTAAATGTAAGCCCGCTGGGTAACACTGGTTATCTCGCGGTTAAGGCGTTGTCCTCTTACGGGCATGTGGCGGAGCTTGACGGTGGACTGTTTTGTCCAAGTCTTTTGCGCTCACTTCACGGGAGATAGAATGACTAATCGTTAAAACTTCCTGAGGTGACGGATTCGCCCGTTGTAGTTGACAACTCCATTTGCGTCTCTGCATTGCATTAACTTGTTTAGACAACCCCAACGTAAAATAAAGAAACTTCGACAGCCCAGGCGTCGAATCTTACCTGACACCCTCATACTGATCATTCATCTCTAACTAACTTATTGGCTGTTTCTTTATAAGCTATTGCATAGCTTTTATCGCGGGCCTAGCCCAGCGCGGCGACCGAATGAAGAAATTTCTTAACGAAAATTAATGATTTTAAACTGATACTTACGTCTAAACGAGTACTGCTTACGATTCGAAAAAAATATATGTTAAACAAGAACATTTTACTAATATTCTTAGCCTTGAATATTTTATATTTTGTTTATATTACATAGTGTAATTAATTTGTGAAATTAGGTCTAACCGAACACAAAAACGACTACTCCGCAAATACTATCTGGCGTATTATTAAGAAACCTGCACCATTTTAAAGATAATTTAATTATCTATCTTTTTATCATCATCATCATCATCATCATCATTTATTCATTCCATAAAAGCATTTCACAATACTGAGGAACATGTCAACTTTTACAATCATAATTTACCGGATGATAAAACCGCTTTGATTAATTAAAAGGAAAAAAATAATTGTAATCAGAGGTGATTACTTAAAAATAGTCAACTTTACAAAATAATCAATAATCAAACAAATAATAATCAATACCATAAAAAGAAAAATTCTGAAACATGCGTAATTAAAAACAATGTCAATAAAATCTAAAACTTGGTTCGAAAGTATAGTCATAATATGGATATTTATAATCAAGCAATTGTGGACGCAATATCATAAAAGTCGTCCAGTTTGTAAAGGGCATGTTTGACTAACTGATTTTTCAAGCAGATTTTATATGCTGCCATCTCAAGTCTTTTCGTTGATGATGGCAAAGCATTGAACAATTTAAAACTTATATATAAAAATGTTTTTTGATATTTAGTCAAGCGTACTTTAGGCAATAACACATTGTTCTTATGTCGCGTATTATGGCTATGCCGAGTGGAGTGAAGCTCGCAATTTAAAATATTCTCTTTGGCGTATAAAAGGCACTGATATATGTACATAGACGATATGGTAAGGATACCAGCTTTAATAAAAAAAGGGGCGCAATGTGTTTCTCTGCTTACACCAAAAATTGTCCTAACGGCTTGCTTTTGTAGCACAAAAATGCGATGGGTATCGGTTGCATTACCCCATAGTAGTATCGCATAAGACATCTTTGAATGGAAGCAGGAGTGATACACACTGATCGCTGCACGTTCGCCAGCCAGAAATTTCACCTTTCTTATAGCATAGACTGCCGATGACAAAGTTGCACACAAATTATCGATATGTTGATTCCAGTTTAAATTTTCATCTAAAGTGATCCCTAAGAATTTAGTATTTCGGACAATATTTATATTTTCTGATTCCATTTTAATCGTAATATTTTTGTCACTCTTTTTAGTAGTTGAAAATTTCATCGCTACCGTTTTTGATGGGTTTATGAAAAGTTGATTTTTTTCAAACCAAGTGTTAGCCACAAGAAGCTGCTCGTTTATCAGCTTTTCCAAGACCTGGGTGTTTTTATTTTCAAAAAAGAAGCTGGTGTCATCGGCGTATAGAAGCGTCTTTACTGGCGGCGTAATTGTCCTATCGATATCATTAATAAAAATAATAAATAGTAGTGGTCCAAGTATAGAGCCCTGAGGTACCCCGCGTGAAATTAATTTTGGCAATGACTTAGCATTGTTTATTTCCACAATTTGGTATCTATTATTTAGATATGATGTGATCAGGCTATGAGCTCTACCGCGGATACCATACCTCTCTAGTTTATCTAGAAGAATCTGGTGATTCACACAGTCGAAGGCCTTCGATAGATCGCAAAAAACGGCTATGGGGTTTTGAGATGTGTCAAGTGATTCTAAAATTTGCTTTACTAACTCGCTAATTGCCATAGTGGTCGACTTATGCTTTCTGAAGCCGAATTGATTTCTTATAATAACATTAAAAGTATCTAAAAAAGTATTTATTCTATTAAATATAATTTTCTCAAAGACCTTTGAGAAACACGGCAACAAAGATATAGGGCGAAAGTTATTTATATCTGTTTTACTGCCTTTTTTAAATATCGGCAAAACCTTTGCTGTTTTCATAGCAGTGGGGAAAATGCCTTGCTTTAGGCATTTATTTAAAATCGGTAATAGGATGGGCGTAATTATTGGCGATATATCCTTGATTAATTTCATGGAGTGGCCCCATATGTCAGTAGCCGACTTGGATTTTAATGATTTAAAACATGCACTAAGTTCACCCTCTGTGATCGGATAGAGGTGTAATGAGGCAGGCAAACTATCCGGTAGACTCACACTTGGATTACTTTTCGCCGTGTCTATAATGATATTTCATGTATTAATGAAGTGGTAATTAAAGATGTTTGTAAGTTCCTGTGGATTTGTGTATTTTATCTGATTGTGTAGTAATTCGATAGATTCGATGTTTCTTGTAGTTTTGTTCCTACATTCTCTATTTATAATGTCCCATGTCGTCCGACTTTGGTTTTTAGAATTAAGAATTTCATTTTTAATTGATAGTCTCTTTGCGGATATAACAGTCATCCTGTAAACTTGTTTATATTTATTGTAGTAGCATCTTAGGGAGCCGCTTTCGTAGCGATTTAGTACATCTTGTAGAAGTTGTAGTTTAGTTTGTGATATTTGAAGTCCACGTGTGATACAAGATGGTTTCTTGCATTGTTTAGATGTACATAGGCGTTTTGGAAAACTTGACTCAAAAATAAGATTGAATTTTCTAATGAAATTTGTAAAAACATTATCAGGCCCTGAGTTTAAATCTAGTTTCACGCTTGCTACTTGCTTATAAAATATAGCCTTATTTGTATCAGTTATCTGCCGTTTCCAAACATGCCCTTTATATGACATTTTTTTAATACATAAAGTCTCTAATATCTGTGCATTGTGATCAGAAAAAGTAATAACGACATTATGAATATAAGAATGGTGTGTTGAAACATTAGTGAAGATATTGTCAATGCAAGTCGCACTGCCCGTTGTTTTGTTGATTCTGGTGGGAAAATCCACCATCGTCTGCAGTCCATATGACATAAAGAGATCTTTTAGTGAGTTTGCTTGCGATGATAGCTTCAACAAATCCACGTTGAAGTCCCCGGTAATAACAAATGCTTCATCCTTGCGCTTGCTAATGATACTTAAGATCTTGTCCATTTGGCATAAGAATATGTTGAAATCGCTATTTGGGCTTCGATATATACATACAATGATGTATCTAGTTGTTTTAACCTCAATGCATGATATTTCAATGATTTTTTCAACCGATAAGTCCACAATATCTGGTCTACTTTTTGCTTCAACTGTTTCCTTTGTCAGTATACAGCAACCACCGCGTATGTGTGTTTGTCGACAAAAGTAGCTCGTAAGTCTAAAATCTTTTATATGTAATGTATCGATATTGTAATCATGCAACCAGTGTTCTGTTAAACAGATTATGTCTATTCCGTACTTTTCTGAAATGATTTCCATTTGAAGACTCTTTTTATCAATGCCCTCCACATTAAGGTGAAATATACTAAAGGTACTTTTATTTGGCGTTCTTTTACTTCTATTGGATGTGCCACTATGGATGTTATCTGTGCTGATTGTATTCGATGTTCTATGTATAAGCTTACTCACGTTATTATTTACATGTAGATCGGGAGGGTCAGTTTTCTCGAAAAAACTGAATTTGTGTCACGGTAGGCGCTTTGTCAATTATTGCATCTTTTATTAGTCTGCACAGTTTCCATTTGCCACTGGAGTTTATACAGGATCCTTTCTGAATATAATCGTTCTCGATGAGATGGTCAGTTAGCCAGATAAATTTCGCATGAGGATACGTCATCGTGATATTGTGTAGCATTTTATTTAATGATCGTATAGAGTAATTTGCCTTTGAATTATCGAGTCTGTAGGGAATTGAAGTTATGATTGTGTTTGTATGTGATGATGATTTCAACAGCGCGATCAAATTCGTTTATACTTTCTCAGTAGTCTCTGAGGTCAATTCAGGGGTACGAAAAAAGTTATAGTGAATGCCACCCGTCAATACGCAAAAGTCTTTTTTATCGAGAGCAGCTATAGAGCCCAATTTGATATCCTTTAGTAGAGGATGAGGTGCTCCTGGTTCTACTATACCAAAGGGTCGGTAAGATTTTGATAATATGAAATCTAATTTAGATGCACACGATTTTCCATTTTCGTCAGAAAGTAGTATAACTTGTTTACTTCCATTGCTATTCTTGTTTTTTTTGGATTTTGTTTCTTTCTTTTTTTTACGCTCTCTTATTTGTGTTCCTGATTTATTTATTGGTGGGATTTTGATTTCAGTCTTATCTGCTTTTTTCTGCTTTTTCTTTTTCGTTGCCTCTGACCTTTTCTTTAACTTGCATTTTTCTTTGTTGTCTTGATTGTGTTGAAAAACGTCAATTAAGATTTCGGCATTTGCAACTTCGTCTTGAGGACATAGTATTTTGTCCAACGATTTATAATAATCCTTACTGCTTCTGTCCACAGTAAAAGAGTTAGGATTTAGGTTACATAATTTAGATTTTTCTTTTCCCGACATTGCACATGTTGAGAATTGGCGCTTAGAAACGCTTCCGCTAGCTGCTTGAATTACATCTTCAGTGTCGGTGTTACATCCGGAATGTTCTTTTAAGGTGTTGTCGGAATATGTCATATCATCGTAATAACATTATCTACGATTTTTTTCCGAATAGTCAAAGAATAAAAGAATAATATCCGGTTTTGTTGCTTTATTGAATAACATTCGTGCGCGGCGCTCTATCGGAATTATTCCGAATCATTTGATTCCCCAGCCCCATATGATTCGGAATAATTTCAACGTTTACCGATAGAGCGCAGTTATCTGATATCAGAAATAAATTGAATTAATACAGTATGACCGCGGCGATCAGTGACCGCGGCCACTGTTACGGTAGGATTCTGACATTGTGTTCCGAAAGAAGACGAAATAAATTACGTTATTAAAAAAACAAAATGGCCAGCAAATCAAAATTTTTACAACATATACGCCGTATACTGGAGAAAAATAGATTATTAAGGTAAGTAACGTGTATTATTACGTGTATATTATTACCATTTCTCTGCTCTGACGTTCCTTGCCTGACGTCACATTGGGGTGACTAGACGAATAGGCTTCATGCAACAAGTTAACTAATTAACAGTTATAAAATAAAATACGTCATTTATTTCATAAACTGACGTGATTACTGTTAGATCAAACTTGAATATTGATGTTGAAAATCGATTTAGGGTCGATTTCAATATGAAACCTGCGGGTAAAAGTACCTACACATAAGTATAAGTTGAACCGTCGATTTGCTAAATTCATTCATAAAGCGACAAAATTTCATTCGTGATTTTCGTAGTATGACGTAAATTATACTTTGCTTGGAGGGGGTTGTACCTATTTGTGGCAATAAGATCATTTTGTGGTTTTTAGCCAAAAATCTAGTAGTAATAATTAATAATTCTACTTATAACATAGTTAGGCGCATATCTGACTCACTGACTGACTCTAACGCTGTAGGTAGACAGTCTTTTTTTTAAATTTGTCAGTTTTTAAACCTTTTCTTTTCTAATTTCTACTACTTCTAATTTCGAACTTGGAATGCTATTTCGAACTTGAAATTGTACTTCGAATTTCAAACTTGAAATTGTGCTTCGAATTTTGAACTTGACATTCTACTTCGAATTTCGAACTTGATATTCTACTTCGAATTTCGAACTTGAAATTCTACGTCGAATTTTGAACTTGACATTTTACTTCGAATTTCGAACTTGATATTTACTTCGAATTTCGAACTTGACATTCTACTTCCAATTTCGAACTTGAAATTCTACGTCGAATTTCAAACTTGACATTTTACTTCGAATTTCGAACTTGATATTTTACTTCGAATTTCGAACTTGAAATTCTACGTCGAATTTCGAACTTGATATTTTACTTCGAATTTCGAACTTGACATTCTACTTCAAATTTCGAACTTAATATTCATTCTACTTTAAATTTCGAACTTGACATTTTGACATTTGAAATTCGGAATTTCGATTAAATTTCGATAATATCGGAATTCGAATTAAAATTTCGAAATTTTGTATTGTGCTTTGAATTTCGAACTTGACATTCTACTTCTTTTTCACAGGAAAATACAAAAATTGGACAGTAATGAAGAGAATGTCGTGCAATGTAGAGCTGTTGAAAATATAGAAAATGTAACGCTACAAGAAAATCATTTTCACAGCCAACAACTTCAAATTTATGAACAGCGTAATGAATGCATTACTCCCGAAGTTATTCTATACAGGAACACAGGAATTCCTGGCGATGGTAATTGTCTATTTCACTCGCTCATAAGTGTTTTGCAACTTCAAATTGAGACTTGTGAATTGAGAAATCAGTTACGCGATTCACCCTATTTATACTGCTGCCACAATCCGCAAGAAGCATATAACATTCTATCAAGCACGAATGATTACGGAGATTTGGATTGTTTGTACTTATTTTCAAAAATGTACAATCAAAATGTTTGTGTACATTATTGTTTTTACAACATAACTACAACGCATCAAGACACTATCTTTTGTCATTTTAAAGCGAATGATACACAAAACTGGATTCATCTTCATCGTCGTGACCAACATTTCACACCTTTTTATGAAGTATCAGATTTATTGGAGACAATACAAGACGCTACCCAAAATAAAGCCCATGTTGATGCCAATATTCAACTATTGCGTGACAATAATGAAGATCCTACCGAAGATAACCATAACAATCATGAAAATGAAATTGAGATTGATAGAGAAAATCGAATTGGTGAAAAAATTATGGATTTTATTGTTGATGTTACTATTCCAGTATACACAAATTATCATAAACACAGTACAAGTCATATTGATTTTTATAAAGACTTTACGAGTAATTTATTTGGTCATTCTTGTATTATTTGCGACAGACTGTGGTGGAAAAGAGACTTGAAAATGTCGACCAGTAAACATGAAAGTATTTTGAAAACAATACTGCAGGTAATCTTAATTATATAGTTTTTAAAGCTATTGCATAGCTTTTATCGCGGGCCTAGGCCAGCGCGGCGACCGAATAAAGAAATTTCTTAACGAAAATTAATGATTTTAAACTGATAATTACGTCTAAACGAGTACTGCTTACGATTCGAAAAAAATATATGTTAAACAAGAACATTTTCCTAATATTCTTATCTTTGAATATTTTAGATTTTGTTTATATTACATAGTGTAATTAATTTGTGAAATTAGGTCTAACCGAACACAAAAACGACTACTACGCAAATACTCCATTTTTTTTGCTTTATCAAATAAAAAATTCGTGAGCGGCGCTCTATCGGAAGACGTTTAAATTATTCCGAATCATTTGCTACTGCAGCCGCAAATGATTCGGAATAGTTTCAACGTTTTCCGATAGAGCGCAGTTATCTGATATCAGAAAAAATAAAATAAATAAATAATTATAATTGCATAAGTTGTTAAAAATGCTATGCAATAGCTTTACCGCGGCAGTCCCCGAGTGCCACACGTATTTTTTTACCTATACAATTATTTACCGCTTTAGTTTAGGGATAAGATAAAAGTACTCACTCGGTACTATGCAGTTTTTTTTAAATATAAATAGTTACTATTGATATAGGTATATAGTTTGTGATTTTTTGTATTTATTTTATATATATAAATAATATAGACGTATGCCGATTAAATTAAAACCAAGTAAATTAGGTATTTTACTAAAAAAGTGTAATTATTGAATAAAATAGTTTGCATTTTGTACACTCGATAACTTTTTCAGCCACTTACTTCAGCTTAGCTGCTGCATAATGAAACGTTACACTTGCATTAAGCTTTCGTTTGTTGTATATGCCAAAGTGTTACAGTAAACTTTGCAAGTAATTATGGAATTACCTATTGTCGTTTATCGGCACCCAAAAACCCAGAAATGATGAATATCCAGTAGGGTAATAAAATTCACATCGGAAAGCGCTCTTTCAATATTCCTTAAAAATATTATAGGTACATGGTAAAATAAATTTATACAAATCACCAATATCTGTGTCAAAGGCCATGCGCCTATATGCGTAATGCGTATAATACAGGTAAAAATGCAACATTTAATAAAACAAAGAAATATAGCTTTACTCTTGGAACTACTCGTCACTTTTTAGACACGGCCTGGTGGCATAGTGGTGACCTGATCTTACAATGGAAGATTTTGGATTCGATTCCCGGCTAGGTCACCATTTTCCGTTGAGTTGAAATTAACGGAATTGCATTTTAATTCTGTCGATCGAATGCAATAACAAGACACAAACTTATACACATGTTACACGCACACATACATTTAAACATGACCTAGTAGGGTTAGTGGTAAGAGATTTTCATATAAAAATATACCCGCCCATTGTGAAATTTCACAATAATTAGTAAAAACAGACATACATATAAGTTTAAAAAAGGAAAGCATTAAAAAAATATTTTAGGATCAGTACGAGCAACGTCCAGGACGAAATATGCTAAAAGCTTTAGTATGCAAGATATACTGTACATAGCGGTAAAGCTGACGAACGAAGCTGAACTGTAAGATTTTGAGTTTTTGGCATAACAAATAATTATGTACTAATTTTCACTTAATTTCGCAAAAGTATTTCATTAATAATGAATCAAGTTTTTAAGTTTTTTTCTACTTTCTTAAAAATTACAGGTTGCACGAAGTATATCTCCTATATACATATTTTAACGCTTATACGTCACATTAAGCCAACGAAAGCGCATTGAAAAACGACATTGTTTTATAAACGAAGTGGAAGGCACACATATTGAAGGTCTATTATAGACAAAAAGCCCCTTAGTCACGTGGGAGTATGGGAGGGGAGGAGAGCGAGAGCGCCCGCCGTCGAACGTGTAGAATTTTTCCATTACGTCGGTAAAGATTGGAATTTCTGATGGTAATATAAAATGCGGGAACTAACGTAATAGAAATAGGCGAGTAAACTGGATAAGCTAAGAACGATTAACATACTCGTAAACATGGACGTCGTTTAATCGCATAATGCTTACTTAGAATATTTTGGGAGCTTAGAACGAGAGTAGCGTATTGCTGAAAACTGCAGCACTGACATCCATTATAAAAACAAAATCTGATTTCATGTTGCGCCTGAAGAGCATTAAATATTTCGTAAAGAGAAGACTAATGTTTTTAGCAGTGCTTCCGGCACCTTCCACTAATTTGACACGGCTGCCGGCACTCGTAGAGTATCGTCCGCCGGCTGCCGATTGACAGACCGGCGCGGCGGTCTGAATTTTCATTTAAATTGATAACATATTAAATTTAGTAGAAAAGCATGCCGTTACGCTGTCTCTTTTTTCGTGCATGATCATGATACTCCAAGCAACGCCAACATAGCCCTCCCCAAAGTCCGCTTTACTTTAATCCACAAGTCATTTGTATGTTCCGACTTTAACCTCTTTAATTACCTTCCAAAGTTAATACAAGATTTAGAAGTAAAATTTTCGGAATTAAAGATAAAGATTGGGTCATCATACAAGATTTTAGACGAACTTGAAAAAGACCTATATCTATTAATTATTTATTGATTTTCATCGACAATGTTATGGAGATTTCATCGACAATACTGTGCAGACACAATAATCGCAGATGCAGTGTAAGTACCTAGTTGACAATACGAACATCATGTGATGCCATAATTTAGGAAATAAACGACGTTCTGCACTATTCATCCCTCCCAACAATATTTTCTGTTCACTGAAAGGCTTTCATCGCGTGAAAATCCGATTAGTTAAAGAAAGAAATGGGAGAGGGAGAGATTCCTCGCCGCTATAATCGTCTCTTTTATCCGAACCACAGTTGAATGCCCAGATACTTTTCAGTTACGTACTACCAACCACCTAGTGCGCTTAGAAATTGAGTGATATGTGAACTTGCGAACACAGCGTCAGGCCGCCGAGTTTGAACATTCTTTTGGAGGAGTGTTATAATTCTCCTACAGTTAGAAGCGGAGAGAGTACCCTCGTTTACGACGGAGGTTGTTTTTTTGGGCAATTGAACGGTTTATAACGAAATTTCACTTACAGAATAGAAGAGTGGGTGTCACAGAGAAATCTGGATCAAGCTCTTCAGGACGAATAGCATATCTCGTAGAAAGGATACTGCAAGCGGGGATTTGAATAGGTTTGCTATGATTTCTTGTCGAGTCTTGTCGAATTTTTACAAGAAATATATTTATGGTGGCTAGGTAGGTACCCACTTCCTTGATCAAACCTATTCATTTGCAAGAACTATTCGGACAGCATTCAATTCATATAATAAGAAAACTTTATGTGTTGTAACAATATTGTGCCGATATGTTTTGTGTCCGTAGCCATAGTCTCGCATAAAGTTGCACGAGGTCCGATAGTAATAGACCTTAACCCCGTTTCCCTCCGAGTGATTTTTGGCCTAAAAGATTATAATTCGATTTATTGAAATTACAAATTTCACAGAAAAGATTACAAATTCGGGAAGCGTAATTTATGAGGGAGTAAAACACACTATTTATTTTGTTTGGTCATTACATTGATCCAAAGTCAGTTGGAATACAAAGACTTTAGGGATTAGTGCGAAGAATTTTAACTGCCATTGCAATCCATGCTGGTACGGACAGATTATACGTTTAAAATGTCGTGTAATGATACTTCGTATCTAATGATAATTTGTATCTAAATATTTTTGGGCCTACTTTTTATATAATCAACTTACCATTTAATATACCAAGTTAGCAATTATTGCCAAAAAAAAATCCCAAAGCGTTGCTGCCAAATGTGAAATATTGAAATTCAACATGAATAAAATAATTAAATAATTTTTTTTGGGTCGCCCTATTTGCGGTCGTAGATTTACAATTGAATCGGATTCATAGCAATTTTATTCAAAACAATCACAGTAATTATATTTGATTTACCGCCCTACATTTCTTTCCACTATTCTATATAGTAAGAGGCGTGATCAGAAAGTAAGAGTACTGAGATTCTGACGCTCAAGCGGTTTTTTTAACAGATGGAAATACTGCGTTCACGGTCAATTTGTTCGGCTTAGAAGTTAGCCTCGGTCGATTGAAACTTCTTGATGTAGTGCCGTGTTGAAATGGGTTTATCGATTCCAAATGCTGCCAGCTTCGAGTTGAGGAGTATAGTTTGGTTTCTTCACGCGAAGGCAAACGCGCAGTTACAGACTTTTAACGAAATAAAAACAGTTTCTAGAGAAGGTTACTGAACCGTACTAATATTTAGTAGTGGTTTCGTGAGCTTAAAGGCGTAATTAAGTCCACAAATGATTCAATATCGTCATATCGGCCCTCAAAATCATAGTCTTTTGGCCTGAAATCATCGTCTGAATCACGGCCCGAAAAATCCTCCTGGTGGTCAATACAATACAATACAATTTAGTTCTACTCCCGTAGGTAGGCATTTCTACACTTGGATGCGTCATTGCGTCTAACATTATAAGTAATGTAAATAATTAAGGAGTATTAACTATCGTGATAATTGTGACTATATAATTTAATTATTGTAATTTTTAATCAGCTTGGTTCCATAAACGTTACCAATTCACCTTGAATTTTTGCCCAAAGAGGAAGCGAATTAATACCGCGAGGTACTGTTAAACCCTAAAAATCTATGGATGGCGTTCAGAGCGAATTAAGGGGAGAATTAAGTAAATAAGTGTGTCTGTTGCATGATAATAAACGTACCTACACAGCCAACGCTACAAAGCATCAATTGGACTCATTCGGTTGTAACATAATCAACTACCTCGCACGCAGCCCTTCAGATTCTCATCGTTTAACCTCTCTGAAATTGTTTATGGTTGGGAAAATATTTTAGACCGACGATGAAGTCCAGAGTGCCGCCAAACAATGCTCCAAAGAGTCTTTTTGACGAAAGTATAAAAAAGTCATCACTCGTCTCCCAAAGTGTATTGAGAATAAAGGGAATTACCTCAAAAAAAGCGTTTCGTTTTATTAAAAAAATAAATGTATCCTTACTATTTGGATATTCGTCGGCCAAACGAAGAGATGTTATTCTCAAAAAATTATACAATATTATTACACTTTTATGGGAAATGGATTTCATACTGAAAAATTATACTGAAAATTAAGGGTATAAAGCAACAGTATTTTTGGTCGGACTCTAGTGAGTACAGGTATTATATCAGTTCCCACTTCAATGTCTCTATTTCGCCATCGGTCGGCGTAGGAAGAATGTTAAAGTCAACCGGAAATGATTCGGCTCGTTCTAAGAGTTTTGATAGACAGAATCGTATTCCCTTTCCGCTTCCGCTAATAACCGGAATCCGGTTATATTTTTGCTCAATACGCGGATTACCGGCTATATTGGGCCGCGCTCGTCTCAACTAGGGAGACCACCAATTTGTTAAATCGTGGACTGGTACTAATTTACATGTAAAATACTTTTATTGAAATCTACATAGCCTGGTAGTCTGTACACTGCTAGTAGATGTCAAAGAAACTATAAGAAGTGCGAATAATTTATAAAAAGCGCTTGAAAACTGGCGATATTTATTCTTGCCCGTTTGGTGACTACAATAAGTTTTAGGCAAGGAATATTTCCACAACGTTGCAAGGTTGCTAATATTATCCCAATTTACAAAGATGGTGACCCCACGGATGTAAATAATTACAGACCCATATCTCTACTAAGTTCGGTTTCAAAAATATTTGAAAAAATAGTAAAAGTAGGAATTAATGGCTATTTAGACAAAAATAATATATTTTCAAAAAACCAATTTGGTTTCAGAAACGAAATGGGAACAGCAGATGCAATTTTGCAATTAACTGGAAACCTGACGAACGCTTTGGGTAGGGGCAGCAAATGTCTTGCAATTTTTATCGACCTGGCCAAGGCGTTCGATACCGTTTGTCATGCATTGCTTATTTAAAGTCTTCGGAACATTGGGATAAGAAATAAAGTTCTTTGTTGGTTTAAGGACTACCTATGCAATCGTGAGCAATCCGTCAGTATTCAAAACAGCGGTCATAGCGCAAAATTGCCTTCAGTATATGGAGTTACCTAAGGTAATATCCTGGGGCCGCTGCTCTTCTTAATCTATATTAATGGGTTAATAATATACAAAATAACTGTAGCATTATTTCATATGCAGACGATACCGCATCATTTATGAAGCTTGAACATGGACTAATTGTTTCTCTTTGGCTGAGAAGGGTTTAACGGAGATAAAGTCGTGGATTGATAATAGTTTGTTGTTTCTTAATATCTCCAAAACGAAATATGTTCCACTTAGTATTAATTCCTCAGGCAAACCTGACCCGGAACTAAGAATACAAATACACAATGTTAAATATCAAAAAATCAATTAAATAAAATGCTGATGTCCTTCTATTGATCGCGCTGAAAGTATAAAATAACTCGGAGTGCAAATAGATTGTCAGATGGGACACACAAATTAATATGATAACCAATAAAACCAGAAAGCTAGTTTATGTTTTTAGGGCTCTTAGATCAATTTTAGATATTAAAGCGTTAAAATCTGATATTTTGCTCTTGCTCAGTCAATATGGATGTATGGAATTCATTCCTGGGGTGGAAGTTCCCGTGCACTCATCGATAAGCTGTTGAGGGCACAAAAACTTATTTTAAAAATTATGTATGATCGGCCGTTGAGATTCCCATCGGAATAGCTATACAGCAAAGCATCCGTCCTCAATATTAGGCAGCTTTATATAAAAAAAATATCATCATCCATTTTCACAAAAATCTCAGCATCCTATCACAACACCAGGTCAGCAACAGTTGAACAATACCTTGTCCTTTAAAGGAGAACTATATTTGCTCAGCGGCATTATCTTTTTATAGCTCCTCGAGCCTAGAATATAGTTAAAAACGTAACATATACTTAAAAAGCAACATTATTTTAAAGAAAGAAATTCATACATGGCTTCTAAATACGGGTATAGAGAGGGTACAAAAGCTATTTTTCCATTTTGAGAAATAAGAAATTGCAAAGGATTAGACTCCTGTTTCTATTTTTATTTTATTTTTGTACACATTTTAATTAACGTGAGTGAATTAGAAGTGCACTCGCAATTTGTAACCTCAATAATCGTGTTGAGTAGGTATGTATGTATGAGTGTGTATATATTTGTTTTCGAAATTTCTGGTAGACAAAAGTAATAAAATTTTATTTAATTTCTAGTAATATAAATTATATAATATATCCAATAGTAATATAAACTTTATTTGATCTCTTGTAAAATAATTTAATTTAAATAAAGTACATTTAAATAAAGTAAGTAAATAAAGTAATAAAGTACAAATTTAAATAAGTTTACATCATTTTGAAGGATGGATCTTTATGGTAAAAGGTAAAGGTAAAAGGTATTTATTTCCAATACAACCATACAATTGTGTAGGAATGACAGTAATTAATCTTAAATTAGTTACTCAATTTAGACAAGAGATGATATACAATATATAGTTTTAAACTTACCAATTTACAAAAACATAGACTATATGATAACAGTTTACAACAAAACAATTAACGGTAAATAATATGTATTAGATTAAATGGGTAGATACGATGCTATGTATTTTCAAAATATTTTAAGAAGTCGTTATGGGCATACATGTTGATTTTAAGCAGATAGACTCGGATGGATCTCTTGAAAATATCGATGTTTTTAATTTCTTTTAATCTTTCGGGCAATTTATTGAAAAGTTTGAGGCCTAAGTATCGACTAGTCGCCTGGAACTTGGCAGTACGTGCTACGAACGGTTGGAGATACAGGGTTTTATTCCTGGTGTCATGCCGATGTACTTCCTCGTGGGATATGGCCGAGCTCTTATTGCAATAGAATTCGCAAAGAGCTTCTTGAGCAAAAATCGCATATACGGTCAATATCCCTAGTTTTTGGAAGTGTTCACGACATGACTGCCGTGGACCAATACCTACTATCGCACGTATGGCTCTTTTCTGGAGAGTGAATACACTGTTGATGTGTGCTGCATTACCCCATAAAAGAATACCATAGCGAAGGTGTGACTCAACTAGCGCGTAATAGGCCGATATTACTTCAGTTCTCTCCAAACAATTTCTGATGCGTAATAGAGCATAGCAGGCTGACATGCTCTATATGTAGATTCCATGACATCTTTGCATCCAGAGATACTAAGAAGGAAATTTCAGTTAAAGGATATGGGTATACTAAGAAGGAATTTTCAGTTAAATTCGCATAAGTATTTCCTATTGTATCATCTGATATCACCTGATCCGATGCGTTTACCATTCGCTCTCGAAATTTTTCGATCGAATTGACTGGGGTCACAGCTTTTTTGATTTACTATTGATCCGAACATATCGTCGTCGTGGGTTTCATCGAGCAAGATGTATTAAAATTTGTATAAAATTTAGTGTAATAATTTTTCTATTTAATTTAAATTTCCAAAAATAAAGACGACTTTAATTAGCTGAGCTCTACTTTCAATGAGTAAAATACATCCTTTGATAAAAATAAAAATAATTAAATAAGTATTAATACTGTATATGATAGCTGATTAAACTAGCAAGTTTTTTTACTAACATGCACACTTAATGTTATAGTGATTGTTTGAGATAGACATTTTTATTTGAAACATAACATGTACCTACATTACAACATGTACACTGTGTAGATACGTTCCAACCTTTAACAACATGAGCCGGGAGCATAACAGATAAGCGGCGGTCCTGGAGTTCCTTCATGCCGAAAATCGCTAAAGGAGATAATTAACTGGTTTGGGTACAAAAAACTAGTTTAGGAAGTTTCGTTTTTTTTTTGAGAAACAGATGGCTACGTTAAGATGTTTCAGAAGTGCCAATCATCATGCACACCAAATTTCTAGCAGCGGTAATGGTCTTTGGGCCATAAACCGCCGACGGGTACATCCACGTCTTGGAGATGGAGCGAAGCCCTGGATGGGTATGGTGGCCGCTGGAAGAGACTACGTCTCTCAGCAGGACTCAGCGGAAGCCTACAAGTCGAGAAAAACTCAAGCGTGGCTTAACGGTAATATGCTCTACCACTGTTCACCCGATTTGTGGCTGTCGTCTAGCCCAGACTGAAATCCTCTTGACTATTACTATTCAGGCGTAGTTGAGGTTAATATAAATGCAAAATATCACAAGACCAAGGACGCGCTGAGGACCACCATTAGTGAGGTGATGACCAACATGGACATGGTGGTGTTAAGATGTGCATGCGATCGCTTTCGGTCAAGGCTGGAGCAAGTTGTAAATGCTGGTGGCGGTTATATTACATATATTACATTTCCATTTTTCAACATATGTATTTCATATAATTTTGCCAAGTTGTGTACGAAATAACCTATTTATTTTGCTTATTTTTTTATGTTTCAGCTATTAGATCTCTAGCGAAAAATTTTGTAACAAATAATAATATTACCTCTTTAAATAATTAAAATTATTACCTATTCTTTATTGCACAAAAATAAGTAAGTTTTACAAAAGGCGGATTTAATGACGCATGCATTCCTGCCGATCAACAGTTGTAAAATAAATAAAAACACCATTTTTAAAACAACCGACAATACGCATTCGTTATTTATTACCGTATATTTTTTACTCGCAACGAATTAAGAGAAGCTGCGATGTATAAATTATAACTCATAAAAGAGCTTCCATATGATATATGGTTTATTGTTATCGAAGGTGAGATGGGTGGCCCGAAAGAGTGGCGTTCTCCTTTTGAATCAGAGGCCGTAAGTCGCGATAACAGACGTAATAATATCGATAAAGATGCCGTATCGGCAAAATTGCGTATCGTTGCGTCATTGGTTTAGAGATACCTCTAAATCTCGATTAGATTCTAGGATGCGAGGGCATCCTACATGTTCGCCGGCCGATGGCCGCTCGGCTGGAGTCCGCCTGCGAGGTCGCGGCCGCCCGCGCCGCTCTGTAGGGACAAAGCGACTCGCCGGCCGCTGAGAGCGTAGGCAGTAGGCAGGCAGTAGGAAGACGCTCTATCCCCGGGGACTCGCCCTTCCAGCCCACAATGTGACGTCACAACAAAGGAATTGGCAAGGTACAACAAAAGACTCGGACCACCTACAGCTTTAATCCGGCCACGTAATACGGCTTACCTATTATTTACTTTCTACCCTATTGATAGGATATAAAAATATGATTGACCTTGTAGGTATAGCAAGGACAGTCTGCATGCTAAAATAAAGTGTGATTGAAAAGCTCTATTTCACTGGTTTACGAATCTGCGATTACTGTACACCATTCAATAATATCAGTATAGGAGGCGGGGTGTCTGGAAAAGGAAAAATTGATTATTGCCATTAAAAATATATTTGAATAATTATTTTATTCATTCAAGATATATACATATTGAGATGTCAACCACAACGGGCGAACCCGTCACCGCAGGACGTTTTAACGATTGTTCGTTCTATCGACCGTGCAGTGAGCGTAGAAGACTTTGGACATAACAAATCCGACGTCTAGCTACGCCACAACCCGTTAGAGACCAACGCCTTACCGCGAGTAGCCAGGTATGTTACCTGGCGGGCGGCACTCGCGCCCTAACTGCCAATTGTGACCAGATTTCTCCGGTCTCTCGATTGGTTCCGAGTTCGAGGTCGCTTGCGCGGTCCTCTCCCTTACGAAGCGGTGAAACGGAGTATACCGAATCTGTCGCGGACCAAGGCGTCCTTTGCCCGACTCTGAACCGGGATCGGATGGCCAATGGTCATTTCAAGAGCAGTCGCCGTAAGGTAGACAACTACCCCCACTCTATAGGAAACAATACAGTTCCCAGACTCCCCCGATTGTTAGTCGGAGAGCACAATCGATTGGCTTGCGCCGCTCGGTGCGCAGACCGTCCAGGTGCGCCAGAGGATTGATATCCCAGGGGAGACTGGTTGACCCAGTGTCCTACCCGGGCTCGCACCCCATGCGTGGAGGCTATCGGATGGGTGTTGACCCGTGAGTGTGACCGACCCTGAAACAGAATGGGTCTTCGTGGCCAACTCAGCAAGGGCCCGAATTTATGAAATCGAAGACTATCACGGTTGTTTGATATTATAAATAGGATAAAACGAATTTACCGCGTGAAGTGTATAGCCCCCGACCTTTTGGAGACGTTGCAGCCGCCGTTGTCAAGGATTGACAGAATTGTTTTATCCTATTTATAATACACAGGATTTATTTTAATACACAACGATTCTGCGTCACTCCTAACTAGGCAGCGACTGTTATAAGGAAGGCACTAATTTTATATAATAGCGTATGGAATTTTATGAAAAAGTTTTATTTTCCAATGGTTTCATAATCTAAGATAATAATGGCTGCGAAATCGATATAGTAACATAGTGTAATATAAACTATATATTGAATAGTCGGAAAATAGAAATTATGTAATCAAAATGATAAAATAAAAAAAACATTTCTGGAACGTCATGAGGGTACATTAAGTTTCCGTTCATTTTAAGAACCACCTGTGTCAGTTCTGATATATTGAAGTATTTTCCTAAAACGTTCATTAATCTCGGAGCAAAGTAATATAATGGCCTTGCCCAATCGATGAAAATCTCCGGGGCACTGTATATTGCGGTGCGCTGTTATTGTGTTCTTGGCAAGGAACAATGTCCTGCTTGCACCCGATTGAAATTTAAAGCAGTTTAAAAAAATGCAGTTAATAAATATATAGTGTTTTCGCTTCGAGAAACAACTCATTGCACGAATACACTTTTAAATTTCTGAGTACAATACACATTGTTGTTTTTTTTGTACGTTATTAATTCTTTCGATTGTTTTCTTAGAGTATGTTTCTCGCCCTAGAATGGCATGTGTCGTTATAGATTGACCAAAGCGTATACCATTATAATTTGCCCAGCTTCAAGAATATCCCTTAATTCAAGAAAAATATATTTATGTTTCCTAACAATTTTGACCAAGTGATTTATTGCAGATGGTAATTAGGTATTTCAATTACTTCACTGATTCTATTGGCCCGCAAACACAATATAAACTTTTATTGTCACAGTCGTGAATACGGCATTTTACAGGTTGGCCTCTTTTGTCAATGCTGAAGGGGAAGCATAAATATAAATAAAATTAATTTGAGCCATATTTTCACTTTTGACATTCCTGCACTTATTCGAATATAAACCATTTTCCATGTGGAATCGGATAATATGAATACTGTGTCATCAACATAGGATATTATTCTTCCGCGATTAAGTTCACATGGCGGATTAATATACCTAATAGTAATATTATGTATATGAAATTAATTAAATTAATTAATTAAACTTACATACGTCTATTAAACCCCTGTGAAATTGGCGTTTTAAATGGAAAAAGTAAAGAGAAAAACAAAAACATTTTATCATTCCAAATGTGTATCATTGTTATCTATGCACTTTCGCTATTGTATAGGTAGTTCATTGATTCCTTTGCTGAAAAAAATGTGGGAGCGAAAATCAATAAAATCTTTGAAGGCGTTTTGGACTGCGTCATCGGAATTGTTTTTTTTTCTTGCAAGAAATTGTCCATATTCCGGAAAAAGTGGTAATCTGTTGGAGCAAGATCTGAGGAGTATGGTGGATGACGGAGATCTAATCGCAGCCCCTCTAATTTAGCGACTGCATGTTGTGCAGTGTGTGGTCTAGCGTTGTTCTGAAGCAGCAGTGGGCTAAGGCGATTGATCAGTCTCGGTTGTTTAACGGCTAGATTTTCCATCATGGTTTAGAATTGTTGACAATACAGATCTGCCGTAATCGTATGGCCACATTTTAGGAAGCTGTAGTGGATGACACTGGTCCACCAGACACTCACCAGTACCTTTTTCCGAGTTAACTTTCGCTTGGGACAGGATTTAGCCGGTTCTCCTGGGTTCAATTATTGTGATGAGCATTTCCGATTATTGTACAGGATCCATTTTTCATTACGATACGATTCAAAATTCCCACGTTGTTGTTACGGTTGAGTAATGTAACAAACACGACGCGTGTTTGTTGGTGTGCTTCACTCAATTCAGGCGATACCCATTTTTCGAGATTATTCACTTTTTCAATTTGTTTTAAATGAATATTTTTTAAGCTATTGCATAGCTTTTATCACGGGCCTAGTAGGCCAGCGCGGCGACCGAATGAAGAAATTTCTTAACGAAAATTAATGATTTTAAACTGATAATTACGTCTAAACGAGTACTGCTTACGATTCGAAAAAAATATATGTTAAACAAGAACATTTTCCTAATATTCTTAGCTTGGAATATTTTAGATTTTGTTTACATTACATAGTGTAATTAATTTGTGAAATTAGGTCTAACCGAACACTAAAACGACTACTACGCAAATACTATCTGGCGTATTATTATGAAACCTGCACCATTTTAAAGATAATTTAATTATCTATCTTTTAAGCTATTGCATAGCTTTTATCGCGGGCCTAGGCCAGCGCGGCGACCGAATGAAAAAATTTCTTAACGAAAATGAATGATTTTAAACTGATAATTACGTCTAAACGAGTACTGATTACGATTCGAAAAAAATATATGTTAAACAAGAACATTTTCCTAATATTCTTAGCTTTGAATATTTTAGATTTTGTTTATATTACATAGTGTAATTAATTTGTGAAATTAGGTCTAACCGAACACAAAAACGACTACTATGCAAATACTATCTGGCGTATTATTATGAAACCTGCACCATTTTAAAGATAATTTAATTATCTATATTTTTATCTACGATTTTTTTCGAATAGTCAAAGAATAATATCAGTTTTTTTGTTTTATCGAATAAAATTCGTGGCGCTCTATTCGCGGCGCTCTATCGGCAGACGTTTAAATTATTCCGAATCATTTGCCTTTCGCAGCCGCAAATGATTCAGAATAATTTCAAGAGAGCGCAGTTATCTGATATCTATACTAATATTATAAAGAGGTAAAGTTTGTGACGTTGTAGGAAGTAATCTCTGGATTTACTGAACCGATTTTGAAAAAAAATTTACCAACAGAAAGCCACGTTATTTGTGAGTGTCATAGGCATGATATATAGTAATCCGAAAAATGAAAAGACTTTTTCGTGGTAGTCGGATTTCCAAAGTAAGTCGGAAAAAACGGTCGAACGAAAACGTTTCTAACGAACGCTGCCTTAACGATGAGAGATATATGATTAAGTTCTAGAGAAAAGTTGTAGAGCTTGATAATGCCTACAAAAAAGTCAGCGCCAGCATATGTCTAACTTTTATATTTAAGTAACAAACAGTAGTATTTTATATTTTTTTAAAATAATTTAAATCGTTAGCTAGTCGTTGATCGTCAGCTAGTCAGAAATAAATTATTATTATTATTATTATTATTATTTATTATTAATAATAATAGGCTAGCAGTATTGAATTAATACAGTATGACCGCGGACCACTGTCACGGTAGGATTCTGACGCTGTGTTTCGAAAGAAGACGAAATAAATTACGTTATTAAAAAACAAAATGCCCAGGAAATCAAAATCAAAATCAAAATGCCCAGAAAACAACATAAACGCCGTATACTGGAGAAAAATAGATTATTAAGGTAAATAACGTGTATTATTACGTGTTACCATTCGTCTGCTCTGACGTTCCTTGCCTGACGTCACATTGGGGTGACTAGACGAATAGGCTTCATGCAACAAGTTAACTAATTAGCACTTATAAAATAAAATACGTCTTTTATTTCATAAACTGACGTGATTACTGTTAGATCAAACTTGAATATTGATTTTGAAAATCGATTTAGGGTCGATTTCTATATGAAACCTCCGGGTAAAAGTACCTACACATAAGTATAAGTTGAACCGTCTATTTGCTAAATTCATTCATAAAGCGACAAAATTTCATTCGTGATTTTCGTAGTATGACGTAAATTATACTTTGGTTGGAGGGGATTGTATTTGTGGCAATAGGATCATTTTGTGGTTTTTAGCCAAAAATCTAGTAGTAATCATAATAATTCTACTTATAACATAGTTAAGCGCATATCTGACTCACTGACTGATTCTATAACGCTGTAGGTAAAGACAGTCTTTTTTTTTAATTTGTCAGTTTTTAAACCTTCTTTTCTTTTCTAATTTCTACTACTTCTAATTTCGAACTTGGAATGCTATTTCGAATTTCGAACTTGAAATTGTACTTCGAATTTCAAACTTGAAATTGTGCTTCGAATTTTGAACTTGACATTCTACTTCGAATTTCGAACTTGATATTCTACTTCGAATTTCGAACTTGAAATTCTACGTCGAATTTCGAACTTAACATTTTACTTCTAATTTCGAACTTGAAATTTTACTTCGAATTTCGAACTTGAAATTCTACGTCGAATTTCGAACTTGATATTTTACTTCGAATTTCGAACTTAATATTCTACTTCGAATTTCGAACTTGACATTTTGACATTTGAATTTTTATTATTATTTTGACCCTAGTTTTCCAGCAGAAATTTTCAGCCCACACGAATTTCAAAAAATATGCTAAAGACACTGGACACGACTGTGAAAATCATTGGCTATCAAAGAATACAAAAGTTGGATTTTATTAATTATGTAAATACGAAATTCTAAAATGGTTTTCTTATCGGTCACCACGCTCAAAAAGTGTAACCGAAGAAAAAACGAATTAATATCAAAGAAAAAAAAATACTGCATAAATAAAATAAATAAATAATTATAATTGCATAAGTTGTTGAAAAATGCTATGCAATAGCTTTACCGCGGCAGTCCCCGAGTGCCACACGTATTTTTTTTATCTACGATTTTTTTCGAATAATCCAGTTTTTAAGCTATTGCATAGCTTTTATCGCGGGCCTAGAGGCCAGCGCGGCGACCGAATGAAGAAATTTCTTAACGAAAATTAATGATTTTAAACTGATAATTACGTCTAAACGAGTACTGCTTACGATTTGAAAAAAATATATATTAAGCAAGAACATTTTCCTAATATTCTTGGCTTTGAATATTTTAGATTTTGTTTATATTACATAGTGTAATTAATTTGTGAAATTAGGTCTAACCGAACACAAAAACGACTACTACGCTAATACTATTTGGCGTATTATTATAAAACCGGCACCATTTTAAAGATTATTTTATTATTTATCTTTTAATCTACGATTTTTTTCGAATAGTCAAAAAATAATATGCGTTTTTTTGTTTTATCGAATAAAATTCGTGCGCTCTATCGGAAGAAGTTTAAATTATTTCGAATCGATTCGGAATAATTTCAACGTTTTCCGATAGAGCGCAGTTATCTGATATCAGAAAAAAATTTCTTCATACTGCATAAATAAAATAAATAAATAATTATAATTGCATAAGTTGTTAAAAAATGCAATGCAATAGCTTTACCGCGGCAGTCCCCGAGTGCCACACGTATTTTTTTTTAATCACTCACGTCAAAGCCTTCCGCTAACTCTGACGTGGATTGCGATAGATCCGCTTCCACGATCACTTTTAATTCTTCACTCCAGGTCAAAATTTCCAGAACGAAAACGTACTGAGCTTTCTTTTAAAGTAGCTTCCCAAAGAGGGAAGTCCCCTAACGCCGGACGGCACCTAGCGTCGGACAATAATAGTATCTCGACAAGTTGCGGCGCCATCGATACAGAGACGGGTGAGAAGGGTTCCTACGTCTTTGTATCGCTATGTGCCGTCCGGCGTTAGGGGACTTCCCCCTACACATCAATAATCCTTCGAGCTTTTCTGCAGCGCTGGTGTCACGGTAAAACTAGTATTCGTAAATGACACGATATTTTAAGTTTTCCATATTGTGAACAAAACAATGTCAATGAAAAATGAAATACGTGAAAAAATGAATCTCTAAATTAAAAACACAAATACACAAGCATAAATTTTAAATAAATTGAATTTGGAATTCCTAACCAAAAGCCAGTATTTGAGATCAAAATGGCCGGTTCAAGAAAATGCCAATTTCATATGTAAGACCTAATATATACCTAATATATAACTTGAATATTATTGGGCCGAGAACGCTGCCTTGTAGAATACCGAAGGTAAGTGTTTTTCGGTCAATTTCCACTTTACCATGCATTACATTGTGTGTTCATCTTTTGACATAGTCGCAGAACCATATCCATGCCTTTCCACTAATATCCCAATATCCACCCATAATTAACATTTTAAAGAGAAAGTTACGAGATATTATATTAAATGCCATTGCCAAGTCTAGGCCATTTTATCCTGAGTCTAGTGATTCTGGTAAACTTTTTGTTACTTCCAATATGGCATCCCTAATCCTTATATCGTTTGGAAAACCAAACTGGTTTTTTGATATAATTCTCATATTGTCCAGATGTTTCGATAGTCTTGCTTTCACTAGTTTTTAATAACTTTACTCAGGTTGTCATAAATTGATTTTGGTCTATAATTAGAAACGTCGGATTTAACCTACATTGGTATTATAGAGGCACTTAAAACGCATTCGCAAACATTCCGGTTTTGAAAATTTCTATTGATTAAATGTTCTAGTGGTACTGACTTCTATTTAAGTTATGTGTTACAAAGGAACTTTGAAATTATTATTATTATAACATAGTTTAACCTCGAAATTACGTTCGTTATCTCCGGTTGAGTATCTCCTGAATAGAAGAACTTTTTAGTTCTTCTATTCAGGAGAACAATTTTTTTTCTTAAATAGAAGAACAATTTATGTTTTGATCGCAATTTATATAGGATACCAGCTTAACTGTGGATATATTGTGTTTTCCCAATGTATTGTCCGCTAGTACTTTTCTTACATTGTCGATGTAATCTATACTAACATTACAAAGAAGTAATGTTTGTAAGTTTGTATGTTGGTAAGTTTGTAAGTAAGGGGTCATCCCCAAAACTGCTCACCTGATTTCAAAAATTCTTTTATTAATGAAAAGCTCTATTAACGATGAGTGCTATAGGTTATATTTTATTGTGATGGATATTGATTTTCAATAAGTAATCACGATATTTGTAAATCAATTCGGAAAAAAATGAGCTGGTGAGTTGTTTATAGGCGTGCGCTGAAGAAACAGTTTAATAATATGTGACAAAACATTGGATTTAAAGAGATCTATAAAAAAAGTGAACGACAGCATTTAAGCTACAATAACTGCTTGTATGTCTCAAAAAAGTAAGAAAAATAAGTAGGCAGTGTTGTTAAGGACATTAGCAATGAAAAATGAATGCTTATTAAAATAAATTAATTCATGATAACAAGTGGTAAATAGAAATAAAATTAGCCATTTACTGTAAGTATTTAGATGGTATAGTTATTGAGATATTATGAAATTAGTAACGCATGGCGAGGATCTAAAGATAGCTTCTTAAAAGGTAAATAAACTCCACCCAACTCAAATTAACGTATCGATTCGAAACTTTACGCGAAGCGAAGCCGCCGGCAACAGCTAGTCGTTTATAAAGTTGATAGCCTCATAGGTTTCCCGTTTTATTGTTACTATTTATTCATTATTATTAATATTAGAGATTGGTTTAGTTTTCAACGAATTAAATATCATATTTTTAAACAGTAATCCAAAGTTTTTTAGAATTCTCTTTATACTCCTTTATTTTGTTGTTATAGTAATTTGTAATCTTTGTAATTTTGTAATCTTTTCTTACTCTAGATGCTATCGCCTAGTAGTACATCAGAGGAAGCTTGGGAAATTCTGATTATATCAGAAAGTTTGGGGTTTTGATTTTTTGTAAGTATTTTGTTGGTTTATTTTTTTTTACCACCAATCATCGCTAAATAATTGGGCAATTACAGCCGATTTTAATTAATCAGGAAAATACCAATAATCGTCGATTAATAATAATTAACAATAATCGTATCGTAATCGTAATCGATCGCATTCTTGCTTTATCTTCTTCTGGTGCCATGTTCGCTACCAAAGTAGGCTGTCATATTGGAAATAACAAATATGTTAGCCGCCGCTCGAAACAAGAATGTAGTAGATTTCTGAAACCATTCATGTAGATTCCGAAGCCGTTTTTCTTCTTCCCGGACCTTTTCTGCCTTGAATTATCAGATGGATAATGTTGTATCTTTCGGATGACGCCCGACTTCATATTGTCGACTTGATATTGTCGACATCGCGGTTTTTTATTGTCCTTGATATTTCTATGTTCTTGCTCAAACGACTTCACATCCTTATTCCTGACTATCAACCTAGCGTATGCGTAGTGTCTTCCGGCTTTTCCCATTGAGAATACCTAGCATTTTAGATTCAGGTTTAGGTTGATGTTTTTTTCGAAAAAAGTTTTTTTTATCTTAATGAATACACTTCTGGATTTTTCAATGATTATTTTTATCTTAGTTGTTGTCCAAATTACAGTCTAGGTCAATAATATTATCAGTCTTCTGCAGTCAAATTCCGTTAGTTATATTTGTAGGGATGTTTCAAGTACTTTACTAACTATAATATACTTAGTTTTTGTGTTGTTGAATTTTAACTCATATTCGTCACATATTCTTGTAACATTGTCAATAGGGAACTGAAGTTTTTCAATCTGCTTGCAATACGCAGAGTATCATCTGCATATTTTATATTGTTGATGATTACGCCATTTTCGCATCTTCGTTAATGGATACGCCAACTTGCCATCCTTGTTGATGTATACGCCATACGCATCCTTACTAGTAAATAAATAAATCAAAATGGACAAATAATGTGTATAAGCGGGATCTGTCCGGAGGGGTCGGCGAGGGCGAAGGGCGGAGATGGCGACTCGCAGAGGCGTCGCCGCATCGCGTCGCCTATGGGTGCCTTAACTCAATTGATTAGAACGCAATGTCGCTGAATATAACACGAGCCAATTTAGCCGGCGGAGGCGATTCGACTAACGTTATTCAATTCAAAATTGGATTTGATCAAAAAGTCAGGAGTGGTCTGGCTCGCGAAGGGGGCTGCCTGAGTGCCCTTCACTCGCTCACTCCGTGTCAATGATGTTTTCACGCCCGAAACATTCTCGAATAGAGGACGCGCAAACTGCACATCATAACAAAATCAAAAACAAAACTAAAACAAAAATTGGTTCCTTAAATGATTTCATATAGGTACCTTCCCTAATTTCTCCTTTATCAAGCGACATACATTGCGTCGCTGTTCTAGGTATCTTGCCGATTATTACAAAATTTTGACGAATGGTGACAAATTGATTGTTCGATCATAGTCCTATTGTTTGCATAGTCATTCAATTCATTGTAGAAGTTTGTTTTGTAGCAAAGATAGTAGCAGAGATAGTTCTGTAATAAAAGAAAAAATACACTGTTTATTTAAAAATATCTGGGTACTCATACTATATACTCTCCTCTTCATATCAGTTCATATTACTGGTCATTGTAGATCTAGCGAAATAGAATTTTGAAAAATGATTTTAATGAAAAATGTACATTCATTAAAAACCTTTCCCCAACTCCTTTCACCATTTTCTCTATTTGCTTAAGGTAGTTTCCCTATCTTCTAAGTAAAATTTCATCCTGTATTCTATATAGGTCTGATATAAAAATATTATCACGTCATGGGTTGTCATATTATTTGTATAGGCAGGTTGTGTAGTACGACAGTGGTTCCCAAACGTGTATTCGGATATCGCTCGTGTTACATTCACCCTTGGTAGTTTATGTAAGTGTGTTGAAAAGTACAAAATAGATAATTTTGAATTATCTATTATTTAAATCATTCCAACAGTAAAAAACGTCGTCGTAGTTAATATTACAGATATTTTTAATGCGTTTCTGTCATTTTCATAACCAGGCGAACGGGGGATTAATTCCTAGTGCACACCAATAAAATTCGATACAGCAACAAGAAACATTCACAAGGCATACATGTTAAGAAAAATACCTCTTACTACTTCAGCTACTTCCCAAAAACAATGTAATCGACGAATTTTTACGGAAAAAATACTCTTACAAAGCAACTTGTAATTCCCGACTAAACAAATACATACTAGGAGACTTAAGATGATGTAATTTACTGCCTTACATACAAATCCCAGGTTATCCTTTTAACGTCCCTATTATAATCGTTTCTAGCAAGACTGAAAGAAAACAAAATTATTTCATTTAGTGATAGGACTCAAACAAGTCGAACAATCGACATACAATTGTCACTGGACGTTAACGAGAAGGACTCTGTTACTACTACTGATAAATTTGGATTCAATTTAAAGTATCTTATATGACAAGAAACTATATTCTTTTCCTCATCATTCTCTGCTAACTCGTAGGCAGAACATTGTTTAATTATTTTGCATTTTTTATACTTTGGAGCAAATTTATAATTGTAACCGTTTCCAGCTGCTTAAATAAAACGGCTTTATATTCAGCATATCGTACACTTCACATTGATCAGAAAAGTCTTCAAGGTTATAATAAACTTTATTATGCGCATGTAACTGAAAGAATTTCTGTCGCACTGTATTAAAAATGTTAGAGAATACACCCAAATGTTAAGCGTAAGAAAATCTCATACCAAAGATAATCTTGGCTTGGGAACCCCGAGACTGGGTTTAAAAAGAACCATTATAATCTGTTCAGAACCAGGAAGAAGGTGGCACGTTTCAAAAGAAAAGGCAAACAATACTTGCTGAAATTATACATCTATTTATGTTTAAAAAATACGAAGGCATATTGTTGGATTGTCAATAAAATAATTTTACGTTGATTATTCTACATAGAATTTGCATTTATATTTTAATATATTATTCTCCCTTACTATTAAATGACATTAGTATATTTTGAATACTTGTAAGTAGGTAATATTGAATACTAGCTGACCCGTGCCCACTTCGTTGGGCGGTAAAACTATTACCTGTGATGAAATTATGAGTGTGGTTCGGTTAGTACTGAGTGCTATGATTTAATTTCTGACTGCCAAAAGAAGGGTTATATTTTTACTGCATATGTATGTATGTATGTATTTGCATGCCAATTTGACTATAATACCGTTATTTGAGGGTGTCTTCTTGTGAGGTCTTATTTGTGAGCGTATTATCTCTTTAACTATTTATGCAGTAAAAGAGAAATTATATACAGTAAAGGGAAAAGCCTTTTATTTTAAACACTTGAGACGATAAATTTATTTAATTGATAAGAATTCATAATCGTTGATAATATGGCCAATAAACATGACCTAACGATTAAATTTATTTTTTTAATATAAAATACTACTTTTTGTGACTTAAATATAAAAGTTAGACATATGCTGGCGCTGACTTTTTTGTAGGCATTATCAAGCTCTACAACTTTTCTCTAGAACTTAATCATATATCTCTCATCGTTAACGCAGCGTTAGTTAGAAACGTTTTCGTTCGACCGCTTATTCTCCGACTTACTTTGCAAATCCGACTACCACGAAAAAGTATTCACATTTTTCGGATTAATATATAGCCTATAACACACAAATAACGTGGCTTTCTATTGGTAAAAGAATTTCAAAATCGGTTCAGTAGATCCAGAGGTTACTACCTACAACGTCACAAATTTTACCTCTTTATAATATTAGTATAGATAATATTACAGCCATGACAACTATCCTGATAGTTATGTTTTTATAATTACATTTTAAGCATTTGATTTTGTGACGAACCCAAGTGTAGGAATGCATATCTACTGGAGTAGTTGATTGTATTGTATTGTCGGGGGAGTCTGGAAGCAGTACTGTTTCCTATAGAGCGGAGGTGGTTGCGGACCTTACGGCGACTGCTCTCGAAACGACCATCGGCTACCCGATCCTGGGTGAACAGCCGGGCAAAGGATGCCGTGGTCGGCGATAAATTCGGTATACACTTTTCACCGCTTCGTAAGGGAGAGGACCGCGCAAGCGACCTCGAACTCGTAACCAATCGAGAGACCGGAGTAATCTGGTTGCAATTGGAAGCAAGGGCGTGAGTGTAAGCCCGCTGGGTAACACTCCTGGCTATCTCGCGGTTAAGGCGTTGGCCTCTTGCGGGCATGTGGCGGAGCTTGGCGGTGGATTGTTTTGTCCGAGTCTTCTGCGTTAACCTCACGGGAGAGAGAACGACTAATCGTTAAAACTTCCTGAGGTGACGGGTTCGCCCGTTATAGTAACAACTCTATATGTGTGACAGAACCGATTTCTCGCTGCATAAAATATTTTGCGAAATAAATGTACATTTACTTCGTACCTTGAATCTTTGTACATTATAATTATCGTGATATAATCTATAGCGGAATCATTTTTTTAAATGCTGTTGTCACCCTAATGGGAAATGCCATTGCTTGGTACCCAAACTTAAGTGTAAACAAAGCAATTTATCGTGGACTGTTCTGTTCTATTTTTTGTTTTCAAATTGTCTTATCTAGTTCCATAATAGATATGGCGACCCAACAGAATAACTATGGATTTCCCAGGTGCTGCGAAACACAGTTTAAAAACCGCTGTTGTAGGGTATGGTGTAGTAGGTGGGGGTGAAGTGTGCTATTTTTCAATCACGCTCGCTCCAAGTATTCCCATTGACCCATCGCGTCACGAATCGTAATGGTTGAATCGAGGGACCAAATCAAATTGAGCGTCGTACAGCTTAATACTGTCGCCATAGGGAGGGGGACAGGGACCTCGAGAGGAGGGGTGAGGAGAACGGGGCGTGGTTTTCACTGATCCTGCAGATGAAAATTGAGTGAAAATAATGAAAGAAACGGGTTTGCGATCGTAGCCACAGAAACTTACAAAACGATGATTATACTTTGGGACTAGTAAGCGACATTCGGATAAATTTCACGATATGGTTAAACGTCATTATTTAATTAATAATATAGATACAAATAAAACAAAGCACTATTTAGTATTAAGTCTTAGCATTTGTAATATACACCTCATCAGCGTACGATATAGCGCAAGAAAATATGATTGTATAACACTATAAGTTTAATATTTTATAACAAAAAATACAAATATCACCAAAAAAACAACATCTTGAACTACTTTAGACTACTGTTAAAAAATAAAACATTTTATTGGGTAAAACTAAACCAATCTCTAATATTAATATGAATGAATAATTAGTAGCAATAGAACAGGACATCTGTAAGGCTGTCAACTTTATAAGCGACGTCGGCCATACGTTCAGGTTTCGCTAGCGAGTGACTCACCAAACAAAGTCCCGGAAGATTGAAGCATTTTAATATTACCGAAAAATCGAGTAATTTAATCTAATCACTAAGCATGTTTTATATTTAACTAGTAAAATAATAACATGATCTTTTTGAGGCACAAGGTTTTAAATTATCGCTCCTAAAAGAAAGCATACATGTTTATAGACCTTCAGTCTCACTCATTTTTTAGCAATAAGAAGTGTATGAGAAAACGATTAAAAATGAAACCTTATGGCGTATATATTATGTCAATATTTAAATATTACATCAATACCTACATATGTAATTACCGTTTATGCAATGTGACCGTTTTTAACTTGGATATCCTCGGTTTGAGTCGGAATTCTGAATTCAAATAAATCTTAATTCAAAGCCACGTTATTCCTTGTCCAAAATTATTTAATAATTTATATTTCAATTATAAAAAGTTGAATATTCGCATTATTTTCCATTATGAGGACATATGCCCGTGTTATTTATTATAGCATATCGTGGTATGCCACGTAATACTATTAAGAACTGCAAACAATCAGGGAGAAACTCGTGAATAAAACGCCCGAATTTAATCGACAGCTCTTCACTGCTGCTTCAAAATATTTCTCTGCACAATATTTCATTTAATAATTACACTTTTTTAGCAAACTACCCAAGTTTCTTCGTTTATATAAATAAAATATATAGAAAATATCACAGACTATAAATCTATTTCAATGTCAACTATTAATAGTAAAAATAACTGCATAGCACCCAGTGAGTACTTTTATCTTATCCCGAAACTAAAGAGTATATTTTTTTAACCCACAAGGCATATGCCTTTTTGTGGAACCCACCTTGTTGCCTATTGGCACCATCTTCTAGGTGGGCATTTGTAGCATCACGCAGTCAAACACTCAGGCGGTCACCCATCCCAGAATTAACCGCGCCCGCCGCTGCTTAACTTCGGTAACAACGAGGAGAACCGGTGTCAACGGGGCTACGGACGCTACATCAGTTTACGGACCGAATAAGTTTATAGATGTAAAAGAAACAACCAATAAGTAAGATAGAGAGAGATGATCAGTGTCCCGCACACTCTAGTAAGATTATGCGTATAGGGCGTCAACATTCTTTTGTTTTACGTTGGGATTGTCGAAGCAAGTTTATGGATGAAAAGGAAACAGTAAATAAGGAAGACAGAGTGGGTTTTGCGCCTGGGCCGTTGTCATTTCATTTACTATTTACTTTATGTATGTGATGCTGCACTTGATTGGTTTTTGCTTTACTATTTGGATGGTAAGTGAACTGCTGATTCAAATAACGACTTGTAATAAACCCTTGTTACATAATTAACCACATTGAGATATATTAACTAACTAGTTTATTTCACATAATCATCGATATAATAAAATTTCGGATGCGTATAATTCCAATACGACATGGATTGATTAGTTAAACCTTGATATTATTACTTCTTGACACAAGCAGACGTAATTGCTATAAGTCCCTGGTTGTTACACTCTGACTACATCTTTTATACAAAAATATCTATTACCTTTTAGAATATAAGAAGTCAGATGATCAGATGATTTGTATTTGTAAATATGATGATCAGCATATTTATATGCATAGAGCTATGTTTTTCGCTATAATAATGTTTGTTCTTAATTATTCCTCATGTACAACAGTATGCATGTCCTTGTATTTTTTTGTTCTTGTACGTTATAAATAAATAAATAAATAAATAAATAAAATCCCTCATATTTGTATAGACTGTTCCACGGCGCAACTGTCTTTTTATATAAGTCTTGTATATATTTTTATATTTTCGGGACCAATAAATCCGGGTCCCTAACATAAACCTTAGTATCTCGGAATCTAATAATACTAGCTTATTCAATTAAAAAGTATTTTATAGACTACTTAATACTACCTACTCCAATTACTAAAACGTCTTATTTTTTGTAAAGCAAGGCCATCAAAAAGGCTACAATCAAAATAATTGATTTTTTGAAAATCGAACTACGAATTCACTGCATTTGTTTTCGCTTTTTTTGTTTCTGTTATTCATTATTCATTAATAATGTGACAATTATTGAATAAGCTACCATTCTTAGTTTCCGAGATATTATGATTAATGTTGGTGACCCGGATTTGTTTCTCCCGAGTGTAAATGTTTTATACAAAATTTTGGGTCTTTTAATTCGTTTATAGAAGGCAACTTGATAGGTAAAGACTTTTCCGACAATTATTCCAAACAAGCTATAATCATTTACATCAAAATAAAAAAAACAGTAACATATGTGATTTTTTAAATGAAATATGAAGCGGTAATGCGGAAGGAAAATGTTTAATAAAGGACCTCCTTAATTACATATTTTTCGTTTGATCAAAGTTCACAATTGGCACAGGTTGTAAAGGCACCGTATTCATAATAGAAGCGACTGTCGGTGACTTAATAATAGCCATACCAATGTAATTGCTCAGTGGAATCTGGTTGGCTAACTAGGGGACATTTGTTGTATATTTGTGCCGTTTGTATGGCGGGGTATTGTCTCAAGAGCTAGCGCCGAACATATCAGGTCAATTTATGGTTAAAATGTTTACGGTAATTGTTTCTATCCTTTATTGCGAAATTTATTTGCGAGTTTATCGTCATATGTATATTTCTTACAACCAACCCTACTATGACGTTTTTATATGTATGTATGCATGTAACATGTGTGTAAGTGTGTGTCTTGTTATTGCATTCGATCGACAGAATTGTAAATGCATTTCCGTTACTTACATCCCAACGGAAAATGGTGACCCAGTCGGGAATCGAACTCGGGACCTTACAACGTAAATTCAGTCGACCTAACCACGTGTAATTGTGTTGCCAGGCGTTCCAAAAGTCTACTAGGAGCAATTGCTTTTGGAGGGAATCTGGAGTTGAAATCTTTACTAAAAAGTTAGAAGTAGTTAAAACCTTTGATGGACTATTTAAATGTTATAATTTAAATGGCTCTAAAATCAATAAAAAAACTAAAATGATAGTGAAAAAATAATTTTTATACCTTGATGGTTGAGTTGTATAATGAACGCTTAAACTTGTAATTGATTTATGAAAATACGTGAAATGTTTGTGTAGAAAACCGAGAAAACTGGTAGTAAAATTTTGAAAAAAATCTGATATAAAATCTTTGCACAGCTACTTCTCACTAATAGGAATCTGACCGTCTATCAAGGCGACACCTCCATCACGAGAATCCCAGCCAAGGGCTGTCCACAAGAAGTCATCTCCCCCTCTTGTGGAGCATCGTTGTAGACGAACTTCTAACAGATCTACAAAACCAAGGCTTCTCTGTCTACGGCTACGCTGATGACGTGGCCATAGTAGTAAGAGGAAACTTCCTATCAATACTTAAGGAGCTCATGGACAAAGCACTTAAGACCACCCAAGACTGGTGCCAGGCCAGAGGTCTGTCCGCTAATCCAAGCAAGACCAAGGCCATGATTTTCACCAGAAAATACAAACCCGAACCCGTTGAGTGTCTCAAGCTCTGGGATAAGGAGATAGAATACGCTACAGTAGTCAAATACCTTGGAGTCTATCTAGACCCAAAGCTCAATTGGAAGCACCACCTCGAGCGCAAGAGAACAACCTTCTATGCCTCTTTGTGGACGTGCAAAAGAGTCATGGGAAAAACCTGGGGGTTCAAACCCAGGGTCGCCTTATGGCTCTACAGGGCAGTACTGCTGCCCAGACTAACCTATGCTGCAATAGTCTGGTGGTCCAGGGTGAAAAAGCTTGAGACACTAAAAATGCTTAAAAGCCTTCAAGGTAACTACCTGAGGGCTGCAACTGGCGTCATGAAGACCACCCCAACAGCGGGATTAGAGGTGGCACTCTGCTGCCCGCCTCTGGACAAGCTCATCATCCACTCCGCTAGACTTACCGCATACAGACTGAAGTGTTTGGGCGAGTGGAAGCGAGGAGGGCACAATCATCCTGAGCTAAACCTCCTCCACAAAAGCCCATTCACTCTGACCCAGGATCGACTACGGAAAAAAAAATCGGTAGAGAAATCCTATAAAATCCTAATCCCCACCAGGGAAGAATGGAAAAATCCGCAGTGGCTTCAAAGCCACAACGCAGACGCCTGGTTCACCGACGGCTCAGGAACAAATGGACGTTTTGGGGCAGGCGTGTACGGACCCAAAACCAACCACAGAATCAGCATCCCCCTTGGACAATACGCTACGGTTTTCCAAGCCGAGGTACTTGCCATATTGGAATGCATAAAACTACAAAGTCGACTTGAGGTAAAAAACAGACAAATCCTCATCTGCCCTGACAGCAGAGCAGCACTGGACGCTCTGGCTCAAGCCACCACAGAATCTTCTGTGGTCTGGGACTGCATGCAGCAGCTCAACAAATTGGGAAAATCCAACAAAATCACCCTAATATGGATACCGGGTCACCAAGGCATACCCGGAAACGAAGAGGCCGACAGACTGGCAAAACTGGGCACACTGGATTGCCCAGTGGAGCCAGCGGTAGGGGTCCCCTTCGCTACAGGTAAGAAAATCATCAGGGACTGCTTGGAGCAGGAACATCGGACTTCCTGGAAACAGAGTCAGGGATGTCGCCAGGCAAAAGCCATGATGGAGCAACCACTACAGAAGAAAACCAAGGCCCTACTTGACATGAGCAAGAAGAACCTTAGAACCACTATCGGTCTCCTCACCGGACACACGACCCTTAGAGCTCATCTATTCAACCTTGGTTTGACTGAGAGCAAGGATTGCCGAATATGCGGCGAGGAACCTGAAGACAGCATACACATTGTTGGTCGCTGTCCAGGGCTCGCCGCCAAAAGACACAGTTTACTGGGACGAGCCTTTCTCGAACCCAGCGATCTGCCCAACTTGAAGGTCAGTGACCTGCTTGGACTGGTAAGAAGTACCGGGCTACTAGCTGACCACTGACCTAATCACACAGTGGGTAGTTACAAAAGACCTTACAGATCTAGGTGACATCAAGGGCTGGAAACAAGCCCCCCACTCCATCTACTACTACTACTACTACTACTACTTCTCACGAACTAGTTCAAATCGAAACATAATGTTCTTGAAGTAAATCAAGACTATTATCTGACTCCATATACCATAATATACTACATATTTGATTCCAGATTCCCGCCAAAAGTAGCCAGACTGGTGTTACTATACGTAGTACATACGTAGAGTTATCCAGAAAAATAAATACATTATTTATTTTTGTCAACGTATCTTTTTAGCTCTAGCCCTTAGCTATATTTTCGCTTGTGGTGGATATCAACATTTTAACCCGTCGCCAGTCACGAATCTAAAATCATCACTGGCGAACTGGCAGATTATACCTATCTGATTTCGCTGAAGCTGAACAATAAAAAATGGCGATTTTAGCCTCATATATGTTGCGGTATACAAATAACAACTATTACAATAGTATAACATACATTACATTACATAATAACTATTACATAACGTAGTTAAATTTTCAAGAAATATTGTTTTATTAATAAAAAAACAGCAGTCCCATTACGAATATTCTGGCTATTGGATCGCTTTTAGCGATTGAAAAGCGAAAATCGTTTCGTACGAAGTTAAGCAGCATTGGGCGCGGTCAACACTTTGGATGTGTGACCACCTGAGTATTTCACTGCGTGATGCTATAAATACCCACCTAGAAGATGTCGCCGATAGGCAACAAGGAGGGTTCCACGAAAAGGCGCCAGCCTTGTAAATAAAAAAAGGAGAGTTCTTTAAATCTGTTTTGGATAGACTTAGAAACAAATCATAATCCGGTTCAACTCATAGCAATAAGCCCTTATGAACGAGGTTATTTTCTGTTATACATGGTACTTACACATGGTCAAGTTCAGCAGAGCAAATGTAAAAAATATCACTATTTCGATGCGTTTTCTCATTCGATAATTTAATACTGTAAAAGGGTACCGGGCATAAGAGGCCCGACCAGACCATTTATAGGTTAAATAAGAGGGGAAAATCCGCCAAAGGGTCCCCTATGTCGTTTATAATGAAATGTCGATTCGCTAACAACATACAGCATATTAATTACATTTCAGCTGCTACTAACATATTATCATGATAATATGAGTATTTCACGCAATAATTATAACAATAATTCTTTATTGAATTAAACTAATTATTAAAGAGGAAAGCTGATTATTTTACAATGAAGGAGTTATTACCTTAGGATAATATAATCCATCCAACCAGGGCGTTGTGTATATAATTGAGTCTAATTTTAATGTTAGCCTTGTAAGATTAGTAATATTTAAAAAAATATAAACACAATGTTGATGATTTATTCAGATAGATTTTTTCGTAACTTATAGAAAATCTGCTTCTCGTTGAAACTAAACCATTTCACTCCCTGTTTTTTAGCGCCATGTGCGTTATTTTTTATGCTTAAATATCAATTCTATTGCTCCATTTTAATCAAATCGTTTGAATTTTAGTGTCATTGTTAATTCCATTTTCAGGCGATAGATAAATTGCCACGTTAAATGCAATAGGGGTCACCGGTTATCCACAACAGTTTAGGGTACCGGAGGAAGGGGGGGGGGGGGGGTAACCGGTGACTTCAAGTCACATAACGTCACATAAGTCACGTTTTTCGAGACGATCTTGTGAACCGCCAGGCACATTTCTTGTGTATTTTAAATAACCTGCGCAGCGGTATGGACTAATTATTTTAATTGACACTTGTACTACATATGTTGCTAATTCTTTTACTAGACTAAGTTGAACTCCTGAAATATTATGTTTTCGAAACAAAATTAGAGATTTTTTTTATTTGTTGTGTGGGGCTTTTCTACGGTCTTTATGAGCCTTGTAACACTGCGTCCATTGCTGATCTATTGTATTCGCCACCTACTATAGTTCTGCGCTAAGCCTCGTGTCATTTAAGAAACGTAACAGGCTTTTGACGCCAGATTGTTTTACCTCCTCAGGTTGGAGGTAATAACCACCCAAGTAGGTGTATCTTTTACGCATCAGCGGGCCACACTCGCACATCAGGTGCAGGGAGTTTCCTCTGCCCCTTGGCAGAGTCTGCACATTTTCTGTCTCGGAGCTTGAGGTTGAGGTGTTTGTTAAGGCCACAATGCCCCGTGAGCACCCTCACAAGTATGCGTAGATTGTTCCTATTTAGCGATAAATCCTCATGGGCCGTCTTAGGGTCGTAAGCCTTAAATAGCGCTTTGGATTGATTCAACCCCGGCGTGTTGTTCCAGTGGTTGACGGATTGTTCTAAATATATTTGTTTGCTGCCACAAATAGAGTTGTCAACTACAACGGGTGAACCCGTCACCATAGGAAGTTTTAACGATTAGTCGTTCTATCTCCCGCGAAGTGAGCGCAGAAGACTTGGTCAAAACCGTCCACCGTCAAGCTCCGCCACATGCCCGAAGAGGCCAACGCCTTAACCGCGAGATAACCGGGCGTGTTACCCAGCGGGCTTACACTCACGTCCTTACTTCCAATTGCGACCAGATTACTCCAGTCTCTTGATTGGTTACGAGTTCGAGGTCGCTTGCGCGGTCCTACCTCTTACGAAGCGGTGAAACGGTGTATACCGAATCTATCGCGGACTACGGCATCCTTTGCCCGGTTGTTCACCCAGGATCGGGTAGCCGATGGTCGTTTCAAGAGCAGTCGCCGTATAAATTGGTTTAATTTTTATTTACGGATAATTATTTTTCATGAAAAACTGAGTTAAAAATCATTTTTAACTTCTTCTGATTTATACCTTCGTTATTGAGAAAAAAATGTTATATTCCTTAAACTAGAAATGAAATTTCCTCGACAATCAAAGTTTAAATAAAAGAAAATTGTAGTTTATTTTAAACTCAGTTTTATTTTAGGAAAAAATATCCGTAAAGAAAAATTTGTTAACTTCAAACGACACATTAAAAATTAATTTTTCAGAAAATCTTTTTTATTGTTTAGTTGGATGCAAGGATTTATACCCTTAAAAAAAGAATTTTAGGTCCCATATGTATGGATATTCCTGACAGCCTGTAAGCCCGAAATTACACAAACACAATAAAACAAAAGTATTACGAATAAAATGAAATTGTTAAAAAATAATTATATAATAGTCTAGTTATAAATTGTTAAGAAAAAATCAAGCATTAAAAAGATCAAAGAATATTTATTCTAAATTATTTTCAAATTATCCGTCACCGGCTGTATTTGTAGCGGTAGGTAACGGGATCGGAATTTCATTCTCAGCGCTGTGTTGGACACCGGTGACCTCAAATAGTTTTTGGAGTGATATAAATTCATAAATAAACAGGTATCTATATCGTTTTTGATATAACCCGTATCTTTATATAAAATGATTCAAATGTGGTTTGCTTAATTTCATTACGGCATTCAACGTCTTGATGTAACGCATTTTTTATCTTTGGTGCTCGTCCGCTGCTTGAGAGAGGTCGCTCATTGATTTTATTTATGAAATTAATATTCATATTAAATCAGTCCCTGGCTACTTGCCGGGAAAGTCTTGGGGTGACAGAACGAATGTTTTTATTGACTTATCAATTACGTATTGGACATAAATTATATATTATTTTAGTGTATTTTAAAAATGAAGGTTTCTGTGCATAATAGTTTATTTATTATGATTCGATTTGTTTTGCTTAATGTTTTCGTAGGTTTAATTTTTGTACATTTTTGAATATATAATGTATCACAAAGTGTAAGTAAAGCGCTTAATATTAGTACAGAATATTATTATTAATTATTATTTAAATTTTTAATGCAAGGAGGAAATAGTCGTTAATTGTTTAAATTTTTATCTTAAAATTAAATCCGTAGGAATATTGTAAATGCAATGGAAAGACTGTAATCCATATTTTTATAATATGTGTAATCGAATAAAGAAATCAAAAAAAATAAACGTACACACTACTCAATGGAGTGGCTTGATTTAATCGAATTTAAAATTAGAATAAATAATATACCTAATAACTGAAGGAATTGTTATGCTTTAAAAAATCAATTGTCGATTCCAATAACGAATCTATCTGATTTCCATGCCTAAAGTTTTCTAAAAGTTCAAATCGTCATGACATTTTCCTTTGGTGCTTTTGTGGGTACATTTTCGTATCAGAAAATTTGAAAAGGTCGGACACAAAAGCATGTAAGCCTAAATGGGATAATCCGTATACAATGCTGGTATTACAGTATTTGATCTTCTAAGGGGGAAATTTTGGCATTATTGTAAACGCGATTATGTACACGTCTATTGAGAATATGGTAGGAGAGCAGGGCGTGTAGATAGAGGGATCTGACCAGGTATAATAAAAATATTAAGCCGACTATTAGAATGGCTTCGCGGATATTCCCTCCCGGTATTCCCCGAGGAAATGGAAGATCTAACTGACTTCGAGAGACTGACGTACCGTTATCCGCTGAGTCTTATTCGTCCAATGTCATGTAATGTTAACTGGAGTTCAATAGAGATTGAATATTTAAAAAAAACCAAAACAATTAAATATTTTTCTTTTGCATATGCGAAATGTTGCAAGCGACCTTGTGTTTTAAACACCTGATAAATCCTACATGTGGCTAGGATCGACTATGACTAATACAGTCTTTCTAATATAAAAAGAAAATCATTAATTTGGTTATGAAAAGTAGTGACTTCGACTAAATCATCTATAAAGGTTCGGTCGTAATCATAACTCAATTTTAAAAATTTATAAGCTATAAAATATAACACCAGTTTGGCCGACGCGGAAGTCCAAAAACGTATGTGCACTAGGATTTTGAATAAACAAAGTGTTATGAATAAATTGTTGTTGGTATTACATACATAAAAGGTTGCTCTAAAACCATTCTTTACCCCTTAGATATTGCACAAAAGTCGATTTTAAAGATTATCATGCGAAAGCCGTATCGTTATCCTTCGGAAAATCTTTTCAATGAATATAATGTGTTAGATATTAGGGAACTATATTTAAAAACATCACTATCATATATTAAGTTCAATCAGATAAATATTTTTTCTCAAAGTACCCTATCAACGAGGTTTTCCGAAGATAATAATATGATAGTACCCAGAAGGTATACTACTTTTGGTCAGCGAACCTATACATTCATTGCCCCAAGGTTTTTCAATGCTCTTCCTGGCGACATAAAATCAGCACAAAATAAGACCTACTTTAAAAGGCTGCTTAGAAACTGGCTTGTAAAAGAGGGAAGACAAGGAATTTTAAAAATACTGGACATTATAACCTAACCCGGACATTTGAATATTTTGAATCTTATATTGTATTATTTTATTAGTATTATTTTATTTATTATTATTATTATTATTCTTGTGTTTTAACGTAGGTATATTAAGAGATAATTTGTTTTAGTTTTAACACTATTTTATCTTAGTTATAAGTAAAATGCAGGACTATTTTGTTTAAATTCTTATTCTAATTTTAACTATTTTAAATTGTTTTGTTTTTTTTTGTTTTTTTATGATTTGAATTTTTTTGCTGTCATTTTAATTTTCCACTTCTAACTTTAATTTAATTATTTAATTTAATCAAGTATTTAGTCATTTTTATTATTGTTTTGCAATTCCATTTTTGTGCATACATGGAATATATGCCACTCATATAAACACGGTATTTGTGCAAGCACATTAAAAAATAACGTTTACCTTAGAACAGGTCCCGGCCTAGTTAGGTGACTAATATTAAAAAATAAAAAAAAACTAAAAAAAAAAAAAATAAAGCGAATAGTTTAAATATATTTATTTACTTTAATTAAAAAGATCCATAAAATAATTGGCTTTTTTTTTGCATTCGCACGCACTTGTCTAATCAAGCGCGCAAATTTTGTTCTTGGAGAGCCGTGGTGAAAAGTTGTCAATTTGTCGTGGTATATTTTCTTTCATGACTTTAATTGTTCGAGGTTTGTTAGAATTACCTTTTGATTTTTAATAACCCAACAGAAAAAAAAACTACGTGTTTATAAGTGTTATAATTTGTTGAACCAACTTACATGGCGTTTATTTTTATTAACCGTTTGACACTTTTTCATGGTCCTTTCTTCCATGTGAGTGATAGAACGTCCATGATTGAAATCCACGACTGATTTGACGAAATTACTGCTTACTTTATTGAATATACTTGTTATGCGTGAATGAATGAAAATGTTTTAACAGAATGATCTTCCTTTCTTTTTTCTTGTTATTTTACTGCCTATCGTTGCCATGGTAACCTATATCGTCTCTGGTTTCCGAGGAAATATATAATACGTGTTTGATCCAACGTATGTTTGGTGTAAATAGTCTGGCGCATTGGTTTTTTAATTTAAAAAGATTGGAGGGTGATAGGGAGGGGGGTAAAATTTTGAGGTTTTATGTTCTAATATGCCAAAAAAAACTTAATAATCTGGAACACGATTGTCACGACACCTACTGGGTCCAATTGTGAATCTATAACATCCAGTGACTCACTTGAACACACAAACACCCACACACACACACACACACACACACACACACACACACACACACACACACACACACATACAAGATTTCATTGAAATCGGTCTAGCCGTTTAGGAGGAGTTCAGTGACGTAGACACGTACAGAAGATTTTTATATACATATATACTCGTACATATGGTATGCGGGACCGTGACAGTTAACCGTTGAGTTATGACAGTATGTAAAGGAGAGAAAGAGAGGAAGGGAGAGTAAGAAAAGAAGAGGAATAGTTTTATTTAGGACTATCTTCAACTTTTATTGGCGAGAATCTGGCGGCGACGTTGCCACGAAATAGTGTTCATCGGTCAGGTTAGAAAGCCGCTTTACACAGCTTGTTGCATATTTGATAGGAATTTAATGTGTCTCTCGCAAAGGGCGGGCGGGAGAGTGGGAGGGGGAGGGGAATGGGAGAGGGAGAGGGATGACGTTATGTAAGCGGATTGCCTACGCTTCTGTTGTCAAACGCTCGCTAGATCATTCTCAGATTTGGACTAACTGACTGCCAACACGTCTCGCAACCGCACGCCATTAATAATACTTACGACTACAAATATCGAATAGCAACCTTTATGCAAAGGCACAAATGTGCCAAAAGTCACAAATGTGCCTTTTGATTTTAAATGTCTGTGAATGTGTCAACATAAAAACATATAATTTCTTAAATATCTCTTAGTTTGTGGCATTTTCTACGTTATAGTTGAGGTTGGCTGTAAAATGTTGCACGTGAAATCAATACGTCCGCTTTTATATCTAAAATTATCCTCAGGGTTGCATAGTAATTTAGTTAGCATTGCAATTGAAGAGATAAAAACAAAAAGAATATTTTAGATATGTCAACGTTTGGAACGAAAGAATTTTAGTTTAGTTTTTTATAAATATTCGAAATATTTAACACTTACATACCTTTTGGCATAAAATGGGTTAATTATCGTGGTTTAAAGTAAGTTTAAATTTTATAAAGGAAAATATGTTTCATTTCTTTAAAACATTATTAAAAATGTGTGTTATCTGTGTTAGACTTATTAAAACCATTTTTTGAATTAGGATTTTTTGTAAAACCTTTCCGATGATGTATTCTGACAGAATTGAGTTTTGTCGAGATGTTATATTCAGATGTTAATCGTTATTTCACATTTTGTATGGTTATAGGTGCTACGTATGCGATCAACGCAAAAAGGTCGTGCGGCCTTCTTCGGCTTGTTGCGCGGACAAGTTGCAACTGTGCGCTCTTCTGAAATCGGCATAGCGGTTCTCGAGTTTTTAGCGACCAGGCAGCCTGGAAGAAAAAAGTAAGATGCGGAGAAAATTATTGTATTATAAATCCGTTAATCTGTTCTGTCCATCGTGGTAATGGCTTAAATAACAATTTATGTTGTTGTTGTCGTATGACTGGCTAATGGCGCTTACCTCCGAGCCCGCGGCGAACACTGTAAATCCGGACCTTAATTATTGATTTTGTAAAACTATATATACAACGTGCTTTTGCAAAACACCTTAAATTTAAGAAATAATTCGTAAAGTTAAGTGGTCAAATAAGGAGTATTTTTATTACGGGATTCCCTGGAATTTTAATTACGGATTATTCTACACGAAGAACTGACTTGAAAATCGCCCACAAAACTTTTTCTTTTGGCCTTAGTTACCGAGAAGAAATGGTGATTTTCCGACCTAAACAATGTTTAGACAACATAAACAAACACATGTTTAACAAATATAAACAATGTTTTTCCTCAGTAACGAAGGCCTAAACCAAAAAGGTTGACAACCCCTATAATCAAAAATCTCTTAATTTCAAAAAATAACATTCTAAAAGATTATTTTAATATCTTATATTATGTTCTTTATTTCATATCAGGAATTATTTCCCATATTTAAGATAGTATGAAATCGAAGACTCTCGCAGTTGTTTGACATTATAAATAAGATTATCTATTAAACTTTTCTTTTATATAGCATAACGTACTATATGACCGTTTAATAGGTGGAAACATATAAATGGTTTAGATTTGTTATATTTTGTTTAGCAAATATGTGTTTTTACTTTCTCTTTCCCGAATAAAATAAAATAAGATAAAAGATAAAAAATGAATTTACCATGTGAAGTTTGTAGCACCCGATATTTCGGCGACGTTGTAGCCGCCGTTGTCTAGGGTAGACTGAAAGAGCTGTCAATCCGTTGTTCCGCGGGTAGGCCGAATACCGCTTCCGCCTCTGCATAGATTTGTGGCGGTGGTGGGAGGAAGGGGTGCTCTGCGAGCGCTTGGCGGTTTTTTTAAATCTTATTTATTTAAAAGGTAGTATATTATATACTCCCGATATTTATTTGAGAAACCAATAATATTGGTTTGTCAAATAAATATCGGGAGTTATTCAATAAAAGAATAAATATTAGCTTAATCATTGAAATTTGTTTTCTCACCTTTTAAATAGACCTCATTTGATGCGATATATTTAAGCTAACGAATAATCCAATTGTTAAAAAAAATATTTTAGGAAGTTTCTAATATGGCCTCCAGCTTCCTCTGCAAATTGTATTTTATGACTTCAATGGATTCAAAACGGTCTTAATGACATTATAATTTAACAGTTAATAGGTTTTGGATATTATGAGGCAACTGCGTGAAAACGTTCGCCCCAATCGAGCAGATTTGTGGAAAAAAATCTCTGATATTGGGCCACGATAATGCGTCTTCAGACACTATAATACGAGTATAACGTTATAAATAATTAGGGTTATTTAAAAACAGATGTTTTTTCCTAATTGTTACTTTTTTTAGACCAAAATTTAGAAAAAGGTTGTTGTTGAAGAAAAAGTTGCGACTATTACAGCTTACATTCATACATAGACGTTTACATAATAAAAGTGTGGTAATAATAGTACCTTAGCAAACTGACGAAAAACCCAGTCCACGGATCGATGAATTCCTGAAGGAACCAGCTCGTTCCATTAGCGAAGAAATCGAAAAGCCTTGTACTCCGATGACACATGGATCATTCCGATGACGCAAGGGTCCACTTTAAACATCAAATCGCACAATCAAAATATAAGATATAATTATAAATGAGATATAATACCTAGGCGGAGAAGTATTAAGACCTAAGAGATAGACCCTAAAAAGTATCGATCCACACAAGTCAATTTATGAGTCAACAAATAAATGAAACTGCTAAAGAGGTTTGAATTCTGTCAAAATTCGTTAGGTTTTCAGCAAAGTTGGTTGGCAAAATAAGAATTTTGACAAAAACTAAGCATGTGAAGCTTGTAGTATTGTAGAAGAAATTAGTAAACCTCCAAAGCATTCCAACTCGATTAAAATAGACTGGGATAGGGGACTTCTACTTTTTATTTGCATAGGTAGGGCGTTAGGAACCTAAAATCCTTTTATTTCTAGTGATAATTCTAGGCATCAACATAAACAAATTGAAGTCAAAGACATGCAATTGAAAAAAATACGTGTTCTTTTAAATTACGAGGTTGTCTTTTACAGAAAATTAACTTACACAAAAAAACTTAATTTAAAATAATCATTTTTTTTTAATGTAAGCGTATGATACCGAGAAAGAAAAGTGTATTATAAAACTTAAAACAAAAGTGCTTTATATTTTTGGTAATAAAGGCCTAAATAAAAAAAATGGAATTTCAACAAAATTTTTCATGCAAAATAGTGTGATGCGAAACCGATTTTATCACATAATGGAAATAAATCCTCATTGAAGGCTATTGAATGCAACAGATAGGGCTCTTGTTAAGTTAATCTATAATTATTGTTTTCTTGGAGCGCTCATCTTCAAGGCACTTAACGCTAAACGTTATCTTATTGTGGAATAAACACCTTTGGTAAAGGAAACTATTTCGCGGAGAAACTCGAACGCAAGTCTTTTTTATTTTTGGCATTTTGTAAGTTAATATACTAGTTGATAGGATTAATCGTTGCTGCAAATGCTGTACCAGACTCTGACCATAGATTTTATAGTTTATCTATACTGACGAGGTAAAAAGAGTGAAAGCGAGAGAGAGAGAGAGAGAGACGAAGGGAGAAGTATGTCGTCTATGAAAATGACGAAATAATCCGCTGTAATGGCGCATGTAAATAAAACGTCGCCGGGCGATCAGTAGGGACTATTAGGGTCTACGCAGGGACCGCGCCGCTTCGGGGGAGTGCTCGAAAATGCTTACCAGCCGCTCCTAACAGAGGGGGTGTTACAGGGAGGACAGGGCTAATGCCGGCAGAGTGTTTTATATTTCTTATGAATAAATTATATTAAATAAATATCACAGCAGTGCGGGAGCAGTCAAA